>CM060940.1:658670621-659920621 GCA_030765085.1 Allium cepa | reverse complement strand
TTTCAAACAGAAGGATTTATTTGGATAATTAAATTGTTAATTTAATATTTAAAATGGTAGAAATACTTAGATTTTGAATTTAATAAGAATGTAAATGATTTATAAAGTTGATTTAAATTCTATTTGAATTATAATGATGTTAGAGAACTTTTAAAATTGAATTAAATGCTAATTTATAGAAATTGGAAATTTTAGTATTTAATTAACGTGTAAAAATAGTTATTTTTGACACGGTCTCGGATTTCGACGAAATTAGTGTCATTGGATCCATAATTTTATATTATAGGATTTCAAATTTCGTGTCAATCGGACATATGGTTTGGTCATGCAAAGCTGACACGTGTAGAAATTTATTTAAGTACATTTTGATTAAAATAATCGATTCGAAAACCTATCTGTGACGACCCGCCTTTCATCCCATAGAAAGACGCATCATCATTAAGAAAGAAACGGATAGAAAAGAGAAAGATAGGAAAGAATGAACTAAACAATATCAGATTCCCACCGCGGAACGAATAAAATATATTAATCACATAGTTATTACATAATATACAACATCTATCAGAGTTACACAGCTTATACATCACATATTAGATAGTCTTGAAGACCTGTCCATCAAACAACTCAGAATCCATTACAATTCATCAACAAAGCGGACACACTATATATGTACATATGCTGAAGTCTCCTGCTCCAAATCTCCTCTAGAATTCGTCAAAGGAACCTGAATCCCTTGGCTACTCATAAAAAATTTGAGTACCCAAGAGTTTAAGAAAATAGAAGATAAACTCTAGGTCAAACATGGGTCTGGGAAAACAATAGTGACAAGCATACATACACAGACATGTATACAAATATACAGTATAATTCAAACTAAAATCTAGTTAAATTCTTCCATGCAAACCAAATTCACAACTTTAATACACAGGTTCATTACATGCATCAAGCAATATAAAGATTTTAGCTTTAAAATGATAAGTTTACTCACCAGAAATTGAAAACAGAGAATGATGGGCTTTTAACCTTTTGATCTGGAATTTATTGTATTTGATTTGCATTGATCTTGATGTTGAGTTACTTGTTCTAAGTTGAATTGCTCAGGTTGAAATTAAATTTGAATGCTTGCTTGATCTCAAGTTGGAACAGTTTGATTTCTTATTTTTTTCTTTTGATTTTTGTTTTAAGCAGATGAGAGAAAGAAGATTTTAGAAATGAACCTGAAAATAAAATAGGCAGGTTTTTCTCTAATTCTTAGTTATTTATAATTAAATTTTTAGAGAAAACATACTTGCCATTTGTTATTGCATGGCACAAATGAGTTACAAATGTTAACGCATGTTATTATTATTTTACAAATGTCAAAACCCTTTTATTAACTTGTTTTCTTATGTTTTTATAATTTTATATATTTAAAAACTTAGTTCATGAGATATTTAGAAAGAATATCTTAAACCTTTATATATATATATATATATTAAAAACCATTTTAGCTTAAATAATTTAAAAGAAAACATAGTAAACCTTTTTATTAAAGAAATTTCTTATGTTTTATATGTCTTTAAATGTTTAAGAATTATGTTTTTAAATTTTTATATATATTTACAAATCGTATTTAGATCAAGAAAATTTTGAAAAAGAAAGTAAAACGAACCTTTTATTAATCTTATTTAAATTTTAAACTTAAGCTAAAATATTTTTAAATAAATAAATATTTATAGAAATTATCTTTATAGTTAAGAAATATAAAGTTTAACTTCAAATACCCTTTGAAAAATATTATATTTAATTTAAAACATAACTTCCAAATCACAATATATATACATATATATTATAATTTGAAAACATATCTTTATTAATTTGAAAAGATAAATTTTTGCCAAATTAAATATTATTAGCTTTGAAAAGATAAATTTGCCAATTTAAGATAATTATAAAATAAAAATTATCAAATAAATATTGCCAAATTATTAATGAAGATTATCAAATTGTTATTGCCAAAATTCCAGGTCATCACATTCTTCCCCCCTCAAAAGAATTTTGTCCCCAAAATTTAAAAGCAAAGATAATTTAATAATCCAACCAAGGTTTTAGCAAGCATACATTATCAACCATATACTTACAACCATAGCAACCAATTTATTCACAAAAACAAATCTAACTATCCTAACACGATACATGATAGGCTTTCCTAATACTATCTAGAGTCCCAGGTACAAACTCTAGGATCATCGCCCTATTGAACCTTATCTAGCTATACTACTCTGATCCTGAGCTCCTTCTCAAGATGATTTACAATCTGCATAGGATGTCTAACCAAAGTCAATTCTGACTCAACTTCCAAATCCTTCTGAACTGCTGGTTCTACAACCAGTGATGGATCAAGCACATGCTCCTCAGATTAGATATGTGAAATATACTGTGAATCCCAGCCATTCGAATTGGAAATTCAATCCTGTAGTCCAAAGAACTTATCCTTTCGAGAATACTAAAATGTCCAATGTATCTCGGAGCTATCTTTCCAGTCTTACCAAGTCTGATTGCTTCTTAGATCGATGAAATCTTAACAAAAATCAAATCTCCAACTTCGAATTCCAAATTCCTTTATCTCTTATTTGCATGACTTATCGGACGATCCTGGGCTACCTTCATTCTTCTTTGATCAGCTCAACCTTCCCAGATGCCTCTCAAAATAAACCTAGACCAAGAATAAGATGGTCTCCGGATTCTACTCAACAGGATGATCCTCTCAAGATCCATCGAAAACCAGAAAAGAAGCTTTACTCCACAAGCATCAGTGGACTTCGAACTTACCTCTCTTATCCGAAATAGCCAGAACAGGTGCACTAGACAACCTAGCCTTCAGATCCCGATTGAACATCCTATAGAAACCCTTTAATCCAAGAAAACTGCGAACTTCCACGGAGTCTGAGATTGCTTCCACTCTTTCACAGCTGCTACCTTGCTTCCGCTGCGCAACTCTGATCTGGAATAAATGAGAATGCCATCGATGAACACGAGCACATACTTGCTCAACACATCCCAGAAAACACGAATCAACAGATCCACAAAACAAGCTGGAGCGTTGGTTAACCCAAAAGACATAACCAACCACTCAAAGAAACAAATGAGTTCTCTGAATGCAGTTAAGGGTACTAACTTCAGCTACCCTTAGTCGGTGAAAAAATCGAAACTAGATCTAACTGAGAAAACACAAAAGCGCCAAGAAGAAGATAAAAAAGACAACCAATACGAGGCAAGAGATACTATCCTAATGGTCACCTTATCCAACTTCCCAAGAGGGTAAACCTATGACTTCCTTGAAGACATCCGGAAAATCTTTGACCACTGATAGCTCCTACCTCCTCTTGAGATGCGTCAATCCCAAGCAAAAGATTACCTAAGAGAACACTCAAACTATCGCAAGTCACTTTTGGATCCTATCCAGTTCAGATCCAAAGATACTGTTCCTCTTCACAAATTAGAATAGCCAGCGCTTGTCTAACCAATCCATTTCAAAAATAAAGTCAAATCCTTCAAGAACACCCTCGCCTATCAGAAGAAGCTGACGGTCCACTCTGCTGCTTCTGAATTCCTCCTCTAGGACACTGCTTAGCCAGATGACCTTTCTACTGGCACATCGAACATTTTCGAGCTGTAATGCTGCCTTCTGATTGGAAGAATTCCCACTTAGCGCTAACATAGATGCGTAGGGACTTCTAATCCATAAGCTATTCGACCCACAAAGCCATATCAACCAATCTCACAAATGAACCTTAAAATGTGCAGTCATCTTCCCAGGAAACTCGGGCCTCAAACCAAACATAAACATCTCGTTCAACTTAGTCTCATCTCTGATACAAACAAATTCCCTTGCTTAAGATCCAGATAATTCGTATACAGCCGAGTCTTCACTACGGTAGGCACAAACTATTTTTCAAATACTTCCTTAAACTTGCTCTAAGAGAAGACATCTTTGGCAACATCCATGGTTACTACGTCCCACCACGCAGCTGCTCTTTCCTGAAGTTGCCAAGATGCCATCACTCGTTTCTTCTCAACAGCAGATCCAAACTCTTGAAAATACGCTCACACGAGCGCAGCCCAGCTTACACTTCAATGATGGACTTCATACCTTTTAAACACTTTCCGTTGAGATTGATGAAATCATTACACCATGCTGCAAAGCTTACTCGAGATGGTATTGGGTCAACAGGCTCGGCAGATACTCTTCCATCTTCAACACTCGGACTTCTTTCGATTTGTGGTAGTCGTGCTACACACACCACTACCCCTCCTACCTCTAGAACTCAAGCTGCCAGCCTATCTCATTGGGGTAACCTGGACAGCTAACCCAACAAATTAGTGTGTGTGTGTGTGTGTGTATACAAGTACGCTCTCTCAAGAAAGATATCACTCCAAAGCCAAGGTATTATCTCAACCTAGAGCTCTGATACCAACTGTGATGACCCACCATTCATACCACAGAAAGACACATCATCATTAAGAAAGAAAGGGATAGAAAAGAGAAAGATAGGCAAGAAAGAACTAAACAATATCAGATTCTCATAGCGGAACGAATAAAATATATTAATCACATAGTTATTACACATTATACAACATCTATCAGAGTTACACAGCTTATACATCACATATTAGACAGTCTTGAAGACATGTCCATCAAACAACTCAGAAACCATTACAATTCATCAACACAGTGGAAACACTATATATCTATATACGCTGAAGTCTCCTGCTCCAAATCTCCTCCATAATTTGTCAAAGCAACCTGAATCCATTGGCTACTCGTAAAAAATTTGAGTACCCAAGAGTTTAAGAAAACAGAAGATAAACTCTGGGTCAGACATGGGTCTAGGAAAATAACAGTGACAAGCATACATACACATAGACATGTATACAAATATACAGTATAATTCAAACTAAAATCTAGTTAAATTCATCCATGCAAACCAAATTCACAACTATAATACACAGGTTCATTACATGCATCTACCAATATAAATATTTTAGCTTTAAAATGATAAGTTTACTCACCAGAAAATGAAAAAAAGAGAAAGACAGACTATTATCCTATTGATCTGGAATTTGTTGTATTTGATTTGCACTGATCTTGATGTTGAGTTGCTTGTTTTAAGTTGAATTTCTCAGGTTGAAGTTAAATTTGAATGCTTGCTTGATCTCAGGTTAGAACAGTTTGATTTCTTTTTTTTCTTTTGGTTTTTATTTTAAGCAGATGAGAGAAAGAAGACTTTAGAAATGAACCTGAAAATAAAATAGCCAGGTTTTTTCTCCAATTCTTAGTTATTTATAATTGAATTTTTAGAGAAAACATACTTGCCATTTGTTATTTCATGGCACAAATGAATTACAAATGTTAATGCATGTTATTATTGTTTTACAAATGTTAAAACCCTTTTATTACTTGTTTTCTTATGTTTTTGTAATTTTATATATTTATAAATTATCTTAGTTCATGAGATATTTAGAAAGAATATTTTAAACCTTTATATATATATATATATATGTATAAACCATTTTAGTTTAAGTAATATAAAAGAAAGCATAATAAACCATTTTATTAAATATTTTTCTTATGTTTTATATGTTTTTAAATGTTTGTGACTTATGTTTTAAATTTTTATATACATTTACAAATCATATTTAGACCAAGAAAATTTTGAAAAAAAGTAAAACAAACCTTTTATTATCTTATTTAAATTTTATACCTAAGCTAAAATATTATTAAATAAATAAATATTTATAGATATTATCTTTGTAGTTAAGAAATATAAAGTTTAACTTTAAATACCCTTTGAAAAATATTATATTTAATTTAAAACATAACTTCCAAATCACAATATATATACATATATATCATAATTTGAAAACATATCTTTATTAATTTGAAAAGATAAATTTTTGCCAAATTAAATATTATTAGCTTTGAAAAGATAAATTTGCTAATTTAAAATAATTATATAATAAAAATCATCAAATAAATACTGCCAAATTATTAATGAAGATTATCAAATTATTGTTGCCAAAATTCCAGGTCATCACACTATCTTTCAAAAATGATGGAATTGGCTTTGATAAATATTCCATTGTGTTTGGAATAAGGTTAGAACATTATAGATGCATGGCGAAACGCTTTGTTTGTAGTCTGGAATTTTTTTTAGTGAATAGTGTTTTGTAATTGTCTATATAAGGACGTTCATTTTCCCAAACCCTAGCCCCACTAACCGTAGCCGCCACTTGCTATTCAAGGGCCAGAAATTCGTCACCATCTTCCTCGTTTTTCTTCCAATCCATAAACATTTAGCTGAAAGCTTCAACTACAAAGATGAAGAGCACAGCGAGATCTCTCTATCCAACGGATATGATCAATTTTAGTTAAGTAAATCGATGGCAAATATCGCTCAAAGGCTGGCCGTTCATGCACATTTTCCGAGATAAGGAGGTGACCGACTTCAACGACGCTTTGGCCAGAGATGGAGCTTGCATAGGGATGTCATTTGGTCATGGAATGATGGGATTCCGATCAATGTAGGAGGCACGACATGGAGATGATGAAAGCGTGCGATGGGTTCGTTCAAATTGATGAATGCGAGAAGAAAGCATGCAGCCAAGATCTTGTCTCCTAGAATCAATGGCCAGGATTGCAGAGGTTAAAAAAATGAATAAACAAAAGTTTTATATTAATTATATTTAAATTTGTGTAAACTTTAAAATGCCATATCTTTGTCATGCAAGATTGAAAATTGACGAAACAAATTGCGCTGGGTTTATATTTGCGAACACTACACGATGGAGATAAACTAGAGTTGACTAGAGCTAATGAAAATTTTGGGTAAAAATAAACGCCCGTTTAATTTTATTCCGATTAAAACGCTGCAATGGCTATTGGAACCAAAGTGAGTACAATGCACTCTTTCTTACTCGCTTATATTTTTATATAAGCAAGAATAAATTTATTTGTGATGATTGTTTGGATGATATATAGTATATTGTCTATATATTGATTGATTTGGATATATTCCCGCATATTTTAGCGGATGAGACCCTATACCTTCCTGTGTATGAGCAGATGACCTTTTGTACGTGCATCTACTTCGAAGCGGACATTGTATATATTTTATCGTATGTATATTTGTTGCAGGTGACAGGTTGGAGGGATCCAACTGTATTCCTCACCAGTTTTGACTTGTATTTATAGGTATTCTTATATATGTTGTTGTCATATGTATATGATATTAGGATGCCACGATTAATATGATTGATGTGAATCACCTTATTTAATGTTGTTGCCGCACTGGGCCATATTTGAAATTTTAAAAATATTAAAGTGATGATTTCAAATTAAAAAGGATTTCAAAGTGATTTTGAAAATATATGTTTTATTAAATTTTAAATTGTTTAAGGAATGAATTTATTTTAAATAAATAGAAGTTATAATTTTATGTTATAAAAGTTATGGTTTTGTGAAATATACTTAAATATGATTTTTGAAATATGAAGTTAACCATTTGGTAAAATAAGTAAAATGGGATTTTGAATTTATATGAATGGTTAATATATAAGATTTATAAATTGATATTTTGTAAATCAAAATAATGGAATTATAAATGATTTTGTAAGTGTTTAAAATGAAGTTATAAATAGATCTAATAATTAAATAAGATTTATAAATTTTGTGAAGTTATAAAAAGAATGAATTTGTAAGTAAGTGATTTATAAGTAAATTAATTTACAATCGGATTTTGGCATGTAAATTAGACATAAATGAGAATGGTTGATAAAGGAATTTTATAATTGGAAGTTTTTATAAAACAAAAATGTGAATTATATAGATTTTTTATGTAAATGTGAAATCAACTTATATTTGATATGTTAAATATGAAAGTTTATTAAAGGAATTTAATTCATGATTTGGATATTGAATTATCTTTTAAACTAAAGGTGTAGAAAGAATGAATTTGGTAAAGGAATTTCATTTATGATTTTGGACAATGAATAATCCTTTAAATTAAATAAATGTTTTGAAAATTGATCTTTAAAATGGAGTTAAATTGTTTGAAGATGTTTTATCCTTTAAATTAAATAAATGTTTTGAAAATTGATCTTCAAAATGGAGTTAAATTGTTTGAAGATGTTCTAAAAGGTGTGAGCGTCGAAAAACATAGATTTCAACATTCATTGTTGAAATGGATGTTTTTGAGAATTAAGGAAAGCAAGGACTATATCACCGTTGTTATATTAAATCATTTTCGAAAGAAGATGTTTTGTATAGTATATGAAATTTATATATCCATCTAATTATCGAATCCCTGTACTAATGATTTTGAGTTGTTTTAACGATGTTTTATGCAACATTCGTTTTGACCGAATAAAGCGTGTGCTGAAAAATATTAAGTTTTCCTAAAGAGAATTGTGAATATGGTTATACTATTGATATAAATGTATGGAAATGTTTTCCAATATAGAAAGTTGAAATATTTTTGAGAATATATCTTTTTAAAGATAATTTGAAGTGAATATTTGGAAAGTGCTTTAATTGATAAAAGATTAATTAATGGGCCTATTGGTTTATGGTGCTAGATATTTGTTTTTTGCTATGATAGTTAAATAACCTACTATTAAATTTGGCCATTTTAGTTCCTCGACTTGATGTGGGAACTATTTAGTCTTAAATTTGTACGTAGCTATTTGTGTAGGCTTAATTATCGTTTGTGTAGAGGATGTTGATACGTGTAGTGTAGAGTATTACTCCAATCTATCGAGCTTCCTTCTTGGCCGAAGGACAGCGAGTTGAAAATTGGATAGATGATAAGTCTATGAGACATAGTTTCTGTGTAAGGTTGAGAAACACTTTGCGTTGTTGGTGTGAAGAGATCAGGGCCGGATTTATTTGAAAACCACTTTAGACCAACATATGTGCATTCGATTGTGCAGGTTGTGATGATATTGATATTTAGGAATTTCATAGTGGAGGACTGCTTGTTGATCGTTTAGGGTTAAAATCCGAATATACATCCAATAGTAGTAGTCTCTTCATTATGAAATATCCAATGCAAGGACTATTTACTACTAATCCTAGGGATTTTTTCGACAGGATGTGGTAGGAAAGTAGCTTCGGTTTGTCACGTTCCTGGACAACTTGTATGGATGAGTGTCTAACATTGCATTTCTATGATTACGCACATTGGTTTTTACAAATGTACATCAGTGTTGGCGATGAAGGAAACTTCTCTTAGCTTAACGCCCTCCTTGAGATGTAAGAGCTCAAGGGTTGTATTTTTATGGAAGAAAATTAGTAGTCAACGGAAATGGCAACGTGGCATTCAAGGTGATGTGATATGTGAAAGGTAATCATTACTTCAGGCCTTATCAACCGAAAATGACCGAGATAGGGTTAGATGCGGCAAGGCTAAGTGGGTCATTCCCAAGTGGGATATGATCATCCCCTTCTAGATATATTTCTTCCCGCTATGACGTTCGGATGTAAATTAATGTGGTTTATATGTTATGTAGGCCCTCAAAAAGGTCGGTAATGACAGGGGGATGATATATTCGGTACTACCTAGTTATGGAGGTAGGCCGGTCTTATGATGGTATAGGATCCTTTGTGATGGTCCTTGGTACATTTCTCTAGAGATGTACTACCGGAAGGTAGTCCCTTCACCTAGTCATTTGCATGGAAATCCAAACTCCACTATGTGCCTGCCATTTTGTTTATAGAGCCTAGCATGCTGGAATTTAATAATGGTAACAATTTCGGCTATTTTAAAATTATTTGTGCAATAGACACTATTTTAATATAATGTGATTTGATATGAAAGGTTTTGGTTATCGTAAGGTAAAAACATGTCCGTGTTTATGTGTGGGCGTGTCTTACGAGATACTTTTGTTGCGAAAAGGAAAAGTTTGGTAATTTAATAAAATTAAGTTGAGTGTGTTTCTCACGCTGTTTTTCCAGACTGATCTCGGCATTCTTCCCTTTCAATGCTCGTGTTAGACCGAGTATACTTACAGATTCATATTTTGTGCTTTTGGAGCTTCAACAGGAGAGCTGGAGATCTTCATTATCGTATACATGTATCTATTTATTTTTCCGCTGCTTTGTTATTGTTTATATTGTCGACAATTGTAAGGACATGTTATTATAAATGTCAGGCTGGTAACTAGTCATTGATTGTTGAACTCTGATTAATGTAAGTATATTATAGTTTATGTTCTGTAAAGATCATTGATATGATAGTATATGTTATTCCGCTACAATGCGAGATTCTGCATTGTTCTGTTTATTTTTATTCTTCTCTTTCTTCTCTTCTCTTTTTCTCTCTTCTTTTCTTTCTTATGACCCTACGTTAGTCTGTGCTTTTTGGGTCGGACATGTGTGGTTTATTGTTGATTCAAAGGGTACGGATTTACTGTCGCACTTTGTATCAGAGCTTAGATTTAGTATATTCCTAGTCTTTGATGTTTGCACAGTGAAGATAGGTTCAGTAGCACCCTAGATTGAAATTAAGTGTATTATATATATGAGTGCGTATTTGTTTGTGATTACAAAAATGTTTTACATTGTGTTTACTTATACATTGATCTGTTTATGAATTATGGTCGGTATGTGGGACGCCATGTGATCGATAGGGATTGCTAAACACTTAAACGAGGCAAGTCGAAATAGTATTTTTTTTTTAAATTTGATAAATGAAATAATTTTACCTCTTTTATATTTTACATATAAAGGAAACAATTTTTCAGAAATTATTAAAGTGTATATAAAATGATTGTTTGGTTGTTTGAAGATGTAAAAATATATAAGTTAGTATTAGTTGTTTGAATAACCTATATAAAAACAACAATTGTAAAAGAATAAATTATATAAGCAAATGAATTATAAAGTATGGATTTATAATCAGTATGATTTACAATTGTGAAATAATCTTATGCATAAGAAATGAAACCACAGGAGTATATTTATAAATATGAGTTGTAAATAAAAATGGAATTAAGCTAAGAATTGGAGAATTTGAATCCCGTTGATTTTGATAGTTGTTTTTCAAATATTAAAGATGTTATACTATTATAAATCTAAATAAGATAAATATAATTGAAATGAATCTTATGTAAGTAAATTTAAATAGTAAAATTACATGAGTATGAATTTATAAATGTGATTTATAAATATAAAAGGGATTTTGAAAGAACATAAAGCATTGAATTCACCACCGTTGTTAGGAAATAATAAGGGTGATGACTGTAACATCATCAGTACTATTTTCGAGTTTCTATGTGACGGACTTGCTACAAATAGTAAATTAAAAATTTAAGTTTTGTTGTGATAAACAAATTTGAATTCAGAATCCAAGTTGTAATTGATAGATATAAGTAAAATGATTTTAGGACTTATGATATGAAATAAAAATTTAATTTTTGTAAAGTTAAATAAAATTTAGTTAGCACAATGTATATATGATTTGAGATTTAACTAAAGGAACGTTAAATAAATTGGATTGGGTTTGAACCGTATTAGATAAGTTATTGAAATTAAACTTAATAGGTAAGTGATTATATAATATGAATTTGAAAGTTTAAATTAACCTAAGTTGTAAAGTGATTATATAATCATGATTTGAAATTATAAAATGAGTTGGTGAATGGAAGTAAAAATTAGGTAAATGTCCATGGAATTATAAATAATAAATAAGTTGTATAACCTATAAAATGGAAAATGTAAGTTAAACCAAATATTAGTATGGTTAAACAATTTTGTTAAGCAAAACAAAATCTAAATTTGAATAAGTGATGAAATTTGACTTAAGTAAAAGTTAAATAAAATAGAATTTGAATTAAACTAAAATTGAACTTAAGTTGTATTGTGAAAATAAATGTAAGTGAGAATGAAATGAAAAATAACTTAAGTGATGTTGAACGAAGTTAGAATTAACATTAACAATGAATTAATGAAATAAAGTAATTAAATGAATATGAACTTGAATTATATAATGAAATTCAATTTTAGTTGTAAAAGTGAATTAGTGAATAAACATGGATTAGAAATGTTGTTGATAATTGAATAAAACTTAAGTTAAGAAGTTGTGAATTAATAATAATAATAGAAGTGTTGTATAAAAATGTGAATATAGTGAATACTAGAATTCAATCTAAATCGAATATTAAACCAATTAGAATTAAATGTGTTAAACCAAATTGAATGTAATGAGGTAAATATGAATGTTTGAATGTAAATGTAAATGAGTTGTTATGGAATAATGGATGTTAGTTGATTGTACAGAAATTCATTAAATATTAATGAAATTGAATTAGTCAAATTGAAAACTATGTAATTGAATTCAAATTGATAATAAGCGAATCTAAATAGAATTGAATTTGATTTGGAAGTGAACTAACTTAAATGTAAATTAGTGAATGTAAACAAATTGAAAATGGATAAAGGAATGTTGGTAAAATCCAATGTTAATGAATCAAATGTGATTAAATTGAAAACCAATTCAATGAATATTAAGGAGAAATGAATGTATATTCATTTGGTTATGGATTTATTAGATAGATATTGGTTTGATGGATGTTAGTTGGATGACAGTTGTTTGATGGTTGAATTTGTTGCTTTTGCTTGCATTTTCTATATTGGAACATATAGTTGTTATATTGGTATATGTTGTATATTGATATTACTTTCCATATATACATGTATTTATTGTTTGTTGAGTGTTTAGTAGGTGAGATGGCGTATGCTTCACATTAGGAGCTCGCTTTCGCACTATATTAGCCGTATATACTCACTAAATATATAAGGTACATATCTCAGATTACATATCGTACTTTTATATATTTTTTTCCTACGGGATGCCTCATCCTTGAAGATAAGATGTATATTTGTGATATTATATATATTGTGATTTTTTCTGGATCGAACCGCGCAAAGGAAGCTATGGCAAAAATTTCTGGAAATTTAAGGCGTTAGAAAATTTTGGGAAAATTGAAATTTTTTTTGTGTTAAGTAAGAATTTTGATTTTGAGTTAAAAGCTAAACGATATTAGTTGGTTTTGAAAAAAACTATAAATGGATTTGAAAACATAGAGAAGTATTTATAAGAAGTTTAACTATTGTATTTCAGAAAATATTAAAAGGTTTAAATGATTTTGGTAAATTAGTTTGGATGATTTTTTTTGAAAAGTCAATGGATTTTTTGGCTTTTTCTTACGTTGTGATTTCGAGGACGAAATTCTTTTAAGTATGGGAGAATATAACGACCGAGAATTTCAATCATTTGAAATTCATACATTAATTGATTTTAAATATTCATAAGTTAATTTTATAGGTTGAATAACTTATATTTCAAATATAAGGATTTATTTGGATAATTAAATTATTAATTTAATATTTGAAATTGCAGAAATAATTTGATTTTGAATTTAATAAGAATGAAAATGATCTATAAAGTTGATTTAAATTCTATTTGAATTAGAGTGATGTTTGAGAACTATTAAAATTGAATTAAATGTTAATTTATAGAAATTAGAAATTTCATTATTTAATTAACGTGTAAGTAGTCATTTTTGACATGGTCTGGATTTCGATGAAACTAGTTTCATTAGGTCTGTAATGTTATATTATTATAGGATTTCAAATTTTGTGTCAATCGGACGTACGATCTGGTCATGCGAAGTTGAAACGCATAGAAATTTATTTAAGTAATTTTTATTTAAATAAGTCGATTCGAAAACCTATCTTCAAACTATGATGGAAATGGCTCTCGATATTGTGTTCGGAATATGTGTAAAACATTATAAATGCCAGACGACAAGCTTCATTTGTAGTTCGGAAAATTTTCGGGTGAATAGTATTTTGTAATTGTCTATATAAGGACGTTCATTTTCCAAAACCCTAGCCCCACTAACCCTAGCCGCCACTTGCTATTCAAGGGCCAGAAATTCATCTTCTTCCTCCTCGATTTTCTTTCAATCCGAAAACATTTAGCCAAAAGCATCAACTACAAAGGTGAAGAGCACAGTGAGATCTCTTTTTCCAACAGTTGTGATCGATTTTAGTTGAGTAAATCGACGGCAAATTTCGCTCAAAGGCTGGCCGTTCATGCATGTTTTTTGAGATGAGAAGGTGACTGAGTTCAGTGAGGCTCTGGCCAGAGATAGAGTGCACGTGGGGCGGTCGTTTGGTGGTGGAACAATGGGATTCCGATCAACGTAGGAGGCACGACATGAAGATGATGAACGCGTGCGATGGTTCATTTAAATTGATGAATGCGAGAAGAAAGAAAGCGTGTGGCCAAGATCTTGTCTCCTAGAATCAACTGGCAGCATTGCAGAGGTTAAAAAAATAAAATAAAAATAAAAGTTGTAAATTAATTATATTTAAATTCATGTAAACTTTAAAATGCCGTATCTTTGTCATACGAGGTCAAAAATTGACGAAACAAGTTGCGTTGGTTTCATATTCATATACACTATGTGATAGAGCCTGATTGGAGCTATGGAAAATTTTAGGTAAAATTAAAGGTCCATTTAATTTTATTCGGAATAAAACGCTGCAACGGCTATAGGAACCAAAGTGAGTACAACTCACTCTTTCTGACTCGCTTATATTTTTATATAGGTAAGAATAAATTTATTTACGATGATTAATGATCGTTGGATGATATATGGTATATTATCTGTATACTGATTGGTCTGTATATTCTCGCATATTTTAGCGGAAGAGATCCTATACGTTCCTGTGTATGAGCAGATGACCTTTTGTACGTGCGTCTTCCTCGAAGCGAACATTGTACAGTTTTTTATCATTGTATATTTGTTGCAGATGACTGGTTGGAGGGGTTCAACTAGATACTCATCAGTGTTGATTTTTATTTACAGATATTGTTATATATGCTATATTATGTGATATATGATAGTAGAATGCCACAATTTATATGATTGATGTGAATCACCTTATTTAGTGCCATTGCAACATTGGGCCATACTTTAAAATTTTAAAAATTTAAGGTGATGATTTCAAATTAAAAAGGATTTCGAAGTGATTTTGAAAATAGATGTTTTATTAAATTTTTAATTGTTAAAGGAATGAATTTATTTTAAATAAATAAAAGTTATAATTTTTATGTTATAAAAGTTATCATTTTGTGAAATATACTTAAATGTGATTTGAAATATGTAGTTAACTATTTTGTAAAATAAGTTAAATGGGATTTTGAATTTATTACAACTAGTTCATATATATAATTTATAAATTGATATTGTATAAATCAAAATAATGGAATTATAAAGGATTTTTAAGTGTTTAAAATGAAATTATAAATGGATCTTATAAGTAAATAAGATTTATAAATTTTATGAAGTTATAAAAAGAATGAATTTGTAAATAAGAGATTTATAAGTAAATTAACTTATAGTCGAATTTTGGCATGTAAATGGGACATAAATGAGATTGATTGGTAAAGGAATTTTATAATTGGAAGCTTTTATAAAATAGAAATGTAAATTATATAGATTGTTTTATAAATGTGAAACCAACTTATATTGGATAAGTTAAATACAAAAGTTTATTAAAGGAATTTCATTCACAATTTGGACAGTGAATTATCCTTTAAATTAAAAGTGTAGAAAGAATGAATTTGGTAAAAGTATTTCATTCACAATTTTGGACAGTGAATGTTATCGTGCCTTTTGGAAAGGCCGTGATATCAAGGAATTGACTGAAAATTAAAGATCGCTTATCCTGAATATCGATTATACGGAGGTTCACTATGGATGATGTAAATTTTTTTTCAAGTTCGGATCAAGCTACAATTAATATGACATGACAAGAAATGCTATGAAAGCCAACTTTCCAAGTTTCAAGTCAATCGAAGTTCGTATGCTTGAGATACGATCGATATAACTCAAGTAAACAAGCCGTTCTTATCCATCAAAAAGCATGTTCGAGTCGATCTGTTCGAATACATTCATAACCACACTGTTCTTATCCATCAAGCAACCGAAGAAAACCCGACTTCGTATCGATTAAGTTCGAATCGATAAGGAGGACTGCACTCTTCATATCCATTACGGTGCACTACTTCATATCCATCGAGAGAATCAGCCTTATTCGTATCGATCCTGTTCGAATCCATCGGCATAGAAGCACATTTCGTATCGATCAGCAGTCATAGAGGGTCTATTTCCTATCCATTCGGAAACTTACTTCGTATCCATCGACCATGACACGAATATACATTTTATATCGATCGATACGAACAGTACGAAATCCTCTTATAATTGATCAATGCGAATAAGGGTCGTTAAAATCGATACGAGCAAGGCATTGCAAACCAATATGAACAGAGCAACTTGACTGATCGATATGAATAGAACAGTTAAGATCGATATGAACAGTACAATTTCCATTGGTACGAACAGAGCCACAGCGAATCGATGCGAACAAGTAACGATACGATGAAAACAACATACAAGAAGCCTAAACTTGCATCGATCAAAACTCATAATCTACAAGTCCAAATGCTATAAAATTTTCACAGGAGCTTGTATACATCATCAAAAATGTTTATGTTCAATTTCGAATCGATTGGGTCAAATCATGATCGATACAAATTATGTTCGTATCGATCATGGCCGAGGGAAAATCACGTAGGATCGATTGCGTGAGCCCGCCCACATGCTAGAAGAGGTCTCTCGAGATATGAGCAAGATATTTGCAGCCTACGCTTGTAAATAGCATCCTAAAGCCTACAGAAAGGGGACTTTTGATTCTCCTACGTCCATACTCTGCCAAAATCATTATTGTACTCAAGAACTACTGTTGTACTCAATTTTCACCATTGTAATCCGTTGTAACCAGCGAGCATTCATCAACAAAGTCAATCATTTCATAGCGAACGTAGGCAATTCGTCGAACCACTCTGAATCTTTGTGTTTCTGTGCATTTTTCTAATTAGTTTTTGGAGTATTTGTTAGATAATCCTCTTTTTCCATTTACTTTCTTCATTTTATCTCTTCAAATACTTCCGAAGAGTGTTGTGCCCAATTTAGGTACAAATATTTTGGTTCTTTCACTGAGAAAAATCTAGTTTTTTCTCCTGCTCATTGGATCTACTATCTATATCGGATTGCACAAATCTAAGAAGAAGATCCAGACCTAAAGTTTCAAGTTTCTTCATCCTATTTAGTTTTGCAAGTCTAGGAAAGAGCTTTATTATCCACCATGGTTAACATAAGGACCATATCAACTACTGCAGATCCAGAAGGGCGTGACCGACAGAATCCTCCACAACTTCCTCCAACTGATCAGAATGCTGTTGGATCATCAGATCTACAAGGCCCTATTACCAAGGAAGAGTTCCAGATGTTAATGTAAGAGTTGGCATAGAGTCGTCAGCAACTTACTCAACCACTGCGTGCTAACGCTGAATTGATCAATCAGTTGAATCGCCAAAGGCATAGGAGATCCAAGAGGGGATTCCTATTCATCTACTGAGAGTTTGGCTTTTCAGACTATCACCACAAATCTGCACGCCCACGATTAGATGGAAGTCACACTCAAGCCACTGGACATCAACATGCACTTAGCCTAGGGCAACCAAGAGTTGGACCATAAAATAGCCATCAGAATGGACCCTCCTTCCAAGGAGGCACTACTCCATATCATGCCATAGACAACCACACTACCACCGCTGCTACCGAACCGAGAGTTGATGCCCCAACTAGACAGATCCTGTCCACTACCAATCTAATCACGCTCCAGAACCATATGTCCCAAAGAACTTTGAACCAAGGAGGCAAGATACGGACTATTGACAGCAACTGGCCCCTACTCACATTGTGGAACCTAACCACACCTTGGCTCAGCATCCTCAAAACATCCAAATGTCGGACATCCTGACAATGATTCGTTAGATGATCCGAGAGAGTCAAGGTCTTACTAATGATGATTGGAGAATCAACCAGAGTCATACTCCTTTTACTGATGACATACTTCATGCTGAATCACCTCGGCGTTTCAAAATGCCACCTCTACCTATGTATAAAGGGAACTTTGATCCCAACTAGCACGAAGTATGAACGGTCTATGAATGTTGCACGAGCTGATGATGCAGTTTATGTCAAGAATTTTCGATCTCTTTGGGGGTATAACAACTATGTGGTTTACTCGTTTCCCGGCCCATTCTATCTCAAATTTTGGCCAGTTAGCGATGAAGTTTGTTGCATAGTTCCGTATGCATGTCGCGAGGCCTAAAGATGTCAATACTTTGTCTAGTGTCACTCAAGCTCCTGGAGAAAGACTTAGACGTTATTTGGTGAGATTTCATGCTGCATGTGTTGAAATTAGTAATCTTTCAATGATAACTTAATTTTGATGGTGTTAAATAAGGGGATTGATCTTGATTCTGAATTCGACAATTGGTTGATCGAAAAATCTCATGCGTCATTGGACCATTTCTATTCCAAGGTAGCCCAATTCTTGAGAAGGGATGATGTGAAATAGACTAGGAAAAATAATGATGTAGGGCCTACTATAGAAGGAATTCAGAGTAATATAGCTGTTAAATAAACTAAGGAGAGTTTCGAAAAAGTGCATTTAAATACATAAAATAAGCAGAATCAGCAGAGAAGTAACGGAGAATGGAATAAGAAACGAGATCAGAATCGTGGTCCGCGACGTAGGGCATCTATGTTTGATAATTATACTCCTTTGGATATGTCCCTAGAGAATGTGTACTTACAGACTTGTAATGCCTTTCAATATAAGAAACCTGCCCCGAAACCATCATCCGAAAAACAAATCCAAACAGGAAAGTTTGTAGATTCCCCAATGGCTATGGCCATAACACAAATGAGTGCCGTCGTTTGCAGGATATTATTGAGAAATTAATACGTGAAATAAAGTTGGAGCAGTATGTGCGGGCATCACAGTACGGAGGTGCGGCCTAATCAAATCAAAATGGTGTACCTAATCAGGCGAGACAGGAGGAACCCGCTCGTACCGAAGGAAGATTGGTGATAAATGCTGTTAGTGGTGGTCCTCATCCAGCAGACCGAAGGTGGAAGGAAATGGAGTCATATGCCAGTTCTATTAGGCATGCATACTTCGAGTGTTGTAGTAATTTGGAAGAAGGAGCTCTAGCCAAACAACAAAAAACGATGACTGATGACATCGTGTTTCGAAACAAAGATGCTGACACAGTCGAAGCCCCAGCTATTGATCCACTTCTCATATCAGTTCAAGTAGGTCCCGCTTGGATGAAGAGGATCTTAGTCGATAGTGGAAGTTCTGTGAATATATTATTGAAGCGAGCTTATGATCAAATGAAGATGGAAACTAAATATTTGAAGCCTTTCAAATCCTGTATTCATGGCTTTAACAAGAGTGCAACTGTACCCATAGGAGTGGTAGAATTACTAGTGGAGTTGGGAGTTGGAGAACGTCAGAGAGTCCGGATGTTGCAGTTTGTTATGTTAGACATAGACTCGCCGTACAATGCTTTCTTAGGACTACAGGCTCTAGCTGAATTCAGGACTACCATTGCCCCATGGTGCTTAACTTTGAAATTCCCTACCGACAATGGAGTCGGAGCTATTCAGGGAGATCAGGCTGTTGAGAGAGCCTGTTATGTTGCTGAGCTGCGAGTGGCGCATTGAAAAGAAAAAAGAAACGGCGTAGAGGAATCCCTCTACGTTCAGTTTAAAGAGAATTGACAATTAACACCTGGGCCTAGGCCCGGGTACACCAACCAATTCCAAAGGGATATTGACTTGAGAAATAACGAAAGTGATGATGAAAATAAAGACAGTCAAGCTTCCCAGGCCATACTGATGATCGATGTCCCAATCGATGATGACGACGATTCTAGATTATTAAAGATTGGATCTTAGCTAAGCCAACAGATGCAAGAAGAATTGGTTGAATTTCTTCGAGCAAACCTTGATGTGTTTAGTTGGACACATTCTGACATATATGGAATCTCTCTGGACATCGCGAGCCAAACATTGAATATTGATCCCCGGCACATCCCGGTCAAACAAAAAAGGCATGGTATGGATCTAAAGAGATCTGCCGCCCTTAATGAAGAGGTAGATAAACTAAAATCGAATGGATTTATTCGAGGTGCATTATACCCAGAATGGGTGTCTAATCCTATACTTGTCTAAAAGCCAATCGAAAAATGGAGAACATGTATTGAGTACTCAGACTTTGATAAAGCGTGCCCTAAAGATAGTTTTCCACTTCCACGAATCGATCGGCTTGTGGACTCAACGGCTAGACATGAACTGTTATCTTTTATGGATGCATACTCTGGCTATAATCAGATACCGATGCACTTGCTAGATCATAAGTACACCAGCTTCGTAACCGATATAGTACTTTCTTGCTACAAAGTCATGCCTTTTGGACTCAAGAACGCCGGGGCAACATATCAACGATTAGTCAACCGAATGCTCGCTAATCAGATCGGAAATACTATGGAAGTATATGTAGATGATATGCTGGTAAAATCACGATTCTCCACTGATCATATGAAAGACCTGGAATTAATGTTTAATATCCTCTGAGAATATTAGAATGAAGCTTAACCTCTTGAAATGTCACTTTGCGATCGCATCTGGAAAATTCCTCGGGTTTATCGTCAATGCTCGAGGAATTGAAGAAAATCCCAAAAATATCTGGACGATTAGAAATCTTGAGACTCCGATAACTATAAAGCAAGTTCAGAGCCTTAACGAGAAAGTAGTGGCACTGAGCAGGTTCATTTCAAAATCCACTGACAAATGCATTTCCTTCTTCGATCTGATCAGTAAAGGGAAACGAAACTTTGAATGGACTGTAGAATGTGAAGGCGCATTTCGAGCACTTGTTCAACATCTCTCTACACCACCCATTCTGTCAAAGCCTACTGATCATGAGAGATTGTACATCTATTTGGCGGTTTCAGAAAACATGATCAGTGCTGCCCTAATTCGGGAGGAAGATCGGATACAACGTCCGGTATATTATATTAGCAAACGATTATCTAGGGCCAAGAGAAACTATTTGAAGTTAGAGAAATTGGTTTATTGTATTGTTGTTGTTCCAAGAAAGCTTCGTCCATATTTCCAGGCTTACCTAATCACTATTTCCACCGACTAGCCATTACGACAGGTCCTCACGGGGCCTGAGACATCTGAAAGGTTACTTAAGTGGAATATCGAATTAAGTCAGTTTAACATTATCTATACTCCAAGGCGAGCTATCCAAGGACAAGTCCTAGCGGATTTCATAGCTGAGTTTACTATACCAGAGGACTTCCCTGAAACCAGTGAGTCTCCTAAGAATATATGGAAGTTGCATACCGATGGTGCATCAAACGACCATTGCTCGAGTGCTGGTGTTGTACTTGAAACTCCTGAAGGTCGATCTATATGCTATGCTTTAAAGTTTGATTTTCGTACGACCGACAATGAAGCCGGGTATGAAGCCTTGATTGTTGGATTAAGACTTCCTCGAGATTTCAAGATTATTGTTGTTGAAATTTATTGTTGTTGAAATTTATTGTGATTCACAATTGGTTGTGTGTTAAGTTCGGGGAGAATATCAAACCAAAGACCGAAGACTAGCCGCTTATCTAGCTCGGGTCCTGGAAAACTGAATCAATTCGATTATTATGTCATCTACTGCATCCCTTGAGAGCGAAATCAAAGGGTCGATTCATTAGCCAACTTAGCAAGTACACGTGAGGCGCAACAAATGGGACTCGTTCCCATGGAAACACTATCTTTCTCGAGCATCGACCAGATGGAGACAGATTGGGTATTTAAAATCGTTCCTAATAAGGAGTTATAGATGACTTCGTTCAAAATTACCTCGAGCATGGAACACTGCCCGAGCATAGGAGCGAAAGAAGACAAGTTATTCACAAGGCTTCGCATTTTACCATTCAGAATGGAGTCATGTACAGAAGAGGGTACTATGTTCCTTTACTCCGGTATTTCACTCACAATGAAATTAAATGAGTATTGCACAATGTACACGAAGGAGAATGTGGCGATCACGTCGAGGGTTAAGCTTTAGCCAAAAATGTACTCTGATATGGATACTACTGGCCGACTGTTTATCGTGATGCGTCGTACTACGCAAGAAAATGTGACAGATGTCAAAACATGCTCGGATTCCTAGAACCTCTCCTACTGAAATAACTCAGATGGTCAGTTCATGACCATTTGCAATCCAAGGCATTGATATTATCGGTTCTCTACCTCTGGCCAAAGGTGGTGCAAAGTATGCCATTTTCGCAGTGTTAACGTTAAAATTTGAACGCTAACACCCCAGTGTATGAAGTGATATCGTGAAAGCACCACCCGATAGCTCGGGAACAGATTATAAGCAGATAGTAGTGAAAAAACAGTAAACAACAGCAATTTTATAGTGGTTCGGCTTAAGAGATAGCCTACGTCCACTTTGAATATCTTTATTGACGATTTGATTACAAGTCAATGCAGTTACACTTTGATTACAACACACTTTGGGTTTCAAGTGACTTAGAGCAAGTAGCCTAAACTTCAATGTCGATCCAAATCTTTGAACGCATGTTTGACATGTTTGATTTCTTCGTGAAGTTCCTTGAAGATGTTGAAGTAGTTCAGAATGCAGCAGAGTAACGGCACTTGAAATGAATGAGCCAAAAGTCCTCTGAATGTTAGAGGTGGCCATGTATTTATAGGCAAATTTCTAGGCTGGAATTGTTAAGTCATGAGTCGTGACCGACTCAGAATGAACCGTGACTGACTCACATACCACGAGTCAGTAAGCAGTGGCATAGATGAAATGGCATTGAGCTTGTTCCTCGTATGCTTAGGTCGCCAGCGACTTATGATAGGTCGTTAGTCACCTTGAGTCGTTGGAAACCCTGAGTCGGTCTACCCCATAAACCACTAACTAGTTAAACCACTCTGCTCTTCTAAGGCATTAACTCGTTGAGTCGTTGGTCCACTGAGTCGTTACGAACCTTGAGTAGATGAGTCGGTCCATTCCTTGAGTAGATGAGTCGGTCCAGTCCTTGAGTAGATGAGTCGGTTCAGACCTTGAGTCGTCTCGTATGAGCCGTGAACTTCGTTGAGTCGGTAACTCAATGAGTCGGCCTGTATCATGAACCGCTAACCTCCATGAGTCGTTCCATTCCTCTAAGTTGCCTTGAGCCTTAGCTCGTCAGCCAATTGAGTTGCTACCAGTTGAGTCGGTCCTTTCCTTAAGTTGCTGAAGCCCCTTGAGTCGTAAATCCAATGAGTCGTTAAAGACCTTAAGTGGATGAGTCGGCCCAAGTTTCATCTCGTTGGCAGAACAGGGTTAACATTTGCCCCTCGAAGTACACGCCTAAGTCGTAGGTCGTGTGCTTCGACTTATCTTAACTCGTATGCCAACTCAAACTCTACTTCCCAACGTTATAAAAACCTGAGTCGTTCACCTTTTCTTCTCATTCCCTAACCTTTAAACCGTGTCTGCCATTAATGCACATTCAAGCTTTCAAAAGCGATTTCGACCAGATTCTCCATCGATCATCCCTATCATCATATTGCGTAAGCGATCTCGCTCTCCTTATGATTTTCGATTATCCCTAGCTTATGCGCCCCATCTCCATCTTCGATTTGCCCCTTTGAGCCCTGCGAATTTGGTTGCTTTGGTCATCAATGGACTTAGGGTTATCTGTTCTGATGGTTTACGATTCGAGGCGGTTTAGCGGTGCGATAGAGCTAGGATTGTTGATTGAGAGCTTATTGGGTTAATGGGTTAAAAGTTGGAAGATTAACGGGTTAGGAGTTAGGAGTGAAATGGTTTACGGGTTAGAAGGTAACCTGGTTAGGAGTTTGGTGATTAGTTGGTCAGATTGATTCGAATACTGCTTTAGGTACGACTCGGTCATTTTTGTATGATCCAACAACCATGATCCGACCCAACATGCTCCACGGCCTAAGCCTTGAGTCGTGGCCGAGATACGACTTACGACTCACGACTTACGACTTATGACTTACGGCCTAAGCCTTGAGTTGAACCAGAGCTTCTCCCTTTTTATACGACTTACGACTTAGGGCACTGCCGACTCAAAATTTTTGAGCCGTTGACGAGTTAGGACTTGCGTGAATTTTGCTCGAACTTTGAACCATTGCATAAACTTCGAACTGTTGAATTTTATTGCATTCATTCACAGGTTATTTTGACTTGCAGGCTAACAATCTGTTCAATACAACATTCACAGAAAACTGGGATGAATATACTATCATCGACTGCCCATATCAAATGACAGATTAGTTAATAACAGATAATTAACTTAAACAAATCGTGTGAACGAAGTGCTATCGATTTCAAGTAGAATATTAAAGCAACACTGAAATAGTCAATTGAAACTGACCAGCCTGCACTAATATTATGCTTGAACTTTAAATTAACAAGTTCTGAAATTACCATAGTTGATCAATCGTCAACCAGTTTAATTCCAGTTATATTTACTTGTTATTTTCATTAGTTCTGCACAACACTTCACACTTTTAGGAAACGTGCACCTTCGCATTTGAACATCCAGTTGCTTGTGTAGAATGACATCTCAACAAGAAGAACCGATGGGCCAGGCTGAAGAAGTCTTCCCAGTAGCCAACCTGTTGGATAACCCTCCGGAGAGAACTCCCACAACTCTGAATCAGTGGGTGTTTAACCAATTGCTCATCCAGTTTGGCATTGCCGAAGCTGATGCCTTACTGCCGGGGCCAAATGATACTGCAGATAGGCCCCCTTCTGGCTTTATTGCTGTCAACCGCCAAATGTGCTTGAGCGGTGCCATACCACCTTTCAATGACTTCCTTCAGCAGTTCCTGCTTCGATTATCTATCTCTCCATTCCAATTGCACCCAAATGGTCATGCCATTCTGATGGGGTTATGTGTGCTATTTAGTAGAGTTCTGGGCCGATTACCGAGCTTTGAGGAAATCTGCTACTTCTGCTCATTCACAAAAATTAAAGATCATCCCTCTATCGTAGTTATAAGGAGTGCTCGAAACCGCAAGCTCATCACCGATCTTCCTGAAAGCGTTCATGGATTTCTAAATCAGTATTTCTTTGTTCGCTGCCCTCCAGGGTTTTATGCCATCTGGAGAGTAGGAAGTAAGATTTTCCTGTTTTTATTCCTCCATACTTGGGCTTTTCGAAATCTGAGTTGCTAAATGCTAACTTGGCTTCTTTTTTTTTTTTTTTTTTCTGTTTTAGCACTTCCTCCTCCCTCTAGAGATCCGTGCTATAAACAAATTTTTGAGAGATTGAACGCCATGGCGGCAGAAGAGAGGAGTATAAAGTTTTTGTTAAATGATGGATTTTTACATCAATATGGGCTTCTTCATTCCTCTCACTTCACTCAGCTTCGTGAAGTCCCAACTGAAATTCCTGATTCTCCGACGGAAACTCCCGATGCCCCGGTCTCTACTAAAGAGCACATGCAGGGAGGAACCTCTATAGAAACTCCACTAGTGAAGTGTTCAATTTCGAAGGACGTTGCGGGGCCGTTCGACAAGTCCGCACTTGCCCCAGTTATCGAAGAGGAAGAAACTCCACGATCTTTCGGAAGATTTGCTGACGAAGGAGTTGAGAAAGCCAGTCCCAAAAAACATGATGGCGATGATGTTTTCGAGGGGTTGAGCGATTTAATTGTGACTTCTCAAGAACTTTTTAGGGATGATGTTTCCAAAACTGTCTCTTCTGTAATTGAGGCGACATCTTCTCTACAACAAATGTCAACCCCTTCTACTCAAGTTATCACTACCTCTACTCCACAGAGTGGTCTGTAACTTGATGCATGTTGCTTACACGTTACACAACACTTAGGATTTTTCAGCACTTCTACGCATTCATCTTCTTATACTTTAAAGATTTCTAAAGCTTATTATTTTTATTCCAGATTCTCCAATGGGGCGCAGCAGTTCATACTATGATGATTTCCAGCGCTACGGGAGGCGTAGCCAATATGATTATAGGCGTCACCTCCCCTCTTACAGAGAATCGGATGAAGAGAGGGCCATCAGGAAAGCAGACGAGAGACGAGCATATGAAGAACGTTACCGAAGAGAACAAGAAAGACATGACCCTCCTCACGGAGATGATGATACCCAAAAAAGAAAGACTCACGATGAGAGAGGTAAAGGTTACATGGAAGATTCTTCTAGCAAGCGGGCTAAACTTACTGAAGAAACAATGCCGACAGTTTCTCAAAATGTTCCTGCTCAATCTCCTGCCCATGTTCGTTCCGACATTCAAATAATCATCAACCGGCCCGCATACCAAGTTGGGCAAGGTCCTCCCACTCTTCAAAGTCGATTCCCTCAGTGGTGCCTGAGAGGGGTTCGATTTGATCTCGACTTGGTTCCTCTCGACAAATCGGCTATGCTGCGAAATCTTGATACTGTCAAGACCGATATTGAAAGAATGTCGAACCGGCAAAAACTTGTCGACGAGCTTCAGAGGGTTAACCGAGCCAATCTCGAGGCCATGCTCACAATGGAGAACGATAAGGCTGAGTGGCAGAAGACTCTCGAACAGCATGACGCCGAAATGAGAAGTATTGCTTCCTATAATGAAAAGCTGGAAGCGGAAGTAGAAAAGCTTAAGGAAGAATTAGCTACTTCGTCTACTCTCTATTCTCAAAAGGAGAGCATGCTTCAGAAACAAGTACGAGATGTGCATGCCAGTCAAAGGGCAGTCGAAGATAAGCTTACACACCAGGAGAAGGTCATAGAAGAATATCGCGCTGAAACTTTACAGCTGCGAGAACAGACCGGCTCTCAAAGCTTGGAGATAGAGATGTTAAAAGCTCGACTTTCTATGGCCGAAAAGGAGCGTGACGAGGCTGTTGCTGGTAAACTTGCGGCCGAAGAGGCCCATCAAGCAACCAAAGCTGACATTAGCTCCACATTATTTGATTTTTATCTGCACAGCATTTTGGGGCGTGGCAGCCTTGCCTTTCTAGGCCCTAAGTATGAAATTACACTAGCTGAAGTTTGGGAGGCAGCACTCGATATGCTAGGTGGTAAAGGTGCTGGCTACGCTGAGACAGCTCTTGAAGAGCATTATCTCGATGATGATGCCCGCGCCGCCCTTGCCAAGGGAAAAGAGCAACTCGCCAGAGTACGGGCCGGAATGGCGGAAGGGGAACGTTCTGAAAAAGAAATACCACCTACCACTTCTGAACGTCCTTTAGTTTCTTCCGAAGTTGACATTACGGGTTCCAGTGCTCATTCGCTGCCTCCTACAAGAACCGGGGTAATTACCCCTACTGATGATGAGGCTTTGGAGGATATCGGGACTCAAAATTATGAGATTGAACTAACGAAGCAAACATCTTCAGGTAATTTTGACATTGGTCCGATTCAGGTGGATCGCTTGCTTGCTCCTCAAAAGTTTGATGAGCTTCTCGATTACTTCTTGAATCTCGACGAACCCATATCTCCCTTCTTTCGGGGAGATACTAATATTTTTAATTTCTCTTCTTCTGCAGTTGAAACACCAAGTGCTGTGTAGACTTCACTTCCTCCGGTTATCCCTCCTCCGTCTCTTCAGGTGACTCCTCCTTCTGCTTCACAGCCCGGGTCACAAGAGGAGCAGATTGAGGCTCTTCATGGCTTGGATGACCCTATCGCTTCGCAAGAGCAGAAAGACGAGGGACTTGAAGGAGGCGAGATCTCTCCGGAGCGGACTCCTTCTGATGACGTAGTTTTGTCCGCTCTTGTTACTCCAGGGAGTGAGTCTTCTTCGAAGAGAAGAAAGAAGCACGGAACATCGAAGAGGAGGGGGAAGAAAATCATTGCTACCGAAGAAGAACCGGAAGTTGCACCGGTTGCGCCTCCCTCTCCTTCTTCCCTTATGCCTGTAGATAGACCTGAAAAGCTAATCATTCGGCCGGGCAAAGGGTCCAAAGGTAGTAAGAAGAAGTGAAGAGTCGGGCTTCGGGCTTTTTGATTCCTTTTTTGTGTAATGGTCGGATGTTGTGCAGGCACCGGCCCCTGCTTTTTTATTTTGAAACCTGTATCTGCAATTGAATAAAATGATCCTTTATTTGTACAGACTCTTGTTTGAATTTGAGAATGCATTTATTATTCATTTTTGCACAAGTTTATTTATATGATATTGCGGTGAACTTGTGGTATGTTGCTTGAGCGTATTTTACCGATATAGCTATACCATTTTGTATGTAACTATACCATGTTGCCCCCATACCATAAGCTTGCTGCAATATTTTATACTTTGAGGGGACTTGCACTCTTATTTTCTGAAGAGTAATTACTTCATTCTTGAAGAAATTTTTCGTAGAGTACAACTTCCTTCATATAAGTTTTTACGCTTTGTCCTTCGAAGAAATCACTCTTTTTTTTTACTTATGTATGCATTTTGCCAAGTGAATTCTTCTATGTGGTAAAGCGGGCCTCTGAAGGGTACTTTAACTTTCTTCCTTTTTTTTTTTTGAGGAAGGTTATTTTCTAGAATAGGTAAATCACTCTTCCTTTGAAAGTTAAAGTATGCCCTTGATGAGGATATTTTTTTTTTAAATAGAAATTTGTACTTCCGAGGAGGGATTTTTCACGTTTCAACACTTGGAAGTTTTATTTCAATCTTGGTGAAACGTGTACCTCCAAAGAATTGTGCCTTCGAAGAAAGCCTTTTCACGTTTCAACACTTGGAAGTTTTATTTCAATCTCGGTGAAACGTGGGCTTCCGAAGAAGTCTTTCTTTTTGATTGTGTCCCCGGGAGGGGGTTGTACCTCTGAGGAGGGATTTTTCACGTTTCAACACTTGGAAGTTTTATTTCAATCTTGGCGAAACGTGTACCTCCAAAGAGTTGTGCCTTTGAAGAAAGCCTTTTCACGTTTCAACACTTGGAAGTTTTATTTCAATCTCGGTGAAACGTGGACTTCCAGAAAGGTCTTTATTCTGTTTTGCATTTCAACTTTGGTGAAGTGAAATCCCGAAGAGCGGCTATTACACTTCAACCCTTGGTGAAATGTGCCTCCGAAGAGGTCTTTCTTTTTGATTGCATTTCAACTCTGGTGAAGTGAAATTCCGAAGAGCGGTCGTAACACTTCAACTCCTGGTGAAATGGGCCTCCGAAGAGGGCTTTTATTTTGTTTGCATTTCAACTCTGGTGAAGTGAAATTCCGAAGAGCGGTTGTTACACTTCAACTCGTGGTGAAATGTGCCTCAGAGAGGGTTTTCATCGCCTGGAAGTTACTCTCTCATGGTTGGAGGGTCATGACTCCTCCAATCTTTTTTGTTGAGTAGAGAACTTTCTTTTTTGTGGCGTATCACCCATTAGAGGTCTTTATCCTCCGAAGAGTTGTGCCTCCGAAGAGGACTTGTGCTGCCGATGATGGCTTTGGTTGTTCCCTTGTCCACTTGCTTATGCCTTTTCAGCGATCCTCTTTTTTTCTTTTTCTTTTTTTCAAGTAACTTGTTTAATCCAAGGAAGTGTACTTCATTGTCAGGCAAGTTCGTGAGAACGAGCATTAGCTTCTTAATTGGATGTTTGTTTGTTCAAACGATCACAATTTATTAGCAGAGGCCCGTTTCTGTTGAAATCATAGGCCGTTCAATTGAAGTACTTCCTATCTAGGATTTGAATTCGGAGCTTTTGTGACTTGAAATTTGGCGAGAATCACTTGGTCTTATTATGTGCAAGTTTCACTTCCATTGTCTGCAAAAATTTAAATCGACATTTCAGCAATACATTCTATGTACATTTTATATCGAAAATAAAGCAAACATGTAATAATAATAAGGAACACAAGATTTATAGTGGTTCGGCCAGGAAATTGGGCCTACATTCGCTTTATATTTTTTATTATTTACTTGCATCAGTTTTACAATTGCCTTCAATTACAAGAATCATACATTCATAATTCTTTTTACAATATTTCAACAAAATTTTCAAGTAAAGTATGGACGCAAATGATTGCTGTTCCATGCCCTTGTAATTTGATCTCCTTCGACAGTAGTGAGTTTGAATGTGCCGTCAAGAAGCTTCTGACCTATGACATACGGTCCCTCCCAATTTGGCCCAAACACACCTGTCGCTGTCATAATTCTCTTCAGGACTAGGTCTCCAATCTCAAAGTTGCGTTGGCGAACTTTGGAATTGAAATGTCTGGCTATCCTTTGCTGATGAGCTACAATTTTGAGATTAGCCTCATCTCTTTTTTCATCAAGGAGATCTAGCACTTCAAGCTGTAGCTTTTCGTTTTCTGCTTGATTGAAATGGATTCTTCTATGTGAAGGGACCTCTATTTCTACCGGAATCATTGCCTCTGACCCGTATGCTAATGAAAATGGGGTGTGCCCAGTCGCAGTTTTGTGAGTGGTTTTGTATGCCCATAGTGCCAGTGGTAGCTTATCGACCCAACCACCTTTTGCTCTTTCAAGTTGCTTTTTGATGGTTGACTTAATAATTTTGTTCACGGCTTCCACTTGCCCGTTTGCCTGCGGATGAGCCACTGCTGAGAAGCTTTTTCGGATTTTGAATCGCTTGCAAAAATCTTGGAATTCTTCACTTTCAAACTGAGTACCATTGTCTGTAATTATTTTTTGAGGCACACCGTATCTGCAAATGATGTTTTTAGTCACAAAACTTATCATCTTCTTTGAGGTGATAGTAGCCAGTGGTTCAGCTTCTGCCCACTTAGTAAAATAATCTACAGCAACAATGGCATATTTAATTCCAGATTTGGCAGTTGGTAACGGTCCTACAAGGTCTATCCCCCATATTGCAAACGGCCATGGACTGACCATTTGTGTGAGTTCAGTGGAAGGAGCTCTAGGAATTTTGGCGAATCTTTGGCATCTGTCACATTTTCGGGAATACTCTACTGCATCTCGATTAATTTCTGGCCAAAAATATCCATATCGGAGAATTTTCTTTGCTAATGTTTGGCCTCCTGAGTGATCACCACATTCTCCTCCGTGTACCTCCGCTAGGATTGCTTTGGACTCTTCCTTGGATACACATCGAAGTAATGGCATTGAGAATCCCCGTCTGTATAATTGGCCATCCTGGATTATATATCGAGAGGCTTTTCTCAGTAGCTTTTGTCGTTCTTTTGAGTTCCCTGGTAAGGATCCATTGAGCAGATATCCTGTTATCGGAGTCATCCATGATTCTTGCTCTCGAGACATGCTCATGATCCAATCAATGTCCATCTCATCAATGCTAGGAGTCGACAGGACCTCCACCGAAGTTAACCCCAGAAATTGAGCTTCGCCTGTGCTAGAATACTTTGCGAGAGAATCTGCTTTCATGTTTTCTTCTCGAGGAATGTGACTTATCATGTAATGATCGAAATCACCCAGGAGTTCCCAAGCCTTTGACAGGTAGGCGGGCAGATTCCCCCCTTTTGCTTGGAATTCCTTTTTGACTTGGCATACAATAAGCTGAGAATCACTGAATATCTGTAACGCTCGGATGTTTAATTCTTTAGCAATCCTTAAGCCAACGATAAGGGCTTCGTATTCTGCTTCATTGTTTGTTGAAGGAAATTCCAATCTTAGTGCATAGCATAATGATCGGCCTTCAGGGGTCTCAAGTACAACTCCGGCTCCAGAACAGTAGTCGTTTCTCGCACCATCGACATATAACTTCCATTGGATTGGGGAATCGTCGACCGTTTTCTCCTCACTGTTACCCTTATCTGTGAATTCTGCGATGAAATCCGCTAAAGCTTGTCCATTGATTGCTTTTCGGGGATGATAAGTGATGTCATACTGACTGAGTTCAATGTTCCACTTTAGAAGACGACCCGCAGTCTCAGGGCGAAACAGGACTTGCTTTAAAGGTTGATCAGTGAGGACTCTGATAGGGTGAGCTTGAAAATATTGCCTCAACTTTCTAGATGCAATTAGTAGGCAATAGGCGAGTTTTTCCAACTTAAAGTAATTCATCTCTGCCCCAGTGAGTCTTTTGCTGATATAGTAAACTGGATGTTGAATCCTTTTGTCTTCTCGTATCAGCGCTGCACTTAAAGCATGAGATGATACTGCCAAGTATATAAGAAGATCCTCGCCATCGCCAGGCCTAGAAAGTATTGGAGGCGTTTCCATATGGCGAATCAATTCATCAAAGGCTTTTTGGCATTCGGGAGTCCAATCGAAGTTTTTCTTTCCTTTCTTTAGGGCGTCAAAGAATGGGATGCATTTATCTATGGCTTTGGAAATGAACCGACTCAAGGCGGCGACTTTTCCATTGATACTTTGCAATTCCTTCTTTGTTCTAGGGGCTTTGACTTCTTTCAATGCAGTAATTTGAGCTGGACTGGCCTCAATGCCCCTAGCGCTCATGATGAAACCTAAAAACTTGCCGGATTCCACTCCAACTGAACATTTCAAAGGATTGAGCTTCATTCCGTATTTCCGGAGGACTGCGAACATGTCTGCTAAGTGTTCTATGTGATCCACTGCTTTCTTAGACTTTACTAACATGTCATCGACGTAGACTTCCATAGTCTTGCCCAGTTGCGGTTTGAACATAGCATTAACGAGTCTTTGGTATGTTGCCCCTGCATTCTTCAACCCGAAGGGCATAACTTTGTAGCAGTAAAGACCAGTGTCGGTGATAAAGCTTGTATCCTCCTGATCTGGCTCATGCATCATGATCTGGTTATATCCGGAGTAAGCATCCATAAAAGATAACAATTCGTGTCCCGCTGTTCCGTCTACCAGTTGGTCGATTCTAGGTAATGGGAAGCAGTCTTTGGGGCAGGCCTTGTTTAGATCTGAAAAATCGATGCATACTCTCCATTTTCCGTTGTCTTTCTTAACCAGCACTGGATTTGAAACCCAATTCGGATAGGTAGATTCTTTGATAAAATTATTCTCCATGAGCCGATCAACTTCTTCTTTTAATGCCGCCGACCTTTCTGGACCTTGAGTTCTCCTTTTCTGTTTCACAGGTGTAAATTTTGGATCAATATTTAGAGCATGCACTGCAACTTCTGGGGATATTCCGCACATATGGGCATGAGTCCAAGCAAAAACATCCAGATTTGCCTTTAAAAAAGATATTAAGATATTCTGAATTGACACATTAAGTTGTGAACCCACATTCAACACCTTGTTTGGGTCCTTTGGGTCAACAGGTATTGGTATTGTCGTTTCCACTGGTACCACTCTATTTTCCCCTGCACTGACTTTTCTAGGGTCCATCTCTTTCCTTGCTCCGCTGTGCTCGCCAGTGCAGGGTCCGCCCTGTAATTGCTACAAGGCTGGTTCTTTGATGCGGACTGGGGCTGCCGCATTCTTTCCCATTTTTCTTTTTCTGGTTTCTCGTAGCTCTGTCAGATAACACTCTCGCCCAGCATTTTGATTCTCTTTTATAACTCCCACTCCATTGTCTGTAGGGAATTTAATAGTGAGGCACCACGGGGCAAGAACAGATTTGAACGCTGCCAGAGTTGGACGACCAAGGAAAGCATTGTAAGCAGAAAATTCGTCGACAATCACAAAAGTTTGCTTGCGGACCACTTTTCTCTCTCCTTCTCCAAGTTCCACAAACAAATCAATGGTTCCTACCGGCTGTTTTGGCTCCCCAGTGAAGCCAGCGATTTTCTGCGATGAGGCTTGCACATCAGCCATAGGGATCTTCATTTGGTCAAATGTTTTCTTGAAGAGGATATTGCAGGATGCGCCATAATCAATGAGAACTCTTCTGACAATAGCCGGCCCGATGCCAGCCGAGATGACTAAGGGATCCAAGGTAGGAGCTTCAATACCTGCGGAATCCCTAGCTTTGAACACAATATCATCATCAAGAGTTCTTTGTTGCTTACAGGGCGTAGCACCTTCCAAAACGAATACATCTTCCTCGGTCGGTACATACTTTAAAGCTCGGGTATACCTTTCCATCTCACCCCAGCTTCTGCCTGCTGGGTGAGGTCCTCCTGTAATGACATTGATAATGGGCCTTCCAGATTCATGCCCTGCAGCCTTCTCACTCGTCCTAGGCAGATGAGTAGGAGCCTGTTGCCCCTGACTAGATGAAGCAGGATTGTTGCTATTCTTTTTCACAAATTGCTGCAGTTTGTTTTCCCTTAGCAACTCTTCAATCAGATTTTTCAACTGGCGGCATTCGTCGGTCTCGTGACCGGGTTGATTATGGAAGCGGCAGAACTTCCCACTCTGTATAGCCTTTTTCCCGGTCCTTAGAGGAGGAGGTTTAGGAAAGTCAACAGAATCTTTATTCGCAAGGTAGATACGTTCCGGCGTATCTGATAAAGGAGTATATTCTGATGGCTTGAAGGATCGGGGCTTCTTCAGATTACTCTGCTTCTTCCCATTGTTATTTTCCCTTTTTTGCCCTACAGATTCATTCTTGCGTGGAACAACAGTGTTATCTTCGGCTTTTTCCAACACTGCCTTTACCGGTACGGGACGGCTTTCTAAGCGTATGAATTCATCTGCTTTTTTATAGAACTTTTCAAGGGAATTTGGTTCCTTCATGTTTAGCCATTTCCCAAACTCGCTCGACTTGTCAATACCCTTCATCAGATAAGTCAATATCATTCGCGGTTCTGCATTGTCCACCTCAGCTAGCGCTATATTAAAGCGGTTTAAGAAAGATCTGATAGTCTCTCCTGGATTCTGCTCCAAACTTGACAGTGACATGATATCCTTGGCTTTTGAGGCGTATAGTCTGAACTGCTCCTTGAACTTCCGGGTTAAGTCAGAAAACTGATCGATAGATCGGACTGGAAGTTTGGTGAACCAAAGCAGAGCTACACCTTCGAGATACACAGGAAAATATCGGCACTTTATTTCATCAGAGGCTCTGGCACCTGTCATGTGCCAATCATATTTGTATAAGAATTCGTTCGGATCACTTGTCCCCCTGTAAGCTGGAATGGTTGGAGGGACAAACTTCCTTGGGAATTCAGCCTTTAAGATTTTCTCAGTAAACGGAGTTTTACTTGGGGCGAAACCCCATTCTTTCTCGTCTTCAACCCTCTGCATACTCTCTTTCATGATTTGTTGGACCATTCCAGAAAGATACCCCTCATCATGTCGAGTTCTAGATCCACCAACCTCAGGAAGTGTTTGTTCAAAGGGGCTAGCAGCCCTTTCAGGAGCATTCCTCTCTTCAGCCTCATGAATGTTGCAAGCAAAATTCCTTTCATTACCTGCCGGTTGACGGTTTGCAAGCAAATCGTTCAACCTATTCAGAATTAGGGCATTCTGGGCATTCTGGGCATTCTGAGCCTCGAATTGTGCATTTTGGGCATTTATCTGTTGGTTCAGCCCTAAGATTGCAGCATCCAGCTCTGCCTTTGTAACTCCGACAGCTGGAGTGGCTTGATTCGATATAGGGGAAGCGGAGGTTCGCTCTTGAATATTTCCAGATCTACAGATCTACTTTTCCTTCCAGGAGCCATAATCTCGGATAGACTTCTGGTTTTCAAGGAAATTCTCTCTACAAACCTCTGTGAAGCAATGATGATAACTCGCCTGAGTTCAATTCTCAGTGAAAGCACCAAAAATGTTAACGTTAAAATTTGAACGCTAACACCCCGGTGTATGAAGTGAGATCGTGAAAGCACCACCCGATAGCTCGGGAACAGATTATAAGCAGATAGTAGTGAAAAAACAGTAAACAACAGCAATTTTATAGTGGTTCGGCTTAAGAGATAGCCTACGTCCACTTTGAATATCTTTATTGACGATTTGATTACAAGTCAATGCAGTTACACTTTGATTACAACACACTTTGAGTTTCAAGTGACTTAGAGCAAGTAGCCTAAACTTCAATGTCGATCCAAATCTTTGAACACATGTTTGACATGTTTGATTTCTTCGTGAAGTTCCTTAAAGATGTTGAAGTAGTTCAGAATGCAGCAGAGTAACGGCGCTTGAAATGAATGAGCCAAAAGTCCTCTGAATGTTGGAGGTGGCCATGTATTTATAGGCAAATTTCTGGGCTGGAATTGTTAAGTCATGAGTCGTGACCGACTCAGAATGAACCGTGACCGACTCACATACCACGAGTCAGTAAGCAGTGGCATAGATGAAATGGCATTGAGCTTGTTCCTCGTATGCTTAGGTCGCCAGCGACTTATGATAGGTCGTTAGTCACCTTGAGTCGTTGGAAACCCTGAGTCGGTCTACCCCATAAACCACTAACTAGTTAAACCACTCTGCTCTTCTAAGGCATTAACTCGTTGAGTCGTTGGTCCACTGAGTCGTTACAAACCTTGAGTAGATGAGTCGGTCCAGTCCTTGAGTAGATGATTCGGTCCAGTCCTTGAGTAGATGAGTCGGTTCAGTCCTTGAGTCGTCTCGTATGAGCCGTGAACTTCGTTGAGTCGGTAACTCAATGAGTCGGCCTGTATCATGAACCGCTAACCTCCATGAGTCGTTCCATTCCTCTAAGTTGCCTTGAGCCTTAGCTCGTCAGCCAATTGAGTCGCTACCAGTTGAGTTGGTCCTTTCCTTAAGTTGCTGAAGCCCCTTGAGTCGTAAATCCAATGAGTCGTTAAAGACCTTAAGTGGATGAGTCGGCCCAAGTTTCATCTCGTTGGCAGAACAGGGTTAACACGCAGTTGATTACTTTACTAAATGGACGGAAGCTGAACCCCTTGCTACAATCACAACGAAGAAAGTAATCAACTTCATAGTATGGAACATTATCTGTCGATTTGGTCTCCCACATACAATCATAACTGATAACGAGACCTAATTCGATAGCACTGAGTTCAAAAATTTCTGTCAACAATTCCATATTCAAAAGAAATTCTCTGCAATTGCACACCCTCAAGCGAATGGACAGTTTAAAGCTGTTAATAAAGTTATGAAGTCTATTCTGAAGAAATGATTGGAAAAGGCTGGAGGCAAATGGGTCGATGAACTTCCTATGGCTTTATAGGCTTACCGAATAACCCATAAATCTGCAACCAATCATACTCTATTTTCTCTTTCCTATGGTTCAGAAGTCGTTATTCCAGTCGAGATGGAAGTACCTTCTCATCATGTGATGTATTACGATCCGAAAACAAATGTTATATTACATGATGAATCCCTAGATCTATTGGATGAGAAGTGTGAATAGGCTGACTTGAGGGCAGCCGCTTACCGTAGTTGAGTCGTCCGATTATACAATGCCGAGGTCCGACCTTGAACCTTTGAACTAGGCTATCTCGTCCCAAAAAGAATTTACGCCGTTCCTTCGCACACAAAGCCAACGTGGAAAAGGTCGTATGTGATTGAAAAAAATCTAGGAGATGGCACATTTAAGTTATCGACCATTGACGATCTTACTTTGCCAGCCTGGAATAGCGAGAGTCTTTGTTGCTACTATACATGACAGGCTTTATTTATTTAGTCTATTTTTCATTTGCAATTTGTTTCTACATTTCAAATTTTGAAATTATAATAAGGAAACTGACTTTGCCGTTTTTTTCTTTTTTCAACAATAAAGTACAATCTCTTCGAGCTAGTGCTGTGACCTATTGAATATGTCATACAACTATAATGATGCACGAAGAGAAAAGCTCCATCACACGGTGGGATTTATTCAAATAAGGAGTGACTGTGATGCGACTGGTCACTCACTAAGTGAAACTCGAGCTCGGGGGCAAGCCATCACACTAAAAATTAAATAGGATTGATACACAGCAATCCTTTAACTAACTCCAGATTCCTAGAGTATGTACTGGAGTATAAATTTACAAATGCGGTTTCGAGGAGGGTGGATCTGTCCACCTAGCAGCCTCACCTGTATCCAAAGCAAGTTCGAGGAGGATGGATCCGTCCATCTAACGACTTCACTTGTTTACTCAGGGTGGATGTGAATCAACCATTAATGATCCTGATAAATCCATCATTCCCAGAGTGCGAACAAACTTCAAATGCCTAAATAGATGTGACTGACCGTCTATCAGCCAACTCTAAATTCCCAAAGTGTGAATTGGATTATAAACATCAACTCCAAATTCCTAGAGTGTGAATTGGAGTATAAACCTCAACTCTAAATTCCCAAAGTGCAAATTGGAGTATAAACGCTAACTCTAAGTTCCCAGAGCGTGAATTGGAATGTGAAACATCCACTAAGTCTAAGTCTCCAGAGCATGGACTATAATAGAAAACATCGATTAACTCTATGTCCCAAGAGAGCGGATTAGAATATACATACAAATCCAATATGAATCAATTATCAATAAAATGATTCTGAGTCCTTGGAGTGTGGTCAGAGTATAAACAAATTGGGTGTGATTGACCACCCATGAATTAATTTAAAGTCCCTAAAGTGTGGACATCATTGTAAATATTAAACAGGTATGACTAGCCACTCGTGAAAATAACTTAAGTCCCTGGAGCGTGGACATATTACTGAAACTTAAGCAGGCGTAATCGACTACCAATGTACATGTGCAATCATTAGAGTGGGGACACAATCGCTAATTGATAAGAAAATACGGTCTGACCATTCAAATTCATCATGCCCAACCTCATCTCATAAAGATTGAAATCAATGTGTTAAAGGCGAATAGTGACTGTTGGCCGTTCCTTCAAGTGTATCCCCGAATGTGGTGGCAGAACTTAAGCATTGCCCACTGATTGAAACAGTGCGATGTCGGAATTTGATTCAACACTTGATCGCGACCCAAAATCATAACTCTGAGACATAGCAATTGAATCAACATCCGAATTAAGAAGCTAAAACTTCACAAGTGTGTTGAATAAAAGTACAAGTGTTGAAACTTAAGTAAATTGACACACGTTAAACAGAAGGCAAAAATGAAATTTTATTTCAATCTTTGAAAGAAAAAGACTAAGTACAGAAGGATGCCAAAAGTCCTACTAGCAAGGGCTGAACCTGCATCTATACACGGCTTACAAAAGGAAAACAAAAGTATACTCCTATCTATCTACCAAAAATGCACCGAAGAAGCATGTTTACTCGTTTTTCTTTCTTGGTTTCTTCTTCGGCATCGATCCACTTGAACTCCCCCTAGGTTTCCTCTTTGAACTTTTGCCTTTCAATGATAGATCTTCGGTTGGGGGCATTATGTCAACATCCTCCTCCGAACTTAAGTGTATAAGAATACTTTCAGCAAGAGGAGTTGGAGGAGTCAAGTCCATAATAGAAGGGGAAATAGGCATGCTGGCAATCACAATAGTGCCACCAGGAGATAACATTTATAGCTAGGCCGGACCAGGGCCCACCTTCCCACCTCCAACGCTGCTGGCCTGAGCAGCTGCTTCCATTTCTGCATTTATCTCGGCATTAATTTCTTCTTCATGAAGTGTTTGCACATCTTCGAAAATGCTTGTGGTAGTGCCCGAGGAGCTGGTTGTAGGAATATTTCCACCCACGACAAACGACAATTCCATCAAGGGATCACTAGGATGTCTGAGAATTTCTTCTATCAACTGATTGTCAAATGAAAGTGTGCTCCCTTGTATAGTGTCTACAGATATAACAGCCAATGTCGTGGTTGCGTCAGTTATGATCACCTCTTATGCAAAAATGCGATTCTTGAGTTGCAGGAGGCGCAATCAGTGTAGCTTCAATCACTGAAAAGAGACAAAGGAAGAATTGTTAATACTCGCTTCAAGTAGCACTTACAATTTTGAACAAGTATGAGATATGTTTGAAGTACCTTTCTCAATTTTACTTGCGATAGGCGGAGCAACTTCAGATACTTGCTCTTGAACTAGAGACAAGTGTGGTTGATCGAGATCATATGAAGGAATAGGTTGAGGATCGACCACTGATGTAGTTTCAAGCTGGGTCGGCACAAGAACTTCAGAACTAACATCGTGGAGCTTGACACCAGAACTTTCTCCAACCTCCAGGTGTTGAATGCCAAGTCTCTCCTTCTCATATGAGATAGTCATGTCATGGGGGATTTTCCACTCATCTTCATTCAACACTAGGTTCTCCATCTCAAACTCATCAATAGATTCGCTTGGATGGGCAGCCTTTTCTTCTTGAACTAATCGGCTCCAGGCATTGTATAAGTGTGATGAATAGTTATCGAGCCAGGATAGGTTCCTATGTTTCAGAACATTAGTGATATAAGTGATTAGAAAATCTTCAATATCTTCCTCTAGCCTGGACTCGGCCACCTTAACCTCCTCCTCGACCTCAGTCTCCACCTCCTGAACTTTGGCCGTTGCCGCATTCTATTCAGCCCAAAGCACTACGGTCTATTCACATGCCTCCTGGGTTGTTCCATTTGCATCATCCCTCTCCTTGGAGATTTCAAAAATTTAGCTTTGAGCTCGTTGAGTTCTTTTAGAGCGGCATCCCGTTCAGCCGTGACAGCAATGTTTCAATGGCCCATCTTCTCAACCAAGGCATAGGGTGCCAGTTGCATTTTTTCCATCGCCAAATTTTCCTTGTCGGCCTTTTAGATGGCCTCAATTTCAGATTTGTGGGAGTACTGGGCTTTAGTCTTAGGAACTTGTATAATTCGGCCCTTTTGGGCGAGCTCGGTTGTTAATTTTTCAATGGTGTTAGCCCGCTCAAAAGCCAGCTTTGATGCTTTCTCAGCAACCTTCATCCATTCCTTATATTGAGTGTAGATGTCACGAATGTAATCATGCATCGTATTTTCCGCCTTCACGGGAATTCTATTTTAGTGGTGGGAAAGATATAGCTATCGAAGCATATGTTTGGAAAATCTTTCTTTAGCTGGGCGATTCTGATAGCCCCTTCCCCAATGGGCTCAGTGATAGCTTGCTCAGAGGAAGTGAGAGCTTCGGTCTTATGCTTTCGGCGTTGAGAATCCAACCTGGAAGTTTGAGCAGATGATTTTTGACATTGAGGCTCAACCGGCTATCTACTCTGGCTCGACAGTTGTGTGGGCACTCGAGGAGGAGGGGAACTAGATCGGAAACGATGCCTATAATCCCTATCACTTTCTCTATCATAACGTTCTTGACTGGAATAACCGCGATAATGGTTTCTATCACCCTCCCTCCTACGGGACTCATAATAATAGCTAGAATATTGTCGTGCAGAACGGAGGCTACGCAGCATCGAACCTCTCTTTGTCATTGTATCTGTAAGGGAGAAAAGAAGAAAAGAGTAAGTAATCTCCTGAAGTAAGCCACATTCGATTGAACATTTTGCAGTGTCGTGAAGTGTTCATGTGTGTGCAATCCCCCTGACCAACCGGAGATGTCGGCCGCACTTGTAGGAAGAGACTCGCTCAGATCAAGGGCACTTTAAAGCTCCTCTAATCCGATGTCATGTTGAAGTGACACATAATTTGGAATCGGTATGTCAGCAAGCCCTCCGAAAGGATTCTCTGCCTGCGGGGAAGGAGTCTCCGCAATTCTAATGCTAGAGGCCGACAGAGATACAACCAAGAATTTCCATCTCTGGGACTTATGCCGTTTAAAAGCAGCCGCCTTACCTTTTCTCCTTCCCTCATAATCCTGAAAAGCATCATAAGGCCCAGCTTCGGGTTCATCATCGGTGGGGGTTCTTTCTGGATCACCCTCCTTGGCTATTACGACCTTGGGCATTTTATGTTTAGCTTGCCTCATCGGGGCTACCTCAAAGTCCCTTCGAGTCTTATACTTTAGTTCCGCTCAATCAACTCAATGGTCCTCAGATTCCTATCTATTAGAACCGATTCAATGTCCCATACTTCACTTGGGACCTCTTGAAGAACCCGTACTATCTCTTTAAAGTGCACACCTTCGGATTGTGGAATTATGGCTGTAGAGAAAAGAAGATATTAGTTTTAACACCAACTACGATTATCTTGTTAACTACTGGAAAAGATTGTAGCATTTACGCCTAACCAACTTCGGCTAGCAAATCCTTGCAGGCATCGGAGGCAAAACCATTTCGTCTTACAGTAACTTAGCCTTGTACAGGACCTCGTTACCACTTGAAAATTACTAATTGCTTCTAGGAATGCAAAAGAGGGGCTATCTCCTCAACTCTTAACATTCAATAAGTATCTAATCTCGATCTAGATCGGTGGTCGAAAGAGATGCTCCATAAACACAATAAATAGGCTGTTCAGCAAAGCATATCCATTCGGATGAAACTGAGAAAGAAAGATTCCAAAGAAAGATAGCACTTCCCTAATGTATTGGTCAAACGGGAGAAGTATTCCTGCTGTACACACATGGCAATTGAAGGCGATAAACCCCTCTGGAGGAGCATGCGGTCTATCATTTGGTCCTGACATTAATACGTCGTCCAACGGCAAACCATGCCTTAGGCATATCCATCCTAGCATGTCTTCGAAAATGTTAGAAGATATAGAATCTTTGGGGTTAGCAAAAAAAGTTGCTTCTAGCAACTCGTTCAGAGCTGGATCAATGACCTCAGCCGCAATGATCGGCAACTCTATAATTGGGTGAGATGAACTACGGGTTTCCTGCTGTTGAGAGCTTGTAGACTCTATAACTAATCAACATATTAAAAATCATCATTTCAAGATAATAAGCCCATGTGTTCTCCAATGTGAAGTGCGTGAATGTGTTGTGTAGTGCAGTGCCACTTATTACTTGAGAAATTCTACAGAGTTAGAAAAAACATTCGAACGACAAGACTTTGAAATTCATCTAGAGTGACCATCATCGCTGACCGTCACAACCACGCCATCCAGACTTAGGAGACCGATCCGAGTTACAGTTTGTTAAAATTTTATTAAGGTGCAGTTCCATTAACAAGCTTTAAAAGGAAGTCAAGTATGCAGAGAAATGGTCAAGTCCAATTATGCCAGGCTGAAGCTTGCCGGAGTTAAGTGTTCAATTTTTCAAAATTTTCATACCCCTCAAGGTCAAGACTTGGATCGATCAACAGAGGCTCCATTCGTATCAATCTTGGAACTAGGGATTTGGTATCGATCACCCGAGATTCTAGTTCGTATCGATAAGAAAGCCTCTTACATTCGAATCGATCACCCAAGATTCCAGTTCACATCGATAAGCAAGCCTCTTATTTTCGTATCGACCATGGAGCAAGGGTTTTCGTATCGATCACCCGTGGTTCCAATTCATATCGATCAGTAGAGTCCATTTTGTATCGCTAAAGAATCCTCTATCTTGTATCGATTATCGACAACGTCTTCATATCGATCGCTTTGTATCAGTACAGAATTGTGTTACACCCAAGATCGATACGAATTATTCCTCTAGGATCAGTACAAAAGTGTTACTCCCTTCCTCCTCCCATCAATACAAAGCTGAGGTTAGTCATTCCTCCATTGTTCTTCATATCCATCACCACATCTTCTTCCCCAAATAGCTTGAACGCCATTATTACTCCATTGACCTTGCTCCGACCCAACTCCGGCAACAGTGTCACAGGAATTGGCCACGAACTTGGATGATGTGGTTGAAAACTCGAATATCATTATTATGATGTGGATTTATGGGCTAATTACCTAATTAGTGCAGTTGGCTCAAGGGATTAACAAATTAAATGGCCCGAAGATGAAGGCAGTTTCTTTCTTCTCTTTTTCCCTGATCGATGCGAAAACAATTCGTGAGAGTGAAAGCAAGTGAAAAAAATTTCTAAGTGCTTATATATGGACCCAAGAAGTGATGGGAAACGATTCATCTCCCAGTCATTGCAAATGATCCCAATCGGTTTTTTGTCGGATCGATACGAAATGTACTGTTCGCATCCATCGAATCGTATCTTATCAATACGAATTGCACTGTTCGTATCCATCAACACACGGCCCGTGAAGGCTTGTATCCATCGATATGAGTAATGCGCGAAGAACCAACTGCTCTATTCGTATCCCTCATAAGTCCATCGACACAAAATCACAACTTCATACCCATTTCTTTGGAGTTCACCGAAACTCGTATCCATTGATGCGAAATGTTTATTTCATATCCATCAAGGTGAATTACATCGATACGAGAACAATCTTTAAACCTCTTACATCAATCCAGGAGAGGATCGATACGAAGGGACATTCCAAAACAACCATTAAGCGTTATTACAACTCGAATTTCACATCAATTCAGGAGAGGATCGATATGGAATTCGATACGAGAAAACTGACAATGACTTGTGAACGTGCGAACGTTAACGAGAGTCAGGTTAACATATACGCGTCTATGTCGAACTAATTTCCAATTTTCAAAATTCACAAGTCGAACTCCCACCTGATGAACAGTTACAACAACAAACAACTAATCACTATCATACAACAATCAGTTACAACAGTACACGGTACAACAGTAGGCAGTCAACAATTCATGTTACTGAAAAATAAGTCAAAGGTTACAGCTTTCGACGAAAAGAAAACAATCGGTCATCAAGACAGATAGAATTGTTCATAATGAAGGATACACCTATTCAAAGCACGTCATGTTCTCACAAGAGGTACTTCGGAGGGAAATTGTTATCCCGCCTTTTGGCAAGGCCATGATATAAAGGAATTGACTGAAAATCAAAGGTCGCTCATCCTGAATATCGATTATACGCAGGTTCACTATAGATGTCGTTAAATTTTATTCGAGTCCGAATCAAGCTACAATGAATACGACATGACTAGCAAAGCTATGAAAGACAACATTCCAAGTTTCATGTCAATCGGAGTTCGTATGCTTGATATATGATCGATACAACTTAAGTAAACAAGCCGTTCGTATCCATCAAAAAGCCATGTTCGAGTTGATCTGTTCGAATCCATCCATAACCATATTGTTCATATCCATCAAGAAACTTAAGAAAACCCGACTCCGTATCGATTAATTTTGAATCAATCAGGAGGACAGCAATCTTCGTATCCATCATGGTGCACTACTTCATATCCATCGAGAGAATCAACTTTATTCGTACTAATCCTGTTCGAATCCATTGGCATAGAAGAACACTTCGTATCAATCAGTAGTCAGAGAGGGTCTATTTCATATCCATCCGGACCCTCCTACTTCATATCCATCGACTGTGACATGAATATACATTTTATATCGATCAATAAAAACAGTACAAAATGCTCTTATAATTGACCAATGCGAATAAGGGCCATTACAATCGATACGAACAAGGAATTGCAAACCGAGATGAACAGAGCAACGTGACCAATCGATACGAAAAGAAAAGTTAAGATCGATATGAACAGGACCACTTCCATTGATACGAATAGAGCCACGGCGAATCGATGCGAACAAGTATCGATACAAAGAAAACAGCATACAAGAAGCCCAAACTTGCATCGATCATAACTCAAAATCTACAATTCCAAATGCTATGAAATTTTCATAGGAGCTTGCGTACATCATTAAAAACAATCATGTTCAATTTTGAATCGATAGGGTCAAATCCTAATCGATATGAATTATGTTCGTATCGATTATTGGCCGAGGGCAAATCACATGTGATCGATCGCGTGGGATCGATCGCGTGGTCCCGCCCACGTGACAAAATGGTCTTCCAAGATATGAGTAAGATATTTGCAGCCTACGCCTATAAATAGCATCCTAAAGCATACAAAAAGGGGACTTTTGATTCTCCTACGTCCATACTCTGCCAAGATTATTATTGTACTCAAAAACTACTACTGCACTCGATTTTCACTGTTGTAATCCACTGTAAGCAGCGAGCATTCTTCAATAAAGTCAATCATTTCATAGTGGACGTAGGAAATTCGCCGAAACACTCTAAATCTTTGTGTTTCTGTGCATTTTTCTTATTTGGTTTTGGAGTATTTGTTAGATGATCCTCTTTTTCCATTTACTTTCTTCATTTTATCTGTTCAAATACTTTTGAAGAGTGTCATGACCAATTTTGGTACAAACAGTGAATAACCCTTTAAATTAAATAAATGTTTTGAAAAGTGATCTTTTAAATGGAGTTAGATGGTTTGAAGATGTTTTAAAAGGTGTGAGCATAGAAAACATAGATTTCAACATTCATTATTGAAATAGAAGTGTTTAAGAAATAAGGAAAGGATGGACTATAGCACCGTTGTTATAGTAAATTATTTTCGAAAGAAGTTGTTTTGTAAGTATATGTGATTTATATATATGTGTAATTATCGAATCTCTATACTATTGATTTTGGGTTGTCGTAATAATGTTTTACGCAATATTCGTTTTGACCCAATAAAGCATGCGTTGAAAAATATTAAGTTTTCCTAAAGAGAATTGTGAATATGCATATACTGTTGATATAGGTGTATGGAAATGTTTTCCAATGTAGAAAGTTGAAATGGTTTTGAGAATATATCTTTTTAAAGATAACTTGATGTGAATATTTTGGAAGTGATTTAATTAATTAAAGGGCCTAGTGATTACTTATGGTGCTAGATATTTGTTGTTTTCTTTGATAGTAAAATAACCGACTATCAAATTTGGCTATTTTAGTTCCTTGATTTGATGTAAGAACTATTTAGTCGTACACTTAGTACGTAGCCATCCGTGTAGGCTTGATTATTGTTTGTGTTGAGGATGTTGATTCGTGTAGTGTGGAGCATTACTCCAATCTATCGTGCTTCCTTCTTGGCCAAAGCATAGCAAATTGAAAGTTGAAGATGTGATAAGTCATGACACTTAGTTTCTGTATGAGGTTGAGAAACGCTTTTGCGTTGTTGGTGCGAAGAGATTGGGATCGAATTTATCTGAAAAGCACTTCGGACCAATGCATATGCCTTCGATTGTACAAGTTGTGATGATATTGATATTTAGGATTTTCATAGTGAATGACCGTGTTTTTTGAACATTTGTGGTTAAAATCCTAATATACATCTAGTAGCACTATTATCTTCGTTATTGAATATCCAATGCAAGGACTATTCATTACTAATCCTAGGGATTTCCCCACAGGATGTGGTAGGAAATTGTCCTGTTCCTAGACAACTCGTATGGATATATGTCTGACATTGCATTTCTATGATTACATACATTGGTTTTTACAAACGTACATCAATGGTGGCAGAGAAGGTAACTTCTCTTAGCTTAACACCCTCCTTGAGAGTACGAGCTCAAGGGTTGTATTTTGTGTAAGGAAACTAGTAGTCAACAGAAATGGCAATGTGCCATTCAAAGTGATGTGATATGTGATATGTGAAGGGTAATCGTTACCTCAGCCCTCAACAGCCGGAAATGACTGAAACATGGTTAGATACAGCAAAGCTAAGTAGGTCATCCCTAAGTAGTATATGATCATCCCCTTCTAGATATATTTCTTCCATCTATGACGTTTGGGATGTAAATTAATGTGCTTTAAATGCTTTGAGGTCCCTTGGAAAGGTCAGTAACGACCGGAGGATAATATATTCGGTGCTACCTAGTTACAGAGGTAGGCCGGTCTTGTGTTGGTAGAGGATCCTTTGTGATGGGCCTAGGTGCATTCCTCTAGAGACGTACTGCCAGAAGGCAGTCCCTTCACCTGGTCATTTGTATGGAAATCCAAACTCCACTACGTGCCTGCCATTTTGTTTGTAGGGCCTAGTATGATGACATTTAATAATGGTAACAATTTTGGATATTTTAATATTATTTGTGCAATCGACACTATTATAATATAACGTGATTTGATATGAAAGGTTTTGGTTATCGTAAGGGAAAAACATGTCCGTGTTTATGTATAGGCATGTCTTACGAGATAATTTTATTTCGAAAAGGAAAAGTTTGGCAATTTAATAAAATTCAGTTGAGTGTGTTTCTCACGCTGGTTTACTAGAATGATCCGGGCATTCTTCCCTTTCAATGCTTGGTTCAGACGAGTATATTCACAAGTCCAGATTTTGTGCTTCTGGAGCTTCAGTGGAAGAGATGGAGATCTTCATTTTCATATACACGTATTTGTTTATTTTTCTACTGCTTGGTTATTGTTTATTTTATCGGCCATTGTAAGGACAGATTATTATAATTGTCCGGGCTGGTAACTAGTGATTAATTATTGAACTCTGATTGATGTATGTATATTATAGTTTCTAGTTTGTAAAGATCATTGATATGATATTATATGCTATTTCGATGTGATGTGAGATTCTATATTGTTTTGTTTAGTTTTTTTCTTCTCTCTTTCTTCTCATCTCTTCTTCTCTCTTCTTTTCTTTCTCATGACTCTCCATCAGTCTATGATTTTCGGGTTGGACATGTGTGGTTTATTGTCGATTCAAAAGGTGTGAATTTGCGGGTGCCACGATATATATATAGACACTCACACACACAAGAGTATATTGCAAAATGATTTAACAATTTATAAAGCTTGACCTTTAAGTTACCATAAAACAAGTATCAACTCATTGTACCACACCATCACCGCACATCACCGTCTCATGGCTTTCCTGGGGGAAGCCGTGTGCGTAAGGTCCGAGGGGGGTGGGCTTGGGGCATTTTGGTACTTTTGCATTTGAATATTTTAATCCAAGTTTTTTTTCTATAAATACCTACCCTCTTCTCATAAAACCTAATACCATTCCACTTCTTCTTCCTCTTCCTTTCAAGCTTTCTAAGAGCGTCTCTAATGGCTTCTTATTCATAGAAAAATATTTTAGAGAAGTTAGGGGGAAATATCTCAAATAAAAGAGGAAATTATAAACATTAGTTTATAATATCAATCCACTTCAAAACTAGTTCAAAACGCATCCTCTACTCTTCCAAAGTCCATGGCCCCACCCCCGCACCATCTAGGCCATGAGCTCCTCCACCTACAAGGCCAGGCTCTCCCATAGGCCGCAAGCTCAGTTTCATTTGCTTTGGTACGATCGTAGCGGAGCTATAGCCGGTTTTATATTAGCTCTAAGGGAAAATGAAGGTGAGAACTCCTAAACTATAATATTATATTTTTGTATGATGATATGATGTTTACAATGGATGTTAAATATGTTTTGATCATCAAGTTTGGTTTGCAAGACACCGAAATACACGTTGATAAGCACCAAGGGAACCACTTTCCTTGATTTAATGAAATATTGTATATGGAATGTTAAAACTCTTTAAAAAAGGTTTAAAAATGAGTTTGAAATGTTTTATAAACATTTAAAATTATTTTGATTAAGTTTGAATGAGAAATGGAAATTTAGTCAAAAATAGGCGCGTCGTGTAACGACAGTTCACGATTTCACGCCATAAAAGTCAAACAAGTGTATAAAATGAAATATAGCTCGAAATTCTTCGAGATAAGAATTTTCCAAACTATTATATCCACATTATTCCAAAGAAGAAAGAAAATCAAAATATCGATAAGTAGATTTTGAAACATGAGCAAAAAAGTTTTTGAAAAATCGCGGTTTTGCAGTACGGAATCCGAAACTGGATTTCTTTGAAAATGATATTTTAAAATTGTTTAAAAATATGAAATAAATTATAAAAATATTTTAAAATATCTTAAAGTGATTTGAATTATAAAAATGAATTTCCAAATGATAAAAAGTCATTTTGATCAATATAGTTAAAAAGAGCATTTTCCGTAGCACTTTGACTCATCGCTTTTCTATAACCTTTGAAATATAGCATTAAACTTAGTGATTCTTTTCCAAATCTTTTATAAATGTTTTCAAATGGATAATTAAGCATTTTAATAATGATTTGGGGTTTTTTAGTTTATCTAAAACCTTTTCAGTAAATGATTTAAAGAAAGCTACTGTAAATAAACCGATTTAATCTTGGCTCTAAAAGCCAACGAGCAAACTGGATTTTTCTATTAGTGAGATCTGGATGCGAGGTTTTTAAAGTAAGGAGATGTTCAGGAGCAACCAATGCCCTTGCTTACCCGTCCTCTTCCTTGGATGAGGGACAGATAAGATCGAAATGTCGGAAACGAGTTAAGTATAAAAAGACAAAATTTTCCAAATTTAAATTAAATATAACTTTGATTGTATTGGGATATTCTTCTTATACTCGGTGTTAAAACCTAAGGAGGGAACTCGTACTATTCATGGACTTTAAAAGATGATTTCGTCGTTTTTCCGCCCATAGTAATTGCTATATACAAGAATTGAATAGAATTAGATTACTTCTATAGATTCTGCTCACTTAATATTCATTGGTTTTGGATTAACATCCTAGATAACATAGTTTTAAATCAATTAGAATTATGAGTTTTGAAGTAAGAAATCATTATTAAGATTTAAAGGAAATGAATTGTAAATATTTTCCTAAGTGAAAAATAAAATGATTTCGAATTATTCTAAATTTAAAACGGGTTATAAGTAATCAATGGATGTGATAAGAGAGGTTTAATGATTTAGCATATAATAGAAAGAATGTCTTAGAAATATATGTCTCTTGGGGAGATTTTGTTAAAAAGAACTTAATTAATTAAAGAATGATTCGTTATTCACAAAACCTCTTTTTATCGATGATTGGATCGAAGGAACCGGGGTCAGATCTAGGGTAATTCCCATCCAAAAACCACTTCGAACCAATGTATGCATTCAAAAATGAAGACCTGATAAAGAAAATGAAGGATGAAGACCATATATTTTCGGAGTGAAAGGATTGCTTGTCGATAATTCTGGTTAGCTTTCAAACACTAAAGTAGCAGTGGTCCCTTCATTTCTGAAACTCTTTGGGTTGCAAGGACTTCTCACTTCTAATCGTAGGATTAATTCCCTATAGGATATGGTAGGAGAGTGCCTTCAGTTTAATTCAGTCCCAGAACGAACTTCTATAGACAAATGTCTGATGTGGCACTTCTAGTTACATAAGTGATCTCTACGAACATACTATCTGATTGGTGGTGGAGATGGCAACTTCTCTTAGCTTAACACACTTTCCTGAGACATAAGTGTTCAAGAGTTATAGTTGTACAAATTAGTTATGTGATTATGAATGACAATGTGGCATTCAAAGAGGAAAGATGATGTTCTATATGAAAGGTAATCGTTACCTCAAGCCTCACACCCAGAAATGCCCGAAATAAGGTAGATGCGGCAAGGCTATGTGTTTTGCAACAATTAGGGCATGATCATACCATTTTAGATATATTTCTACCCGCTATAACATTTGGGTTTAAATTATTGTGGATGTATGCTGCGAGGGCCCTCGTATAGATCTATAACGACCAGGGTGATAATATATTCGGTACTATATAGAAAGAGGTAGGCTGGTCTTGTGTTGGTAGAGGACTATCAGCTAGGCCTCAGTATATTCCTCTGGAGATGTACCACCTAAAAGTAGTCACTTCACTTGGTCATTTGTATGGAAATCCATTCTCCAATGAGAGGCTACCATTTTGTTTGTAGAACCCACATTTGTGGCTAGTACGCTGAAATTTAATCAATGTAACAATTTCGGCTAAGATTGATAGGTTTACTTGTAAATGTTTTCAAAGATATGTCATTAAAAATAATATCAAATGATTTTGCATAATAATGATTTGGTTATCATAAGGTAAAAACCTGTTCCATCTTTATGTGCAGAATGGTCTTATGAGATACCTTTTTGTTTTCTAAACGCGTATTTTGAGTTCTCATACCAGTCCCTTGACTGGCCCGGATTTTATTTTCCTTTACCTTAAACTCTAGGTACCTTAATTTTCCCGGCCAGCCTAGTAGTCAGGTTTAGTTTAGAAGGAATCTAGATGGATCTCAAAGCATGGAGTCAGAAGTCTTTTGTGAAATTTTTTTATCTATTTCCACCACATTCTTGTACTATAGTATTCCGCAATTTGGAAGGAAATGAATTTATATCCCCGTTTAACTCTGATAAATGTATTTTAATTTCTGCTGTAAAGTTTGAACCAACAAATTTAAAATTTTGTTTTGTCTTTATTTTTCTTTCTAACCCTTTAGAATTCTCTTCTTTGGTACCTGGTTTTGTGGCACATGAACATAGAGGATGTATTAATGTCGATTTTTGAGAGTCAAAGGGAGACTCCTCATAATGTGGTATCGGAGCTTAGGTTGAGCGAATACTTGAGCCTTATAAAGGCTAAGACTCATCAGAGATAGGTTAGTAATACCCTATGATGAGTAACTCTTTAGAGACAGGTTTAGTAACGCCTTAGAAAGAGTTTGAGTATATATATATGAGTGCGTATTTGTTAATACACATATTAATAAATTTGATTTTATATGAAATCATTTTCCCTAAAAATATATATGTATTTGAAAAGAAAAGAATATTTTGGTAAAATTTTCTAAGAATTTTTAAAATAACAAACATCTTTACATAAATAATTTTAAAAGCTATCTTTAGAAATGAATCTCAAAATATTTTTCTGAGTATTGACCATGCCTCTCTACCTAAAAACACGCTAGGAATACCTACTACTTATGTTTAAAAGAATAATTGTTTACCTTGTAGAAACTGTATGGGGGAAATTACACTAAAATGGAGTCTTCTAGAGCAAATTGGGGTAAGAAGTATAGCCTCATTGTTCTCTCTAGCGATGAAGAGGGGCAATCAGAATATCCGCCTAGTAATGGTGGGTTCCCAATTGAGGAAGATTATGCCCCCTTACACTCGAAGGGGTAAAGATGGACATCCTATGGTTGGATTACTTGTACCCCCTCCAGCTCTAGAAGTACTTATGATTTCTAGTGATGATGAACCTGGGTGGTCTCGAAGGAAATTGGATAGCAGAACCCACTAGCTCCATTTTGTAACAAATAGAAGAAATTGAGCTAATGGAAGAAGAATCAGAACCCATGAAAGAGGAAATAGAACCCATGGAGAAAGAATAAGAGCCGATGGAAGACCCTAATAATATCATATTGAGCGAGTGTAGCAATGTAGTATTGGATATGGACGGGGAGCATATTGTATGGCAGGAAGGATCATCCAGTTCGTACATAAACAGGAACAAGGTAGAAAGCAGCAGTGAAGAAATAATAGAAGACGATGAAGAGGAGGAGGTCAATTCAAAAACCATTTGAAGGAAAACATGCAATGCTTGGAAGAATTAGAAGAGGGAGGAGCCATTCCTAGAATATTAGTAGGCATGGGACATGTCCCATGGTACCAGCCATGGATACCCTAGGTAATGGGAGAGATACCAGAAGAGAACGATAATGAGGCCAACGATGAGCTAGATAGTGACGAAGAAGGAGAGGGAGAAGTGATGATAAACCTTGGTAATTGGAGTCCACCATCATCTTCGGACTCAGAAGTGTAATATTGGGGAATTAAGAGTAGTTTTTATATTTATGCATAAGTTGGAAGTGATGTTGTTTGATTTGGTACCTTGTATCGTATTACTGTAAGGAAGGGAGGGGAATTATTCTTTTTTGGACCCGAGTTTAAAATTTGAATGATGTAAGCATGTGAAAATTTATAATATGATATTATTATAACAATAGTATGAATTTTTTGAACTTTTCAAAGATCAATTGATCAGAGTGGCTCGAAAGTAACTAAAAATGGACAAGAGATGTGTTCGTATGGTAAACGCTTCTCTTAAGTATTCCCTTCTTTTTAAGGAAATATGCAATACTATTGGTAGTATCCAGTTCCTTGCTATCATTTTTGAGTTATTCGATCGATATAATTTTCTAAAGTTAAAAAAAGCATGATTCGAATCAAAAATTGATAACCGTCAATTTTTATCATAGTATATTATCTTAGTTGATAAGTATGGGCATGATTTGATCATAAAAGAATTTTTTAAATATACTTATAACAATTGAATAAGCATATAAAAACATTTTAAGTATTAAAACTGGTATAAGTAAAGAGAATATATATATATATAAAGGTAGTTTCAACTAATAAAGGAGTGTTAATTGATAAAAAAGTTTTCAGATTTAATATTGGTTAAAAGAAGTTTATGGTAATTTACTAATTTAATGAATTATTTTGAAAATGAGTTTTTCAAAAACCATTCAGTTATGTTTAAAGATATATTTATCTTTTGAAAAGAAATGTGTTTTTAAGTAGAAGTATTTGGAAATAAAAATGTAAAATGGTTATTATAAGGAGTATCTTTATAAAAGTTTGAATGAAAGATGAAAGTTCAATGGATTATTTTCATAAGAATTTTGGAAAGGTTAATTAATTCATATGAAGTATACGGATTATTTCGTCGCACGATTTAGTCTAAGATTTGAGTGTAGAACTTGGACGTATTTGACACTATTCGAAAAAGGATTTATCACTCGATTCTTGTTGACGAACGCAGATGAGGGTTTATGGTTGGATATTTGAATTTTCTATCATAATTAAGAGCTATGCAAGGAGAACTAAAGTACTGATCATAAAGTCTGCTCGGAGTCTATGACGACCCACATTTCGAAAGGTTTAAATTGACAATAAATCCACCCATGTCCAACTTAAACAATCCATAATATAGATAATAAAATGGAATATATATAATCAATGGGGTTAACTAAGAAAAATAAGAATAGAAGAAGAAAGCAAATACAGAATCTTGCGGTGGAATGACAAAATATATGAGTCAAGTGAACAGTTCATGAAGCTGTTTAATAATATTACACTTTATGACATAAATCAAAGTTATACATTCAGTTGATATAATAGAATAATGTAGCAGAACAACCGATGTACTAAAATAATACTAGTAATATAGTATGCCAGATCTTTGTCTTCGTCCTCTAAAATAATAATCTTCAATATACTGAAATACTCAGGCTGACCCGAGTGTACTGAAAAGACAAAATACTCAAGTCAGAACTAAAATACTCTTATGTAAGTCAAATCAGTATCACAAAATATGAGTGTAATAGCATCAGAGATGTTTACGGGATTTTACATCTCCTACCGAGTGTATAACATGCGTGCAATAACTTAAAAGATGTTAACGTGATTTTCCGTCTCCTAAAGATCCGTTAAACTACTTATATTTAGTAGTACATGCAATAATAGGTTGTTTGCTCAATTAGATGTTAAAATCTTTTAAAATAATTCAACTTCGAGCCAAAGTTTGAAAGATCAATTTAAATTTACCTTTGCTTAAATAACTTTGAAGTCCATATAAATGTTTGAATCTTTTTAAACAATTCAATTTTAATAATTCAAGTCATATTTCAATCTTGATTTCACATTCCAATTAAATTCTTTAAAGCAATTCTTTTAACTAAATGTAATTTCAACATTTCAACTTGAGTTCGAAAATAATTCGATTCCCATAAATTCGTTTTTTATTTCATTAAATCGAAATCATTTAAATAATTTCAAATCGAAAATTTTAAAAAAAAAATTAACCAATCCGATGTCCGTATATAATTTTCTGTTCTATGTCCAAGTGATCAATTATTTCAATTTAATTTTAAAGATGGATATATATCATTTCAATCCAAAATAAATTTCATAAGTATATATCATTTAAACCTATTTCTTAATTTATTCAAAATAATCTGATTTACAGTTTTATATACAGTAAATGATTAATAGGGTGACAATAGGTGTAACGACCCGAAATTTTGGGCAATATCAATTTAATAATCCGTATTTATAATTAAACTGATTTGATAATTTTTTCTTTATAATTTTAATTCAAATTGATGAATTTATTCTTTTTAAAGGTTAATAAATATTTAATCTGGTAAGTGTGATCAATATCTTTTTAACAATTTAAAATTGGTTAGAATTATTTTTCTAAAGCTAATGAAATTTTATTGTATTTATAATATATACATTTGATATATACATTGTGAATAGAAGATCTTTTGTTTTAAATAAAGGTTGAAGTTTCAAATTTTAATATATATATTTGTATATGTTATAATTTGGATTTGTTTTGAAATTTAATTTTAATCAATTGATAATTTATAATTGCAATTTAAAGCTTTGTTTAATTTATATTTTCAAAAGTTAATTTAGATTTGTTAAATTGTTTTCAATTATAAGATAATTGTTTGTTTTTAAAATATGAGATTGTTATTTATTTTAAATATGATAGTTTAAAAAGATTTAAACATTTTGTTTCTTTTCTTTAAAGGTGTTTAAATTTAAAATAGTTATGTTTGTGCCAAAATTGGTCACAAACCCTAAGCGTTGTGAAAGCACCAGTGTTGGAATATAAATCAACAATATTCAAACACAAATCACAGATCTAAGCAAGTAAAGCAGAAATTATAAACAAGGACACACGATTTACGGTGGTTCGGCTATCTCCGGCATACGTCCACTTCAAAGGTTTTCCCCTTTATTTATGTTCTTCGCTGATTACACTTGATTACAGCGGATTACAATGGATTATAGCTCTGAAATTCGAATACAACGGTAATTGTGGAGTGCAAAGTAGAGTCTAGTAGAGTCTTGATGCTTCAGAGTCTTGATTTTGCCAAAGAGAAATCCCCTCCCCTTTTCTGAATGACCTGGGGCTCTATTTATAGGCGTAGGAGGCTGATATTTCTCCTAAAAATCAGGTAGACCGCTTCTGGCACGTGAGGGGGCCCACATGGCCGAAACCTGAAGATCCGGGCCCACATTGGGATCGATTCGACCTTTGGTTCGAATCGATCAAGAAATCGTCCAATCGCGATGAAACTTGGTGTGGACATTCTTCGACATGTAGACGAACTCCTGTAAAAATTTCATGGCATTTGGATCAAGGGATTAAAAGATACGATCGATTCAAGATGGTGTTCTCCGGCATGCTGGTTGGTTCGAATCGATCCTATGGGTTCGTTCGAATCGATCAGTTCGAATCCATAGGGTCGAATCCATGCTCCTGTGACGTGTCGCGCGTTCTTCGAACCGATCCCTACTTTTCGCCGAATTGAATGGGTCGACTCCGAGTTCGTAGCCGTGCCTACTTGATGGTTTCGAGGCTATCGATTCGAAGAGTCGCTTCCTTCAAATCGATAGAAACTAGCACTTCCATCGAATCGATCAGGAGCGGTTCGATGCTTTCTCTCCACTGGGATTCGAAGACATAGAACACTTTGATGGATTCGGTCTTATGGCCTTGTGGACGAATCTGAATTGATGCATAGTTGATAGAGTCGAAGTACGGTCACTTGGATGGAGTCGAAGCAAGGGCATTTCTTATGGATTCGAAGTAGTGGATGGATACGAAGGAGGGTCACGGGATGGATTCGAAGTAAATGGAGTCGAAGTTGATGGATGCGAGGCGGGCACTAGCTAATCGATTCGAACGTCGTCTTTGCTTATGGATTCAAACGTGATGCCTGCCCTGATGGGTTCGAACTAGATGGGTTCGAACCAATGAAGGGGTGATGGATTCGAACCGAGCAAGGTCCATCTCTCTCAACTTGAATCCATCATATCTTGAGCATACGAACTCGGATTGACTTGAAATTTGAGATGCGGACTTCTATGATCTTTCTTGTCATGTCCTATCAATTGTAGCTCAATCTGGACTCGGCAAAAATTCATCGATATTCATGGTTATCCTGCAATGCTCAATTGATCTTCAAGAATAATAATCATTGATTTTTAGTAAATTTTTGGGTATCTCAACTTTGCCAAAAGTTGGGATAACACTTTGCCCCCCAAACATGCCTTTTGGTAAAAGGTATGTTTTGAACGGTCTTAAATCGAATGCAGTAGATTCATGTTTCATTCATAGCTGCAGTATTATCAATCAATTTTATGGCTGTTCGAAGCCGAATCAGCATTCGTGAAGTTCTGTAGTCTCTCCGGACTATTAATGGCTACTCTGAACCCTTACTAAGCCCATTCTAGACTTAGTGATTGAATAGAAAGATCCTATTGCACTCTGGCATTGCCTTCTATCCCTTGCACTCTGGTCCTGGTTAGGACGTATAGCGATGTCATGGTCGTTCTGGACCGATCATAGCCTCTCCGGGCTCTTGCTGGATCCCATGCTGTCACTCTCCGGTGAAGGGGAAACAGCACTTAAGTGAGTTGATCCTGTCGCTCTCCGGCAAAGCAACTCACTTCTTGCACTCCGGTTCAGTGTATCTGAACATTAAGCGATGTCTTGGTCATTCGAGACCGATCATATCCTCTCCGGGCTCTTGCTGGATCCCATCCTGTCACTCTCCGGTGAAGGGGAAACAGCGCTTAAGTGAGTCGATCCTGTCGCTCTCCGACGAAGCAACTCACTTCTTGCACTCTGGACCCTGCCTCTCCGGGTAGGGTCATAAAGCGATCATTCTGATGTTGGTATTTAATGTTCATCTTCTGACTCTCTGGTCAAAAGGTTAATTGCAAGAGATTCTAATTTATTTATTAAAATTCGAGTTCTAGATGTTCAATCTCAAACATCAAAAAAAGCTAAACATTGCCTCTCCGGGCATATCGGTTTATCTCCATCTCAGAGCATGCCTAGGGATCTCTTCGGTTCCCGTACATGTGTAAGTGGAGTAACCGTTTATTCTGAAAACAAATCTAAATAGAATTATTCGACCGAAGTCCAAATCCTGGACTTGGCCCTTGCCATCTTTAATCAGTGGATGACGAGTCGTGATCCCGATCCAGGATCGTTCCTGTTAGGAGGAGGTGGTAGTTGTTCATGCCTTACCGCCGTTGTCCGTTCTCTGACAAATTGCGGCAATCTACCTCCCCTGGCATGTTCTTCTACCTCATCCTTTAGGTGGCGACATTCATCTGTGGTGTGCCCATCCAGCTCATGGAATAGGCAATATTTTCCAGTCCTGCGCTCCCGCTCAGTGGGATCCCTTATAGGTGGCTTTCGATAGGGGAGTTGCCCCCGAGTTTCAGTGTAAATTCTTTCTAGGCCTGCAGTCAGATCGGTGTACTGCCTAAATCTTGGTTCTCAGAATTTCTTCCGTTTATCAGGACCATCATGTCTGTCATCCTGTTTCCTCTTTCCCTTGTCCGCTCCGGACTGTTCTCTGGAAGTTCCCACACTTTGCGTGGCATTTGTTTCTACTCTCTCGGCTCGTGATTCTTCTAATCGGTTGAACTTTTCAGCTTTATGAAAGAACTCTCCAAGATCTTGTGGTGGATCTTTAGTCAGAGAATCTTTAAATTTGGTGCCTTCCGCGACTCCTGCCATCGCCGCCATCAAAATCATCGATGGATCCGGGCGATCTACATAAGTCACTGTTACATTAAATCTTAGTAGGAAATCTTTTATGGACTCTCCGGCCCTTTGCTTGATCGAAGCTAAAGTCATCACGCTCTTGGGTCGCGTCACATGGACCCTGAACTGTCTCATGAAGCAGTCTACAAGCTCGCTCCATGTTCTGATTGATCCAATCTCTAGTTGCCTGAACCAAAGTGCAGCCAAATCCGACAAATATAGAGGGAAGCATCGTGCCATCACTTCCTCAGATGCCCCCAGCACTTCCATGTGCCTAATATACCTGGTAATATGCATGGTTGGGTCTGACCTCCCGTCATAAGGTTCTAGCGTTGGTAGTTTGAATTTTGGAGGGTTCCTTGCGTTTCGGATGTTCGGAGTGAACGGACTCCGACTAACTTCTTCCAGCCCTCCACTAGGTAGTCCTCCTCTCATGATCCGTCGCATTAGGCCAATCATTCTCTCATCTCCGTCTAGGGGTTGGCCCCTTGTCAAGTTCCTATCCTGCCCCCCGAGCCTCGAAGGGAATTCTGGTACATATTCTTCTGGTGGTTCGTTAGCATATGTATTGACACCAGCTTGTTGAGCTCCGTTTGTCGGTCTTCCAGGATCGGACCCTGAGGGTCTACCCCCAAGTTCTTGTTGATTACCTTCAACTCCTATATTCTGGTCCTGAACCTGACCTTCATTAGCTTCTGTAATCCTGAATCCTTGTCCCGCACTAGCAGTTGTTGCGGTTGGTCCAAGGTTCTGCATATTCGTCGCCTTCATTTGTTCGAGGAAATTCTGCAGCATCTCCTGTTGGGTCTTTACCATGCTTTCGCGTATTGAATTAGCCATAGCCTCCATTTCATCTCTAGTGATGTAGACGGAAGCTTGTCCTTCTCCTGCTCCGGAGGATGCTTCTTGGCTTCCACCTTGTTGGCTCCGATCAACTCTTTATCTTGTTTGTCGAGTCATTGTTTATGAATTGGAATTCTTTAAACTTTCGAATCTGAACTCTGAATCTGATGTAGCAGGTGCTAGTCCTTCTCAGTGAAAGCACCAAAGTGTTTGTGCCAAAATTGGTCACAAACCCCAAGCATTGTGAAAGCACCAGTGTTGGAATATAAATCAACAATATTCAAACACAAATCACAGATCTAAGCAAGTAAAGCAGAAATTATAAACAAGGACACACGATTTATAGTGGTTCGGCTATCTCTGGCCTACGTCCACTTCAAAGGTTTTCCCCTTTATTTATGTTCTTCGCTGATTACACTTGATTACAACGGATTACAATGGATTATAGCTCTGAAATTCGAATACAACGGTAATTGTGGAGTGCAAAGTAGAGTCTAGTAGAGTCTTGATGCTTCAGAGTCTTGATTTTGCCAAAGAGAAATCCCCTCCCCTTTTCTGAATGACCTGGGGCTCTATTTATAGGCGTAGGAGGCTGATATTTCTCCTAAAAATCAGGTAGACCGCTTCTGGCACGTGAGGGGGCCCACATGGCCGAAACCTGAAGATCTGGGCCCACATTGGGATCGATTCGACCTTTGGTTCGAATCGATCAAGAAATCGTCCAATCGCGATGAAACTTGGCATGGACATTCTTTGACATGTAGACGAACTCCTGTAAAAATTTCATGGCATTTGGATCAAGGGATTAAAAGATACGATCGATTCAAGATGGTGTTCTCCGGCATGCTGGTTGGTTCGAATCGATCCTATGGGTTCGTTCGAATCGATCAGTTCGAATCCATAGGGTCGAATCCATGCTCCTGTGACGTGTCGCGCGTTCTTCGAGCCGATCCCTACTTTTCGCCGAGTTGAATGGGTCGACTCCGAGTTCGTAGCCGTGCCTACTTGATGGTTTCAAGGCTATCGATTCGAAGAGTCGCTTCCTTCGAATCGATAGAAACTAGCACTTCCATCGAATCGATCAGGAGCGGTTCGATGCTTTCTCTCCACTGGGATTCGAAGACATAGAACACTTCGATGGATTCGGTCTTATGGCCTTGTGGACGAATCTGAATTGACGCATAGTTGATAGAGTCGAAGTACGGTCACTTGGATGGAGTCGAAGCAAGGGCATTTCTTATGGATTCGAAGTAGTGGATGGATACGAAGGAGGGTCACGGGATGGATTCGAAGTAAATGGAGTTGAAGTTGATGGATGCGAGGCGGGCACTAGCTAATCGATTCGAACGTCGTCTCTGCTTATGGATTCGAACGTGATGCCTGCCCTGATGGGTTCGAACTAGATGGGTTCGAACCAATGAAGGGGTGATGGATTCGAACCGAGCAAGGTCCATCTCTCTCAACTTGAATCCATCATATCTTGAGCATACGAACTCGCATTGACTTGAAATTTGAGATGCGGACTTCTATGATCTTTCTTGTCATGTCCTATCAATTGTAGCTCAATCTAGACTCGGCAAAAATTCATCGATATTCATGGTTATCCTGCAATGCTCGGTTGATCTTCAAGAATAATAATCATTGATTTTTAGTAAATTTTTGGGTATCTCAACTTTGCCAAAAGTTGGGATAACAAGTTATAAATGTATCTATAAATGTTTTAGATTTTTAAATCTATGTATAAGAATTTATTTACATTTTAATTAGTTTTGGAACATTTTCTTTTAAAAATAAATTTATATTCACTTTAATAAGAATTTATTTAGAAAGTAATCTAAATAAGTAGGACTATATTTACATTTAGATTAAATAAAAGTTTATTAAAAACATTTGAGAAGGACAAATGTAAATTTTATTTATTTAGTAAGTTGAGTAAGTTATATTTACATTTAAATTAAGTAAAAATTAATTTAAAATGCTTAAGTACAAATGTAACCATATAGACACCTCTAAATAACACTTGTAAGTAATTTAATCAAGTAAAGTGACAAATGTAAGATTTATGAACATGTGGCATTCATCTTTCATTTGTTTGAAAATTTAAAACATAAAAGAAAATTGTTTCTTCTTTTTCATTTTTTTTCAAAACTTCTTCTTCATATCAAATTCTTTTTCTTCATTTCTTTCATAAATATAAGAGCAAAACAGAAATCTTTGTCAAAACCTGTAATGTAAGAATTCAAATCAAACCTGCAAATGCAGTTGATCTTCAACCTCAACCTGCAAACTTCAGAGCTGTAAATTCATATAATCTTCAACCTGAAAAGAAAAATCTGCAAAGTAAATGTTACCTGTAACCGGAAAACCCAAAGCAAAGTAAAATCTACAAACTCATTCTGTAGTTTTCAAATCCTGCAATTCAAATAATGTTCAGCCTGAAACTTTCAAATTTGAAATACATGAAGAGCTACAGTTCAATATTTTAGAGCATCAATTGAAGCATGCAATCAAAGTTTTCAGATCTAAGATTCAAATGCCTGGAAGTATTGAAAACCGCTATGCTTTGTTCTCTGATCTGCTCTGCAAAATTCAAAGAGGTGAGTAAATCTTCATTTTAAAAACAGATTTGAACCTGTTATTTACCTAGATTTGTGTGACGATTTATATAGTAGTTTAGTTATAAATATGTTGCGAAGATGATTGCATGTTTGTATAAAATAATGATATGTATGTATGTGACTTTATAAATATGCTCTGTTGAATTACAGGTATTTATCATTCAAACTAATTCAAATCTTTCAAAAACAAACATTATTTGGCTTTGATAATTTAATGGTAGTTGTAGTTAACGGATGATGACTGTTTTTAAAATCAATTCAGGATTCTATTGCATTAAATAAGCTTAAAATCTAGGAAATACAGTAAATTTGTGATTCAAGTCAGAAAATCAATAACCCTAATTCTTGTATTGGATTGTATAAATGGATTAGATGTTAGAAATGTTGATTTTTAACATGCAATTCATAATTTTTAAATTGATATTTAACTAGGAATTTAATGTTGAAGGGTTTCGGCAATTTGATCAATTGCCGATGATCAAACCCATGATTTGCAGTGAAATTTTGGGTGAAGCAAGCTTTTATGTTGTTGAAGATGGGAAAAATACAATTAAATTTTCCAATGGCTGAATCAATGGGATTTTGGTCGAGTAGGGTTTTTTGGTTTGTTATGTTAATCGATGGGTTCATGGTCCTTATGTTGCCAGGGAGATGATCGAGTGCGATCGTAAGTTGAGGGATGGTAGAAGGATAGTACGGCGGAGCTTAGGAGGAGTTACTGGAGTTTCCAGTTGACGACATCAACGGAGGCGATGGAATTTTTGGAGTATTGTGGCTTCAGTTTTTCGATCTAAGGGTCGGTTTTCGATTCGTGATAGAATTTTTGATTTTGGTTGGTCGAGGGGCTCGACGTAGTCGTTGGCGACTTGGAGATGGCCGGAGGCAGGTTCGGCGATGCTTGGATCGCCATGAAAGGTGCACGCGTGCACGATTTGGGGAACTGGAAGTTTAGGATTATGAAGACGAGTTGAATCCCGAAGTTTGGTTCGCGTTTTCTCGGTGATTTCTCGAAGAAGAGTGTGCTGGGTTTAGTCTCGATGCTGGCTCGAGTCAGTTAGGGGATCGGCTCGAGTATTGGGTTGTTAGCATTTGTTTAGTACTGTATTAGTGATATAGTTGAAAATTCCAACCTGTGTAATTTAAAAATAAGTTACTGTGCAACTTTTGTTGAGTTAATGAAGGAAAGCTTTATATTATAAGCAAGTTTATAAAAGAACCAAATATATAGTTGAACTTGATGTTTTAAAATATAATGTAAATCAAAACTTTTAAAAGTAAATGTTAAACAAACTTTAAAAGTATAAATTGAAATTATTTTTAAAATTTAAAATTTATTTAATGATTTCTTTTTGGAAGTAATTTAATTACATCTTGGAGTTCAATTTAAAAGGATATTTTGAATTTAAATATTAAATCAAAGTTTAAGTTAATTTTTAAGTAATGATTTTAAAAACTAAAGTTTCAAATTTTATTTGAAATGAGTAAGTTTAAAATTTGAAAATTCAAAGTGTTTTAAATTTTAAAATTTGATTACCAAATGTCTTCTTTTCAAATAAGGTTATTATTATGATTTTGAAATCTAAATTGAATAATTTGTTTTTAAGTTATTAAAATTTGATTTAATGCAAACAATTTATTGATGAGGATAAATAGGGTTAATTTATCTTTGATATAAACCTATAATACTTAATTATTATGATTTGTTGAAAAGTAAAAGAGTTTTAATTAAGATAAATGCTTTTCTTAATTAATTAAGGATATTGAAAATATAAGAAGTTAATTAGTTAATTATTTAATTAATTTTAAATAATTTAATTGTTTACTTAATTTTTAAAGTGTAATTACTTAATAAAGTAATTAATGATTAATTGTTGAATGTAATTAAGAAAGTTAATTACTTATGGAAGTAATTAATGGTAATTACTCATAGGAGTAATTAGTTGAAGTGATTAATGGATAATCATTAGATGATATTAATTTAAGAAATTGGTTCATATAACTGTTTTGAAATTAATTAATTATGAAGTAATTAATTAATTTAAGAATTAAAGATTGATTAATGATGAAAATAATTACTTGTTAGGTAATTAATTAAGAGAGTAATCAAGATTTATTAATGAAGTAATTAGAGATAATTACTTGTTAAGTAATTAAGAGTTAATTACTTAATTATTTTAGTTAAATAATGTAATTAATTAATTAATTAATGAATTTAACTTAAGATTAATTACTAAGTGTAATTAATTAAAATTGTAATTAATTAATAAAATAATTAATTAAGAATTTATTTATTAATTTAATTGTTTAATAATTACTTAATGAAGTAATTAAAGATTGATTAATTGGATTAATTATTCAAGGATTAATATAATTAATTTAGAAGATTATTAATTAAGAAGTTAATTAATTAAGAGAGGTAATTACAAATTGCTAATTACTGATTATGATAATAGAATGATTAATTATTTAATTAATTAAAGTAATTATTAATTAATAAGGATCATTTGTTAATTAATCAAGGTTGATTAATATAAGTGATTTAATTTAAGTGTGATTAATTAATTGTAATTAATTGAGGTTTAGTGCAATTAATCATAGTTAGTTAATTAATGGAACTAAATGAATGATCATTTATTATTGAAATTAATGATAGTAATTAAAGGTTAATTACTGAATATGGTTAAGGTTGATTAATTCAATGTAATTAAAGTATAATTAATCAAGGAAGGTTAATTTGGAGAAGATCATTAGAGATGATTAATTTATTTGGAATAAATAAATGAAGGAGGATTTTAGGTAATCAAATTGATTAAGAGTTAATCAATTCTGCTTGGTTGATTGACTAATATTGGTTGATTAATTGATATTGGATGATCAATATTGAGTGATTGATATTGGGTGTTTGATATTGGTTGATACAGGATGATTTGGATATCTATGATATGTGATATGCTGCATTGTGGAGATGAATGTTTGATGTGAATTATCTATTGTGATAATGTTATTCATCTATTTGTTATATCACCTTGAATATGAGTTTAAATTGTTAAACCCTTAAGTACAACTTGGATATTAAAATGGCGTTTGGTTTCGGTGAGACCGGGATCGGGTATCCATATTTGGGATCCGAAAACCACATCGATTCCAATTAAATGTTAGGTCGTGAGTCCAAGTGGAGCAAGTGAAGACTCGAGGTGTAAGAACTATACGTCAGTATAACTCTATGGGTGATTCCATAATGAGTTTGATGGAATAGTGCTTATAGGTCCGAGATGGTGATTTAGAGTGCAAGGGCTATGGTCATTGACTCTGAGGGTGATTCCAAAATGAGTGCAACGAGATAGTGCCTTCGGTTTCGTTCGAACCCGGAACGAACTTGTATGGATTGAATGCTTTCAGAACATCGTCAGGTGGATGATGAGAATTCTAAGATAGATGTGTTCTGTAAAGGTAATCGTAGCCTCATCAACCGGGAATAGCTAAAACAGGGGAGGTGCAGCAAAGCTTCGTGGGTAGCTCCCAATGGAGAGCAAGATTTTCCCCAGTCTAGAAGTCCATTTTTATTCGGCTGTGTGGGCAGATGGAATCGCGCGCCAACTGCGGGGTTGTCTTGTTCGAGACTGTTCAGTAAGGAATGGTCACAGCCTTGTGTTGCAGGGGAGTTAGGGTGGCTCCTCGGTACGTTGATCTAGGCCACGTACTGTGACGGGCGGTACCCCAGTAGCCCTGCCATTGATGGAAACCCATTCTTCCTACGAGACCCTACGGTTTTGATTGTATTACCCACTTTTGTGGCTAGTAGCTGGAATTTAATAAATGTAACAATTTCGCTATTTCTTATTTACTTGAAAACCCTAGACACTATTATAATATCACTGGATTTCCTATCAAATGTTTTGGTTAGCGTAAGGTAAAAACTTTTCCATGTTTATGTGTGGGAAGTCTTACGTGATACCTCTTCTTTTCAAAGGTTTTCTAAAGTTAAGCAATTTTAACCCGTTTACTCACACCAGACCCCTGTCTGACCCAAGTGTTTATTTTCTGTTTTATTAAACTCTTGGGTACTCATATTTTATATGAGTAGTCAAGTGATTCGGGTTAGCTTGACGAATTTTGGAGGAGATATGGAGCAGGAGGCATCCACGTGTAGTTATATTATGATTCCGCTGTGTTTGTTTGGTATCTGTTTCTTGTGTATTGTGAGTTGTATAATTAGACAGATGTTTATAACTGTCTAATATCTGTTGTATAAGTTGTGTACTCTGATGTAATTTGATACTATGTAATATTTTATGTGATATATTATATTTCATTCGTTCCGCTGTGAGTTCTCTGATGTTGTTGTTTCTTTCTTTCTTTTCTTCTTCTATCCCTTTTCTTTCTTCAAGATGATGCGATTTTCTGGAGATAGGAAGTCGGGTCGTCACAATAGGATATATATATAATAAATAAACATCAAATCATCCAAATATCATCCCAAAACAGTCAATATATCACAATAATTAACTAGTTGTCAATAATAAAAAATTTAACTAGCAATTTAATTCCCAATTCAAATTTTAATTATCACTTCGAATTCCTACCATTTTAATTCGCATCAATTTAAATGTCAGTTAAATTTACCAAACAACAATCAATAAATATAAACCACTTCATGGTATAAATTTAACAAACATAAAAAAAAATTATTTTAGTCAATTGTGAGCACATAAAACAGTCACCTTTTATTTGAAATTAAAAATGTTTTTAGCTTCAAAAAAATACAACTTCGATGAAAAGCTATAGATGACTTCGATACGATCCCAACGTGGTTCGTTTCGTCCGAAACGGACTTCGTATAAAAAAATTACGATTTTTATTAATATCCGACAATAATTAAAACAATGTTAATGGTAATTAATATATTAACCTTACCCGAATCAACCTCAAATGCGTTCACAACAAGCTGAAAACTAGGCCGCCTCCAACTCCTTCTTCCAATATTGTTCTCGATCGTTTATATTTTTTTTATAATAATCGACGACGATCTCCTCTGCTCAGACGTCGCCGCCACCTCCTATAGATGCATCGCCACCGCACATACATCAGCTCGCGTGCATTTCCAAATCGTCGCGCCTATACTATGATGTCGCGACCACCTTCGAAGCACATCACGCTTCTCCTGATCATAATCGAGCACCAGGCCACGCACGATCTACTCCTCCCAGGTTTTGAGGCTTCGTTCGCGATTCCTTCATTATTTCTTCGATCGTGCTCTCATTTTTTTCCTGCTTTTTTGATCTGCATGATTTTTAGAGGGGGGACGGGTAAAAGTAGAGTAAGGTTGACAAAAAATACTGGAGACTGAGTGTATGGTGGAAGATAGAAAATATATATTATCATATTAGAAAATATCTAGCTTACGCGCCCGAAATTTCTTAAACTCCAAATGAAGCGTGTCGTCTGGCGATCCTAATGTTTTACCCCTGCTTCGAACACAATGTAACTAGTCTCAAGGCCTAATTCGATCATATGTAGAATATAACTTTTCAAAATCAGTTTATTTTAATTAAATTCCAAAATCAATTTCTATGCCTTTCAAGCTCGCAGGGCCAAACCCCAAGTCTGATCGCTATAAAACTTGAAATCCTATAGTAAGTCACTATTATGTATCTGATGAAACTAGTTTCATCAAAATCCGAGACAGTAGCCAAAATGGCGACTATTACATGTTACTTATTATATAAAATTTTCAATTTTTAATTATTCACTTTTAAATCCAATTTCAAATGTTAAGATCTTTATTCGTATTTAAATAAAACTTAAACCAACTTTCGATATCAATTTCACTCACATTAATTCAAGATTCAATTATTTAAATAATGCAATATTAAATTTTGAACAATTTAATTATCCAATGAATCACTATATTCCAATAAAATTATTTAACTTATAAAATTAAATTTAAAAACGAATTCAAATAATAAAACAACTACTTTCATTTTACAGTCATTCAATATTCATTATTCAACTCCATTATTGATTATAAACTATCCAATATATAGAATTCCATTTGAATACTGGTTATTGCCCAAATCATCGAAATTGGTTATTTCAAAAAATTTCAAAATTCAAATTTAATAAATTACATAAATAAACATTAAAGTTTTTATTTCTACCCATTATTATTCAATCATTATATTAAATTTAATAACTTAAAATGGTTAAAATATGGGTCGTTACTTTCTCCCGCACTAAAAAAATTTCGTCCTTGAAAAGGATAAGTAGATAACTTAACATCTGATATATTTTCTCAAAATAATTAATTAATAAAACATAAATATTTTATTTGTAAAAATATTACTACATTTCTGCTACACCACTTCAATATCAGTTTTACGGAAAGCACAACTTATATATAAATACAAGTTACAAATTTTTTTAAAACTTCAAATATTTTCTATCTCTTGGGTTTACGAAAATTTTTGATAGATTCTCCTTTGCGCGGCTTGATCGGAAGAAAACTTCAATACAATTTATAGCCCAAATATATATCAAATATACATTTTAAGGCAAAATAAAATCCACATATACACACAAACGGTCTTCGTATGTACCCATCTCGACTCAATTTAGAATATTAGTCACTTATAAAGATGTAGAAAGCATATATTAGTTTAGTAACCTATAAAACACGCATTCTGAATCCAAATCATAAACACAAGCACAAAAACACACAACATACAATAATCATATGTAATCAAAATAGCCATAGCGACAATTTACAATAAAAGAAACTATTCAACAATTATTAGTATTCATCTAATTAATCCAAATTATCATATTTTACATTTCCGATGTCAGTATTTAATTTATACCATTCATTTCTCATTAACATTCAATTTTGTTTAACATTCAATTGGTTTACTGCCAGTTTATTCAAATCTATTTCATTTACATTTAATTTATTCAGTTTAATTTGTTAAATTCCAATTATTTCACTTTAACTTTAACAATGTTTCATACAAATTCATTTATCGACAATTTTATAAATCATTTAAGTTAGATTTTATTTCATTTGCACTTCCTATATTGTATTTAATACTAAAACCATTTATAACCATTTCATGACTATTTAAGTTTGTTATAAACATTTTTTTAAATGCAACTCATGTTCATTATTACTTCATAGCTTAAGTTAATATTAATTCATTTATTCACTTAATTAGTTCATTTCATACATTTAAATTAATATTAACAATTTTTACTTAAGTAAATTATTTTATAAAATGATTTATTTCATTCGTTTATTCATTAATTCAAATTCATATTAATAATTTTTCTTAAGTAAATTTTATTTTATAACTCAATTCATGTTAATAAATTTTCTCTTTATCACAATCAATTCATTCAACTTCATCGTATAATTCATTTTTAATTTATTGCACACTAAATTAGTTAACATTCAATTTTATTGAACTCATTCCATTTGCATCTAATTTATCTACATCCTATTTAAATTAAATTCAATTACTTAATTAATTTACTGACACTCATTTATTCTTATTCAATTTCTTTCACAATTCAAATTGCGTTTCATTTTATAATTCAAGTTCATAATCATTCTATTAATTCATTTTATAGCTCAAGTTGAATTAATCCACTTTACTAATTTATCTAGTTATATTCAAATCCAACCCAACTCATCAAATCTTTATTAAGTGAACGTTTATTTCATTAATCCATTATTCATTTTAATTAACTCTGTTTAATTTTTTTTCTTATCATTCACATTCAACAAATTTAAAATTTGTTTTTAGCTTAATATTTCTCAAATTTTATATGTAATGACCCAAAATTTTAGATGTCTGAAATTGGAATATTTAATTGATTTTAAATATTTAAAATTTAATTTTATATATTTAATAGGTTGAATTTAAATATAATGATTTATTGACAATTTAATTATTAAATTAAGTAAATTGAAATCGTTAAAATAATTTAAATCTTGGATTTTTATTTGGCAAAAATAGTTAAAAGGCTTATTAAATCTATATTCATAAGAATGAAGGTAATAGAACTTTTAAGTTGAATTTAAAGGTAATTTATTCGATTTTTAAAATATCTCGTTTAAATTAACATAAAAATAGCCTTCCGGGGCATAATCTCGGATTTCGACGAAACCAATGTTATTGGATCCATAATAGTGTATTATTATCGAATTTCAAATTTCATAGTATTTGGATTTATCGTTTAGTCATACGGGATAAGAACACGCTGGGATTAATATCGAAAATTTAATATTTATAATTGGGTTCTAAAAGCTATCATCTCCATATGATAGAGTTAGGATATGAAACTTGTTCCATTGCTTTTGGAATAGGGATTTATAACATTATGAACGCCTGGCAGCACACCTCAATTGGGATCCGAAATTCAGGGCTAGATATTTTGGAACTTTACTTAACATATTTCAAATCAAATTAATTGCAGTTGTTTTAACATCCCTTCAGCCCATTCTATACTGAGCCAAGCTAGCTACCATGTATGAGCTATTTTCTTCCTCGATTTAAAATCGCATGCGTTCCCTGCCTTCAATTCTAAATGTGTAGGATAATGATTTCAAAAGAAAAAATGTCTAAAACTTGGTTCTTGATCTCGAACGAAGGAGTCTCGTAGTGACATAAGGTGTTCAACCAGGTCGGAGCAGCTCGACTTGTTTTAAGAGCATAATTCGACTAGGGTTTCATATCATTTCCAATTGAAGTTATGTCGCGTATACTGGTAGGGCATGATCAGCGCCGGAAGGAAGCAGCTCAATCTTGAGTTGGGAAGTATCGGAGATGGTGGCGATTATGGCTAGGGATAGCTGGAAGCTTGGGCGTGCTTCTATGGGGATTTACGTGAGGCCAATGGCCTATGGTGGCAGTGGCAGGTAGAAGTACGTGGCTGCGATCGGGGAAAATTGGGCATGCTCTATTGCAAAGGAGGAGATCGTATGGGGGAAAGAAGCAGCCTGGACGGTCTTCGCGATGGTGGGTGGTTGGTCGGCAATGGTGTTCGGAGGTGAAAGGGAAGCGCGGTCAATGATGGTTGCTGCAACTCAATGATTGGGAGAGATTGGGCAGCTGTAATTTTAAAAAAATGGTAATTAAACTAATGATAGGACTAGGGATGATTATTATTTTTAAATTCAATAAGCCTATAAAATTTATAACTTGCTCAATTTAGGCCCAAATCAAAAGCTATCTATCGTGTTTGGTTTGTATTGGATAGCTCTTTAAAATGGAATTGTTTTGGCGACAATTGGAGCGAGCAGGAATTTTGGTTGAAACTAAACGTCTGCTTAGTTTAAACGTAACGCTTCAGCGACAACTGTAATCAATGTGAGTAAATCTCACTCGTCTTAGGTAACTAGTCTTATTTAAATAGTTCAAAATTATTTATTGGTTGATTGGTTGAATTGATAAATTATTATCAGTTGTGTATATATAAAGTTGTATATATATTAGTAGTTGGTTATATTTCCCGCCTATTGGAGTGGATGAGACCCTATGTGCCCCGTGTAATAGTAGATGACCCTATGTTACCGCGATATCCCACCTCAAAGCGGGATTGCATTTTATGTTATCTAACGTCTATGGATGCAGGGAAACAGGTTGGAGGGATCCAACTTGATTCCTCAAAATGTTGTTTTTAATTTCATATATGGTGATACATGATGTGTTTGATTAATCTGTGATAGATTATGATGTGATTTGAATTTATTGGATGCTATGATAGCACTGGCCCTAAATTTTAATATTGTAAAACTACAAATATTTTTTTTGGATTTGAAAGAAAATTTGAAGCGATTTGGAAGTGAAATGTATATATTGAATTTTTGATTAGTTAAAAGAAATTAATTTTGATAAAATAAATGGTTTGACTTTGTACTTGACTACTCCATGTATTTTAAATGGAGATTTTAGAATAATGTATATAAAGGATTCTAAACAATTAATTTAAAAGATATTTGTTTAAATGTATAAGGGTTTTAAAAGTTGAGATTTTAAATAGATTGGAAGAATAAAGGGAATTTGGAAATAAATATAAATTTGGTTATACTGGATTTTTTTAAAATAAGATTTTTAAATTACGAAATGGAAGTAGAAATTGAGATTTGGCTAGAATCGGAACATAGTTTGGATTATCTGAGAAATAGATTTATGAATGGAATTTCAATTAGGAATTAGTTTATAAATGAATTTAAATGATAGAAAACCATTGTAAACTAGAAATGAGATTTTTGAAGTTCTAAACGATGTTTATAAATAATATGAAGTGATTTTCATTTGGTAAATTGGAAATATAAAATTCACGGTGAGAATTTATAATGAGATCGGGAAATCAGATTAGAGAGAGATAGTGGATTCTATATTGGCATTTAAGAATAGTAATGGAATTGGAAATGTGAATCGGTTTATGATGAATCGAGAGAAAGATATATAAATTATAAATTGGACATGTTGAACTTTAAAAATTGTTTTCGCAAGAAGTTAAGATTTATTTTAAAAAAAGATTTTTCTATTAACCTATGTAGTTTTAAACAATTATTTGGATTAGAATATTTCAAACATTTAGTTATTTAAATATTTAAATTTGTTTAGTTAATTCTAAGTTATAAACAAGTTTGGTAAATCGATTAGAACTTATTAATAAATTGGAAGTAGTTATTGAAGTTTATTTCAAAAAGTGCTTGATATTTTAAATATTATTTAACCATATTTTGGATTTTATATTTATTATGTATATAATTTAAAAGAAAATAATTAGAATTTTTTTATAAATACTCTCGAGATTGTGATCCAATTTTGTTAAATAGATGTGGTTGTATAAGTGAAATGTTATAATAGGAAATCTGGGAAACTTAAGAAAATTTCCGAAATGCCGGATACGGGAACTTCGAAAGTGAATCTGAATTCATGAAAAGAAGTTAAAATTTTATAGTTAGATATAATTAAGTATAATCAAGTTTGTTAGAATCACAGAAACGAATTAAATAAGTTCCAAAGATTTATGAAATAGGATATGAAATATTTCCTAAGTTTGGATATTAAAGTGATTTTTGAGAATATGTTTATAAGTATTTTTCCTAAGTATTGAAAGGGGGTTTTCGGAAATATTTTAAGTGTGGAATGAATGGTACTGAAATATTTTTCTAAATGTTATAGAATTGAATTCGAAGATATTTCTTAGTGTCGATATGGGTTGGTATATCCTGTTATGGATTTAAGAATAGAAATAGTTTCCAAATTTGAATATATATATATATAAGTGTTTGTAAAGATATTTTAAAATGAATATTTTGGAAAAATTTATAATATGGGCCTGGTGACTGGCTTTTGTGTGTAAATTTGATAGTTAAATAACCAACTATCAAATCTGGCCATATTCGTTAATCCTTTCAAAGAGACCGGAATTGGATTTAATTATTCGAAAACCACTTCGATTCGGTTTGTGCATTACAAATTGTGAAATCAAGAACTAATGGAGGCAATGATTTGAAGATTCGGTTTTTTTTAGACCAAAACAACTTGCATGGATGAATGCTATCAGCATATTGTCATTAGAGGGCAATGCGCCTTCTAAGTACAAATTCCTTGAAAGTTAATCGTAGCCTCATGCCTCATCAATCGAGAATGACTAAAACATAGGAGATGCAGCAAGGCTAATTGGGTCTCACCCAATTAGGGTATGTTATCACTTTTCTAGATACCCTCGAATATATTACAAAATTATGGATATGGCTGTGCATAGAAAAGAGAGCATTCGATTAGGATAAGAACACCTGAGGTGATAACATATTTGGTACTATCAAGTAAGGGGTTGGCCAATCCTGTGTTGGCAGGGATCGTTAGGTACTGTCTCGGTATATTTTTCTAGTGGTGTATTGTGGCGGGCGGTACTCTAGTAGCCCAGCCACTGTATGGAATCCAATATCCACTAGCCTATATGGTTTTAATTGTACCCTACTATGCTGAAACGTGAGATGCAAGCATTTTGGATTTTCTAGTTTACTTTCTATAGACACTATTATAATGTCAGATGAGTTTTTTATAAAAAAAAATTAGTTATCGTAAGGTAAAATTCCATAGTATTTATATATGGCATGGTCTTACGAGATACCCTTGTCTTTCAAAGGATTTTGAAAATAGTAATAAATCAAATTGAGTGTGATTTCTCACGCTGGTTTTTCAGACTGACTTGGGTGTTATTTAGTTATGATACTCGGGTCAGACCGAGTATTACAGATTCAGATTAGGATGCTATGGAGCTCAGGAGACGAGTTGGATGACAGAGACGTATCCGATGTACTTGATTATATTTTGATGTGTGTTTCAGGCTGTATATTCAACACTGGTGAGGACAAGTTACATTAATTGTCCATTTTTGATGTATTATTTGTTGTACTCTAATGATTGGATATATGTTAACAACTGCAAATTCTTTTGTATAAACATTTGTTATCTTATATTATATTTTATTTCGCTGCGATTGTGAGATTTTGTGTTGTTGTTTCTATTCTGTTCTATCTTTCTTTTTCTCTTCCCCCAACAATCCGCCTTTTTATTAAATTTTGAGTTGACATATGCAGCCGTTTTTCATCTTAGAATGTACAAATAGTGGGCCGTTACATTATAAGTTATACAAACTTATTCCCTTCAAATTTCATTTTATTATTTTATCTGATTCATTTCAAATACAATTCATTTTATAATGTAAGCTTTCCTGAGTTAGGCTTCATTTTATTTACTACATTTCATTTACTCTATTTATTCAACATTTCTTAGGTTAATTATTTTATTTCATATCTCAATTTTCAAATTTCTTTTGTTTGTTCAACCAAAATGTTCAACAGTTTTAAAATTTAGTTTTACTTCCTGTTTAAAATTTTAAGTTATAAATTTGTTTCTTATATATACTACTTCCAATTGTTGAGTTCAAAACAATTTCTATATATTTATTAAATCTTACTTAGAATATATTTTTTCCATAATCAAAACATGTTTTAATCGAAAATAAATTTCTTTTGGTAGCAATTCTCACTTAGAAACTCGAAAATGAATGCTGGCGATGCTGCAGTCGTCCCCATAATTATTTTCCAGCAACCAAGGCGAGTTCAATGCTTTTATTTCTTTCAAAAAAATCTTTTCAAAATATATTTCTCGCCAAAACACTTTCAAATATTATTATTATTAATATTAATTTTGAAGGATTTGAAAACAATTTTGCAAGCAAAGGGATTCAAATTCTAAAATTCTCAATTTTTAAATCTCTTCTATTTATAATTTATATATAATTCTACTTATACAAATTTCATTGCCTTATTATGAAAATATTTCATTAGTTTACACTTTGTTATTTTAAACAGTTATTATTGTACTTAGATTTCAATTTCAATTTAATAATCAAATGTTTCGTAGAATAAAATTTACAAAGTATTCCTTTTATTTTAATTCAACCATAATCAATGATAACTAAAGATTATCATCTCCTAACTATTAGCATTCATTAATAATTATATAGGCTTATGAAAGTTATAAATTTATATATATAATATAATTTAGTTAAAATTATTTCATCTACCCAATTTTAAGACAATATTATGTCGACTTGCCTCGTTTAAGCGTTTAAAAATCTCTATCGATAACATGGCGTCTCACGCAACGACCATAATTCATAAACAGCTCAACGGATAAGTAAATACAATATAAAACATTTTATAACACTGACAAGTACGCTCTCTCATATATACACACTCAAACAGACTCAATCTAGGGTATTACTACCTACCTCTAATGAGTTACACCTCTACAAAACTACGGTTATCGCTAAACTAAAGCTCTTATACCAATTGTGATGATCCATGTTTTGAAAGGTTTAAATTAACAATAAATCCACCATGTCCAACTTAAACAATCCGGAATATAGATAATCGGCTGGAATATATATTATCAATAGGGTTAATTAAGAAAAATAAGAAAAGAAGAAGAAAACACACATAAGAACTCGCAGTGGAACGACAAAATATAATAATCAAATGAATAGTTCATGAAGCTGTTTAATAATGTACATTTGATTACACTTTATGAAATAAATCAGAGTTATACATATAGTCGATATAATAGAATAATGCAGCAGAACAAATGATGTAGTGAAATAGTACTAGTAATATAGTATACCGGATATTCATCTTCGTCCTCCAAAATAATAATCTTCAATATATTGTAATACTAAGGCCGACCCGAGCATAACGAAAATACAAAACACTCAAGCCAGAACTAAAATACTCTTATGTAAGTCAAATCAATATCACGAAATATGAGTGTAACAGCATCAGAGATGTTAAGGATTTTACATCTCCTATCGAGTGTATAACGTGCATGCAATAACTTAAGAGATGTTACTGGATTTTCTATCTCCTAAGGATCCATAAACTATATATATATATATATATATATATATATATATAATAGTACACGCTATAATTGTTAGTTTCTGAGATAATGGTTTTGATGACAACAACGTTAGGACCTGTTATAAAATATAAATACTAATATTCTTCTCTAGAAGTATATGTATATGCAGGATATAGATATATGTATGTATGTATGTATGCAACTACTAAGAATGAAAATTGTACAATCTAAAGATTCAAGACTGAGTATAGAGATTCAAGACAGACGAATTCAAGATTGAAGAAATCAAGACTGAAGACTCATGAGTATCAAGATATCAAGATAAGTAATAGAGTCTTGATTTATGTTAAAACTTCATAATTGCATTGAAATCTTTATTCAGATTTTAATTGTGGAATGGAATCCACCTTGTTACTTTAATAATAGGGTGGAACCCATGACCTCTTCAATGAGATGAAACCTACGACTTTCTCTGTGGAATGGAATCCACGAAATTTTCAAAATGATTTATTTTTTCAAAACTATCTTTTTAAACTCATCTATATCAATTTAAGTGTTTCAATCTCAATTCAAAAACTGTTTTTAATCATATTAATTTCAAAATCATCTCTTGTTTTTTAAACTATATCCTGATTTTAATATTTAGCTTTAATATATTTTAAAGAAATCTATACTTAGTTTTTAATATTAATTTTATATTATAGTTTACATATTTTAAGATTACTTTCTAAAACTCTTTTATAAGTTTAAACTACATTCAAAATAGTTTATAAAGTTTAAAAATTGTCTTGACAAGTTTTAGAAACAGAAATCATTTTAATGCAAAATCTATTTTCAAAAATAACATAGTCATGTCGACATCCCTCATCCCACTATGTCGACATGGTAGCCGTAGAATTCAAGTTTCAAATTTTCAAAAGGAGTGTCTATTCATCATAATCTTTTGCAAATGACATGAACGTTATTCTCCTATATATACAGGTAGTTTTCAATAAATTTTAACACAAGTTTTCTTTGTTTTTCTCCTTTTTCTCTTCCATTCTTATTTTCAAACATTCTTAACAAAACTTTGTCGAAATCCTAAGTGAATCAAACTTGATCACCTCTAGTTCGATTCTCTTCCACTTTGTCTTAAAGATTTTAGTGCTATTCAGAGTAATAAGATCATTTGTAATCAAATATCGAAAGATCGAAGTGTATCGAGTCTCTTTATCAAAGTGTGGTTGGAAACGGTGTGATTGTGGCTCGTAAATAAATTGGGTGTGATCGTAGCCCGTAAATCAATTAGGTGATCTTGTAGCCTTGTTAAATCAAGACAGTTTCCCTAGACTTGAAGGCAGAAGAGTGTACCTCCTGGCCTTGAAATCGAGGTTGTAATATCTATATTATATTTAAAAAGAAATATGCACAAGGAATTGTGTTGGACCGGAGTATGGTAACTCCGAACGAGTATAAAATTCCGGTGTGTTCTATCCATTATAGCTTTTATTTACTAATTGCATCCTGATTCTGTGATTATCTCTGTGTTTATGAATTGCATCTGTTTTATTTTAATTTGAAAACATCTGAAAAATATTCATAAAATTAATTAAACACTGTCCACCCCCCTCTAGTGTTAATTCTGCCTTAAGATCCGTAATCCGCATTTCCTACATTTGGTATCGGAGTATTGGTTTTCAACGTTATCATAATCTGAATTTTGAAAAAGTTTTAAATGGTAATTTTTGGAGATTCTGTTAACACTGGTTCAAAATTATCTAAATCATCATTGTCTCATAAGTCTATATATTGTTATTATGGAAAATCAAGTTATCTACTGAATTGGTATGTTGTCCAGAAATAGATGTGTTAAATGGCTTTTAAAGAATCAACGTTCAACGGACAAATGGTGCAAATCCGAAAAAAATGGGTACTTGATAGTGGATGTTCAAGACACATGACTGGTAATCTGGAGATACTGAATAACGTAATTTATGAAGATGGAGGAATGGTCAACTCTAGAGATAATTCAAAAGGATATGTGATTGGCATTGGCAATATCGGTAACTCTAAAACTCCTACTATTTCTGATATTCCGTTAGACAGGAATTTAAAACACAACTTACTTAGCATAATTCAATAATGTGACAAGAGATACAAATTTAAAATGAAAAGGATAAGTGTAACATCGAAGATAATAAATCAAATATTATCTTTGAAGGAATTAGGAAGAAAAATATTTATGTTCTCAGTATGAAAATCTATAAGTGTAACCTATATCTTTTGGCTAATACAACTGACCCTTGGATTTGGCATAAAAGATTTGGGCATTTGAATTTCAAACACTTATATAGACTTTCAAAACTTGATCTAGTAATGTGACGACCCGATAATTTCACCCATTCGCATCCGCACATGTCGGACTTGAATTGCTCAAAATACCGTGTTGTAAATAAAATTTGGCAAATCTCAGAATAACGGTAAATAAATAATCATAAATCACAGACACGGAGTAAATAATAATGCAGCGGAATTAAAAGAGACAGTTGTTCATGAAGCTATTATATAAAGTAAGATACAATCAGAGTTAGACAAGATACAACAGAAGAGTAACAAGATACATCAGGTATAATCAGAATACATCACTAAAATCACTGGATATTGAAAGTAAATAGATGATGGCTGAATCTTCAAGAAAAGCTCTAACTCCGAAGGTGAGTCTTGAATGTTGAATCACTCAATCTGACTCTAGCGTAAAACAAAACACAAAACACTCGAGTTAGGACATAAATACTTATGAACTGTAAATCAACTCAAGTGAACAGTAACAAAATGCATCAGTAACTTAAAGGATGCTTGGGACCTCCCATCCATTAAGGATCCGTTAAACTATTTACTATGTAGTAATATTGCGCTATTATAATAATGTCTACAGTAAAATAAACTTATTTTGAAAAAGCGTTAAGGAGTGACCCAGTATTCCCCTTAATACGTAATAGTCCCAGTAGTCCATCCAGTATCAGCATATCTCCAGATCGGGAGACTACCCTAAATACACCATGGGCTATGGGAGAAAAAACAAACTCGCATTAACGCTCGATATGGTAGGTGACAAGGCACAACTAGGCAATGCCAGGGTAGATATACCAATTACGCTTCCAGACTGGTGATAATGCATGGCAGCCACTACCGCCCACCTCGGAACACACTCCCCAATCAAAATCGGAGGATGGCCATCAAATCAACCACAAGTAAGAGTATAGTATCGAAGAAGTGCGTCCGATAGGAGGAATGACCTCACTTGGCACATCGAATGCTCCTGTTTTAGCAACCTTATGCCAACTCACGGGGGTCGGGTCCACGTTCATACCTCAATAGGATCGTCGCCACCATCCTATTTCATTGTGGAATCTCCACCGTGTACACGGTTGTTAAAGTGGTTTTCGGAGTTGGCAGAGAGTATGACAACTTCCGATCCAAGTCTCTTTAACAACCAAACGTTATTATAATGCCGTGGTCACTTCAAAAATAGTTTATACTTCGAAAATCAAATCATTTCATTTAAAAACTATATTCCTTGCAAAATAGAAACCAAACCATTTTTAATTCAAAACTATATTCAAATCAATATAGTTTATCATTTCCATTCCAAACATATATTCACCTTTCAAAAATCATAATATTTTCAAAGTTATAATTCTTTTGAAACCAAAATACTTAAAATCATTACACTTTGGAAATCATAACATTTCAAAATCATACATTTGAAATCATGGAATATACCTTTATTTCTTTATATTTTACAAATTTATTCAATTAAACCTAAATCTCAAATTTCCAATTTAATTTAATTCAAACCATCAGTTTCAATTCAATTCAGTTTCCCAACAAACCATTTCAAATCTTATCAATTTCAAATATAGATTGGATCCACAAAATTAACTATCCAAATTTTTAATATATTTCAAAGCTTTAATATCCCACATTTCAAAACTAAATTTTATAATTTCATATATCTCAAATTCAATTTCATTATTACTTAGTTTTTAAATATTCATTTCATAAATCCAATATTATTTAAATAAACTCAAATTATAAGTAAACCGAATATCCTTTCATACTAATATAAACTTCAAATATTCATTTATCAAAATCAAATATCATTCCAAATTCACATTCTTTATCAAATAAAGATTATGTCATTCAAAACCATTTCAATCATCAAAATATCATATCCGTTCAAAACCTCATTATCAAATCATTATTTGAATTCAAATATTCAAATTACATATCATTTTAAAAAATCAAATAAGTCATTCGTTTATTCAAATATCATTACAAAACACATTTCAAAATTCATACAAAAATTCATTTATCTCATTGCATTTCATTCCATTAAACACGTTACCAAGTAAACCTTATTTAAATTCAAATTCAATTTAAATTCCCTAAAAATTCAAATTTAAATATTAAAATATATTCAAAAATCCTTAAATTCCACAAGTAATCAATTCAAAAATTTAAATCATTTAACACTTTTAAAATATAAATCAAACAGTGTTAAAATCTATAACATTTCAAAATATTATCAACTTATAGCGACGACAGCATTTTAAAGTGTTATCGTAGCTTAAAATTTCCAAAATAGTTTAGATCAGGACAAAGGCATTTATAAAAATTGCCGTAATAGATATTTAGTTATTTCAACATAGTTAAATTCAAAACAACAGTATTTTAAAGTGCAGTCATAAAACTACAGCATTTTAGAAATGCTATAAATAAAATTATAGATTTTATTATAACTTTTCGAAAACAATAAAACTTCAAAAAAAAATTATTTAAATTTATAAATCATATTTCTTGACTTTAAAATTTCACATTTAAATACTTTTAACATATGATTTATCACAATAAAATTTAAAATCAAATGTCCAATTAAAAATTACATTCATTTGTTAAGTCAAAATTTCACTATTTTCCAAAACTTATAAATTTAATAAAAATTAATATTTTACTTAAAATATCATTTCAAAACTTCAAATTTAATTTCCATTATTTACTTACATTTTAAAAATAAAATTTAAAGTCAAAATCACAATCACTTCAAATTTACATACTTAAATTTCACAATTCAAATCTTATTATTTAGCTTTCTCAAAACCATAAAATATATATATTTTTTCAAATCAAATTTCATACTTTTAAATATACATATCTTAAGAATAATCATTTAAAATATACCACGGGTTCTGTATACAATTTTCTAACCTAGGTCAAGTGATACAGATATATATCACTTCAATCCGTAGTTTAAAAATAAAACCGGGGTTCTGTCATTTCAAACCCGCAATCCCAAGTCAAATAAAATACAATAAAAATCGCTCAGGCCTAGCATTTCAGCCCATAACGATTTTCCCTATTCTAAAGTCCGTTCAGGTATATATCATTTCAACCCATAGTGATTCTATTCTGCCAGGGAAACTTGCAATGGATATATGCATGAACAATATAAACAATATAAACTAACATGTCACTGTTACAATATAATGCCAAATAGTAGATGTCAGGTGATAATTAACAGAGTTAACAAGGTAATAACATGGAATATCATATGATCATCATTAACTTGCATAAACATTTTAAATTACTAAACACATGTCACTATTTCATAAGTAGAAATGTTAGAGTGAGAAAGACTCACCTTTATCGAAGCTAGAGACCACTACGACACACAAAACGATTCCAAAGGGAAGACAAGCACGATACAGCACGACTAGTCATTCAAATGAGTGGAGAGATCCAAGATATCATTTTGTAAACAATCCAAAACAAGACAATATAACATATGAATATTAAACACAAAATTTATATTGAAACATTTGAAAATATGAAGCAACAAAGAGCAAAGCGACCTGACCTTGCACTCCACTCAAATTGCTTGACCATCTCTCAACATGGGCTCGGCCATACATGGCATAGGCTCGGCCATGATTAGGTCTAGAACCGAAATGCTCGGCTATGGTCAGGTTAGTGGAAGACAAAAGCAAGGGTAAGGTGAAACATGTAGCATGTCAATGGACAAGGCAAAAGAGGCAAGCTAGGTAGGTTTGGAGCGCCATGTTTGGCTCGGCCTAGGGTCAATTAGACTCGGCTCAATCTTGTACAAGTCTGGACATGTATGGAGCAACGGCTAGAGGGGGTGTAGTGCTGGTGGCGGCGGCTAGAGGTAATGGCCGAAGTGCATATGAAAGGAATGGGTGAAATCAAGGCTCGGCTAGCATGTTTTCATTGAATATACCTTTATTTCTTTACGTTTTACAAATTTATTCAATTAAACCCAAATCTCAAATTTCCAATTTAATTCAATTCAAACCATCAGTTTCAATTCAATTCAGTTTCCCAACAAACCATTTCAAACCTTATCAATTTCAAATATAGATTGGATCCACAAATAAACTATTCAAATTTTTAATATATTTCAAAGCTTTAATATCCCACATTTCAAACTGAATTTTATAATTTCATATATCACAAATTCAATTTCATTATCACTTAGTTTTGAAATATTCAATTCATAAATCCAATATTATTTAAATAAACTCAAATTACAAGCAAACCAAATATCCTTTCATACTAACATAAACTTCAAATATTCATTTATCAAAATCAAATATCATTTTGAATTCACATTCTTTATCAAATAAAGATTATGTCATTCAAAACCATTTCAATCAACAAAATATCATATCCTTTCAAAACCTCATCATCAAATCATTATTTGAATTCAAATTCAAATATTCAAATTTAAATATCATTTTAAAAAATCAAATATGTCATTCATTTATTAATTCAAATATCATTACAAAACACATTTCAAAATTCATTCAAAAATTCATTTATCTCATTACATTTCATTCCATTAAACACATAACCAAGTAAACTTTATTTATATTCAAATTCAATTTAAATTCCTTAAAAATTCAAATTTAAATATTAAAATATATTCAAAACTCCTTAAATTCCAAAAATAATCAATTCCAAAAGTAAAATCATTTAACACTTTTAAAATATAACTCAAATAGTGTTAAAATCTATAACATTTCAAAACATTGTCAAATTATAGCAACGGCAGCATTTTAAAGTGTTATCGTAGCTTAAAATTTCCAAAATAGTTTAGTTCAGGACAACGACATTTATAAAATTGTTGTAATAGATATTTAGTTATTTCAACATAGTTAAATTCAAAACAACGACATTTTAAAGTGCTGTCATAAAACTACAGCATTTTAGAAATGTTATAAATAAAATTCCAGATTTTATTATAACTTTTCAAAAACAATAAAACTTCTAAAAAATTCTATTTAAATTTATAAATCATATTTCTAGACTTCAAAATTTCACATTTAAATACTTTTAACATATGATTTATCACAATAAAATTTAAAATTAAATATCCAATTAAAAATCCAATTCATTTGTTAAGTCAAAATTTCACTGTTTTCCAAACTTACAAAATTTAATAAAACTTAATATTTTACTTCAAATATCATTTCAAAACTTTAAATTTGATTTCCATTATTTACTTACATTTTAAAAATAAAATTTAACAAAATCACAACCACTTCAAATTTACATATTTAAATTTCACAATTCAAATCTTATCATTTAACTTTCTCAAAACATAAAATATATATATATTTTTAAATCAAATTTCATACTTTTAAAAATACATATCTTAGGAAAAATCATTTAAAAATATACCACAGGGTCTGCATAAAATTTTCTAACCTAGGTCAAGTAATACAGATATATATCATTTCAATCCGCAGTTTGAAAAGAAAAACCGGTTTCTATCATTTGAAACCTGCAATCCCAAATCAATTAAAATACAATAAAAATCGCTCAGGCCTATCATTTCAGCCCATAACGATTTTTTCCTATTCTTAAGTCCATTTAGGTATGTATCATTTCAACCCATAGTGATTCTATTCTGACAGTGTGACGACCCGAAATTTTTAAGCATTTAAAATGGGAATATTTAATTTATTTGAAATATTTAAAAGTTAATTTTTAACTTGAATTTCAAATATCATTATTTGTTTGATAATTAAATTATTGAATTTAATAATTAGAAGTTGGGTAAAATGTTGAATCTGGAATTTTAAGCCGGTTAAAAATAATTTGAAGGCTCATAAAATTTATATTGATAATACTAAAGATAATAGAAGTCGTAAAATTGAAATTTACAGTGGTTTGTTCAGTTTTTTTTAAGAAAAATATCGTTTAAATTGATATTTGAAAATAGCCTTCCGAGGCACAGTCTCGGAATTCGACGAAACCAAATCCATTAGATCCGTAATATTGTATTATTATCGGATTTTAAATTTCGTAATGATTGGGGTAGTTGGTGAACGTACGGTATATAAACGCGTTGATATTGCATTGTGTACTGTAGTTAGTATCACGTACTCTGGCTTCTCTTAGAAGCTAATGTTTTCCTTTTAAAGTCAGGCTTCTTCGAGAATCCACGCGTTCGGTCATATTAACAAAATAGGGTCGAGGTCTTCATTTTTAATTCGATAACCCTAAATTATAAAAAAATGGCGACTGCTCTCTGATTATAGATCTGTCTCCCTCCTCCATTCCTTTTCGTTTCTAAAAAAAATATAGCCGTAGCCTTAAATTCCCCAAATAAAAATTTCAAAAAAAAAAAAGAAAGAAAAGGGGGATCTGGGTCGATTTAGGTTCGAACGCGATCGTTGCTTGGGGGAAATCATTCGCATCACTCGCGAGAAGGGGCGTTCGTTCGTTAGCGTGAGTCACGAAGCTAGGGCATGGAGTCTCAAGGGGCGGCTAGGCTAGGGTTTGTCGGCAACGGAGGGGGATCATCGAGCGACGTCCAGTTCTGGTCAATGATGGCGACGTCAACCGCGAGGCATGGAATCGAACTCGAGTTATGGTGGCTCGAGCGCACGCGAACGTCGACTGTGGGGGGATGCGACATCAGCACGCGGTGACGTGGAGGGGGAGCTGGGGTTCCTGGAGGGGTCGAAGTGAGGCTGGGTTCGTTCGGGGTCATATGGAAGTGAGGTATTTTATTTTTGTTTGATTTAATTGAATAAGTAGATGTTTATATATATATACACACACAAAGTTCTAAAATCATATATATATTTGTACAAATATACATATATGAAATAGAAACGGTTTTACAGTGAGCAAACTGCAGTTTTGTTGATTTGAAAAGAAATATAATAACTATTAAGGTGGTAAATTTATTTAATTAGCTCATTTAAGTTATTTTATTCGTTTAGAAATAATTTATTAAAGGGAGATTTGTTTTGTATAGATAAAGTTTGAAAAATCTGTATAGATTATCCTGTAAGTATTTACATACGTAGTCTCAAAGGAAAATAAATGTACATTTTAATTTATCAATATTAAGGAAATAATTTATTTAACTGGTTAATCAATTATTTGGTTACCAATGGTAATTTATTGAAGAAAATTAGTTTTAAACCAAACCATTCTGTCAATTAAATCTACTAAATGGGAAATTTATTGTTCAATTATTCATGTATTAATATACCATATAAATGTTTATACAAGGTATAAAATCATTGACTTAAATCGAGAATGAAGTGGACGTACAAATTTAAGAGGCAAAGGTGAGTTAATCTCACTCAGTTAAAATTTAATTTAAATTTAAATGATTAAATTAAATAATTGTTTGAATGGTTAAAATTGATTGATGTGCTCTAGTATGATATGTTTTGAAATTGGCATTATATTGTGCTAACGTCTGTGGATGCAGGGAAAACAGGTTGGAGGGATCCAACAGGACCCCTCAACTTTATTTAAATTATTTAATATTCTCTGTTCTGATTTCTTTATATTCCATAATGAATTATGTGGAAGTATTGAATGCTATGGCTTGGTTGATATAATTGGGTATAATGAATTACCAAAATAATACATATATATAAAAATTGGATTTTTGAAGAAAATAAAAGAAGTGAATCTGTAAGTAAAGTAATTATAAAATAAATTTAAGAATGAATTGGAGAAGGAATAAAGTGACTTTAAATTTCTAATAAATAAAATTTGAGTATGGGAAGGAAAATTTGTATAAACAGAAAAGTTAATGAATTTTAAACTTCAGGGTTATTTAAAAGAACAAAACATATATTAAAATTTAAGTTTTAAATTATTTACGAAGCATAAAGAAGAAATTTGGGAATAACCTGAAATTTGTATATTTCAGCTAAAGGGTAAAAAAATCAAACTGAAAATAATAATAGAGCCTATAATTAAAGAATTTTGAAATGAACTGATAAGCAAAGAATTTATTTCAAATAAAATAAATTGGAAATCAATTTGGGAAATTGATTCAAGTGATTGAGATTGAAAGTTCTCCTTGAATAACCAAGTACGTTTCCAAAATAAATTTTTAAATATAAATTAAAAGTTTTAAAGTTGTTTAAAAAGGTATGTTGTGAAAAACTTATTATTTCTAAATATTTAAATTATAAGAGTAAGTATATCCTTAAATCTATTATAGCAGTAATTATTTAAAGAGTGACTCGGTATTTTGTTTTTAAAAAGTGAAATTCTAGTTTTATAATTTATTAAGTAACCTTGTTTCAAACGTTCATATAGTATGTATTTTAATAAATTATTGAGGTAGCTTTTAATTAAATGTTTACAAGTATATTTCAGGGTGAAGTGTTTTAAATTATTTTAAAAAGCTAGTTTTGTGCTTGGTGATTTCAGTGGAGATAGAAAATAATTGGGAAAGCTTATTCTGGAAAGAGAAATATGTTTTGAAACTGTTTTCAAAGGATTGAAATTAGAAAATATATCTTGTGGAGATATTTTAAAGTTAATAAATAATTTGGGAAATTATTTATTGTTTGATGGTTGTTTGTGAATATTAATTGACAGTTAAATCACCAACTATCAATATTGGACAAACTGCGTTGATTGTTTCGAAGAGACCGGGATCGAGATTTATTTCTCGGAAACCACTTCGATCCGATTTGTACGTTTTCGTGAAAACGATTTTGGATTCGAAGATGGAGCAGTGAAGTGTAAGGGCTAGTCGCTACTAATCCTGAGGATATTTCCAAAATGGATGTAGTAGGAATAGTGTCTTCGGTTCCGTTCGAACCCGGGACGGACTTGTATGGATGAATGCTTGCGAAACATCGTTAGGTGGACGATGGGCATTCTAAGGGATATATTCTATAAAAGGTAACGCTTAGCCTCAAGCCTCATCAAATGGGAATGACTGAAAATCAGGGGTTATGCAGCAAGGCTAGGTCATTCCAATTTAGATGTCCCTTTTTATTTCGGCTTAGTGGGCGGTTGCTGATCCCAACCGCGGGGTGATCTCACTTGGGACTATCCAGTAAGGGATAGTCCCGGCCTTGTGTTGCAGGGGAGCGGGCGTACTCCTCGGTACGGTGATCTAGGCCCCGTACTGTGACAGGTGGTACCCCAGTGCCTAGTCATTAGTTGGAAATCCATTCTCCCTACGAGCCCTGTACGAGTTTTGTTTGTATTACCCACTCTGTGGCTAGTAGCTGGAATTTAATCATGTAACAATTTCGGCTATTTTATAAGTATTTGTATATAGACCCTATTATAATATCAAAGGATTTCTATAAAAACTGTTTTAGCTATCGTAAGGTAAAAACCCGACATGTTTATTTGTGGCGTGGTCTTACGAGATGCTTTTGTTTTCAAAGGATCTTTGAAACTTTAATAATCAATTGGTTGTGATTTTCTCACGCTGGTATTCCAGACTGACTCGGGTGTTATTTAACTGTAATGCTCGGGTCAGACCGAGTATTATAGAATACATGATATGATGCCGTGGAGCTCAGGAGACGAGCAGGATGACGATACATATATCCGTACTTGTTTTATATTTATTCCGCTGTGAGGGGCTGTCAATTTCCTACACGACCCGAAACACGACCCGAAACCCACACGGAAATTAGCAGGTTAACCCGACCCATTTAATTGGCGGGTCATTTTCGGGTCAACCCGAATTTGACCCGTTTATAAACGGGTGGGTTTCGGGTTGACCCGCTAACCCGAAACTGACCCGTTAACAACCCGTTTATACAGTATATAGGTTGAGTTGACCCGTTTATGACCCGCTCCGATCCGTTTATGACCCATTTATACCTTATACGGGTTATACAGGTTGACCCGACCCGTTTATGACCCGTTCCGACCCATTTACGACCCAATTATACCTTATACGGGTTGACCTGACCCGTTTACGACCCGTTTACACCTTATACGGGTTGACCTGACCCGACCCGACCCGACCCGACCCGACCCGACCCGACCCGACCCGACCCGACCCGACCCGACCCGTTTATAATCGGGTTACATGGGTTGGGTCGGGTCAACCCGTTTATAAACAGGTCGGGTTCGGGTTGAGCTTTTTCGACCCGTTTAATAAACGGGTTGACCCGACCCATTTAAAATCAACCCGAACCCGACTTGACCCGACCCAAACCCGACCCGACCCATTGACAGCCCTAGCTGTGATTGAGTTGCTGTGTATCCATTTGTATGTTGTTGTTGAGCCGTTGATTGATGTACTCTGATGATGTAATATATAAACAGACATATTTGATTTTGAGTAAAGATTATTTATTTTCTATTATATTTTAGTCTGCTGCGATGGTTAGATTCTGATGTTGTTTTCTATTTTCTTCTTCTACCTCATTTTCTTTAACACAAATGGTTCGTATTTCTGTACAACTTGAGTTGATTTAGGTAGAATAGTGTTGACTCAAGGGGTACGGATTTGCGGGCTGTTACACTTGGTATCAGAGCATAGGTTGGAGATAACCTTGGCTCTGGTGGAAAATTACTCATTTAAAATACAGTCTATAGTACTCTAGAATGATTTTGAGCGTATTAACAGATATGAGTGCGTATTTGTTAGTGAATATAAATTGTTTTAATATTGTGTTGATCGGTTAATTGAGTGGCATATGAACCTTCGTCGGCACAGTCTGGACAACAGTATCGAAAGGGTTTCTAAACACTTGAATAGAACAATCGACACGGTATTGTTTTAAATATGGGTGAATGAAATAATTTTACCCAAAAATATGTTTTTGATATAAAAAAAAAGGGTTAGAAACCCAAAATAAATATTTTTGATGAATTGAAAAATAAAATGATGATAAAAAATTAAATTATAAAATAAATTTGAACTTAAGAAATTAAAATGAAGAGATTTTGAGGTTTCAAATCAAGTGTTGGATTATAAATAAGGGAAGAACTAATTTGTTAATAAATTAGTTAATGAAATATGTAATGAGAACTCAATGCCTTTAAATAAAAGCTGAATTGGTGAGTTAATATTAAAGTTTAGAAATAAAATCAAGTATAATTAAATTTGACTTGAATAATGGGTGAAGAAAATATAATTGAAAGTGGCCTTGCAATTAATTAAATGAATTGAGAATGAAATTGCAGTGTAAGCTAATAAAATTGGATGGTAATTTAAAAAAAAAAAATGGTAGAATCAGAACTTGAGTTATTAATTAAAATTCGAATTGAAATGTTAACAAATTAAATATAATTGGAAAGGTATCGAAAAAAATGAAATTGGATTAAAATAATAATGGTTTGTATTGGGAATAAAATCCAGATATGTGGAAATAAAGTGGATATGGTCTTGGAATCAATTGAGTTCAGTTGAGTAATAAAAGAGAAAAATTTACTTGTAAAATGAAAATGAGCTTATGTATAAAATTTTGAATAGATTGAAGTGAATTAACTTAAAACTAAACAAATGGAAGAGTTGAATCAAATTCAACTTAAAAGTAAGTGTAATGATATTGGGTTGGATTTGAATCAAGTAAAAATAATTTTGGATTGAAATAGAATTTGGTGGATCATAACTAATATTTAAGGAAATGAAAATTCAAAATGGATTGAGTGGATAAACTAATTATATTGAATAAATAAATGGATGGGATAAATAAGAATCAAATGGAAGTGAACTTAAGTTTGAAGTGAAATAAATTGAGTAAAGTTATTTAGGAACTATGGAGAACTTGGAAAATTAATAAGAGTAATGATGGGTCTTTTATAAAAGATAGTTGGTAGGATGTTGAATTGTTAAAACTGTTTGGTTTTAGGGAAAAATAATAAACGAGTATTGAACCATTCTTCCTAACTTGTAATTTCGGGGACGAAATTCTTTTAAGGGAGAAGGAATGTGACAACCCGAAATTTTTAAGCATTTAAAATGGGAATATTTAATTTATTTGAAATATTTAAAAGTTAATTTTTAACTTGAATTTCAAATATCATTATTTGTTTGATAATTAAATTATTGAATTTAATAATTAGAAGTTGGGTAAAATGTTGAATCTGGAATTTTAAGCCGGTTAAAAATAATTTGAAGGCTCATAAAATTTATATTGATAATACTAAAGATAATAGAAGTTGTAAAATTGAAATTTACAGTGGTTTGTTCAGTTTTTTTTAAGAAAAATATCGTTTAAATTGATATTTGAAAATAGCCTTCCGAGGCACAGTCTCGGAATTCGACGAAACCAAATCCATTAGATCCGTAATATTGTATTATTATCGGATTTTAAATTTCGTAATGATTGGGGTTGTTGGTGAACGTACGGTATATAAACGCGTTGATATTGCATTGTGTACTGTAGTTAGTATCACGTACTCTGGCTTCTCTTAGAAGCTAATGTTTTCCTTTTAAAGTCAGGCTTCTTCGAGAATCCACGCGTTCGGTCATATTAACAAAATAGGACCGAGGTCTTCATTTTTAATTCGATAACCCTAAATTATAAAAAAATGGCGACTGCTCTCTGATTATAGATCGCGTCTCCCTCCTCCATTCCTTTTCGTTTCTAAAAAAAATATAGCCGAAGCCTTAAATTCCCCAAATCAAAATTTCAGAAAAAAAAAGAAAGAAAAGGGGGATCTGGGTCGATTTATGTTCGAACGCGATCGTTGCTTGGGGGAAATCATTCGCATCACTCGCGAGAAGGGGCGTTCGTTCGTCAGCGTGAGTCGCGAAGCTAGGGCATGGAGTCTTGAGGGGCGGCTAGGCTAGGGTTTGTCGGCAACGGAGGGGGATCATCGAGCGACGTCCAGTTCTGGTCAATGATGGCGACGTCAACCGTGAGGCAAGGAATCGAACTCGAGTTATGGTGGCTCGAGCGCACGCGAACGTCGATTGTGGTTGGGGGGATGCGACATCAGCACGCGGTGACGCGGAGGGGGAGCTGGGGTTCCTGGAGGGGTCGAAGTGAAGCTGGGTTCGTTCGGGGTCATATGGCAGTGAGGTATTTTATTTTTGTTTGATTTAATTGAATAAGTGATGTTTATATATACACACAAAGTTCTAAAATCATATATATATATATATATATATATATATATATATATATTTGTACAAATATACATATATGAAATAGAAACAGTTTTACAGTGAGCAAACTGCAGTTTTGTTGATTTGAAAAGAAATATAATAACTATTAAGGTGGTTAATTTATTTAATTAGCTCATTTAAGTTATTTTAGTCATTTAGAAATAATTTATTAAAGGGAGATTTGTTTTGTATAGATAAAGTTTGAAAAATATATATAGATTATCTTGTAAGTATTTACATACGTAGTTTCAAAGGAAAATAAATGTACATTTTAATTTATCAATATTAAGGAAATAATTTATTTAACTGGTCAATCAATTAGTTGGTTACCAATGGTAATTTATTAAAGAAAATTAGTTTTAAACCAAACCATTCTGTTAATTAAATTTACTAAATGGGAAATTTATTGTTCAATTATTCATGTATTAATAAACCATATAAATGTTTATATAAGGTATAAAATCATGGACTTAAATCGAGAATGAAGTGGACGTACAAATTTAAGAGGCAAAGGTGAGTTAATCTCACTCAGTTAAAATTTAATTTAAATTTAAATGATAAAATTAAATAATTGTTTGAATGGTTAAAATTGATTGATGTGCTCTAGTATGATATGTTTTGAAATTGGCATAATATTGTGCTAACGTCTGTGGATGTAGGGAAAACAGGTTGGAGGGATCCAACAGGACCCCTCAACTTTATTTAAATTATTTGATATTCTCTGTTCTGATTTTTTTATATTCCATAATGAATTATGTGGAAGTATTGAATGCTATGGCTTGGTTGATATAATTGGGTATAATGAATTACCAAAATAATACATATATATAAAATTGGATTTTTGAAGAAAATAAAAGAAGTGAATCTGTAAGTAAAGTAATTATAAAATAAATTTAAGAATGAATTGGAGAAGGAATAAAGTGACTTTAAATTTCTAATAAATAAAATTTGAGTATGGGAAGGAAAATTTGTATAAACAGAAAAGTTAATGAATTTTAAACTTCAGGGTTATTTAAAAGAACAAAACATATATTAAAATTTAAGTTTTAAATTATTTACGAAGCATAAAGAAGAAATTTGGGAATAACTTGAAATTTGTATATTTCAGCTAAAGGGTAAAAAAAATCAAACTGAAAATAATAATAGAGCCCATAATTAAAGAATTTTGAAATGAACTGATAAGCAAAGAATTTATTTCAAATAAAATAAATTGGAAATCAATTTGGGAAATTGATTTAAGTGATTGAGATTGAAAGTTCTTCCTGAATAATCAAGTACGTTTCCAAAATAAATTTTTAAATATAAATTAAAAGTTTTAAAGTTGTTTAAAAAGGTATGTTGTGAAAAACTTATTATTTCTAAATATTTAAATTATAAAAGTAAGTATGTCCTAAAATCTATTATAGCAGTAATTATTTAAAGAGTGACTTGGTATTTTGTTTTTAAAAAGTGAAATTCTAGTTTTATAATTTATTAAGTAACCTTGTTTTCAAATATTCATATAGTATGTATTTTAATAAATTATTGAAGTAGCTTTTAATTAAATGTTTACAAGTATATTTCAGGGTAAAGTGTTTTAAATTATTTTAAAAAGCTAGTTTTGTGCTTGGTGATTTCAGTGGAGATAGAAAATAATTGGGAAAACTTATTCTGGAAAGAGAAATATGTTTTGAAACTGTTTTCAAAGGATTGAAATTAGAAAATATATCATGTGGAGATATTTTAAAGTTAATAAATAATTTGGGAAATTATTTATTGTTTGATGGTTGTTTGTGAATATTAATTGATAGTTAAATCACCAACTATCAATATTGGACAAACTGCGTTGATTGTTTCGAAGAGACCGGGATCGAGATTTATTTCTCAAAATCCACTTCGATCTGATTTGTACGTTTTCGTGAAAACGATTTTGGATTCGAAGATGGAGCAGTGAAGTGCAAGGGCTAGTCTCTACTAATCCTGAGGATATTTCCAAAATGGATGTAGTAGGAATAATGCCTTCGTTTCCGTTCGAACCCGGGACGGACTTGTATGGATGAATGCTTGCGAAACATCGTTAGGTAGACGATGGGCATTCTAAGGGATATATTCTATAAAAGGTAACGCTTAGCCTCAAGCCTCATCAAATGGGAATGACTGAAAATCAGGGGTTATGCAGCAAGGCTAGGTGGGTAGCACCCAAGCAGGGTGAGGTCATTCCAGTCTAGATGTCCCTTTTTATTTCGGCTTAGTGGGCGGTTGCTGATCCCAACCGCGGGGTGATCTCACTCGGGATTATCCAGTAAGGGATAGTCCCGGCCTTGTGTTGCAGGGGAGCGGGCGTACTCCTCAGTACGGTGATCTAGGCCCCGTACTGTGACAGGTGGTACCCTAGTGCCTAGTCATTAGTTGGAAATCCATTCTTCCTACGAGCCTTGCACGAGTTTTGTTTGTATTACCCGCTCTGTGGCTAGTGGCTAGAATTTAATCATGTAACAATTTCGGTTATTTTATAAGTATTTGTATATAGACCCTATTATAATATCAAAGGATTTCTATAAAAACTGTTTTAACTATCGTAAGGTAAAAACCCGACATGTTTATTTGTGGCGTGGTCTTACGAGATGCTTTTGTTTTCAAAGGATTTTTGAAACTTTAATAATCAATTGGGTGTGATTTTCTCACGCTGGTATTCCAGACTGACTCGGATGTTATTTAACTGTAATGCTCGGGTCAGACCGAGTATTATAGAATACAGGATATGATGCCGTGGAGCTCGGGAGACGAGAAGGATGACGATACGTATATCCGTACTTGTTTTATATATTTTCCGCTGTGATTGAGTTGTTGTGTATCCATTTGTATGTTGTTGTTGAGCCGTTGATTGATGTACTCTGATGATGTAATATATAAACAGACATATTTGATTTTGAGTAAAGATCATTTATTTTCTATTATATTTTAGTCTGCTGCGATGGTTAGATTCTGATGTTGTTTTCTATTTTCTTCTTCTACCTCATTTTCTTTAACACAAATGGTTCGTATTTCTGTACAACTTGAGTTGATTTAGGTAGAATAGTGTTGACACAAGGGGTACGGATTTGCGGGCTGTTACAAACAGGGAAACTTGCAGTGAACATATGCATGAGCAATATAAACAATATAAACTAACATGTCACTGTTACAATATAATGTCAAATATCAGATGTCATGTGATAATTAACAGAGTTAACAAGGTAATAACATGGCATAGCATATCATATGATCATCATTAACTTGCATAAACATTTTAAATTACTAAACACATGTCACCAATTCACTATTTCATAAGTAGAAATGTTAGAGTGAGAAAGAGTCACCTTTATCGAAGCTAGAGACCACTACGACACACAAAACGATTCCAAAGGGATGACAAGCACGATACAGCACGACTATTGATTCAAATAAGTGGAGAGATCCAAGATATCATCTTGTAAACAATCCAAAACAAGACAATATAACATATGAATATTCAATACAAAATTTATATTGAAACAATTTGAAAATATGAAGCAACAAAGAGCAAATCGACCTGACCTTGCTTTCCACTCAAATTTCTTGACCATCTATCAACATGGGCTCGGCCATACATGGCATAGGCTCGGCCATGATTAGGTCTAGAACTGAAATGCTCGGCTATGGTCAGGTTAGTAGAAGACAAAGCAAGGGTAGGGTGAAACATGTAGCATATCAATGGACAAGGAAAAAGAGGCAAGCTAGGTAGGTTTGGAGCACCATGTTTGGCTCGGCCTAGGATCAATTAGATTGGGCTCAAGCTTGTACAAGTCTGGACATGTATGGAGCAGCGGCTAGAGGGGGTGTGGTGCTGGTGGTGGTGGCTAGAGGTGGTGGCCGAAGTGCGTATGAAAGGAATGGGTGAAATCAAGGCTCGGCTAGCATGTTTTCAAGGAGTGTAGCATTGCTTTTGTGGTGCAATTATCATCAAGTGGTCACGGCTTGCCTTTGGCCAGAGGAGAGGCTGATGTTGCAGCTGGAGATGGAGGAGGTGATGGTCGGTGGTGATGGTGGAGAGTGGGGCCGAGCAAAACTTTGCAAAGGAGGAAGCAAAATCATAGAAAAAGAATAGAAATGAGACAAAGGAAGCAATTTCAAATTTTTTTCTTTTTCATGGCCGCGAGTTTTGAGGAAGAGAAGAAAAAGGTTTAACGTGAAAAATGAAGTGAGATACATGGCTGAAGCAAAAGAGAATGGACGGCCAATCAAAAATGAAGAGGCAATTGGAAAATGAAAAGTCAAAGACAAATGGAAAGACACAAGGAAAATGAAAAGGTTTTGCCCTTTTGTTTTCTATTTTCTTTTATTCAAATAAACTAATTAAAATTTCGGCAAATAAAAATAAAAAACTTAAAAAATGAAGTAGAAATGAAAAGAAAATGATATCTTGGAAAATAGAAAAATAAATAAAGAAAATACTTAATTTAATTGAAGCTAGAAATTAAAAATTGAAAACAATTTACAGTTAACATTTGAAAATTATAACTACACTATAAAAATGTTTTAAAATAAAATAAATACATAACATGTCATACTACATAATATACACAAATTAGAACAAGATATGAAAAATAAAAATATTATTTATATAAATTAAAATAAACAATTTTGTTAAATAAAACAATTTACACATAATATTGAAAAAAAATCATAACTTTCACAATATAAATCGGATTTCAACGAAATGAAAAGCAGTCTTCTTGAATTTAATTTATTTTTATAATAAAAGATAAAATTCATAAATTAAAATATTAAATTTTAAATTTAAAAGTCAAAGTTTGACCATTTTTGACCAAAATTCACATTTTCTGGAAAATATTCTATTTATTCATGTTTGAAATTCTAATTTGCATACAAATCAAAATTTATATTTAAAAAAACAAATTTATTCATTTTAATAAATAAAATAAAGTTTTTAAATCAGGAATTAAATTAAAATAATCTAAATATACAATTAAAATAATCACAAAATACAGGGTTGTTACATTCTCCACCACTCAAAACTTTTCGTTCTCGAGAAGGAATAAGGTACGGGAAAGCACAAAAGAAGATAGAATGAAATAGAATTAAGAGAAGATGACAAGAAGATTAAAATTATACTTGATAACTGTTGTTATAGGTAAGTTTAACAAAGTGGAGATGATCTTTCCAAGATCCTCCAAAATCAAAACATAAGCACGAAAAAGATCTTCTAGAATCTGATTCATCCTTTCCGCTTGGCCAACGGTCTGTGGATGGCAAGCAATGCTCTGATTCAAAAATGAGTATCAAAATTATTAAAGATTATAGAAAGATTGCTAAACAGACTGGTATAAGCAATAACCTCCTCATTCTGTAGTAAGATAAGGGAAATAAGGACAACCAAAATATAGTTTTAAAAAAACAAAATAAGATGATAAATTTGAAACCATGAAAATTTCAATTTAAATTGATAATTAATTTTACATAAGTTAAATAATTCTTGACTATCTCTAATTTCATTATCTTTTCATCCAATTATCTTAAATAAACAATTTCATAAATCATGGATTTGAAAAACAATCTTTTATTATACTCATAAAGTACTCAATAAATAATTCTTCTTTATTCCTAATTATAATTAAATTTATTCCTCTCAATATATTTTATCACCTATGTTAAATATATTTACACTTATTATGACTGCTTTAAATTTATTCTTAGTTTCTTTAACATCATTTTATATTGTAAATTATTTCATTACCCTTTTTTACTTTATTTACCACTGTTAATCTTTTTTTATAACTAAAATTTAAGCGTATAACATTTATTATAACCACTCAAATTTTATTTATAAAATCCTTTTTATATTGTATGTTATCCAATTACATATTCAACTTCTGAAAATTCAGGTAAGTTACATTAGAATGAAATTGTGTATTATAAAAATAAACTTCCTAATTCAATCATTTCAAACTTGAATATTTATCCAAATCTTGAAATTATACTTAAAAATTATCTTTCAAGATAAAATTTAGGAATTAAATTTTCGATAAAATTCCAAACTATTTAGAGATAATAAATGCATATATAATATATATATCCTTTCAAATTTAAATCATATATCAACGTATGTTATAAATCCAGTCTTACTTCAGAAATTCAAATCAATTAAATTCCCCAAAACAAAACTGTAGCAAGACTACAGAATGTTCTCTTCACTTCAAAACTCTAAAATGAATGTCGATGCTGCTGTAGTCATAACCGAAATTATTTTCCAACGGCAAAGAGAAGAGCACTATTTATAAACTTTTAATTCTTTGAAAACAAATTTCTATTAGAAAATATTTCAAATAACATGTCCTTTAAAAACTTTAAATACAAGGTTTGAAATCCATCAGAAATTTAATTCTCAAATTCTTGTTTTAAATTCATTTTAAATTTCCAAATAAATTTATAACCATGTTTTGTAGTTCAATTATTTTTATATAAACAAGAGATAATGATATATAAAATCAAATATTATTTCTTAACAACCAATTCAATAAAAATCCATAAAAAAAAGATATTTATAATATAGTTATAAATTTATTTCATTACTAAATTTGAAAAACCATATTGTGTGAGTTTGCTCTGTTCAAGTGTTTTAGAGATCTTATCGGTAGCGTTGATCAGACGAATCGATCCGAAACCCAAATCAACATCAACAACTCAAACAACACAATATATAAAACATTTTAAATATTAGTTTACCAATGCACTTCAAGAATGATTTTAAGATAAGTTGGAAACAAAGATGAGACGATTAAATAATAGAATACGAAGATGGATAAGCTTATATAAATCGCGGGCAACCTTAACCGAGTCAATCGTGACTTAAAGAATAAGATAAATGTGGACTTCTAGGGTAAATCTACATTCGGTCTCAAGAGATAGAATTTGGAATTATAAGAGATACCAACATCTAAACCGAGGATATAAAATCTTTGGTGAATCGATGCTGCTGTAAAGGAGTTTCACCCCTTTACAAATCAATTGGGGATTGGCGGGACCACCGACTCATTATAAAGATCTTTCGAAGTGGAGTTATGGGATACTCCAGAATCAAAAGAAGATGAATAGTGAGGGACTTGAATGGATTTTGCAACCGCATGGAACGTTTCAAAATTCAAAGGAATCGAATCAAAAGGAAGAGATTCAAACTGGAATGAAAGTGATTCTGTAAATACATTTACCATACATGCCGAGTTTTGCCTAGAGCTACCAAACCTCTGATACCAAATGTAACGACCTGATATTTTCAGCCATTCGCATCCGCACATGTCGGACTTGAATTGCACAAAATACCGCGTTGTAAATAAAATTTGGCAAATCTCAGAATATACAGTAAATAAATAATCATAGATCACTGACACAGAGTAAATAATAAAGCAGCGGAATTAAAAGAGATAGTAGTTCATGAAGCTACTATATAAAATAAGATACAATCAAAGTTAAACAAGATACAGCAGAAGAGTAACAAGATACATCAGGTATAATCAGGATACATCACTGAATCACTGGATACTGAAAGTAAATAGTTAGATGGTTAAATCTTCAAGAAAAGCTCTAACTCCGAAGGTGAGTCTTGAATGCTAAATCGCTCAATCTGACTCGAGCGTAACGCAAAAACACAAAACACTCGAGTCAGGACATAAATACTTATGAACTGTAAATCAACTCAACTGAATAGTAACAAAATGCATCAGTAACTTAAAGGATGCTTGGGACCGCCCATCCTTTAAGGATCCGTTAAACTATTTACTATGTAGTAATATTGTGCTATTTTTATAATGTCTACGGTAAAATAAACTTACTTTGAAATAGCGTTAAGGAGTGACCCAATATTCCCCTTAACACATAATAGTCCCAGTAGTCCATCCAGTATCAGCATATCTCCAAATCGGGAGAATACCCTAAATACTCCATGGGCTACGGGAGAAAAACAAACTCGTAATAAGGCTCGATATGGTAGGTGACAGGGCAAAACTAGGCAATGCCAAGGTAGATATACCAATTACTCTTCCGGGCTGGTGGTAACGCATAGCAGCCACTACCGCCCACGTCGGAACACACTCCCAAATCAAAATCGGAAGATGGCCATCAAATCAACCACAAGTAAGAGTATAGTATCGAAGAAGTGCGTCCGATAGGAGGAATGACCTCACTTGGCCCGTCGATCGCTCCTGTTTTAGCCACCTTATGCCATCTCATGGGAGTCGGGTCCACGCTCATACCTCAATAGGATCGTCGCCACCATCCTACTTCATTCTGGAATCTCCACCACATACACGACTGTTAAAGAGGTTTTCGGAGTTGGCAGAGAGTATGACAACTTCCGATCTCGGTCTCTTTAACAACTAGACGTTGTTATACCGCCGTGGTCATTTCAAAAATAGTTTATACTTCAAAAATCAAATCATTTCATTTCAAAACTATATTCCTTTCAAAATAGTTTATTTAGAAACAAAACCATTTTTATTTCAAAACTATATTCAAATCAATATAGTTTATCATTTCCATTTCAAACATATATTCACCTTTCAAAAATCATAATATTTTCAAAGTTATAATTCTTTCGAAACCAAAATACTTGAAATCATTACACTTTGGAAATCATAACATTTTAAAACCATACATTTGAAATCATTGAACATACCTTTATTTCTTTACATTTTACAAATTTATTCAATTAAACCCAAATCTCAAATTTCCAATTTAATTCAATTCAAACCATCAGTTTCAATTCAATTCAATTTCCCAACAAACCATTTCAAACCTTATCAATTTCAAATATAGATTGGATCCACAAATAAAATATTCAAATTTTTAATATATTTCAAAGCTTTAATATCCCATATTTTAAACTAAATTTTATAATTTCATATATCACAAATTCAATTTCATTATCACTTTGTTTTGAAATATTCAATTCATAAATCCAATATTATTTAAATAAACTCAAATTACAAGCAAACCAAATATCCTTTCATACTAATATAAACTTTAAATATTCATTTATCAAAATCAAATATCATTCCAAATTCACATTCTTTATCAAATAAAGATTATGTCATTCAAAACCATTTCAATCAACAAAATATCATATCCTTTCAAAAGCTCATTATCAAATCATTATTTGAATTCAAATTCAAATATTCAAATTTAAATATCATTTAAAAAAATCAAATATGTCATTCATTTATTAATTCAAATATCATTACAAAACACATTTCAAAATTCATTCAAAAATTCATTTATCTCATTACATTTCATTCCATTAAACACATAACCAAGTAAACTTTATTTAAATTCAAATTCAATTTAAATTCCTTAAAAATTCAAATTTAAATATTAAAATATATTAAAAACTCCTTAAATTCCACAAATAATCAATTCCAAAAGTAAAATCATTTAACAATTTTAAAATATAACTCAAATAGTGTTAAAATCTATAACATTTCAAAACATTGTCAAATTATAGCAACGACAGCATTTTAAAGTGTTATCGTAGCTTAAAAATTCCAAAATAGTTTAGTTCAGGACAACGGCATTTATAAAATTGCTGTAATAGATATTTAGTTATTTCAACATAGTTAAATTCAAAACAACAACATTTTAAAGTGTTGTCATAAAACTACAGCATTTTAGAAATGCTATAAATTAAATTCCGTATTTTATTATAACTTTTCAAAAACAATAAAACTTCAAAAAAATTCTATTTAAATTTATAATTCATATTTCTAGACTTCAAATTTCACATTTAAATATTTTAACATATGATTTATCACAATAAAATTTAAAATTAAATATCCAATCAAAAATTCAATTCATTTGTTAAGTCAAAATTTCACTGTTTTCCAAACTTATAAATTTAATAAAACATAATATTTTACTTCAAATATCATTTCAAAACTTTAAATTTGATTTCCATTATTTACTTACATTTTAAAAATAAAATTTAAAGTCAAAATCACAACCACTTCAAATTTACATATTTAAATTTCACTCACAACCACTTCAAATTTACATATTTAAATTTCACAATTCAAATCTTATTATTTAACTTTCTCAAAACCATAAAATATATATATTTTTAAATCAAATTTCATACTTTTAAAAATACATATCTTAAGAAAAATCATTTAAAAATATACCACGGGGTCCGTATTAAATTTTCTAACCTAGGTCAAGTAATACAGATATATATCATTTCAATCCGCAATTTAAAAAGAAAAATCGGGTTCTATCATTTGAAACCCGCTATCCCAAGTCAATTAAAATACAATAAAAATCGCTCAGGCCTATCATTTCAGCCCATAATGATTTTTTCCTATTCTAAAGTCCATTTAGGTATGTATCATTTCAACCCATAGTGATTCTATTCTAACAGGGAAACTTGCAGTGGATATATGCATGAGCAATATAAACAATATAAACTAACATGTCACTGTTACAATATAATGTCAAATATCAGATGTCAGGTGATAATTAACAGAGTTAACAAGGTAATAACATGGCATAGCATATCATATGATCATCACTAATTTGCATAAACATTTTGAATTACTAAACACATGTCACCAATTCACTATTTCATAAGTAGAAATGTTAGAGTGAGAAAGACTCACCTTTATCGAAGTTAGAGACCACTACGACACACAAAACGATTCCAAAGGGATGACAAGCACGATACAACACGACTAGTGATTCAAATGAGTGGAGAGATCCAAGATATCATCTTGTAAACAATCCAAAACAAGACAATATAACATATGAATATTCAACACAAAATTTATATTGAAACAATTTGAAAATATGAAGCAACAAAGAGCAAAGCGACTTGACCTTGCTTTCCACTCAAATTGCTTGACCATCTCTCAACATGGGCTCGGCTATACATGGCATAGGCTCGGCCATGATTAGGTCTAGAACTGAAATGCTCGGCTATGGTCAAGTTAGTGGAAGACAAAACAAGGGTAAGGTGAAACATGTGGCATGTCAATGGATAAGGCAAAAGAGGCAAGCTAGGTAGGTTTGGAGCACCATGTTTGGCTCGGCTTAGGGTCAATTAGACTCGGCTCAAGCTTGTACAAGTCTGGACATGTATGAAGCAGCGGCTAGAGGGGGTTTAGTCGTTGGTGGTGGTGGCTAGAGGTGGCGGCCGAAGTGCATACGTAAGGAATAGGTGAAATCAAGGCTTGGCTATCATGTTTTCAAGGAGTGTTGCAATGTATTTGTGGTGCTATTATCATCAAGTGGTCACGGCCTACCTTTGGTCAGAGGAGTGGCTGATGGTGCAGCTGGAGATGGAGGAGGTAATGGTCGGTGGTGATGGTGGAAAGTGGGGCCGAGCAAAGCTTTGCAAAGGAGGAATCAAAATCATAGAAAAAGAATAGAAAATGAGATATAGGAAGCCATTTCAATTTATTTTATTTTTCATGGCCGTGAGTTTTGACGAAGAGGAGAAAAATGTTTCACGTGAAAAATGAAGTGAGGTACATGGCTGAAGCAAAAGAGAATGGACGGCCGATCAAAAATGAAGAGGCGATTGGAAAATGAAAAGTCAAAGGCAGATGGCTAGACATAAGGAAAATGAAAAGGTTTTGCCTTTTTGTTTTCTATTTTATTTTATTCAAATAAGCTAATTAAAATTTCAGGAAATAAAAATAAAAAAAATGAAAAAAATAAAGTAGAAATGGAAATAAAATTATATTTTGGATAATAGAAAAATAAATAAAGAAAATACTTAATTTAATTGAAACTAGAAATTAAAAATTGAATACAATATACAGTTAACATTTTGAAAATTATAACTATACTATAAAAATGTTGTAAAATAAAATAGATACATAACATGTCATATTACACAATATACATAAATTAGAACAAGATATGAAAAATAAAAATATTATTTATATAAATTAAAACAAACAATTTTGTTAAATAAAACAATTTACACACAATATTGAAAAAATCATAACTTTCACAATATAAATTGGATTTCAACGAAATGAAAAGCAGTATTCTTGAAATTTAATTTAATTTCATAATAAAAGATAAAATTAAAATATTCAAATATTTAAATTTTAAATTTAAAAGTCAAAGTTTGACCATTTTGACCAAAATTCACATTTTCTGGAAAATATTCTGTTTATTCAAGTTTGAAATTCTAATTTACATACAAATAAAAATTTATATTTAAAATAACAAATTTATTCATTTTAATAAATAAAATAAAGTTTTTAAATCAGGAATTAAATTAAAATAATCTAAATATACAATTAAAATAATCACAAAATATAGGGTTGTTACAAGTAAGAGGTCTCCCTAAAATGGATTTTAAAGTATATAGTATACGTGATGCTTGTCAAATAGGAAAACTTAGAAAGAGTTCATTTAAATTGAAAGATATGACTTAAACTTAAAAACATTTTAAGTTATTTCATTTGGATATGTTTGGTCTATCTCAAATTCAGTCAACATATCACGGTAAATATGTTTTTGTAATTATAGATGATTATTCTAGATTTACATAGACAATTTTTCTAAACAAAAAAGCGATGCTTATGATTTATTTAAAACTTTTGTAAAAAGAATTCTAAATCAACACTCTTTAAAAATCAAAACTATTTATAGTGATCACGGTAGAGAATTTGAATATGAAAATTTTGAGAATTTCTGTAATAAAAAAGGAATAACTCATAATTTTTTTTCCAAGAACTCCAAAACGGAGTGGTAGAACTAAAAATAGTACGGTTCAAGAGTGTGCAAGAACTATGCTTTCAGATAGTAAATTATCAAGAAATTTTTGGGCTGAAATAATCCCTACAGCTTGTTACATTTTGAATAGGATTTAAATTAGACCTCTAACCAATTAAACACCATATGAACTTCTTTGCAATAAGAAACCAAAGGTATCTTATTTTGAAGATTTTGCAAGTAAATGCTTCAAAGGACAATTTGGATAAATTTGATCCTAAATCCAACAAATGAATCTTTATCGGATATTCTAATAGAAGTAAAGCATAAAGAGTTTTTAATTTAAAAACTAACACCATCGAAGAAACAATGCATGTATCTTTCGATGAAAATTTCAAGGATTTTGTTCAAATAAATGATGAAGATGATTTTGTTACATCAAATAATAAATCAAATGAAACAAATTGTGAAACTATTCATCCTAATAAAAGGATCAGGCTTTTAAAAGATCATCCTATAGAAAATATACTAAGAAATATTGAATCTATCGTTAGAACTAGAAATCAACTAAATAAGATGAGTAATATAGCTTTTATATCAACTATTGAACCCAAAAATCCAAAGAAATGATGCGTGAAAGCTTGTTCCTAGACCTAAGGACAAAACTATAATAGGAACTAAATGCGTTTATAAAAATAAAATGAATGAACAAGGTGAGGTCATTAGGAGTGAAGCTCGGTTAGTCGCGTAAGGTTATTATCAAGAAAATGGAATAGACTATGATGAAAACTTTACACCCATAGAAAAATTAGAAGCCATTAGAATTCTACTTGCTTTCGCAAACCACAACAATTTCAAATGGATGTCAAAAGTTCATTTTTAAATGATTTTGTTAAAGAGGATGTTTATGTTGAACAACCTTCAATTTTTGAAGAAGAAAAGTTTCCAAATCATATTTACAAATTAAAGAAAGCTTTATATGATTTGAAACAAGCTCCTAGAGCCTGGTATGACATACTAAGATCTTACCTATTACAATCAAATTTTGAAATTGGTAAAGTAGATAATACTCTATTTATTAAAAGAAACAAAAATGATATTCAATTAGTATAGATTTATGTATATGATATATTTTTGGATCAACAAATAATGAACTAAACAAAGAGTATTCTGAAAGAATGACAAAAGAGTTTGAGACGAGTCATATTGGTGAACTTACTTTCTTTTTACGATTGCAAATAAAACAATTAGATAGTGGTATTTTCATTAGTCAAGAAAAGTATGTTGCGGATCTAGTAAGTTTGGTATGACCACTATGAGTGGAAAATCCACTCCTATGGCAACCAATAAAGCCTTAAATAAAGAAGACATGTCAAAAGATGTTGACCAAAAACAATACAGGAGAATGATTGGATCGCTACTCTATATAACTACGAGTAGGCTTGGTATCATGCATAGTGTCTGTCTCTGTGCAAGTTACCAATCTCAACCCAAAGAAATCAATTTAAAAGCTATTAAACGTATCCTAAGATATGTTAAACACGCATTAGACTATGGCCTATTTTACCCTAAAAATGATTCATTTGATTTAATCTCATATTGTGATGCTGACTATGCTAGTTGTAAATCAGAATGAAAAGGTACAAGTGGAACTTGTCACTTTTGGTACATTATCTGGTTTCCTAGTTTAGTAAAAATAAAAATACTGTCTCACTATCAGTAACTGAAGCAGAATATATCTCTTCTACTTTGGCTTGTTCTTAAGTTATCTATATGCAACAGACCCTAAAGGATTTTGGATTAAATATTTAAAAATCACTAATATATTGTGACAATACAAGTGCAATAAATTTATCCAAAAATCATACTCATCATGCAAGAACAAAACATATTGATATCAGACATCATTTTCTCAGAGAAAATATAAGTAAAGAGATTATTTCTCTTGAATTTATCAATACTGAGAATCAAATAGCTGATATTCTGACCAAACCCTTGAATCAATCAACCTTTATTAAATTAAGAAGATAATTAGGTATTTGTTTTATAAATGGGATATAGAATATAAGTATAGTAACATATATATTTTAATAAATAAAGAAAAGAAAATTTATCAAAATTTTCAAAAGGATGTCGAAATGCCCCCACCCCCATGTCGACACACAACGGAAAAATTTGATTTTCCCTTTAAAAAGAGTTTGGTGCTTATATAATCACAACATTTTGAATTTTTCTATCTTATTACTTCATTTTCTATGTAATAAACTTCTAAAAATATATAATAATGGCATCCTCTTCTAAATCAAACCAAAATGCAACCTTTTCCTTCTCTTTTCCTAATTCTGGTCCATTTCAACGAACTACATTGGCTCGAGTAATGAAGATCGAGGAAATTATAAAGGATTCTCTGCAAATGCTAACTGAATTACAAGTCATGCAAATAAGGATGAAAAAGGAACAAGAGAAAAAACTCAAGATTATTAGAAATTTGCAATAATTTCTAATGGATAATCATGCAGACCCTATTGTGATTGAAGATGATTCCTCTAACACACGTATTCAAAATCCATTAAAGGATGACTAAGAAGAAGAAGAAACAGAAGAAGAGGAAGAAGTGCAAATGTACGAGGACGACAAATTTATTTGCGTTGGAGAAGTCGGTTTTGATAAAAATGGTAATTTGGTCGAACAACATGGAAACTTTTGTCTCCATTACCCTAATTGTTCGATTCATAAGTCACCAATTGTCAAGGACCCTCGTTAGATTGTTATTATATTAATGTTATTATATCTTGTGTGCTTATATATATTTATGTCTATTTTTCTTATACATGTGTAAAGTAACATCATATATAATAAAATTAGATTTATGTTTCGCTTATTATACTCGTTATTAGTTATAGTTCCATAGTTTAAGGGGAGTTTTGTAGTTTAGGATTAGTTTTTGTTGATGACAAAGGGGGAGAATTATAAAATAGGTTAGATAGGCTTACATTAAGGGGGAGTTAGCATATTAAGGGGAGTTGTTGGAAAAAGGGGGACTCGGAGTAGAACCATAGTTTGGGGGGCATATTTTATAAACATAGGTTGTCATCATCAGAAAGGGGGAGATTGTTAGTTCTTGAGATGATGATTTTGATGAAAACAACCTTAAGACTTGTAATAAAATATAATTACAAATATTCTTGTCTAGATATATATGTATATGCACGATACACACACACCCACATATTTTTAGGTACTATAAATAAAGATTGTATAGTATAAAGAATCAAGAATGTATAGAGATGCAAGATTGATGAGTTCAAGATTGATGAGTTTAAGGTTGAAGAAATAAAGACTGAAGACTTATGAGTATCAAGAGTTCAAGAATTCAAGATATCAAGATATGTAATAGTGTCTAGATTTATGTTAGAACTTCATAATAGCACTAAAATCTTTATTTGGATTTTAACTGTGGAATGGAATCCACCTTCTCACTTTAATAGTGGGATGGAACCCACGACCTTGTTAGTGGGATGGAACCCACAACCCTCTTTAGTGGAATGGAATCCATGAAATTTTCATAATGATTTATTTTTTTAAAACTATCTTTCTAAAATCATCTGTATCAACTTAACTATTTTAGCCTTAATTCAAAAACTATTTTTTATTGTATTAATTTCAAAATCATCCCTTGTTTTTCAAACTATTTCTTAATTTTAATACTTTAGCTTTAATATATTTTAAAGAAATTTATACTTAGTTTTTATATTACTTTTATATTATAGATTATATATTTTAAGATTACTTTCTAAAACTCTTTTATAAGTTTAAACTATATTCAAAATAGTTTAAAAAGTTTAGAAATTGTTTTGATAAGTTTTAAAAATAGAAATCATTTTAAAAAAAATCTATTTTAAAAAATAACATGGCAAGTCGACATCCTTTATCCCCACATGTTGACATGGTAGTCGTAGAATTTAAATTTTAAGTTTTCAAAAGAAGTGTCTATTCGTCATAACCTTTTGCGAACGGACATGACTATTATTCCCCTATATATATCTATAGTTTTCAACGAATTTTTACCCAAGTTTACTTTGTTTTCTCTCCTCTTTCTCTTCCATTCTTATTTTCAAGCATTTTTAACAAGACTCTATCGAAATCGTAATTGAATCCAACTCGATCGTCTATAGATTGAATCTTTTTAACAACCGCTATTTTGGACCATTCAAATCGACAATAATCCACACATGTCAGACTTGAATAATTCAAAACAACAGGTTGTAATAAAATTTGAAGCAAATAAAATCATCACACAGAATCACAGACACAGAAATACCAGAATAACTCCTAGGCGAAAATTAAAATACCATTTTAGTTCATGAAGCTACTATAACAAAGTCTCAAAACAAATACATAATATTAGTCTGAAAACAAACACAATAGAAATCCCAAATACATAGGAGTTCGCTAATACAAGAGCTGAAATAGAACAACTTAAATTAGAAGATATAGATAACAAGATAAGCAGAATCTCCAACGATTCCAAGCTCCAGAAAGAGAAACCCAAAGTTGTGAATACTCAGGCTGACCCGAGCGTAAAGCAAAACACAAAACACTCGAGTCAGGACATACATACTTATACAATGTAAACCAACTCAAGTGAACTGCAGTAAAGTACAAGTAACTTAAAGGATGCTTAGGACTGTCCATCCTCTAACGATCCGTTAAACTATTTACTATGTAGTAATATTGCGCTATTATAATAATGTCTACAGTAAAATAAACTTACTTTAAAATAGAGTTAAGGAGTGAGCAATATCCCTCTTAACACGTAATAGTCTCAGTGGTCCATCCAGTATTAGCATACCTCCAGATCGAGAGGCTACCCTTAGTACTCCATGGGCTACGGGAGAAAAACAAAGTCCTAGTAAAGCTCGCTATGCTAGGTGACACGGCACAACTAGGCAATGCCAGGGTAGATATACCAATTACGCTTTCGGGCTGGTGGTAACACATAGACGCCACTACCGCCCACCTCTAAATACACTCCGAATCAAAATCGAAGGATGGCCATCAAATCAATCGCAAGTAAGAGTATAGTATCGAAGAAGTGTGTCCGATAGAAGAAATGACTTCACTTGGCCCGTCGATCGCTCTTGTTTTAGCCACCTTCAGCCAACTCACGGGAGTCGGGTCCACGTTCATACCTCAATAGGATCGTCGCACCATCCTACTTCATTCTGGAATCTCCACCACGTACGCAGTTGTTAAAGTGGTTTTCGGTATCGACAGAGAATATGTCCATATTTGATCCCGGTCTCTTTAACAACCAATCGTTGTTATAACCCATGGTATACATTTCAAAAATAGTTTATATTTCAAAACCAAAACCATTTTTTATTTCAAAACTATATTTAAATCAAATAGTTTATCATTTCCACTTCAAACATATATTCACCTTCAAAAATCATAATACTTTCAATGTTATAACTTTTCGAAACCAGAATACTTGAAATCATTACACTTTGAAAATCATAACATTTCGAAATCATACATTTGATACCATAAAACATTCCTTTAATATGACAAATTTATTCAATTAAACCCAAATTTTCAAATTTCCAATTTAATTCAATTCAAAACACCAGTTTCAATTCAATTCACTTTCCCAACAAACAATTTCAAAATTCCAATATTCTATCCTTTCAAAACCTCATTCATTTTATTTTAAATACCATTCCAAATCACATTTCAAAATGGTTTATATTTCAAATCAAAATATGCCATTTAAACAATTTAAAAGTGAAGTCATTATACTTATAAATCAAATATTCAATTCCTAAAAATTTACTCTTTTCTGAGTTCATTTATTAAGTTAAAGCATTAAAATAGTGAAATTCCAGCTTTCCACAGCACTTAGAAAATGCTGCGGTAAGTTATATTTGAAAACAATTCATTTCAACAAAGACAGCATTTAAAAACTGCTGTAATATTTCAGTTATAGTTGAAAAATAGTTAATTCAGCAAAGACAGAATTTACAAAACTCCTGCATTAGTTCAGGGTTCAAATTAAAAGATTTAATTCAAATCAGCCAACTGCAGCACTTAACAAGTGCTACTGCTGCCCTTTTATTAGTTCAGGTTCAAGTTTTAGTTTTTGCAATTACAGCACTTACCAAGTGCTGCAATAGCCCTTAGTTAATTTTAGCCTTTAGTTCACTTGTATTAACCATAGCACTTGCAAAGTGTTGTAGTATCCTTTACAATAGATTTTAAGTTAACTTTAGAAATGATAGCATTTCTGAAGTGCTATTAATTAAATTTTCAGATTTTCAATGAAATTTCAGAAATAATTAAATTTCAAATTTAAACCATTTTAACTTATAATATTCATATTTTTACACTCAAAAATGCTCATTTAGATACCCTTTAACTTATGATTTTTATAAAGTAAATTTTTATACATAAAAGCAAATTTTTAAATAATTCACTTAATAAATTCAAGCATACAAATTTTTATTCTTTGCATTTAAAATTTAACTTAGCACTTAAGTTTTTAATTACCATTTCAAAATATAAACTTAATTTCCATTTTATTTTCTTAACTTAACTCTTATTTGTACACCAAATTCAAATTTCAATATTAATTTAAATTTCAAATTTCACTTTTAAACATTCATTTATTTAATCATTTTAATTCATAGAAAAATCAATAATACTTTACTAAGTCATTTTAAATTCAAAATTGAACCAAATTATCATATTTTATTTACTTAACTTAAACTCTATTTTTTATAAAATCACAAATTTAAAAAAAAATTATATTTCAAATTTCAACTTAACCATTCATTTATTTCGCTTTTTTAACTTGTAGAAAAAATCACTAATTTCTAATACTTAATAAAAATCATTTTTAATTCAATTTAAATCAAAATATCATAATATACAATTTTAAAATACTTAAAATTTCTAGAAAAACTTTATGAAATAACCACGGGTCTGTACAATATTTTCTAACCTAGGTCAAGTGATACGGATAATATATCATTTCAATCCGCAATTTACAAAGAAAAATTTGGGTTCTATCATTTCAAACCCGCAATCCCAAGTCAATTAAAATAAATAAAAGTCGCTCAGGCCTATCATTTCAGCCTATAATGATTTTTCCCTATTCTAAAGTCCATTCGGGTTTGTATCATTTCAACCCATAGTGATTCTATTCTACAGGGAACTTGCAATGTGAGAAACAGATATGAAGAAACAGTATAGCAACAAATGGCAGCAACAGATGATATGATAGGTTTATAAATAGGGTTAACATCATATGATTCATATCACAGGCAGGTATAACATGATAAAATATTTCTACACATTCACTTGCTATCAATTCACAGTTATATAAGTACGAATGTCAAGTGTGAATGCTCACCTTTTTATGCTGGAGATAACAAATCAAACTACACAGAATAAATCCCAGAAAGCACGATACGGCATGACACAGCACGACTTTTGATTCAAGCAGGAAGAGAGAGCCAAGGTAATGATCTTGTAAGCAACAAACCAAACAAAACAATGTAACATAAATATATAACACAAATCACAATGAAAAAAATTGAAATACAAAGCAACAAGGAACAAGACCTTACCTTTACCATTCAAATGCTTGACCTAGGGGACTCTTATGCTGGGCTATGATCATGCTAGGCTTGGGTTTGGCATCAATATAGCATGGCTAGAAGTGGATGAAGATGGTAGAAGTTGCAACATGAAGCATACAAAAGAACAAGGCAAAATAGGTAGGTTTTGTTCAACTTTAGGCTCGGCCAAAGGTCAAGTGCGGTTCGGCCATGCTTGTATAGGTCAGGTTAGGTCAGGTGATGTCTGAAGTGGTGGCCAGAGGAGGTGTAGTTACTGGAGGTGGTGGCTATGGTGGTGGCCGAAGTGATGGATGAAGGCGGTGGTGAAAACATGGGATCGGCTAGGCAATTTTAGGAATGGTTTGGCAAAACTTTATGGTGCAAGCTTCATGTGGAGGTCACGACCACAATTGGTCAGAGGAGGAGGAGGTGGTGCTGCCGTGGATGACGAGGTGGTGGTCGGTGGTGATGATAGTAGAGGCTAGGCTGAGTAAACTAGAAGAAGAGGAAGGCAAAAATCAATGGAAAAGAGGAGAAAATGAGATAAAGGAAGCCATTAGACTTATAATTTTTTTCTCAAAAGAATTAGCCGTGAGTTTGAGATGTGAGAAGTTTCTCACGTGAAAAATGAAGAGGAGTATACGACAATTGCATAGAAGAATGCACGGCCAAAGCAAGATGAAAAGTCAAAAGCAAATGAAAGGACAAGTAAATGAAAAGTCACAAAAATGAAAAGGTTTTTGTCTCTTTATATTTTCTTTTCTTTTAATCAAAATAAAATAATAAAAAGTAAGTAAATAAAATAGAGAAAACAAAATAAAGAAGGAAGGAAAATAAATAAATATTTTGAGGAAAAATAGAAAATAAATGAGAAAATAGTTTACTAAATTGAAACTAGAATTAAAATTTGTAAATAATATACAATTAACATTTGAAAATTATAACTACACTTTTAAAATGTCTCAAAAATAAAATTATATACATAACATGTCATGTTACACATATATTCACAAATTAGAACATGATTTGACAAACAAAATATTATTTATATAAATTAAAATAAACAATTTTGTTAAATAAAACAATTTACATGCAATGGTTTGAAAAGCATAACTTTCACAATAGTAATCAAATTTCAACGAAAGGAAAAGCATTATACTTAAAAATTTATTTACTTTCATAATAAAAGATAAAATTCAAAAATTCAAATCTTTAAATTTTAAATTTAAAAGTCAAATTTTGACCACATTGACCAAAAATCCACATTTCTGGAAAATATTCTATTTATTCATGTTTGGAATTATAATTCATAAAAATCAAAATTTATATTTAAATAACAAAATTTATTCATTTTAATAAATAAAATAAAGTTTTTAAATCGGGAATTTCAATTAAATTAATTAAAATATACAATTAAAATAATCACAAAATACATGGTTGTTACACTCTCCCCCACTCAAACCTTTTCGTCCCTTAAAACGAATGAGGTACGGGAAAACACAGAAAAAGATAGAATAAAATAGGATTAAAACAAGATGATTAGAAGGTTGAATTATACCTGATAACTGTTGTTATAGGTAAGCACACAAGCACGAAAAAGATCTTTCGAGAAATCTGATTTACTCTTTCCATTTGACCGTCAGTCTGTGGATGGTAAGCGGTGCTCAGACTCGGATGAGTAACCAAAGATTCCTGAAAAGCTTTCCAAAGCTAACTGGTAAAGATAGGATCACGATCACAAACAATACTGAGAGGAACTCCATGGAGACGAACAATCTCTCACATGTAGATCTCAGACAAACTAGAAGCAGAACGGGTAGACTTGACCGTGATGAAATGAGCGGACTTGGTCAGTCTATCCAAAAAAACCCAGATAAACTTAGCATTCTTATGAGTCAAAGCAGTGAGAGGTGCAGCAATCCGAGCAAAATTCTCAATGAATCTCCGGTAATAACCGGCAAAGCCCAGAAAACTACAAATCTCAAAAGGAGTCTTAGGAGTTTCTAAATCCTGTAACAGAATAGGAAGAAATAAGAACAACAAAAAAGATATCATGACGAAGGAAAAAGAGAAAGAAAGAATGACTTACATTGATCACAGCGATCTTGACTGGATCAACCGAAACTCATTACTGGAAACAATATGTCCAAGGAATTGGACGTCATCCTTCCAGAAATGGCATTTAGAAAATTTAGCCTTCAATTGATGATTTCTAAGAGTCTCCGGAATAGATTTCAAATGCGACTCATGCTCTTCCTTGGTCTTAGAAAAGACAAGGATATATCAACAAAGACAAAAACAAATTTATTAAGCACAACACAAAAACACGATTCATCAAATCAACAAAGAAAGTAGGAGCATTAGTCAAACCAAAAGGCACGACTAACCATTCAAAGAACCCATTCCCAGTACGGAAAGCAGTCTTGGGAATACTTTCCTCAGCAACACTGAGCTGGTGGCAACCCGTGGCAAGATTAAGCTGAGAGAAAATAGTGCTCCATAAAGCCGATCAAACAAATCATTGATACAAGGCGTTGGATATCTGTTTTTCATAGTGATTTTGTTCAGCTCCCTATAATCAACACACATCCTCAAAGATCTGTCGGACTTGGTGACGAATACCATCATGTTCCCCATTCTGAATGGCTAGGTCTGATCAGACCTTTGGAGAAAAAGTCCTCAATTTGCTTCCCTAACTCAACCTTCTCGCGGGGTGCCATTCTTCTAGGAGAAAGAACTACAGGTCGAGTTCTAGGAATAAGATCAATGCGGATATCAATTTCCCGCTTAGAAGCTAAAGCAATGACTTCACCAAATACATCGGGATAGAATCTGACCACACGGGTCGAATGAAGATCACCAGGAGAAGAATCCAGAGAATAAATAAAACGGCCAGCAAAATCCTAAGGCATGCGGCACTGAATAATCAAAGGATTTCCTCGAACATCAACAAGATAAACAGACTAGGCTTTACAAGAGTTATGGGCATCGTGCCCACCAAGCCAATCTGTTCCAAGTAAAAGATCAAAAGCATCGAAGCTTAGAACAAAGAAATCACCACTAAAACGATGATCAGAATAGGGAAATTTCACTTGCTTACAAATCCTATTAAGGTTTGCAGGGCCACAATGGATTTGAAACACATAAGGTACAGAAGCATACTCAAGGGAAAGAAGATGCTCGAACTTATCACACAAATCAACAGAAATAAAACTATGGGAAGCTCAGTATCAAATAAACACGAACAGGATACTGAAGTAAAGAAAAGGTGCCCTGAAGAGTACCTTGGTCATCACTAGGAGTAGGAACTGGAGAAGATGCAGAGGTGACAACAAATATACCGGAAGGATCAAAAGGATTGCCCTTCCCAGCAGAAGGGTAAGCTTTTCTGAAATGACCAGGCTGAAGATAGATAAATTCATTTTGATGAATATCCTAATGGAAGAAAATACTAACAAGGTAGATACGAAAGGAAGGAAGTTTAGAAAAAAATTCCTTTAAAATAAGAAAAGTTTATATCAAATAATCTTTGAAAAATCCTTTGAAAAAAATCATTTGAAAATCAGTTTATACTTTGGAAATACGTTCTCTCACAAAGAAAATGATTCTGAGGTTGATTTCACTCATTCTAAGGTATTTCTACCCTATCTCTAATGAGTTTTTGCTCCACATGCTAAGGTTTGCCTAAAAACCAAAGCTCTGATACTAACTCTAACAACCCCTATTTTGGACCATTCATATCGACAATAATGCACACATGTTAGACTTGAATAATTCAAAATAATAGATTGTAATAAAATTTAGAGCACATAAAATCATCATACAGAATCACAACGTAGAAATACCAGAATAACTCGTAGTGGAAATTAAAATAACATAGTAGTTCATGAAGCTACTATAATAAAGTCTCAAAACAAATTCATAATATCAGTCTGAAAACAAACACAATAGAAATCCCAAATACATAGGAGTTCACTAATACAAGAGCTGAAATAGAACAAATGAAACTGGAAGATATAGATAACAAGATAAGCAAAATCTCCAACGATTCCTAGCTCTAGAAAGAGAAATCCAAAGCTGTGAATACTCAGGCTGACCCGAGCGTAAAGCAAAACAGAAAACGCTCGAGTCAGGACATACATACTTATACAATGTAAACCAACTCAAGTGAACTGCTGTAAAGTACAAGTAACTTAAAGGATACTTGGGACCACCCATCCTCTAAGGTTCCGTTAAACTATTTACTATGTAGTAATATTATGCTATTATGATAATGTCAACAGTAAAATAAACTTACTTTAAAATAGAGTTAAGGAGTGATCAAATATTCCCCTTAACACATAATAGTCCCAGTAGTCCATCCAGTATCAGCATACCTCCAGATCGGGAGGCTACTCTAAATACTCCATAGGCTACGGGAGAAAAACATACTCGTAGTAAGGCTCGCTATGGTTGGTGACACGACACAACTAGGCAATGTCAGGGTAAATATACCAATAAGCTTCCGGACTGGTAGTAACGCATAGCAGCCACTACCTCCCACCTCAGAACACACTCCCAACCAAAATCGAAGGATGGCCATCAAATCAATCACAAGTAAGAGTATAGTATCGAAGAAGTGTGTCCGATAGGAGGAATGACCTCACTTGGCCCGTCGATCGCTCCTGTTTTACCCACCTTAAGCCAACTCACAGGAGTCGGGTCCACGTTCATACCTCAATAGGATCGTCACCATCATCCTACTTCATTCTGAAATCTCCACCATGTACATAGTTGTTAAAGTTGTTTTCGGTATCGACAGAGAGCATGTCCATATCCGATCCCGGTCTCTTTAACAACCAATCGTTATTATAACCTATGGTATACATTTCAAAAATAGTTTATATTTCAAAACCAAAACCATTTTTATTTCAAAACTATATTCAAATCAAATAGTTTATCATTTCCATTTAAAACATATATTCACCTTCAAAAATCATAATACTTTCAAAGTTATAACTTTTCGAAACCAAAATACTTGAAATCATTACACTTTGAAAATCATAACATTTCGAAATCATACATTTAATACCATGAAACATTCCTTTAATTTGACAAATTTATTCAGTTAAACCCAAATTTTCAAATTTCCAATTCAATTCAATTCAAACCATAAGTTTCAATTCAATTCAGTTTCCTAACAAACCATTTCAAAATTCCAATATTGTATCCTTTCAAAACCTCATTCATTTTATTTTAAATACCATTCCAAATCACATTTTAAAATGGTTTATATTTCAAACCAAAATACGCCATTTAAACAATTTAAAAGTGAAGTCATTATACTTATAAATCAAATATTCAATTCCCAAAAATTTACTCTTTTCGGAGTTCATTTATTCAGTTAAAACATTAAAACAGTGAAATTCCAGCTTTCCACGGCACTTAGAAAATGCTACGGTAAGTTATATTTGAAAACAATTCATTTCAGCAAAGATAGCATTTACAAAATTGCTGTAATAGTTCAGGGTTCAAATTAAAAGATTTAATTCAATTCAGCCAACTGCAGCACTTAACAAGTGCTACTACAGCCCTTCTATTAGTTCAGGTTCAAGTTTTATTTTCTGCAATTACAGCACTTACCAAGTGCTGCAATAGCCCTTATTTAATTTTAGCCTTTAGTTCACTTGTATCAACCACAACACTTACAAAGTGATGTAGTATCCATTACAACAAATTTTAAGTTAACTTCAGAAATGATAGCATTTTGAAGTGCTATTAATTAAATTTCCAGATTTTTCAATGAAATTTCAAAAACAATTAAACTTCAAATTTAAACCATTTTAACTTATAAAAAATCATATTTTTACACTCAAAAATGTTCATTTAAATACCCTTTATCTTATAATTTTTATAAAGTAAATATTTATACATAAAATCAAATTTTTAATTAATTCACTTATTATATTCAAGCATACAAATTTCTATTCTTTGCATTTAAAATTTAACTTCGCACTTAAGTTTTTAATTACCATTTCAAAATATAAACTTAATTTCCATATTATTTTCTTAACTTAACTTTTATTTTTAAACCGAATTTCACATTTCAATATTAATTTATATTTCAAATTTCACTTTTAAACATTCAATTATTTAACCATTTTAATTCGCATAAAAATCAATAACACTTTATTAAGTCATTTTAAATTCAAATTTAACTCAAATTATCATATTTTATTTACTTAACTTAAATTTCATTTTTTTTATAAAATCACAAATTTCAAAATAAATTTATATTTCAAATTTCACCTTAGCCGTTAATTTATTTCACTTATTTAACTTATAGAAAAAATCAATAACACTTAATAAAAATCATTTTTAATTCAATATAAATCAAAATATCATAATATACAATTTTAAAATACTTAAAATTTCCAGAAGAACTTTATAAAATAACGGGTCTGTATAATATTTTCAAACCTAGGTCAAGTGATACAGATAATATATCGTTTCAATCCACAATTTACAAAGAAAAATCCAGGTTCTATCATTTCAAACCCGTAATCCTAAGTCAATTAAAATAAATAAAAATCGCTCAGGCCAATCATTTCAGCCCATAATGATTTTTCCCTATTCTAAAGTCCGTTCGGGTATGTATCATTTCAACTCATAGTGATTCTATTCTACAGGGAACTTGCAGTGTGAGAAACAACAATAACAGTGTAGCAACATAGGGCAGTAACAGATGATATGACAGGTTTATAAACAGGGTTAACATCGTATGATTCATATCACATGCATGTATAACATGATAAAATATTTCTACACATTCACTTGCTATCAATTCACAGTTATATAAGTATGAATATCAAGTGTGAATACTCACCTTTTTACGTTGGAGATAACAAATCAAACTGCACAGAATAAATCCTAGAAAGCATGATACAGCACGATACGGCACGACTTTTGATTCAAGCGGGAAGAGAGAGCCAAGATAATGATCTTGTAAGCAACAAACCAAACAAGACAATGTAACAGAAATATATAACAAAAAACACAATGAAACAAATTGAAAAACAAAGCAACAAGGAACAAGACCTTGCCTTTACCATTCAGATGCTTGACCTAGGTGGCTCTTATGCTCAGCTATGATCATGCTAGGCTCGGGTTTGGCATCAATATAGCACGGCTAGAAGTGGATGAAGATGGTAGAAGTTACAACATGAAGCATACAAAAGAACAAGGCAAAATAGGTAGGTAAAGGTCAAGTGGGGCTCGGCCAAAGGTCAAGTGGGGCTCGGCCATGCTTGTACAGGTCAGGTCAGGTGATGTCTGAAGTCGTGGGCCAGAGGAGGTGTAGTTGCTGGTGGTGGTGGCTTTGGTGGTGGCCGAAGTGATAGATGAAGGTGGTGGTGAAAACATGGCCTCGGCTAGGCAATTTTTAGAAGGGTTTGGCAAAACTTTATGGTGCAAGCTTCATGTGGAGATCACGGCCACAATTGGTCAAAGGAGGAGGAGGTGGTGCTACCGTGAATGATGAGGTGGTGGTCGGTAGTGATTGTGGTAGAGGCTAGGCTGAGCAAACTAGAAAAAGAGGAAGGCAAAAATCAATGGAAAAGAGGAGAAAATGAGATAAAGGAAGCCATTAAACTTACAATTTTTTCTCTCAAAAAAATTAGTCGTGAGTTTGAGATGTGAGAAGTTTCTCACATGAAAAATGAAGAGGAGTATATGGCTATTGCATAGAAGAATGCATGGCCAAAGAAAAATGAAAAGTCAAAAGCAAATGAAATGATAAGTAAATGAAAAGTCACAAAAATGAAAAGGTTTTTGTCTCTTTATATTTTCTTTTCTTTTAATCAAAATAAAATAATAAAAAGTAAGTAAATAAAATAGAGAAAACAAAATAAAGAAGGAAGGAAAATAAATAAATATTTTGAGGAAAAATAGAAAATAAATGAGAAAATAGTTTACTAAATTGAAACTAGAATTAAAATTTGTAAATAATATACAATTAACATTTGAAAATTATAACTACACTTTTAAAATGTCTCAAAAATAAAATTATATACATAACATGTCATGTTACACATATATTCACAAATTAGAACATGATTTGACAAACAAAATATTATTTATATAAATTAAAATAAACAATTTTGTTAAATAAAACAATTTACATGCAACGGTTTGAAAAGCATAACTTTCACAATAGTAATCAAATTTCAACGAAAGGAAAAGCATTATACTTAAAAATTTATTTACTTTCATAATAAAAGATAAAATTCAAAAATTCAAATCTTTAAATTTTACATTTAAAAGTCAAAGTTTGACCACATTGACCAAAAATCCACATTTCTGGAAAATATTCTATTTATTCATGTTTGGAATTATAATTCATAAAAATCAACATTTATATTTAAATAACAAAATTTATTCATTTTAATAAATAAAAAAGTTTTTAAACAAGAATTTCAATTAAAATAATTAAAATATACAATTAAAATAATCACAAAATACAGGGTTGTTACATTCCCTGCCACTCTCTCTCAAAGATCTCAGTGATATTCAGAGTTATAGGATCATTTATAATCAGAGGTCAAAAGATCAAAGTGTATCGAGTCTCTCTCTATCAAAGTGTGATTGGAAATGGTATGATTGTGGCCCGTAAATCAGTTATGTGTGAGGTAGCCCGTAAATCAATTAGGTAATCTTGTAGCCTGGTTAAATCAAGAGAGTTTGCCCTGGACTTGGAGACAAAAGGGCATATCTCATGGCCATGAAATTGAGATTATAATGTAAACATTATATTTGAAAAGAAATCTGCAAAAGAAATTGTGTGGAACTGAATGTAGGTTAACTCCGAACGAGTATAAAATTTTGGTTTGTTCTTTCCTTTACTGCTTTCATTTACTATTTGCATTTGTGTCTGATTCTGTGGTTGTCTTTGTGTTTGCGAATTGCATCTGTTTTAGTTTAATATGGAAAGGTTTCAAAAATATTCCTAAAGTTAAGTAAACACTATTCATCCCCGCCTCTAGTGTTAATTCTGCCTTAAGATCCGTAATCCACATTTTCTACAATAATAGGTAATGTCTATCAGTAAAATAAATATCAAAATAGCGTTACGGCTTTACATTGATCCACCTTAACACTTTTTTATAGCATGTAGTCTATGCAAGTCCTGTAACACAACCAGTAACGTCGGTAGCTAGTGAGTCCCTTATAGGTACAATACTAAACCAAAGTCGTAATAGGCTCGGATAAGGATAAATATGACAAGGCATGTAAGACAATGCCCAAGGTAGGATTCTGCCAGTTTACCCTTTCTGGCTGGTCGTAACTCATACGTGGCCGACCATCAATCCAAATAAAAGGGTGTGCCCATCCAGTACAAAATAATGATAGTAATATGAGGGATCAATGTCGCTGGAGGTAGCTAACATCATTGGCCAAACATAAGCTCCTATTTTAGTGATTTTAATTATGACACAAGTGTTAAGGCTATCCATCATCGTTCTCTTTCTTAAATCCAATAAATGATGCAAAATCCAACCACTTCATTCTGGAGCCTCCTTTGCGTACATAATTGTTAAAGTGGTCCCAATAACGACAGAGAGTATGCAAATAAGAAGCCTTGGTCTCTTTAACAACCAAACGTCGTTTTACATATCGGTTGGTTCTTTTACATTTCGAAAGACATTGATACTTGGTATTAAAATATCATACTCGCTTCAAAAAAAACTCATTTCAAAATCATCATATTTACTCAAAATATACTATTTCAATTCAAAAATCATTTTGGCCTTAATATCTCAATTTCGGTTCCAATTCAAAATTGCTTCAAATTTTCATTTGGGCTATAACTTTAATTTAACCCAATTCATATTTAAATCCACGATTTAAATATAATATCTGCTCTTTGACCAGTTTGGATTTTAGAATATAGTTTGGAAAAAGTTTTAAGTTGTTTAAAAATAGTTTAAAATGTTAAATAGTTTGATATAAAATGATTAAACTATTTAAAATGTTTTATAAAATAAAATAGTTTGGAAAAAATAATAATTTGAATATTTAAAAAGATGGATTTTAAATAGCTTATATTAAAATAAATTTTTTGAAAATAGTTTCAAAGTCAAACCGATCCAATTCCCAATCTTCCAATTCAAACTAATTTCAATCTCCATTTCAATTAAATCGATTCAATTTAGATTTCAACCAGAGTTAACTTCAATTCCAATTTTAATTCAATTCGATTTCAATTCCCATTTAATTTCAATTTTAACCTCAACTATTCGATTCAATGGTTAAATTTCAACCCCATATCACAATTTTAAACCGTTTCAAAGTATATCAATTTTGAGCTTCGTTTTCAAAATATCGATTTGAGTCATTTATATCAAATTTTACTTCGATGTTTAATTAAATGTTCAAATCCTTTAACATAATCCAACTTCGAGCCAAAGTTTGAAATATCAATTTAAATTTTCCTTTACTTAAATAACTTCAAAGTCTATGTAAAAGTTTGAATCTTTTTAAACAATTCAATTTCAATAATTCAAGTCATATTTTAATCCTGACTTCACATTCCAATTAAATTCTTTAAAGAAATTCTTTTAACTAAATTTAATTTCAACATTTCAGCTCGAGTTCGAAAATAATTCGATTCCCATAAATTCAGCTTTTATTTCTTTCAATTGAAATCATTTAAATAATTTCAAATCGAAAATTTTAAAAATCATTTGACATCCAATCTGGTGTTCGTATATAATTTTTTATCCTACGGCCAAGTGATCGGTTATTTCAATTTAATTTTAGGGATGGATATATATAATTTTAATCCAAAATAAATGTCATAGATATATATATCACTTCAACCCATTTCTTAACTTCTTCGAAATAATTCGATTTACAGTTTTATATAAAGTAAATGATTTACAGGGAGATAACAGGATATATATATATAATAAAATAAACATCCAATCATCCAAATATCAACTAATAGCATCCCAAAACAGTCAATATATCAACAATTAACCAGTTTCCAAAAATTAAAAGTTCAACTAGCAATTTAATTCCCAATCCAAATTTTAACTGTCACTTCAAATTCCTACCATTTTAATTCATATCAATTTAAATGTCAGTTAAATTTACCAAACAACAATTAATAAATATAAAACCATGATATAAATTTAACTAACATAAAAAAATTATTTTAGCCAATTGTGAGCGTATAAAATACACACCTTTTATAAATTGAAAATATTTTCAACTTCAAATAAATACAACTTCGATGCCAAGTTGTATATGACTTCTGTACGATCCCAACGTGGTTTGTTTCGTCCAAAACAGAGCTCGTATACAAAAAATTACGATTTTATTCATATTCGATAACAATTAAACAATGTTAACACTACTTAACATACTAAACTTACCCTAATCAACCTCGAATGCACTCATAGCAAGCTGAAACCTAGACCGCCTCCAACTCCTTCCAATCGCATTCTCGATCGTTTGTTTTTTACAATAATCGACAGCGATCTCCTCTGCTCAGACGCCACCTCCGCCTCCTATAGCCGTGCCGTCGCCTCCTATAATCAGCTTGCGCACATTCCTAAATTGCGGCGCTGATACCCTAAGGCCGCGACCACCTCCAAAGCACCTTATGCGTCTCCCGAACATAATCGAACACTAGGCCGCACGCGATCTACTCCTCCCAGGTTGACGTGCACGTAACTATGCATATATTTACATTCATATTTTATCTCTTTTTATTTAAATAAATATCATATTTAGGAATTTTAACATGTTTAAAACCAAAATTCAATTATTTTCAAATCATCTTATATTCATCTTTATTCACGGAGAAAATGGTCGTTTTTGTGCATGTGTCAATATGAGAATTTTTACTTGGATATTTTTTATGATTTTTATAGGAAATTTTGATGCATATGGAAGAGGGATTCATGGAGATATATGGATGCACAAGGGAATAAAAAGGAATAAAGAGGAAATAATTCAAGTTCACGATCATAGAGGACCTCACCTACTTACCTAAATCTACAATTAGAAGCTAATGGACAACTAAGTGGAGGTAAAGCTTCATGCACATTAAACGATGGATTAATTAGTGGCTAATGATTACTTGGTGACCCACTTCCAAAAGGGCATTTTAGGAAGCACCCTAAAAATTGTGTTAGGATTTTTTGCATGTATAAATAGCCCTCTTGTGTACATATAAATATCTTCTACTCTCTCTTATTTTACTTAAGAAATTAGCAAGTTGTAAACACAAATCAAAGTGAAATAAAAATGGCTTCCAAGCCTCTTTCTCTTCACTTTTCTACTTGCTTTTATTTACTTTTATGTTGATTTCTATGCTCTTTTATTTCATATTTATAGCTTAGATTTACATTCTTACAAGTAGTGCAGCTTTGTTTTTATATGCAAGTAGTTAGTAGTTAATCTCTCTTTCTTCCTTCGCTTAGTTTTCATTTCTTTGCTTTTTAATGTCGAAATTCATTAGTGTTGATTTGATAACACAAATGAGTAGCTAAACCCCTTTAATTTAGGAGTAATGAAGCTCTCTAACTTTATGTAATTTCAACATTTTTATGATTTATGATCTCTTTTGTTTGTGCTTCATGAAAGTAAATTTTGATGTAAGTTTATACAAATGGGTTTGATAACCTATGTTGCTTTTGCAAATAAGCTATTCTTATTCAACATAAACATAATTTACATCATTATTTTCTAATTAATTTTTGATTTTGAAATGAGGGTAAAAACAAAAATTGATGATCTATCTCACTAATTACAATATTAAATAGATCATACTTAAAGTAGCTTTTGCTTGGGCTTCATTCTCCTGAGAATTTATAAGTGGTATAATTGTTGTATTATAGTTTGATGGTTTGAGTTATGTTATTTAATAACATAAATTAACCATACTTATAGTAAATGCAACAATTATTTCACTTAATATCATAACTAGAGATCATAAATTATTTGTTTGTTGATTACAAAAATATGAGAGCGGATTTGCCTCGAAATTGTTCTCTAATCTAATAGTTTTTGAAATCACATTTTAATTCTAGTTTTAGCTTCATTTTTGTAGTTAACAATTTCCTCTCACTTTGGTCTAATTTGATTGAATTGATAATTCCCTATGGATCGATCTGTACTCGCCATGTACTAAAATTGTACGCCATGCGCTTTCGGTAAATTTAATTCAAAATTTTTCGACAACTTTCTAACTCTATAGAAAATTTGTCAAGGAACACAGGTCGTGAGACTTTCTTCGCGATTCCTTCATTTTATTTTCGGTCGTGCTTTCATTTTTTTTTGTTTTCTTCGATCTGCGCGATTTTGAGAAAAGGGGGGAAAAAGTAGAGTACGGTTGACAAAAAGAGAGTGGAGGATGAGCGTATGGTGGAGGATAGAAAATATATATATTGTTATATTAGAAAATATCTGGCTTACGCTGCCTGAAATTTTTCAAACTCCAAACGAAGTGTGTCACTTGGTGTTCCTAATGTTTTACTCCCATTCCAAACATAATGAAAGTAATCTCGAGGCCTAATTCGATTGTATGCAGAAGATATCTTTTCAAAATCAATTTATTTTAATTAAATTTCGAAATTAATTTCTATGCATTTCAAACTCGCACAGCCAAACGACAAGTTCGATCGCTACGAAACTTGATATCATACAGTAACTCACTATTATGGATCCGATGAAACTAGTTTCATCAAAATTTGAGATAGTGTCCAAAATGACTATTTTTACTCGTTAATTATAATATAAAATTTCCAATTTTCAATTATTAACTTTTAAATCCAATTTTAAATGTTAACAATCCTCATTCGTATTTAAATAACATTTAGACCAACTTTCGATATTAATTTCATTCACATTAATTCAAGTTTCAATTATTTAAATAATTGCAATATTAAATTTAAATAATTTAATTATCCAATGAATCACTATATTTCAATATGAATTATTTAACTTATAAAATTAAATGTTAATACAAGTTCAAATAATAAAACAACTGCTTTCATTTTACAAGCATTTAATATTCATTATTCAATTCCACTATTGATAATAAACCATTCAATATGTAGAATTCCGTTTCAATACTAGTTATTTCCCAAATCATCGAAATTAGTAAATTTTAAAAAAAAATCCAAATTCAAATTCAATAAATTACATAAATAAACATTAAAATTTTCATTCTACCTATTACTATTCAATCATAATATTAAATTTGATAATTTAAAATATTTAAAAATACGAGTCGTTACAAAGTCTGCACCAAAGGATTGGAGGATCAATGCTAGTTCGAAAGTAAAGTTGTGAATTCAAATAGTAGATCAAGCCAGATATTGTGTATGGACGATTTATATACACCGTACAAGTGTAAGTTTAAAAAAAAATTCGAGAAAACCTTTGGGCTTTTGTTTTGGATAATTTTGGGGATGAAATTCTTTTAAGAGGGACGGTCTGTAACGAACCGCCAATTTATCACTGTGATGAATTATTATTTCTTAAAATTATTCAAATAAAAGGACGATTATACAAGAAATATCGTTTTAAGTGAGAATAAGTAATAGTTATCTAGTTTAAAATAAATATATAAAAATATTTTCCTCGAAATTTATATCGATAAAATGACATGATATTTAAATATAGATTTATGAATTTAAATTGAGCTTTTTTAATTTAGTAATTATTTTAATTATTGAAAACAATTATTCTAAATGATGGTAATTCATTTTGAATAGCTATAAAGTGACAAAAAATCATTTATGATAGTTTTCATAAAAACAAATATTTGATTTGAAAATATAAGGAAAAATCAATAACGCTTTATCTATATATAATAGGAATGCTTGGTTTTGAAGCTTTTGATTTATGTAGATTCCCATTTATAAGTATGCAAGAACTAGGGATATTTTTGTCAATCCTCTCACGTTCCCTACAAAATAAAACACTTTTCTATTGTTCTAATTATAGATTTCCATTCGTTCATCAATTATGATTTCTTCTGCATCTTCGAGCCATTTGTTTTAAGATATGCTAATACGAGATGGCAACATGTTAAAACTACTTGATATTCATGATGGTGGCCAATTTTGTCTGTCCAACATCATAGAACTATCACTAACGGAGGGTGGAGTAATCCATTATGAACATAGTTTGGATCAGCAATGCTAATTTTTTATATATCCTTGAGAATAAAGCTTGGATTATGTTTTTCTTAGAGAGGTAATTTTAATATCAAAATCACTAATTCATTCTTGATTTCTGTAAAATGGAGTTTAAGATTTCTTAACAAAAAGTTTTCTACTTGCCATTATTTTAAACAATCTAAATGATATTATTACTATTTTGAGGCATAAGTTTAGAAAAGGAGAAAGTAGAATTGAACAATAGACAAGAATACGATGGCCATAAATAGAATTTTTCAATTATAAGGAAAAAATGAAGATTCTTCATATCTACCACGCGTGGGTGTGTTTAGAATAGACATATTTGGCTGATTGTGTTTTTGATGCCTGATAGTTTGTTTACTGGAAATCTCGATATATATATATATATATATATATATATATATATATATATATATATATATATATATATATATTGAGCCGTCTTTTAGAATTGTAGTGAAGAAAAGAATATTATATAATATTTAGATTTTTAAACAATATACGCATATTGTGCAAGAATATTTATATTTTAGTGAACGCATTATTTTGAATAAGCCATCACACTGCAAAAAATATATATTGTATAATGCACCAAGTGTCATAGGTGTATTATAAATTATAACTTTTGACAGTTCACGTTTTTGAGATACATTTAATATCTGCACTTTTTGGCAAAGCTTCAGCTAAATTCAAGAGCCCTAACATTTGATGCGACATCCTTAGATAATTTAGGATAAGATAATTAGTTCATATGGCTTGACTTCATCCATATTTAGAAAGAAAAATGAATACAAAAAGTAAGAAGCATTTTCATACAATATAATGAAATCAAACAGTCATAGTGAACTATTATTAATATTATTTAAAAGCTTGAAATTTCTAGTTCAAGATTGTTTTGATTCTTGAACATCATAATAAGTTTAAGAAAATATTTTTTAAATCCACATGTAATTCTTCCTATAAAATGAGAGTTCAAATCACTAATCACACTTAAATCTCCATCCCACTTCACATGCCATTTATTTAATTCCAATGCTTATCGTGGTATGAATACTTTACTAATATAATTTTCACATGCAATCAACATGCATTTTTGTGCCTAACCAGATGTAAACAACGTACAAATCTAACGAGAAGCAACTAGATAAAAAGAAAAGTACAAATAGATCTCTGAAGCATTTAGATCAAATATGATTATTGAATTTGATCCATTTCTTGTAAGCATAATATTAGGTACCAATTATAGAAGAATCTAAAAAGATGAGCAGGATAAAACATTCTTAATTTGATGACTTTGAATTTTTTGTCAAATGGTTAGGTGAATCTCATGTCATTTAAGCGTGCATGCAAACCTTTTATCTTTCTATAAAACATGGTACTATTTTATAATAATATATAAATATCAACTCAAAACGACGTAACCCTTTGGCATAAGTATGTGCAGTATATGCAATGTTCTTACTAAGTTGCCCTCCATGTTTTATCTTTTTGATATTTTGGTGTTGACAATACGTTTCTTTTTTCATGACTCATTAAATATAAAATGTGATGGATGTAATCGATAAGAATAAATTAGAAGTAGTTTGATGAGATGAATGTGAATAGGTTGTGACGCCTTTAAAGTTGGAAGATCAGAATTAGCGTGTCTTAATTTTCAAGTAAAAAATAAAAAAAATGCTCACTGCTTTCTTTTCACACTTCCAACAGACCAACTTTCATCCACGCTTGCTAGAGTTAGATCTCACAATTTTCGTGTCTATTATAAGCAATCATTTATAATTAGCGAAGATAGAAGAGCTACTAAAAAACAAAATCTTAATTAGCATGTATGTTTAGAAAACAAATTTAGAAGTGGATGTTGATAGACTTAATTATGGACATGATGTCCATACTACATCACATCAAAAAGTCTTAACTTCAATGAACATGTTTACAGTATAGAAGATCTTAGTATTGTCTTCTTTACTAAAATCACGTCTCTAAGCTAACCTGAGTTAATTGAATGTGTATCCAATAAAAAGACAATAACAAAATATTATCTTTGATAAAATCAAATGAATTAGATTTATACATAACAAAATATCTACTTATATTGCAAATATATGATGGGTAAAGTTTTCTTTTTCTTTTTTTGCAGTTCCAACTAATGCTCATATATTATGCTTAATGCAAATATAATATCATCAAGTTTATTGTTATATTCTCTAGAACAAACGACTGATCCATCAACAATATTGCTATAAATATAGCTTGCTAAAAATTTCATTATCAATTTTGATAGATCAGGCTAATTTTCAACAGATATGTGTACTAAGCTTGGCAATTTGAGCCACAAACAATAAGAACAAAAACATGTGAATACTAGCATATATAAGCTAAAAACTTAGATGTTGATATGTTTGTCGATGTTTTTTTATCAAGCACCTAACAAGATAATAAATATACACAATCCCTATGTTTGAAACTTTTGACTATGCATATTGATAAAGGTTTTAATGTATGTGCAAATGTAAGATTTTTTTTAACATATTTGTTAGTTTGTATATTTTTAAATACATATCATAATAATTCTATAACTTATTCTTAACGAGCGACTCCCTTCTTATTGCTTTGTATGCCATATATTGCACGTAATATGATTCTAGACCAAACAATAGCTGTATCATTTTACATATACTTAAAATTTTATACATACATTTTTAGAATTTGGCAAGTTATAATCAGGAAAGTGCAATTCACCAATGCGTTTCTTCGAACTTACTAATGTGTTTTTTCTTCTTTATGTCGCCTTTAGAACCATTGAGATTACATTCATCTTCAAAACAATGCTAGATAATGCCTTTGCTTTAAAGTTTATTAAAAAGAAGGGAAGAGTCTGAATTTTCTTCAGAACTACATATTATACTTACAGTTAGTGTTAACAAAGCTATAAGTTAAATACTTTGTTCGTTGTTTTGTATTATAATAGCCTTGATTATGTGTATGCACATTAATCCTGGGTGTTTGCAGAACGCTTCTAAAATTTATTTATTTATTTATTTATAAGTAAGATGTTGATGATATTAATCAAATAGACCATTATATATTTTACTAAGCCAAGGATGTGAAATAATTGAACATGATGCCATTTTGGATATTCTCTAAATATAAAAAATATCCTTCTTTTTCTTTCTAAAATGAAGCCTTTCATTTTTTTGTACGATATTTATACTTATGTACCAACTAAACAATAATGAGCTTCTTATGTTCTAGGAAGATGCACCAAAACATAAATAATTTCTATGTTTATGTGTTAGTTATAATTATATAATGAAAAACTAAGTTAGATCACGTATATTATCGCACTAAATAGAAATTAATGTACATTTTTCCTTGCACATGTTCAACGCACGTGCCATCATACTGGTCGGTATAATAGCCATTTTGGTAAATAATTATTAATATAAATTTATTTGGTTTTATAATCCAAATATGATCATTTTAATCAATTTAAAATGATAAGGAGTTTATTTCTAAATTTTGTTTACAAATATATGTATGTTAATAAATAAGTGAAAATATGATCGAAAATCGGTTCTTTAGATTCAACGATTTAACAAACAAAAGTTATTCAAGGACGTTCGAAGTGTTGTGTACCTGCATTTATATACATGTAAATGTCACATGCACATGATAACATATACATGTGTACATAAACACACACACATATATATGTATATTACAATATTGATTAAATTATTCCTAAAGCTTAACCTTCAACTCATTGTACCACATATCACCTCACATCACCATCACATAGCTTTGGGGAGGGGCAGTCATGCATGTAAGGGCTAGGAGGTGCGAGCTAGGGGAGTTTTGGTAATTTTTCATTTGAATATTTTATTCCAAGTTTTTTTCTATAGATACCACCCCTCTTCTAATAAAATCCTAATACCATTCTACTTATTCTTCCTATTCTTTTCAAGCTTTCTAAGAGTCTCTCTAATGGCTTCTTATTCATAGAAAAAGATTTTAGAAAAGTTAGGGAAAAATATCTCAAGTAAAAGAGGAAAATATATATACTAATTTATAATATCAATCCACGTCAAAACTAGTTCAAAACACCTCCTCTACTCTTCCAAAGTCCATGAACACCACCCCACACCACCTAGACTATGATCTCCTCCACCTACAAAGCTAGGCCAAGCTCTCCTATAGGTCGTAAGCTTGGTTTCATTTGCTTTAGTTCGATCGTAGCGAAGCTATAGCCAATTTTATATTAGCTCGAAGGAAAAATGAAGGTAAGAACTCCTAAACTGTAATATTATATTTTTCGATGATGATATAATGTTTATAATGGATGTTTAATGTGTTGTGATCATCAATTTTAGTTGTTTCATAAGAATGTTGAATACATATGCAAGTCACGACACGTCGATAAGTAGAAAGGGAACCACTTTCCTTGATTTAATGAAATGGTGTATATGGAATGTTAAAACTCTTTAGAAAAAGTCTTAAAATGAGTTTGAAATTTTTTATAAACATTTAAAATTATTTTGGTGAAGTTTCAATGAGAAATGAAAATTTAGTCAAAAATACACGCATCGTGTGACGGTTCGCGATTTCATGCACTCAAAGTCAAACGAGTTTATAAATTGGAATGTAGCTCAGAAATCTTCGAGATAAGAAATTTTCAAGCTACTATATTTACAGTTTTCAAATGTAGAAAGAAAATTGAATTTCAATAAATAGATTTTGAAATATGAGTAAAATATGTTTTTGAAAAATCACGGTTTTGCAGTTCGGAATCCAAAGCTGGATTTCCTTAAAAACGATATTTTAATTTTTTTTAAAACATGAAATAAATTCTAAATATATTTTAAAAAAAATTTAAAAGTGATTAGAGTTATAAAAATTAATTTCCAAATGATAAAATTCCGTTTTTGATCAATATAGCTAAAAAAAGCACTTTCCGTAGCACTATTCCACATCACTTTTCTAGAACCTTTGAAATATAGCAACCAGTGTCCTGGCTCACCTGGCCTCTTCCTTACACGAGGGATAAATAAGGTCGAAATGTCAGACGCAAGGTAAATATAAAAAGACTAAATTTTCCAAATTTAAATCAAATAAAACTTTGATTGTATAGGGATAATCTTCTTATACTCGTTGTTAAAGCCCAAAAGAGAACTCGTACTATTCATGGAATTTAAAAGGCGATTTTGCCATTTATTCCGCCCATAATATTTGTTGAATATGAGAACCTATATTGAGTAGAATTAGATGATTTTTATAAATTCTCCTCACTTATTATTCACTTGTTTTGGATTAATATCCTAGTTAACATGGTTTTAACTCAATGAAAATTATGAGTTTTGAATTAAGAAATCATTTTTAAGATTTAAAATAAATGAAATGGAAATATTTTCCTAAGTGAAAAATGAAATGATTTTAAATTATTTCAAGTTTAAAAAGGGTTATAAGTAATCAAACGATGTGATAACAGAGGTTTAATGATTCCACATTTACTAGAAAGAATGTCTTAGAAATATATACCTCTAGGAGAGATTTTGATAAAAAGAACTTAATCAATTAAAGAATGATTCCCTATTCACAGAACCTTTTTTTATCGATGATTCGATTAAAGGAACCATGGTTGGATCTAGGGTAATTCCTATCCGAAAACCACTTCGAACCAATGTATGCGTTCGAAAATGAGGACCTGATAAAAAATGAAGGTTGAAGGCTGAAGATTTTCGGAGTGAAAGGACTGCTTGTTAATAATTCTAGTTAGCTTCCAAATACTAAAATTGCGATGGTCCCTTCACTTCTAAAACTCTTTGGGTTACAAGAACTTCTCACTACTAATCCTAGAGTTAATTTCCGATAAGATGTGGTAGGAGAGTGCCTTCGGTTTCGTTCGATCCCAGAAACTTGTACGGACGAGTGTTTGACATTTTATTTCTAGTGACATAAGTGATCTCATGCAAGTATTATCTGCTTGGTGGTGGAGAAGGCGACTTCTCTTATCTTGACACTCTTTCATGAGACGTACGAGCTCAGGAGTTATACATTTATAAAAATCAATTATGTGATTATGGAATGACAACGTCGTATTCAAAGAGGAAAGATGATGTGTTATGTGAAAGGTAATCGTTACCTCAGGCATCACATGGTCGAAACAGGATAAATGCGGCAAGTTATGTGGTTGGCAACCATTAGGGTATGATCATCCCCTTCTAGATATATTTATGCTCGCTGTAACGTTTAGGTTCAAATTATTGTGGATGCATGTTGTAAGGGCCCTTGGATTGGTCGGTAATGATCGAGATGGTGACACATTTGGTGCCATCCAGGAAGAGATAGGCCGGTCTTGTGTTGGTAGAGGACCATTAGTTGGGCCTCGGTACATTCCTCTAGAAATGTACTGCCGAAAGGTAGTCCCTTCATTTTGTCATATGTATGGAAATCCATTCTCCAATAAGAGGCTGCCATTTTATTTATAGAACCCACGTTTGTGGCTAATATGCTGGAATTTAATTGATGTAACAATTTTGGCTAAGATTGATAAGTTTACTTGCAAATCTTTTCAAATTTATGTCATTAAAAATAATATCAAGTCATTTTACGTAATTCTGATCTGGTTATCATAAAGAAAAAACATGTTCCCTTTTTATGTGCAGTGTGGTCTTATGTGATACCTTTTTGTTTTCAAACCACGTATTTTGAGTTCTCACACCAGTCCCATGACTGATCCAAAGTTTATTTTCCTTTTCCTCAAACTCGAGGTGCCATAATTTTTCCGAGCAGCCTAGTAGTCAGGTTTACTTTAGAAGAATTTTGGATAGAGCTCGAAATAAGGAGTCAGAAGATTTTTCTGAAGTTTATTTTATCTATTTCCACCACACCCTTGTACTATAGTATTCCACAATTTGTAAGGACAAGAGTTTATAACAGTCTATGTTTAACTCTGATAAATCTATTTTAATTTCTACTATAAAGTTTGTATTGAAATAGCATATGTAAGATTCCATTTTGTCTTTATTTTTCTTTCCTACCCTTGAGAATCAGCTTCTCTGGCATATATATTTTCGGCAAGTGAATACCGAGGATGTATTAATGTTAATTTTTGAGAGTCGAAGGGATGGGTCCTCATACATACTTCAAATTATTCTACATGATAAAGTTAGTTTATCAGTATCAGAATGATTTGATAGGCACAGTAAAGAATAGAAACATAATAGCACTGAGAAACCGACCTAATTGGTTTTGAGAGAACCGATTGGAGAAGTTGGAATGAGATCCCATAATTGACCCCAAGAGCAATTGAGAGATTGATAGAGTTAGGGTTATGCCTTATGGCAAATTATGTAATTTATCACATATATCTAACTCGATAACCTATCTTGTTCGAAATAAATAGTGCTTTCTTTTTATTATATACTTGATATAATGTGTTATATATTAATTAATTTAATTAAAAGTATAATTAATAGAATGTTCATAACAGGTATGTTTGGTAATAATAGTTACAAAGTGTTGTAACCATGTGTAATTTGTTACAATAAAAATAAATATACCATTTTAATAATTCGTAGTCGAGATGTATCAAGACTGGATATTGACATATCCATTGAAACTAGAGAACATAGCGGTATCCAAATGTTGGGCAGTGTATTATTCATGACCGTCGTGGGCATGAAGAGATTACATACTGTTAGTTATTAGACAACTATGGAATGATTCGCTTGATAGTTTTCTGTTTGTTAATATAACTAAGGTCAGAATGAAAATATCGATGTGATTTACACAATTCTCTTGGCTTAAGAAGACCATTAATCTTCAATATAGAACCCCTGCTTTGATTATAGTTAAATCGTGGTACAACATCCATCGAACGACTATAGTAGGATCGAGTGAAAGCATTGCAAGTGAAGCATTATTCAAAAGATGATTCGTTTCCTTGGTTATATAAGTTTAGTATCACAATCAACTTAAGTCAACTCAAAGTATTTGTCCAGAGCATTTGGTTAATAATAATTATTATTATTGAACAGACTTTATGCTTGGATTATGAAATCGAATATGGACAATATTGGAATTTTGATCATTACCAAATTCCATAAGTCCAAAGGATAAAATTTTGACGAACAAAATTGGAGCAAATAATTGTTACTGTCAGGTAATGCTTAAATATGAAAAATTGGACTTTACGTAAGCTTTATAAGTAATAAATTTGACCATAACATTACACCACTAGCTAAGGTAAAATGTGAACATTAATATTCGAATTGTTTGATATTAATCACTGACCAAATTTGCACCTAAAGAGTTAAGATAACTGCAATGTTGAATCCTCCATCTAACACCTAATTTAATTAATTATAATTGTGAAAATTAATTTAATTAATTAATATTTTGAAATATTGATTATAAAATTTTATTTAATTATGTGGATCAGTATTAAATATAGTGCATATAAGTTGTATACACACTTGTCGATATATGATATCGATGTTCATTTAAATTCAATTTAAACGTAAAATATCCGATCAAGCATGAAGTGTTTAGAGACTTAATAGAGGGGTGTGTATGACCGGCCATGATAGGTGGAAAGAGGTTTGGACTTTAATTCCAAAATAATGTGAATGTATTAGGAAAAGAAAGATATGTTTAACTCTTTAAACCCCTTCTTCTCTATGCTATTTAAACATCTCTTGCCATTCTTTTCACATGATTCTTTCTAGGGTTCACCTCTCTCCATCAAAAATGGCCGAAAATTCCTCTCCCCTTTTCTAAAAATTCAAGCAAAAAAACCCAAACACAAATGCAATTAAAATCAAAAGAACAGTGTATTGTTTAATCTGTTGTGCCATTTAGAAGCGTTAAATAGCGACTCAAGCAGAGTTATTTAGATTCAATATTCAAGGTGTATTCTTAGGCAATTGCAAGGTACTATCCATATTTACAAATTTATATAATTGTACACTTGATCGTCATATGCTTTATGTCTAAATAGATTAGGTTTTGTCACGAATCCCTATTTGTATGTATTGTCAACATGAGATACGAATATGTGATTGTGTATACATATGCAATTACAAATATCTTTTGTATACATATATGTTTGAACATATGATTTTGGCTTCTGAATAAAAAGTAATTTTTTTAGTTTTCAAAATTGACTGCGTTTGAAAAAGACTTTGAACAATCTAAATTTAATCGCACAAGAGCAAAGTATGTTGTCATATATATAATTTGTTAGATCGTGTATTTACCTTTATATATGTTATTATTTTAGAATAAAAGGAACTAAAACTTTATTTGATTATGTATACACATAATTTATACGTATATATATGTGTGTGTTTGTAATATAATAAATTATTCTAATATGTTGTTAAATGAAATACATATTTGTATATATACTCGTTTCTATGTTTAATAAGCATAAAATTATATACATACGTATATCATGAAATTGTTTTGTGTACATATACACATGTAAATGTCTATTTTGTTTGTAATTAATAAAACGATGAAAAAGAAACAAATCATTTAAGATTATGATGTGAATGATTTTTTATTTATTTGAAAAGACAAGAGAGTAATAAAAGGAATAAGAAAGATCTCTTCATTAATTCTCTCTTATTATTTTCTTAAATCATAATTAATTTGATTAAACCTCTACTCTTTTCTATTCCTATTAATTGCCTTTTTGGACCTATTTGATTACTACTTGAATATGAATAAATCTTTGATTAGTCACAATAAACTAATAAGATTTTATATATATACACTCTTTATTGATTCTCCTTATTACTTTCTTAAAACCTAATTATTTCATTAAACCTCTACTCTTTCCTCTTCTTATTAATTGCTAATTTTAACCTAATTGATTGCTACTTGGATACAAATAAACCTTTGTTTAGCAAAATAACTTTATAAGGTTGTATAAACATATATGTGTGCATATGTGAATATAAGCAAAACTTTGTATGTGTATGTGTGTATATTGAATTTGAATTTATATTTGAAATCATTTATATTTATATTTACAAATATAGCTATTCTATAATGTCATGTATATATACATACTATTATAGGTATAATTTCATATCATATTAAACTATATATATATATATATATATATATAAGACAACACATATGTATATGGAGGGTCGAATATACTTGTTGCGGTGTAAATCTCAACATTTATACACCGGCATGTAAAACCATATACACTGTGTACGTTGAACGTGCATATACACACACATGTGTATATGATACATATGTTAATATTATATAACATAAATATAACATCAATACAAAATGTTATTTTCAAATTAATAAAGTAAAGATTTCATTTAAAAGAAAATTTAGATAAGATCTAAATGAATTTAGATTTCATAGGCCCAACAAAGATTGAATAAAGATTTTTTTTTTAAATTTACCCTTTACCTCTACTTTGGGCTAGCCTAATTTCATCAACAATAACCACGTACTCTTGAGACAGTGACTATGTTTTCCACGTTGTCATCTTCACTTACCCAGTAGTTGCCTCGAATTATTAGGTTGTTGAATATTCTTGCAATGGGATTTTATATGTCTTTTTTGTTCGCCATAGTTCTTATGAATGAACTGTTTACTTCTTAGTCAAAACAAAATTGAGTTTTGGTTTAGAACAATTTAGGAAGTTATTAAAGTAGTAGGATGCTAAAGATATTTTGAAAATGATGCTTATATGAGTATTTGCATGCATGGAACTGAAGTGATAGTGGGTGAACATAGAAAGTGGGAATATGAATGGACCTCCAATGATACCATTTACATATGATTAACTATTTAAATCTAAGTTGTGTTGATAGTAGTCAAATGCTTTGTTTGCGTAATTAGATTCCTGAAATCAGAATGAGTATATAGTAGTAGTTGATAATGTAACATCCCGCCTTTTTCGCACACTTTAAACCGACACACGTGCCAATTAAAAGCATACGCAAGGGCGGATTGTTATGGGGTAAATAAGAAAAAAAACAGAGAAGAAATAAAACAAAATAGAATCTCACAGCGGAAGGATAAAATATAATAATAAATATACAGTTCATAAATGGTTACAAAACAGTTAATTCTTCTTTATACAATAAATATCAGAGTTACACATACCAATACACACAATGCAGCGGAATAGAAAGAGTGTGGTGCAATACTATAAATAATAATAATACGGATTCTTCGTCTTCGTCCTCCAAAGCTAAAGTCTTCGATCCTGAAACGCTCGGACTGACCCGAGCGAATTTGAAAAGACAAAAACACTCGAGTCAGAACTAAAAGATCTTATGTGAGTTAAATTAACAGAAATAAATATGAGTACAGTAACTCAAGAGATGTTCAGGATTTACATCTCCTAAGGATCCGTTAAACTATTTACTATGTAGTATATTGCGCTATTATAATAGTGTCTATTTATAAAATAAACTTACTTTTAAATAGCGTTAAGGGGTTACCCATATAGCCCTTAACACAAATAATGCCAATAGTCTATACAGTACCGTAATACCTCCTGATCGGGAAGCTACCAGAGGATACTCCATAGGTACGACACAAATAGAAACTCGTAGTAAAGGCTCGGTATGGTAGGTGACACGGCACAACTAGGCAATGCCAGGGTAGATATACCAATTGCTATCCAGGCTGGTGGAAACGCGTAGCCGTAGTTACCGCCCACCTCGGACTAACTCCCCAAAATCAAAATATAGAAGTGGCCACTGAATCAATCCAAAATCAAAGTATAATATCGAAGAGGAGGGTCCGATCAGAGGAATGACCTCATTGGCCTGAGAATCGCTCCTGTTTTAGCCACCTTATGCCAACTCACGGGAGTCGGGTCCACGTATTTACCTTACAGGAAACGTCGCGACCACCTACTTCATTCTGGAATCTCCACCGCGTACACGGTTAGTCAAAGTGGTTTTCGGTATCGACAGAGAGTATGTCCATATCCGATCCCGGTCTCTTTGCCAACCCATCGTTATTATAACACCGCGGTCATTTAAAAATAGGTTATACTTTAAAAATCAGACTAAACATTTCATTTCATAACCATGAATACGATATCATTTCAAAACCCAAAACCATATTTTATCACTTATCCCAAATATAATTCTTTTCCAAAATCATAATGCTTTAACTTCATAACGTCTGAAAATCAAATATTTTCAAATCATAATATTTTGAAAATCATAATTTAAAACCATAACTTCTATAAAAAACTTGAATGGTTTGGACATTCAACGGTATATGAATTAAAAGGTTTAACTTAAATGTTACTTTGTAAAGAAAATAGTTCTCATGGCTTTACAAATACATTTCTTTATTAAAGTCTAAACCAAAATTTGTATTATCTCTCTCAAGTTCCAAAACCACTTCAATTTATATATATACGTATATCCATTTTGAGTAACAATATTTCAAACTAAAATTGGATTTTATTCTTTCAACAGATCAATTGTTCTATTAATTAGTCTTGAATATTCACATAAAATCCATAAATAATAAGACTTCAGTTTCTAGTAATAAAATATATATTTTTTCCCAATTCAAATTATACTAGAATATTCATTTCAATTTATTTTGGGAAAAATCCAATTATAAATATCATATCTTAAAATTTCCAAACATAACATTTAAACATATGATATAAATTATTAAACTCCATTTTCTTATTTTCTTCCATTTTTAATAAAGATTTTTATACACCTTTTAATTTCAAAATTTTCAACTTCATATGTGTATATATATGGAAGAAAAATATTTATACAATATAAAATTTAAGATTATTATAAACCGTATTCCATCCAAACCATAGAAATCACATAAAAATAGTTATATATAGACCGCGGTGCCTGTATATAATTTTCTATCGTATGGTCAAGTGATACGGATATTTATCATTTCAATCCGCAATTTAAAAGATATAAAATTTTGCGGTTATATATCATTTCAAACCACAATCCCGAATGAAATGAAATATGCATGATAATTTGCAATTTAATGATATACAATAAACATCCATTCATCAACATCATCCATCATCCAAATCGCAATCATCAATCAATATCAATCAATAACAATATTATTTTTGGTACTACATAACAGGTAATACTGGCAATTTTATTCAAATTAAATTTAACAGCTATTAATCTACAGTCTATATTCAGTAATAAATTATATAACTGTTAACTAGCAGTTCATATACAAACAAATAAATTTTAACTGTAAATTTATACGCAATAAATTAATTAAATTAACAGTTAAATTAAATAAATGCAATTCAACAGATATGAATAAAATAAACATGCCAAATACTCATAAATAAATTTCTATTCATTTCTAAAATTAATTTAAACAAACATAAAAGCTTCTAGTAGTTGTGAGTGGGTTAAAACACTCACCTTTGGAATTTAAATCGAATTTAAATTCGATTTAAACCCAAAAATTCGCCCTTCTCGGAATTCGTCCAAACCAGCGTCATCAGATCCGGAACTAAATTACGATCCTAACAAAAGAAATTTCGTGTGAATCCGACTTCGTATGAGAAAGTTATGGCGAAAAAAAAGATGATTGAATTCAAAATTGAAAATAAATAAAACGACACACAAACCATATAGATGCGATCCCCATCGTCCACTCTACAAAACCCAGAAAAGGTTTGACGATCCGACGAAGTTTGCGACGACGATGATGAATGGTCACGGACTGTTTGAATTAATTCTGGTCAAACGAATGTTCAAAACAGAAAACGAATTGCACCAGTAGATTACGTGCCTCGAGAACATTAACATATATTTTTTTGTGGAATTTTTCTGAAGTGTTTGCATTTTCATTGAAATTTGGATTGAAGTAGATCTAGGTTTTGCAACCATTTGAGGAGGAGAAGGAGATGAAGAAATGAATATACAGCAAATGACAATAGGATGGAGCTATTTATAACTGTATATATATATTAAATTTCCAAAATTTAATTAAATTTACTTTCCATTATTTATTGTCAATTAGATTGATTTATCATTGGATTCATATTTCAATATGTAAATATCCCCAATTTCATCTGCACTTATATTTACATAGTTTCTAAATATTAAATTTCAAATATTACTTCATTTAACGTTACGTATTTATTATTTATTACTTGCTACAGTTGATTATCAATTATACTTAATATACTAAATAGATGGTAAATTTTGAATACTTGTTATCATTAACGTTTTATTTCCACTTACAAAATAAATGAAATTATTATATAAACTCCCTTAATTAAGTCAACCATTATCTTATATAACTTAACTGGTAATATATATATACCCAATTGCCCTAATTGGTTTATAGTTATCAGCTAAATACATACTAACTTGTAAATAAATTCGTTTAATTGCAAATGGATCTGATCAAATTTAATAGATTGAATAGATGGGTAAACAAATAATAAATTTTCCTTTTTGTCAAATTCAAACCCATTCCTACTTAATTATCAATTACAATTTATTACGAAACATTGATTTTATGCAGTTACCTTTTATTTGCGTAGTATTACATCAATTCCTATAACCTTGGATTCATTCCCAATTCACCAAATTCAATTAATTACACTTTACAAATGTGTTTCCAATATATAGGTATTGCCCAAATTAAATTTATTAGCTAACTCATATTAATAAACAAATGACTTATATGAATGATTAAAATTTTCAATTATCTCACTTTACTCCTAAACTTCTGTTATTTAATAATTATTGCTTAGAACCTGATTTTAATCTTCCCATTATTTATTTAATTCCTTCTAGAATCATAGCTAATATTTGTCATCCCTTCATTGCCCAAATGTTCTTATCCCATCAAATTTTAGGTTATCGAAATATTAATTGTTAATTTCTTTAATTGCACTAAATTTATCTATTAAAGGTTGCACTTAACCCAAATACATAAAACTTGCCCAATTTCTCCTTAAATCAATAACCTTCATATACAAATATGTTTATCATAAATTTTATCTACTCTTCCTTTTTAGGTAATGTCCTATATATTAGATTTCCATGTAATTTGCAATAAATCATACTCGTAGTTATATCACATTAAATGAATAAATAAGTGTTGACTCTGTTCTTTTGATTCAACATTGGTTTACGTTATATTTCATAAATATTTCTACATACATCAGGATTTTTTAAAAATGGTTGTAACGTGAAATTTCGTCTACTTCCCATTTTATATTTAAGGCTTCTAAAACCGATTCATATCATTTCTCTAGTCCAAATTTTATTAATATAACCTTAAATTTAATTTATTCCTATCGATGTAATGGTTAAACACAAATTTCACTTATTTGCAATAAATCCACAAATTGGATTTCAAATTTTCAAATAAATAAATAAATTTTAGTTTATCACTTCTTAAATACCCAAACGTCAATGCCTTAATTTAAACTGCATTTATTACATTTTATAAAAATCCTCCATCTTAAGTGACAAATCAAAACTACCCTAACTACACAAATCATCGTATTATAAAGATATTTACACTATCCTCCATTTATTACCTTAATTTATTTAAGGTAACCTTAAATTAATATCTATTGCAATGATTTCAAATTATTATTCCCCCATTCCTTTTTAATTTCAATAACGCCAAATTTAACCGTTATATTCTCTTTATTTATGCGATAAATGCAATTATTGAATCTAATACTCCATTTAATTAATAGATCCTGCTTCCTAGAATCTATATCAACAATAGGTCAAATATATACATAGAATTAGCCTTAACTTCACCTAAAAGAATTAGCTATTTCAACTACCGCACAAAACTACGCTACTGCACTATTTAATCAAATAAATTAATTGAACTTAAATCAGCATAAAGGTTATAAAATTATAAATGTAATCTTAATAAATTCATTTATTGATTTAGACTCTTTCTATACAGTAATTAACCTATTTGTGGGTATAAATAACTTTGGAATTATATTACATCTCATTAGTGCGCGTTTTATTTCCTATAACTTCTCCTTATTTAACTATACCCATTAACAACCAAAAAAATTAAATTAGCTTTATTTCAATCTATTTCCCTTCTTAACTAAATAAAATAAATGGTTAACCTAAACACTTGTTATCCTTGGATATATTCAAATTCACTTCCAACATTTATTAACAAAATGTTGCCATAGGTTTAGATTTACATAAATAAATTATATGAATATGTAGAAAAATTGGTAATCCGCAAATGCCCAATATACACGCATTAATGACTACCTATTGTTAGAATCTATTTATTAATTTACTAGTTAATAGCGGTCTTTTTTATTTCTATTTACTACCAAACTCTCTATTTTATTATAGTTCCAATATATTAATACTTAGGCACATCAAGTGCTAGCCCTTTTGTTATTTATATTAAATTGGGTATGCACAAATAAGTTGTTAATTAACTATTTCTACAAAATTATATTCATACATTCAGTTCCATATCTTATAGGGTTGAATTCTAATTACTTACGCTTAATCTATCAATTTAATACTCTATTCAAACATGCATTTAAATTCTTTTTATTCTAAATAAATTTTATTAAGTGTTGACATCCACTAATAGCATTCACCTTTATTACAACCAAAGGTGACATCTTCACTACTGATTTTATATTAATGAATCTTATTTTAGTTAATATTTTTTTATTAATATTCTCAATTCAACATTTATTGATTTCTTAAAATTTACTTTTAACAAAAAGTGACAAATTACATTATCCAAATCTATTGTCATAAAATTTTATTGTTACACTAGGTTACAACTACTATACCAAATTTCTACATTTATTCTTAAACAAATTAGAAATTATATTAATTTAATTTATTAAATATTATTAATTTCAACGGGTCGTTACAGATAACATGTTTAAATTAGATAATAGCATTTAATTTTTTTTAGGAATCTTAGGATCTTAATAGAAAACATGCATCATACACAAAACATTCGGACATAAATTCACTATAAACATTAAGAAAAAATCATGTGAATGTTGCATAAGCAAATCAGGCATAACATAACCGAACCAATATGCAACCATTTAGAATAGTATTAACATCATAAATTTAGGGACCATGGTTATGTTAAAATTAGGATGAAGCAAATAATTACAAAAAAAATACATAAGAAGGTAGTTTGCTACTGACATAGGACATCAATCAGGCATAAAGTAATATAAATTCACGCTCCGCCTTAGGGCAATGCTAGCAAGACAACCGCCTAAGGCAACCGATTCACCAAAATCAAAGTTTATGGGATGCTAACGAATTTAGTATTTTATTAAGATAAAGATGTTAAATGACTATGTGGTGTAGTGTAACATCATTATTGACTAAGTGTGGCAATGTAGGTTCAAGTTATGTTAAAATGCATTATTTTTGCTAAATTGCATTAATTTTTTCTAAATTGCTAGATAAATCGGTTTAAAACCAAATTGCTTGGGCTGGCCTTGAATAAATTACAGCTAACTTTGCTGTTTCATTTTAATGCTAGTTTGGAAAATATTCCTTCACAAACATTGCATGAACTATTTCTTGAAAAGTATGCTTGTCATGTTTCATTTAGGATAGCCATCAATGCGATCACAAAATTTGTGGCGGAACTAATACAACATAAGTAAGTATATTACATGTATTTTGTAGGCATATAAAGTACATCGATACCATTGAGTTTTTTGTCGGCCATTCACTAACTGCCATCTCCTTATGTTACATTATATCATATTGATTTGCTGCTTCATCCCACACCTATGAAAGTTGAAACTTAAAAACAACAAAAAATATAATTTAGGATAAATAAAATTAGACATTATGGTAGCTTTGGTTTGAAAATGAGTTTTTTGTTTTCAACCATCTACATTACAATTCATGGAAAAGATGAAGAGGATGAAAAATGGTTGATTAGAAAAATGGTTTAAACATATGAGATTGAAAATGAATTTTTCTTGTTTTTCACCTTTTAGGAAATATCTACAACCGTCATTCCTTTCACCATTTTTTCCTTCATTGGAATGACTAGGATTCTCTAACTTCTCATCATCTCTATGTCATTTGATATACATATTGAAAACACAAAACTAGTTTTCTTGCCAAACACTACATAATATTTTAGTTACATCGTTTTCAAATTCTATTATGAAGCCACACTTCTTTGTTGTTCCTGCATATATATTTCTTAGCATGACCCATCCTTATTATATTATGGCATCCACATAATAAGTAATATGAAACATAGATTAGGAAATAGTGAATATGATCTACAAATATACCTGATTGTTGCGAAGAGTTATGTTAATCCCTAGTTTGTAAAACAAAGATACAGTTGTGGTAACTTACTCATCAACCTCCATCTAATTGTTTTCAAATACAATACTCTTTTGAAAAAAATTACAGCTATACTGAATCGAACTCTTTAAATGTTTATAGTGATCTACAACATTTATGAAATCGAAAGTATGAAAGAATGTCCTTGTCTAACTATTATGTCGAAACACCTTGGTTTTTCTAGCCATTTTTAGAAAATGTTATTGTTAGACTTATCCACAAGCCCAAATGTAGGCCAAGTGGATAATTAACTAGCCCAGTGAAAAGTACAAATTGAGTTCAATAAAATAAAGAAAATAATTCCTATTGGTGGATAAAAAGTAATTTCCTATTAACATCTTGATAGTAAGTGTATATAATATACAAAACCCTAACAGGATTGACTCTCTCAACACACTCATGTAGTTTTCCTTTCCATCAAAAAAGCTATAAAAGTAAAAAGAGGTCAATAGAGAGAAAGACAACCTTAGGCAATTATCCACTAGAAATTAATTGCTTTTACCATGAACCAAAATATGCTCTCTTAATCAATTATGTAACTGTAAAAATCATCTTGTTCAAAGATCTATCTTATTATGATTTTGATCTAGCCTATTATGATTTAGATATAACATAATATGATTTATATAAAATTAGTTTATCTTTATTGATTTAAAGATTAAGACTTCAAATGTGATATCACAGCTTAGGTTGAGAACTCAATGATTTTCCATGAATGATTTATTTTGTTTTCTCCGCTGCGATATATTTTAAATTTATCAAAATATATTGTATTATTGTATTTGCCGATATATATTTGTTTTTCCTTATCATTATTCATTGATAATTTTTTAATATTAATTTATGATATATATATATGATTCAAGCTTTGAAATTTTCTATGGATCAAATTAATAACTTAATTGTAAAATTTTGAATTATGCTATATATGGTTGCATGTATGCTTTATTTTGTTTCATATAAAGAAAGATTGTATTATTTTATTGCTATAACATTTTCGATTTGTATGTAATGTTTTGGATTATGGTATAGTGTTGTAAATGATTTATATATATATATATATATATATATATATATATATATGTCTTATGATTATGTTCACAATACACAATGATGCCATTTGAATTAAGTATTAATAGTATAATATTTCAATTAAAGTGATCATATTATGTGTTGTTGGTCACCATAGTGGCTAAATTAGAAAATTTTATAAACGTCAAATTGAAGAAAACTCGGTTACTCGTGTCGATGTGATGCTCATGAATGAATGACATTATGGTTTATGTATAATTTTAAAGTTTTTTCATGAGTACATTGAATTTATAGTTATAAAATGTTTTAGATTGCCCAAAGGTTGATCACTTATTTTATAACCTATGAATATTACTAAGGTAAATTGACATGCATGGTTAAGTATGTTTTGTATATCCAAAGAAAACAAACATATCTAATTGCAACATGTTAATTGCCAATTATGTTAAATTTTATTGGGTATCAGTTATATTTGTTTTAATACATATTGTTTTATCACCCAAAGAAGAACTTCATTATACACCTTATGTTAGCTAAATCTGAATCTATGTTACAGATTTAAGTTTATTACTCAAAGCATTAATGTGTGAGCATATTATATAGATATATATATATATATATATAATTGATAAAAAGGATATATGATCTAAGGATCATACACTTGTACTAAGTATATATATATAAGGTATAGAAGTATAGGACAAGGAGCCCACACCGAACAATTACTACCAACATGCCTAGCCAGGCAGCAAAACCAATAAATAAGCATAAAAAACTAACCAGGTCCCATAACAACAAAACAAAATAGCAAATACCAGCGATAATATAAAAATTCTATAGAGAGAATACCAAGGAGATAATATAACTAAATTCCTGCACATAAGTGGAACCAGCCGATGAGGTCAGGCAACAACTAGGAGTGCGTGGCGAGAAGATATATTTCCTGTTCCATTCCAAAATAGCAAGAGTCTCTTCGTTGTCGGCATCAAATTCACTGTCATTGCCGAGGACAAGCTCACTACTCATCAGCGTATAATAGAGTTCCCGCTCATCCTTCTCGTCATTTGAAATCCACATGGAGAAGATTTTTGAATTTGAAATCAGATACGTACCTTTAGCCATTTTTCAGCCAACTCCAAAGCAATGCCCTCCACGTTAGGAGGATCAGAAATGATAGCATGGACAAATTTCTTCTTAAGAGTAGTGATTGGGGAATCATATGAAGGAAGATCAAAGCTGACGTGGAGGGAAAATTGGAAGATCGGATGGAGAAGAAGTCGTATGATCAGGTAGGGTACTGGTTGGAGAAAGGTATACATCAGCCAAAGGAGGCACAATCGAGGGGGTACAAAATGAGGGATGGAGAGAGGGATAGCGAAAGAGGTCTGAACTGAGCAACAGGTTCAAAATGGGGGATGACAGGAGCCTTGACCTTCCATCGCTTGAAAGGAGCCTCTAGGTGGGGAATCTTTGTGGGGGCCATATCATGCATAGCACCATCAAGGGATAAGAAGTCACAATATAGCCGAATGAATGACAATGATCACAAATGGGCGCGATCCACTGGTATGAAATGTCTACAAAGTTAACCATATCACTGGAAGGGAAACATTAATAAAAGCATGCAACTATTTGGAGGTGAGTAATTTTGATAAGAACCTTGGTGAAGTAGGGAAGTTGCCTATGCTCACTAGAAATGTTAAAACAAATAAGCTGGCCAATTTTATTGACGATCCAATTGATCCCCTCAAGTGATTGGAAAATTGAGGGAATATTGGATATATGCGCCTAGATAGAGATAGATAAAACTTGCTCATGGGCAAGGTCAATAGATGGATTAAAACGAGTGTGATAAACACTTTTCCTTCTATAATAATTAGGTCCATTTCCAAAACATAGGATCTTTCTCAAAGCTCATAAAATTTTAAAAAATACATCGATTTATCACACCTAGTAGAAAATGAACCATGCAATTTCCACAACCAAGGACTTGTCTTTTTATAATAGAATGGTGAGGAGCCTCGTCCAAAAGCAACCAACTAGATAGTCCTTTCAAAAAGCAATACCGACGTCAATAACTTCCTTAGCTAGCAGGACATGATTATCTGAACAATCAACAACATATTATTCGAGAACATAAGTATTAGCATTTCCAAGCTTTTTCTTAAACAAAGAAGACCAACCACTAACTGGCTTGGGTGGCTCAACATAACCAACGGGACAAGGGTCATTCACATCATTGACTAAGGAGGATTCAGAGGTCACCATAGCTTTTGGTGCAGGGACAGAGGAGTAGAGTGGAGCAATCAAATTGGATCCATCAACCAAAACTAAGGCATAGCTAGAGCGTGTACTTCACCAGCCAATCCAGGATAGTAGGCTATAATAGGCATCACGACACTCTCCCCCAAAGTAAAAGATCATTAGTGCCAGAAACAACCGGGTCAAACGACCTACACCAATAGCATTAAGAGGGTCTAGCCCTTGAACCAAGCGACAATGAAAACAGAAGCGGCAAAGAAGTAAAGAACATGATATCAAGAACTGGCATTTTGTTAAAAAAGTGGACCTAGCACGACCAGAACCAGAAACGCCCAAAATGGGAAATCGCCAAGAGGAAGATAGCGTGGTTATCGGGAGAGAAACATGCGATCTAGAGAGAAATCAGCAGAAGAGAGGAACGAAAGCAGCATAAGCAGGCAGAAGGGAGTGAATATGGATTGCGTTTTAGGGTAGGAGGCAGCTATTTTTTGTAGCATATGTTCATGTTTCTCTGCATTTGCAAGTAATATCTGTTATTAAGTTTAATGGGCTAAATTTCTCTGAATAGTTTGAACAAGTTCAGTTTTACCTTGTTGTTTTGGATTTTGATTTGTCACTCTTAAGTGCGAAACCAACTTTAATGACTCAGAATTTTTAGCGTTTTATATGTATATATCGAAATTATTTAAATATTTAAATCTTGGATTTAATGCGAATAAAAATGATTTAATTAGCCTATTTAAACTCCTTTTAAGTAATAAATTATAATGGTAAGCTTTAATTTTTAATTAAAAGAGATTAAACTTATTTTACGAATAATTATTTTTAATTAACGCATGAAATTATCATCCCAAAGTACTATTTGGATCTTAATAAAACTAGTGACATTAGATCTATAATAATGAGTACTGAGCGCTGATGAGTTTCGTAACGATCCAATACACTATGTGGTTGTGCGAGCTCGAAACACATAATAATTTATTTTAGAAATTAAAATATAATATTTATTTCCTTATAAATAACCCCACACACTTAACCCTCCCTCATTGCTTTTCTTCCTCTATCTCTTTTCTATTTACAATAAAGAAAATACATTAGCCATCGCCACAAATTGAATTCTTCCTAGAGCATCACTCAACAAAAATAAAATCCATCGGATCCATTGAACTCAAAGGAGAGAGAGCTTCAAATCCATACAATTTTTTATAGGTGTGGTGTTATTTTGAAAATCATGACGTTGTGAGGCCACATTAGGGTTCCTATTTGATAGTGATTTAGAGCGAGATAGGCAAAATGGTTGTTGTGTTTCCCTAGTGAAGGCAAGCTTGGGGTGAAGTTTTAAGGTTGTATGGTCATCGAAGGTAGAACGTGACATTTCATTTGTCATTTATGGAAGCTCCAAGTCACTTTTGGTGTTGAATTTCATGAGGTTGGGTGTATTGTGTAGCAAATGCGAAGTGGAGTTTGTTGGAATTGGCGGTGATCGATTTCATTAATCGGAGGGGGAGTTAGAAGGAAAGAGGTAGGCGGCTGTGTTAGGGTTGTGGATATTTATGCAGGGTAGTTGGACTAGAGATTAAGGAAGAAAGGGTAATTTGATTTTGAGAGATAATTAAAAGTTAATCAAGTAATTAAAGTTAATTAGTTAAATTTTAAATCTCAATTCTTATAATAACCGTAACATTTGCATATGAGATCCGATCACGACATCGCTTTCACTGTTGCACTCATAATAAGATCCTCTATGTCTTGGATAGGTTTGGGCTTGTGTAAGTTTACTCATCAGTTGATTGTGTATTATTTTTTATATAATGTTGTTGTGGAAAATATAAATTAAAATCGATAACAATGTAAGTTATTGTTTTTGGACCTCTCCTTGCTTTTGAAAGCATGCGACAACATTATATGTAGTATAATCTCTATTATAACACTCTGAAACATGTATCATGGCTTAGTATTTACATGTTTGATATTGCTATGTGAAAAGCAATAGTATTTTGTGAATGGTTGAAGCGAAATTGTCGCTAAAAATGCACTTGGAAAGTCCCATGTATTTAAGACTTGTTCAATTAGTTAAATGTGTATATATTTGTGAACATATATAGTGGATGGTTCTATACACATGTTTGGTTGTGTTTGACCTAAAGGGATTGGTTTGGAAAGTTATTGAAATTTTAAAAAAAATGGTGTTGAAATTCCAGGTTTAAATAATGTAAAACGGACTTTGACTTTGGTTAATTTTCAAATATTTTTAAAGTAGTTTTTGTGAAAAATTATTGCAGTATTAAAAAAAGAAGTTAAAGTTTAGATATGTTTTTATGCTTATTTCTAAAATTTTAAAGTAAAGTGTTTTAAATTATAAAAACATGTTTTTATGGTTTTTAAATAAATTACAAGTAAGTATTTTAAACTAAATAATAAGTATTTCAATGGGTAATTTATAGTATACATAGTTTTAGAAATTTGTTAATGATTTTATTAAAGGAGTAATACCTTTTATATTATATATCGTTTTAAGAAGATTTAGGAAAATAAGCTAAGTATTTTGGAAAAGAATATAAAAGAGTTTTTTACGATTTTAACACTGTCATAATGAATGGTTGCGAAAAAATAATTAAGAAGGTATTTTACCTTGTTTAAAAGATAAGATGTACTCAATTCATTAAATGGATGTGTTCCAAAGTTAATTGCAACTATAAAAATGATTTTTGGTTTACAGTAATGACATTTGAGCAACAATTTTTTCAGCCAGTTTAATTAAACTTTTAAAAAGTTATATAATCTTTAAAAGAGGGATTTAAAGATAATGATTAAGTTTGAAGTGTTTTGGATTTGTAGGAAACGGTATTTTAATAATATTTATTTTTAAACCCCTAAATTATATTTTATAGAGGAAAAATATAGTTAAATGATTTTGGAAAAATACTTAGACCCTTAATAATGAAATTTTAAAGATAATAACAAGTTTGGAATTTTTGGGCAACAGATAGAAAAGTATAAGTTTTAAAGAATAAAAGAGAGAAAGGGTTTATAGTAACAATGTATGAGTGACATTTGCTTTTAAACCTCTTTGATTGTGTTTTAAGTAAGTAAAACTTGTTTATTAATTTGTGAATATACTTATACCATTGAAATAATTATATGAATAATTTTAAAAGTTTTGAAACGTGTAGAAATGAATAGCGAAGATTTAATTAAAAAGTGGAGTTTAAATTAATGAAAGAAGTTTTATTAGATAAAAAAGAATTTTATTAATAAAAGAGGTTTTTAATTAATAAAGGATTAATAACTAAAAAAGGGATTGAAAGTCATTTATGTGGCTTGATCATGCTTGTGTGTGTCGATTATGATTAGTTTGTTACTTTGTTATGGAAAGTATGCGGGACTTAGTTTGCCTTATATGATCATTCTCATTATTGTAGAAATTAACCAAATATAACTCTAGAAATATCTGGAAGAAACATGGGAATTACAGGATACAGTTATCTTCGGTGATGCCATATTGTATGTGTAAACTCGTTTGCTCTTCTACGACAAATAATAAGGAAATTTGACCCTGTTTGGTTAGGAGATGGTCTCTACTCTTGTATATTGTCTGTTTATTTCCAAAACTAGAGTTCAGTTTACCGAAAATCGATCGATTGATTTTTGGGCACCCGGTAAGCGGGGTATTGTAATTATATGAGATGACTTGAAATTGTAACCAATGCAAACCATATATGTGTTCTATGCTTTAAAAGAGGTTCGTGATTGGTTCACGATGCTAGAATCTATGAGGAGATTCAAGATCTATTGGAGATGCTAGAACACATGCAATTATTCATGATTTATTCAGAATATAGGAATTCGGTGTGACTCTGGGATCTGTTTAGATATGGAAATCCATTTGTGATTCTGAGATTTTTTTTAAGTTGGGGACTCGTGTTCCGAGATCTGTTCCAGTTGTGACTCATGTGTTGGAATGTCAGACATAGCCTCACCAATGGATATGAATAAAACCAAAGATAGGATGTATAGTATGGGTCTAGCTAACCAAGGGTGGAGGTGAATCTATCCTAGAAATTCCCATACTTATGCATGGCGTGGTGCACTTAGGCCTTATTATGGCCAACTATGTACTTCATATAGTACGTCAACTAGGGATGTATGATGCTGCAGGAGGATAACTCTGATCCTTGTGCACGAGAACCGTTCTTAAAGTACTGAGGGCATCTCTGTGGATTCCTACACAATTAGCGAACGTGCCGTAGCGATTTTTATTATATAACTATTATTATTTTGATGTACATTCACATGCATCACAACTACTTGGTTATTTATATTTCACACCCTAGACATTGTTATAATGTTAGTGGATTTTCTAATAGAAATGGTTTGGTCATTTGTAAAAGCTCCACGTCACTTTTAATATAGGGTGTCGAGTTTCAGGAGGTGGAGTGTATAACAGAGAATGCATGGAGTGGAGTATGTTGGAATTGGCGGTGGCCGATTTCGTTGATTGATTAGGGACATAGGAGGAGAGAAGTAAGTGGTTGTGTTAGGGTTGTGCATATCTATGCACGATAGGGGAATCAGAGATTGGGGAAGAAAGGGTAATTTGATTTTGAGAGGTAATTAAAAGTTAATCAAGTAACTAAAGTTAATTAATTATGTTTTTTAAATCTCAATTATTATAAGAACATTAACCTTTGCATACAAGGTCTGATCGAGACACCATTTTTGCCATTGCGCTCGTAGCGAAATTCTATACGTCTTGGATTGGTTTAGGCTTGGGTGAGTTTACTCATTAGTTGACTATATATTGCTCCGTATGTAATGTTGTTGTGCAAAATGCAAATTAAAATAGATAACAATACAAGTTATTATTTTTTGGAGCCTTCCCTGCCTTTAAAGCAAATGACAACATTATATATAGTATAATCTCACTAATAACTCTCTAAAACATTTATTATGTCCCTAACTTAATATTTACATGTTTGATATTACTTTGTGAAAAGTGATAGTGTGTTGTGAATAGTTAAAGCGAAATTGTCGCTATAAACGCACTTCGAAAGTCACGCATATTTAACATTTGTTAAATTGGTTAAATGTGAATATATTGCGAAAATATATATTGGATGGTTCCATACACAAGTTTGGTTGTCTTTGACCTAAAGGAATTAGTTTGGAAAGTTTTTGAAATTTTGAAACAGTGTGGTGTTAAGAATCCTGGTTTTAGTAAAGTAAAAAAGGACTTTTAATTTGGTTCTTTTTCCAATCTTTTTAATAATGTTTTCATGACAAGTTACTAAAGTATTAAAAAAAGTTAAATTTTAGATATGCTTTATAATTATTTTCGAATTTTTGATTTTGAAGTGAAGAGTTTTAAATTATAAAATAGATATATTAGGTAATATTTTGAGCAAGCATTTGAAACCATATTAAACGTATTTTAAAGAGTAATTTATAGTATATATAGTTTTTATAAAATTTATTAATGATTTTATTAAAGGAATACAAGCTTTTATATTATATATCATTTTAAGAAAGTTTGGTTGCAAAAGAAGCTAAGTATTTTGGAAAAGAATATAAAAGCAGTTTTTTGGATTTCTAACACTAATGTTAAATGAATGGTTGTGTAAAAATAATTAAAAGGGTATTTCACCTTGTTTAAAAAGTGAAGATGCACTCAGATCTTTAAATGGATGTGTTTCAAAGTTAATGATCAGTATAAAAGTGATTTTGGTTTTACAGTAATGGTGTTTAAGCAACAATTGTTTTTGGCCCACTTAATTATACTTTTGAAAAGTAATATAATCTTTAAAAGAGAGTTTTAAAGATAATGATTAATTATGAAGTATTTTGGGTTTATAGTTAATGGTGCTTTAGTAACATTTGTTTTTTAAACCCTTGAATTATATTTTAATAAGAGGAAAAAATAGTTAAATGATTTTGGAAAATACTTAGATCTTTAGTAATGAAATTTTAAAGGTAATAACTAGTATCGAACTTTATTAGAAAAGATAGCAAGGTATAAGTTTTAAAGTATACAAGAGAGAAGGGGTTTATAGTAACAATGTTTGAGTGATATTTGTTTTTAACCTCTTTGACTGTGTTTTAAGTAAGTGAAACTTATTGTTAATTTGTGAATATACTTGCACCATTAATACAATTACATGAATACTTTTGAGAGACTTGAAATGTGTAGAAATGAATAGTGAAAAATAAACTAAAAAGTGAAGTTTAATTTGAAAGTGGAGTTTTAATTAATGAAAGAAGGTTTTTCTTTTAAAAATTCAACCTAGAGCCCTGATGAAATCGAAGGGGTGGGATGAGCCCCCAACCTGCCTGGTCCGACCATAGACAGGTAGGATTTAATGCCAGCCCAATACAGAGATTTATGCCCCTAACTTGATTATTCGGTGTTTACGGGAGCCCACCTCTGCGCCTTGAAATGGGGGTAGGGAAGACGGGGATCGAACTTGGGACCTTGTTACTAGGAATCAAGTATCTTACCACTGTGCCGCTACTTGCGGACATTAATGAAAGAAGTTATTATATAAAAACGAGTTTTACTAATAAAAGAGGTTTTTAATTAATAAAGAATTGATTAGCTAAAAGGGGATTAAAAGTCATTTATGTGGCTTGATCTTGCTTGTGTGTGTCGATATGATTGGTTTGTTAATTGCTTATGGAGAGTATACATGACTTAGTTTCCCTTATGCAATCATTCTCATTATTGTTTAATTTGACCAAATATAACTCTGGAAATATCTAGAAGAGACATGAGAATTACATGATACAATTATCTTCGTTGATGCTCTACTATACGTATAAATTTGTTTTGCTCCTCTGGGACAAATGATAAGGAAATCCAACTCCGTTCGATTAGGAGGTGATCTTTGCTCTTATGTATTGTCTATTTATTTCCAAAAGAACCAAAGTTTAATTTATTGAAAATTGATCGATTGATTTTAGGGCACCCGATAAGCGAGGAAGTGTACTTATATGAGATGAGTTAAAAACATAACCACTCCAAAATCGTATATGTGTTCTATGATTTGGAAGAGTTTTGTGGTTGGTATAAGATATTGGAATCTATGTGGAGATTCAAGATCGGTTGAGATGCTTGAATATATGTAGTTGTTTTTGATATATTCAGGATGTTGGAATCCAGGTATGACTCTAAAATCTGTTGAGATATGGAGTTTCATGCGAGGTTCTGAGATCTGTTTGAGTTGGGGACTTATATGTCAAGATCTGTTCGAGTTATGACTTGTGTGCTGGAATGCTGGACATAGCCTCCCCAGCGGATAAACCAAAGATAAGTTGCTCATTAGTGGGTTTAGCTAACCTAAGGGTGTAGGGGAATCTAGCTTAGAGATTCCTATAGTTATGCATGCGTAAGTGGTGCACTTAGGCCTCATGTTGTGGTCGGCTATGTATTTCCTATGGTACATCAGCTACAGATGTATGATGCTTCGGGATGATATCTCCTATCCTTGTGCACGAGGAACATTCTCGAAGTACTAAGGGCATCTCTGTGGAATCCTAAACAATTAGCGAACATGCCTTAGCGATTTTGATTGTATAGTTATTATTGTTGTGATGTACACTCACATGCATCACAGCTACTTGATTATTTATATGTCACACCCTCGACATTAATATAATATCAATGGATTTTCTAATAGAAATGGTTTGGTCATCGTAAGATAAAAACCCGTCATTGTTTATTTAGGTCATGGTCTTACAAGATACCATTATTTCAAATGGTTTATAAAAATAAAAATCCATATGATTTGAGTTTCTCACGTTCGTTTACTAATCTGATCCGGGTGTTATTTCTTATAATGTTGGGATCAACCCCAAGTATATTTCCTGATTTAGTTGGATGCTTTGGAGCTCTTAGAGTTGAGCTGGATGATTTCATGTTCGCATATTTATTTTCTTCCGCATTACTTGTTTTGTACCATCAGTATTTGTAAGGACAGGCTGTTATAATTGTCCAGGCAGACGATAAGTTACTTTGCCCTGATTGGTGTATGTATATTAAAGTTTTCTTTTTTGGTAAAGATCTTTTGAGATATTATATATTGTCATTCCACATGTGAGATTCTGATATTATATTCTTTTTTTTTCATTTTCCTTTTCTTTTTCTTTTACCATAATGTTCTGTCTTTTCAACTTGGACGTTCGATATGTGAACACCATGGATGTATTTATGACAACATTCGAAGGTCGAAAGGGTCGTTCGTTTGCCCCAACTGCAGTTACTACTACTAGCATCACTAAACAGAGATCTTCCTATAAATCTTGGGAAAGATCTAATAGGCAGAGCTTAATGTTTATTTAAATGACTGTAAAAAACAATATCGATTCCATAGTTAATTAATTTGAAAGTGCTAAGGAATTTATGAAGTTTATGAAAGAATGCTCTTAATCTGAGTCTGTTGATAAGTCACTTGCTAGGACACTAATGGGTACCTGAACTACCATTAAGTCTGATGGTTCTTGTACTATGCATGAGCATATCATCGAAATGATAGATATAGCAAAAAAATTGAAGACCATGGGAATTAAAGTGAATGAAAATTTCTTAGCAACATTAATCCTTATCTCCTTACCTCCTGGTATGGTCCATTTCATATGAGCTATAATACTCTGAAGGATAAATGGAGTGTGCATGAATTGAAAAGTATGCTCGTTCAAAAGGAAGCAATGCTTAAGAAATTAGAATTTCATTCAGAAAATCTCATGGGTTGGGAAGGAGCTGGAAAGAAACCAAGAAATAATATGGATAAGGCAAGAAAGGACTACCAAAGTAAAATCAATCAGCTGCCTAAATCCATAAGATAGAACCAATGATAAGCGTCATTTCTTGGACCGGACACTATTAGAAAAATTGCTTAAAACATAAGGCATGGTTTGAAAGGAAAGGTAAGCCTAATGCCTTAGTTTGTTTTAAATCAAATTTGGTTGAAGTTCTTTATAATACTTGGTGGATTGATTCGAATTGTGCCATTTATGTTTCAAATGTGATATAGGGATTCCTTACAACCCAAACCACAAGCCTAGATAATTTTTTCATATTTATAGGAAACCGAGTCAAATTTCTTGTTGAAGCCAGCGGAATCTATTATTTAATTTTAGACACTGGACATCATTTAGACGTTTTTCTGACGTTTTATGCTCCTTATGTTTCTCTCAATTTGATTTCCTTGTCTAAACCTGATATTGTGGGATACTCTTTTAAATTTGGGAATGGATGCCTCCATTTGTTTAAAGAAAATCTTTTTATTGGTTTGAGTATTCTTTATGATGGTTTGTACAAATTAAAGCTTGATACTCTCTTTGCTAAAACTCTATTAACCTTGCATCATAAAGTTGGTACTAAATGTGTTTTAACTGATGAATCTTAGCTTTCTTATGGCATAAATGTTTGGGTCACATATCCAGAGAAAGAATTGAAAGGTTAGTAAAGAATGAAATCCTACTTGATTAAGATTTTATAGATCTTGGAATTTGTGTGGAATGTATTAAGGGAAAACAAACAAGACACACAGTTAAGAAAGCAGCCATAAGAAGCGTACAACTTCTTGAAAGAATACACACTGATATATGTGGACCTTTTGATAGTCCATCTTTTGGTGGACAAATTTATTTTATCACCTTTATTATTAATTTTTCATGCCATTGGATATGTCTATTTGTTGCATAAAAAGGCACCATCGGTAAACACCCTGAGGTGTTTACCAATGAAGTTGAAAGACAATCAGGTAGAAAGGTGAAATTTGTTAAATCTAATAGAGGTGGTGAATATTAAGGAATGTATGATGAAAGAAGATAGTGCCTTGGTCCATTTGCTAAATTCCTAGAAGGTCATGGCATATGTGCTCAATTCACAATACTAGGAGCACCACAACAAAATGGCATTGTGGAAAGGCATAGCTGATTTTTAATGGATATAGTTAGAAGTATGTTAAGCAGTTCATCTTTACCCAAATTGTGATAACTTCCACCCTAGTGGGCTTGAATTTTCGCTAAATCGAAAATCCAGGTCCAATAAAGTATGGATTGTTGGTTTGGTATCCTACAAATAAACAAATAATTGAATATAAAACGCTATCGATATATCGTATAGCGGTGTGATAAAGTATAACAGAACATATAATTTCTAACCAAGGTTGATACTTCCAATGTCTATTGTCCTTATCAATGCCGAGCATCCTTAAGGAAACCTGTCTTTCCATTGTTCCTGCCATGCATCAGTATTTGTACCTCTAAATCTATCGTGTTGGTTCTAATGTGGAGGAGACCATAATAATGTTCTAGGGACTGGTGCTTATATATTTTACATATAACACTAGTTTATGCCAATTGTCTTTCATTACATATTATGTCTTCTATTTTTACTTCGTCGTCTCGACTCCACATACGCGTACGATTCACCTTATCTACCCAAAGTAGACCATAACTACATACATACATATATATATAAATATATAAGTACCATAGCCCTTATTGAACCAAGATATTATCCCCACAAGTATCTGTAATCTGCCACCATGTTAGGACACATCATCAATGCAAAATCGCATCCATATGAAACTACATCTCATATTATGACTACCTATACAACTACGCATTATGGAGCAGAACCCGAAATGTCCACTCGCTAGTGTGTCTCATCATCTTTATTTTGTCTACCTCCCAATGGTAGTTTATGCCTCGTCATGTATATCGTGGTGCCTAATAACTGTGTCACAATAGTTAGTTGCATTCTGTCTCGCCTTAGGAGTTTTCTTCTTATCTTCTTCCTATTGTGGACTTAGCTTCACTAACTATAGAGGACTCAATTCCTCGGACTACCCCATTCATTTTTCAAAGAACTCTTTTATAGGTTAACTAGCCTTGCCTTAACAAACAAACTAGCAACTGTAGTAGATCATTACCTAACGTGGCCTACTCTAGTAGGAGGCGTAGTTCGTTATATGTAACCTTGTCATTCCTCTTGACTGTGCAGGACCGATGATACACTCAACCTATGTACAGCTTCTACTCCTGATTTGGCACCAACAAATACTGACATAGCGTCGATCCGCTCACCGTCCTATTTAAACTACCTAACGCAATCAAGGCAATACTTTCCCCTTAATTTATTGAAGCAGACTCTACTGAGGATATTACTTCACCTAAACATAAATGTATATACTTTACAGGTCCTACAGTTGGATATGTTCCACATCGGCATAATGTATACAAAAAAGTTGGTGGCTTCTTGGGATGGGCTAACTTCTATTGTGTAACACCATCGACCTTGCATTCTAACCAATTCCAATGACTTTGTCATTCTTATCATTTAAGTTATTTACATAAATATATAATTCACACCCGCCATGAACACATACTCGAGGCTACATGTGTGTGTGTGTGTGTAAATGTATATGTTTATATACATACATATATATATATATTCATCTATTCTTGTTTAATTACTATGACCTCTACTATTCACTGTTGACAATATTTCTTTACTTTTCTATGTGTTTACCTCTTATTTAATTTAAGGCCATATACCGCTTTCTTTCAAATATCTTTTCTCATTTACATTCCCTTACCATTGTTATTTAGCTTCCTATTTCAATTCCTTTCTAACTTTCCTACCATGTTTTAGAGGACTATTATAACTTGTTTATCTTTCATTGCTTTTTATTTCACTTCCTTTCTACTTATATTGCACACATTCTTTTCTTAGATTGTTTTTATCATATTTATAATTCTTTTAATTTATGCTTAAGGATTATCTGTATTTTAATGCATTGAAATTACATTTCTACCAAATGGAATAGTTAACACTGCAAATTTCTATATCATATCCAAAAAGGGAATTTGTTTTACTTTTGGATTTACAAGGAATTATCTTTTCATAATTATTGAAATAGACAGTACAAAATACAGTAAATATCACTATTTTATGCATCACTTGTTTTAGGTGTATTCCATATTATTTCAACCGTTACACTTTTATTTATAAATCTGAAACCTGGTAATGTATAAAAATACACACTGCAACATGCTATATAATCTAATTAATTAAAATACTACTTAAATCCCAGTAATTTACTATGATAACTCAATTTACCTTTTTTGCGCAAGTCATATTAAATCCAAAAATCTGGAACTATCATATACTATATAAATTTCAAAGAATAAATTCGCATACTATCAATACCAAATATGTTCCACATACATTCAATATACAATTTCATGTTATTAATAAAAAAAAAATATAGGCAGGGTTTATAATTTTATTTCACCTATGCAATTTTTAGTCTATAACTCTAATTTAGATTTCCTGCATACAAGAATAGATTTACAATTATTTAAACCGAATATTATAAAAATATATAATTTCTCACTCTCTTCTTAGCATTTCAAATCTCGAGGATTAATCTATGTTATTCCAATTTGACTCCTTTTTCTTCATATTTGGATTTATACACTGCAAGCACAGATAGATTTATCGAAGACCTAAATTAGAATAGAGATTTGGAATTTGATTTCTATTTTAGATCCGGATTTACAATTTACCTTAGCTTTGGCAATTTGATTTGACCCTAATCTTTTTCTCATTCATATTCTACAATTCTCCAATTTTATATACATATAATTTATTACCATTTCTAAGAATTTAGGATCTGTAGGAGAAGAGAATGGTAGAGCCTTAGCGTCACTTCGAAAATATAGGTTTAGATGTGAGGGCATAGGTCTATATTTATAAGAATTTAAATCAATATCAACGTTCGATGAAATTGTTTTAAATCCGAGCTATTGAGCCACCCGTTCATTGTCGATTTTACTTAGGCAATGGTCGACCACCCCTTGCCTAGGGTCGGTCGCAAACGATCGACCTGGGTCCATCAAGGATTACCCGCTACCTGGTTTAACTGTGATTAAATTAGGGTTTCAAGATTTTTTTTAGTTTTATTCCTTTTTAAAATTGATTGTTGTAATTTTTTTCGCTTATATATATTCTCCCAGATTACATTTGATGTTAACGTGCAAGTTTTTACTATTGTTATTAATCAACGTCTATTTATGCCAAAAGTTGGCACAAATTCCCAATGAACTAATATACATGAAAATTTCAAGAAAAGTCTAGAAAATGAAAAGAAGAACACATAATTTTTCTACTAGTTCAGCAAAAAAATCAAGCCTACGTTCACTTAAACTTTTTTGTTCGATTTCTGTTGAGTTTTTACAAATCTATTTTATGGATTGGTGACGGCCCCTGAGATTATAGAAGAAATATAGAAATTTGTTAAAAGAGCCAAAAGATCCTTGAAACAATGCCCCTCATCATTTATTTATAGCTGTAGATTTCTAAAATCCTCTCCACAGTATCTTGCCCACGTTCACCACTTCCAAGAGGAGTTGTGGTAAGGAGATCCTGCTATGTTACTAACATCTAAGGAATGGTATCGATCCATTATATGTGTGGCAAATCTTTCTTTGAGTCATCGTATATTCTTGTTTGGCTTATGTCTTGATCCTTGGCATCTAGTTATATCGATACGAGCTGGAATTTGATTGGATTCCTTGGCTGAACATAGATTGATTGCACTAGGTTTATCCATAAAATGTTTGAGTTGTATCTAGCTAACGAACCATCTCACCTCACATGTTATGCCTTGCAAACACCTTGACTTCATGTGCTGTGAGTTGTTGATGGATTTGAGAAAATATTAGGGATTGGTACCAACCCCTATTCATGGATCAATACCGATTCATGCCTTTGCATGGATCTCGAACTTCGATCTTGTTTATGAGGTGAGTTGATGTTTTGGAACTTCTTAGCAAGTTATATTACTTTACATCTTGACCTTTTTCAATATCTGAGTTTGCTAGTCATCTCTCTGGTTTCCTGCTTGGTAATTTTCCTATTCGACGGTTCTAACTTGTCCAAATATGGTTTGGTTACAAAGCTAGATAACCTTTGCCCTCCAAAGCATGCCTTGTGAATAGAAGGTATGCTTTGCTTAGGAACAAACATCAAAATTAACGAAATATTAGTAGTTGGATTTTCTGGCTGTCAACCAACCAAATTGCAACGAATCGTCTGGTTCCTACAAATTCACCTATAAATCAAAGATCGTTCTATACCATTGTAGCCAGGAACTTGAGTGTCAACTTGAATGTTAGTCACAAGTAATCATTATGTATTCTCCTAGAATTGTTATATTAAACATTACATCATAAATCAAAATGGTCCCATGTTTATCCAGGATTTAATAACCTCATATCAGAATTGGTGGCTTAATTTGATAATCGCAATTAAATGGATTCAAAGCAAGTGTTGTTTAAACTCAAAGTTTAGTTTATGATATCTCCGTATCACACCATTAGGATCCAAGCAAGATTTCGATCACTTTGGTTCGTGTAATCAATGATCAATTCAATCCCTGATCCCTCCTGATTGTTAATTAGATCTTTGACCCCTCTGGATAATTAACTGAATCCTAAATCTCTCCGGATCGTTAGCTAAATCCAAATCTTTCTTGATCATTACTTAAATATGTAACCTTTTTGGGTCATTAGTTGAAATCCCGAGCTCTCTAGATCATTAGTTAAACTACGGCCTTCCTAGACCATTAGTTATTCCGTGACCTCTCTGGGTCAATAGTTGTAATTTTAATCTCTTCTGATCGTTTGACATCCAATCTAGGGTTCATATCTGTGGATCCTTACTAATTCCAATACGTTTGCCCTCCTGCAAGGGGACTCAATGTCCAAGTAAGCTTATCCACTCGCTTTCTAGTGAGGAGACTTACTCTAGTACAAACCCGTTCCACTTGCTCTCCGACAAGGGAGCTTGCACCTGTGGTTCGTCACCCTGTCTCTCCTGTCAAGAAAACTATGTTTCATCAGTTCATAAATAAGTATAAGGGGTAACTACTCTTCGTTGGTGTTTTGAGATAATTATCGGTTATCATTTTTGCATGTTTACATGAATTTTAGAATCAAGCATTCACAAAATTCAATTTTAACATCAAACAAACAACAAAGCAACCATTCAAGTATTTCAACTTAGCATTCAACTTAGAGCGTGCCTAGAGATTTACCAAGGACCCATACATGAGTAAGTGATTGGACTATAATATCGCATCTTTTATTGAAAATAAAAGGAAAAATAAGGGAACTGAACCTATTATTCGGCCTTTGACCAGCAAATATTTGGATAGAATGGACAAATCGAACTTGGGAGTTATTAAGGAAGGCAGCCCGGAGAGATAGCCCGAAAGCCCAAAAACCAAGTACAACAAAGAATTCACAAGGTGTACTCTGGAGGGAAGCTGTTACGGTCGAATTTGCTATAGTCTTCAAACACATTTAAACAACCAAATTAGTCGAGAGAACGATGGAAAAATGGCCTAGGGACTTTGGAGATATCATAAAAAGGTAAGAAAAAAGAAAATAAAAAATGGAACGAAAAAGGTTGAAAATTTGAATGTTCAAGTTTTTGGTAGAGCCAACTCGAAGTAATCACTCAAATTTCTCGGGTCAGACTCCAAGTAAACGAAGATAAAGGCAAGTACATGTCCACTCAAAAAATCCAAGATCCCAAAATGTATAAATGTTGGAACGATACCGACCCAACACCATGGTTCAGTACCGTTCCAGGAAATCTCCATCGATGGGTCCCTTCTTCTGCTTACACAACCTAATCGACTCTAGAAGCCTATTCCAAGTATTGATTTGCTGACCCAATGCAATTCTCTATCGATCTCCATGAACACTTAAATCGGTAACTCTGTTCTTCGACGACTCCATCATTTGGACTTCATAGTATGCTAATATTGGTCCAAAAAACTATAGAACAGTGAAGCTAACCACAAGACGGTCCCAACCGAAGAGTTTCAGGTGACTAGATTGGCAACCTTACAGATTCGTACCAACCCATGCCCCTAGATTCGTGCCGACCCATTCAAATTAATGAGCTATTATCCTATTTTTCTAGATTATCGGTCTACGGTATGGAAGACAAGGTGGAGATCTTCTGTGCAAGATTTTAGGCTTCTATCTCTATACATAGGAGGGTAGGGATCGTTTTTCAAGATCTTTTGGATCTAGTACTTCTTACTCTTATTTTCTTGTAGTCATTGTCGGAGTTGTACCTACCCATTGTCAAAGTTGTATCGACCCGTAAGAACTTCAACCTTCAAGTCAGAATATAAATAATGAAATCATTGACTGGACGTAAGCCTTGATTCGTTGAACCACTATAAATTGTTGTATGTTCTTTTCTGGCTCATTTTTAATTTATTCTTTCCTTTGTATTCTCTACTAAATCTATAGGGTGTGTGTGCAATTTTTGATTCAAACATTTTGCTGCTTTCATTGAGAGAGAGAGATTCTCATAATTTTGGATCCATCACCTATTATTGGATTTCTAATATCGAATGGATAGATCCAATTTCTCCGACCATATTTTCTACTGTTCATATTTCCAAAAAACAAAGAAAAGCAAATTTCCATGGCCCTATCAAGGAAAGAACAATGTACTATAACTACCAGAGCTACTAGTGATGTTGAGAACCAGGATGCTCAACATGTGGATGGAGTTCCACAATAACTAGGATAGACTGTGATCCAGACTCCAACTGAAGACATGACCATAATGGAGATGGATAGGATTATGAAGCAGATGGAAGACAGATTCTAGGCTAGTCTGAATGAGATGACTAAAAGATGCAGTAGAGCTTTGAGACTACTGAATGGATTAACTTAGAGTAACCATAGAAGGAGCAGGAGGTATGCCAGCTTAGAGAGAGAAAGTTCCTCATCATCCAAGCAGAGACGGGGGGATATGAAGCAGAATAAGGCTCAAAGCACTATTTAAGCATCACATCAATGAAGAAGGCAAACCCATGGCTCGGGTTTGTGGATTGGTACCGACTCAAGAAAATGGGTTGGCATCGAACAAGCCAATAGTGGGCCCAGTACATGCCCTCTAGATGGCAGTGTGGATCTGACTTCTAGTCGCACCATGGATGATTAGAATCTGGAAAATTGTGCTGCTGCTGATGATACAACTCACAAGAATCAAACAGGGGGATTGCTGGACGAATGGATCCCTTGAAGGCTGGGGAGCCTAGATATCGAAAGTCAAACCGAGAGTGTTTGTCGGACCAAACATGTAACATCCCCATTTTGAGACCCGAAACTAACAGATATAGGTGCTGCAGTCATCTATAGTTTTAGTTTTCGATGAAAAAATATGGTCATGTTATTGTATCATAACATCAAAAGCACAAGAATATGAAATAAATTTAAATACAGTTTGAAGCAAACTTTCACATTTCATTTCAAAGATAATATTTTATATTCATTATATAATCCCAAACATTTCCCAAGTTCAGATAAAATATAATAATTGTAAAAAATTCCAAGAATGACATATGAAGATGCCCCTTGGTTGATTAGAGTAAGTAAACAGACAGATACATTAACTGTCAGTACATTCATATAACAACCGACATATCGCGGTGGACAATAGTAATAGATAGACTCCTACATAGCTATCTTGTCCTCCCGCATGTCTCCAAAAGCTTTATTCACCAAAACCTACTTATTGTAAACCTTTACTCTCGACCTACTCAAATTAAATTTTGAGCAGCTGAGAGTTTAAGGGAAATCATAAACTTAGATTCAGATAAAAAGCTAGGTGTGAATAATAATATGCCATCTCGGTTTATAGACTTCAGTGAGACTACGTCGTTGATTGGAACAGGTTTTGTGATGACCTGAAATCCGACGCTCGAAAATCGACATCCATACCTCACTTCTATTCGAATGTCACAGATTCAAACGTCAAACTCCATTTCGGATGGAGCTTATAACACATTAAGTATAACAACACAGCGGAAAAAATGAATAATATCATATATCTAATGAATACAATATCCAAATATGATATAACACTGCCCAACATATATCAGAGCACAAATACAATGCTACAGCTGAATATAAAACACCAGCAGCGGAACAACAGTGGAATATGACAATAAAACTTCAAGTTCTATGTGAGAACTCCAACATTGCATCTCTGTATCAAATGCGCCAATCCAAGCTAGCTCGAACCCTCGTCAAGTTGGACTTAAGCAAGGTCAGTCATCCAAAGATTGAAGAAGATTTCTAAAGACTGAAGGCTACCGAATCTACACCTACTATTTGATTATCTGAAAATCGCAACTCCAGATTGCCCGTGTGGAAAATTGTAGGCACCCAGAGTTTAGGAAGGGAACAATAAACTTCGGGCCAGTCATGGGACTGGTGTGAGCAAACAAAAACAGTTTTAAACAAAAAAAAACAACAAAAGAATTTTAGGATTGAAATCTGCAATGCTTTTTGAAAATGAAACTACCATAGGGCCTCCCGGCACACACACCATGCAATCGCACACTTGGGGGAGATTCCTTCTTATGATAGTCAAACATGCTTCATACATGAAAACCATTTTGATAATATTATTATTAGTGCATAGCGTAGAAAATAATTTCGAAAGTAAAATATAAATCTTAACCAGCATAGGTACCATTATATTATGCTAGCTATAGTTACCACCTGAGGTGGCAGGTTATACAATTGCAATTGTAAAGGACTCGTATTATTTCTTTGGATTTCCAACAAATGGTCAGGCTAAGGAACTTTCTATTGCCACATGGGTACGCCTTTGGATGGATGCCTCGACAACCTACCCGGATCTCTGCCAACACAAGGTCGGGTTACCTCTGTAACTAGGTAACTACTACTCGAGTATGCCATCCCCCGGTCGTTTGCGACCTTTATCCGAGGATCCTTAACCACAAGCAGCAACCACAAAGTAATAAATTTGCAGTAACCATATAGGTTAAATATCTGGGCTCCATATCATGATACCACCCTTTTTCAGAAGGAAATGACATACCCTAAATGGCACGACCCTCATAAGCTCGCCGTATCTTTCCTGTTTCGACCATTTATGGGATGTGAGGTCCGACGAAGTCTCGTCCACAAAGTTACACTTTTCACAAAGCCATGCTATGATCAACAAATGATCGGCGACACTCAGCATGCCACACTACCAAATTGGGAATGTATCACTATTAACCATCAATTACATAACCTCTGAGCTCGTACGTCTTAGAGAAGGGTGTTAAGCTAAGAGAATAAATTCTCCGCCACCAAACAGAAATGTATTTGATAGAAACCAGCTTTACATCTTAAAGTGTAATGTCAGGCACACATCCATACAAGTATGTTCCGGGTTCGTACAAAACCGAAGGCACTTCGCAAAGAAGCCCTTGCAATCCCGATATTCACAATCCCAATCAGACTTCCCATCACATATGGAGATCTCTATACCGGCACGACTCAGTGCAGAGACATTCGACAGGTTATTCATTCTTGAATATACCAAATCTTCACCACCGGTCTTCAAATGCAATCTATAACATCGTATCAATATCCGAAATGGGTTATATGACACAAGGTCCTCTCCCGGCTAAACCGAATAATGAGCACAATATTTTAAAACCATATGAACAATGGGATCTTAGTTAAGTCACAACTTATTACCCAAAACTTTTCTTTCAAATGGTTTAAAAAAATTACCATTTTCAAATCTTTAAACAAAAAGATTCACTTCACAAAGTTCACCAATCGTTCACAAAGATTAATTCATAGCCTTTCTAAACAATTTCCCTTTCAAATTGGATTAACTCATCCCATCTTTAAATCAAAGAGTCAATTCATAGCTTTCAAAACCATTTCCAAAGATTCATAGCTTTCAGAAACAATTTTCATTTCAAATCTTTTATACAAAAGACACAACTTTTAGATCCTCTTCAATTTCAAAACAAAGTTTAACAATCTTTCACAAAGATTAATTCACAGCTTTCCAAACTATTTACGATTCAAATCTTTTAAGTAAAACATCTACTTTAGTTCAATAACAATATTTACCAATTCTTTAACAAAGATAGCTTTCAAAACTATTTCCTTTCGACAAAACTGGGAATTCTTTCTTTTATATGAAAGCCGTTATTATTTTAAAAAAAATAAAATTCGGGAAAAGCCGATTGCATTTGCTCAAGTTAAAGCCTTTCAAATATAAACTTGGGTTGAATTTGAATTCCCAAAATAATACTTTTTAAAATGTTTTAAAACCCATAAAAATACATTACATAACTTTATATCCTTTTTAAACCAAAATTATCAAACATATAAATCAATTTCAAATCTTGAATTCAAATTCAAATCAAACTATCTTAGTTTCCAAAACTTAATCAAGTTATTCAAAAACACTTTTATCTTTAAATCTCCTTTTCAAAGCTTTTCATAATCAGTCCAAACGTCCATAAGTAAGATCAATTAATTATCTGATTAATTTAAATCATATTAATTACTTATGAATAAACACTAATCCTGGTAAATTAATTATTAATTAGTTACAAACCTTAATCATTAATTAACTTTTAATCATTTATTAATTAACTTTTAATAAATTAATTAACCTTTAATTAATTACAAACCTTAATTATTAATTAACTTTTAATCATTTATTAATTAACTTTTAATAAATTAATTAACCTTTAATTATTAATTAATCAACTATGATTAATAAATTAATCATTAAAAAATTAACCCCTAATTATTTATCCTTAATTAATTAATTAATTAACCCTTAATTAATTACCATTTAATTAATTATCCTTAATTAATTACAATAAGAGATTATCCCTAATCAATTTCATTAATTAACCTTTAATAATTAATTATCCTCAAATTAATTACTTTAATTAATTAACCATATTAATTAATCATCCTTTAATTAATCATCCTTTAATTAATCACTTGATTTATCAACTTTAATCATCCATCTTAATTAATTACCTTTAATTAATTAATTGTTCCTTAATTTATCACATTAACTATATTACCCTTCAAGTTGATTACAAAATTAGTTATCCCTTAATTACATTAAGTAATTACAAATCTATTAGTCATAAATTAATTCACCTTTAATTAATAAGTAATTAACCTTTAATCACTTGATTAATCTTTAAATTAATCATATTAATTAATGAATCACATAAATTAAATCCTTTTAGTTAATTAAGTAATCAATCATTTAACCACTTTAAATGTTTAAATTAAATTAAGGATTAAAATACTTCATTCTCTAATTATTTACTTAATCACAATATTAAGTTTGTTTTAAAAATAAACTTTTCAAAAACAAAGGTTATATATTAAAAACATTTTAAACTCAAATAATTTTATCTTTCAAACCTTTAATAAGTTCCATCTTAATTAAACATTAATTATTTTAAAAGAAAGGGTAAATAAATTATTTCCTTGATTAAGTTTTTAAACTTTAAAGCTTGTTATTTCTTTTAAAAATTAAAACTTGTCAACATAATAAAGAACCCGAGCCAAACACTGGTTTACCCGATCCCAACTTCGAGTTACAATCTTTTTTCTTGTTTTTTTTTAAAAAAAACTTTATTTCAAATTTTTGAAACCTGTTATAAAACGAACCCGAGACATCACCCTTGTTTCCCCGAGAGTAAACCCTAGTTCACCTTCTTCTTCCCCGAACTTTAATTAACCCAGATACGAACATCCACTCGTGCACGTGCACGATCACCAGTATTGCCTCCGACCAACGTCAAGACCACCCACGAGTCACCTACAACTTCACCAATGACCTCTACAACTCAGATCGACGAAACGACACTGAATTCAAATTTGAACAGGTCGACATTTTTCTAAAACCCATTCGATCGACCAAAAATACCTCGCGCAATCGCCATCGATCGACTGCCACCATGTCGCCACAACTGAAGCTTCATCACATGACAACAATTCATTCCCCCAGGTCCGATCGACCATAATGCTTCCTCGTCAATGAATTCAGTTCGAAAATTACAATAACCAAAATTTACCCATAACCCTAAAACCCCATCGCATGGCTAGCACGGCGATCTGGAATTCAAACGTATATTTTTCTGATGATCCCCTATCTACCAGCTTTCTTCTCCAATAAACACGTCATTCCATTCGTAGCCGATCGACCACAATTGACAAAAAACCAATTCTGATCGACAAAAATTTTCGCATCAATCATAAGCTTAAAATTTCTGAAATGATTATCAAAAATCATGATTTTTAAATACGAATCTTGTTTTATAATCAAAAATGGAAATTAAGAAACTCGATTTTTATGATTTTAAATGATTCTCTCTGTAATTTCAAAATTTTCGAAGTATTTACCAAATATTTCACATGAACTATTTTTAAAGATGAATTTATCTTCTTAAAATATTTTTCCTTTTAAGATCATAACCTGAAAAGGTTTGGAGCAAGAAGAATTGATTTTTGAAATTTGTTGAAGTCTTTTAATAACAACAGACGCATGCTTACTAACATGAACACACATGCACACACAGTTCATCACTGAATTCAATTAAATATATTCATGCAACATTCCTACATACATGAAATCAGATATCTGACAAGCAATGACATATAAATAGACTAAGGGTTTAAATTGAAAGTGTGCTCACCTCAGTCATGAAGAACAAAATAGAGCACACAGGCCTGGGAGTTTGATTTACACTGAAATCTCGAAAATTTGCTTTTGATCTATTGTTTCTTCTGAGTTGAATCTGATCTAGTTGTAAACTGATTTGAACTTTGCTTGGATTTCCAGGTTGAAGTTTTAAATTGCTGAGATGATTTTATTTTGAATTTCCAGGTTTGAAGATTGCTTTGATCTCCAGGCTTTAATTTCCAAATTCTTGATTTTTTTGTTTGGTTTTAAATTTGCTTCGAGGTTTGAGAAGTTTTAAAATGAAGATGAGGAGAAATGAGTAACCTGGTTTTACTTCTTCAATATATGTTTATAAATTTTTTTTACTACAAATTTTAAAAGATCAATGCCACTTGTTAAATTTTTTACTAACACTTGTAAATTAATGTTGCCACAAGTCTTACATTTGTTAATTACATAATATTATTGTTTTACAAATGTCACAAATAAAGATTTTATGTTTAAATCCTTTTCTTAATTTTAATTTAAAAATTGTTTTTAAACCCTTGTTTAGAATTTACTTACAAATTCATGTATATATTATTTACTAACTATATCTATTTTAAAAAGAAAAGCATTATAAATCTTTAACTAAATCTTACTTATATATTTACAAACCAATTTTATTCATATATATGTTTTCTTATTAATTTCCAAAAGATATGTATATTTTACAACTTTTGCTAAACCTTGTTTTAATATCAAATTATATTTACAATTTTAGGTATATACATATATATATATATATATATATATATATATATTATTTTTCAAATATAACTTTTAAATCCAAATTAATTTTATAATATATTTTATTCTCGAATTCCCAATCCAAATTTACTTTCACAATTTAGTTATACGTTTATTCCAAATATTCAAATTAATTCTCAATTTTCTCAAATAAATCCAAATCCAATATATTATTCAAAATATTTGTTTCTGAATTTCAAATTAGAAATTCTATTTAAAATCATATTTATATACATTTATATTAATAAACAAACAAATATCTATTTAAATTTGAAAAATACCAAATTAATTCACAATTTCATTTCAAAAATTAAATTAATTATCAAATTAATACTGGCTTCAAAAACGGGATCGTTACAGATTCACCCTTAAGAAAATTTCGTCCTCGAAATTTGATAGATAGGCAGACAACAAAGAACAGATGAGAATGTTTTACCAGATCAAGCTGAATATTTATTTTGCATTTGGCTTTCCAAATTAGAATATGAACAATACATATGAGAATGATCTCATACAATTTTTTTCACAAGATATTCGGGTCATCCGGTCTATGAGATATGCAAAGGCACTGGTTAGTTCGAAGGACAACTAACCGTTTGTAGAATATGTCTGGACCCAACAGAACAAACAATGGATACTCAATCCAGGTTGGAATATCTTAAAACATACACCAACCTGTCCCTCTTCGGACTTTGGTCCTCATGAGAAATTACAATAGAATTTCAAATTAAATTTTAATCAAGATCGTTTTATTGATACAAATCTTCATATTTTATTCATCAATTCGTTTTAAATAGAATCTCAAATTCATTAAAGTTTAAAACGAAAAGCTGATAGGTAACTGATGAAGAGAATACGAAATAGAAAATTGAGAATAATTCGCAGGGTCATCACCACACTGAAGCTCCTTCTTGTAGCTGCCACAGAGACATCAGAGAATTTGAAATCGGATAATGATCAAAGAGATTGATAGAGAAAAGATTGTTTCCTTGTTGTTGAAGGGTATCGACCATTTGTAGTGATACTTCCATGTCCTCTATCTCGTCCTTTTGTTGCACTCATACTCACTATCAGTGGATAGTAAGAGAATTAACTGAGGCATACAGACAGATATCTTAGGGATATACTCATTCTAGGGTATTCGTAACCCTATCTCTAATGAGTTGCCTAATGTGTTATACTCCTAAGATAAAGTTCTTACTCAACCTTCAGCTCTGATACCAAATGCGACGACCTGAAATCCGACACTCGAAAATCGACATCCGTACCTCACTTGTATTCGAATGTCGCAAATTTAAACGTCGGACTCCAGTTCGGATGGAGCTTATAACATATTGAGTATAACAACACAGCAGAAAAAATGAATAATATCATATATCCAATAAATACAATATCCAAATATGATATAACACTTCCCAACGTATATCAGAGCACAAATACAATGCTACAGCTGAATACAAAACACCAGCAGCGGAACAATAGTGGAATATGATAACATAACTTCAACTTCTAAGAGAGAACTCCAAATTGCATATCCATTTCAAATGCGCCAATCCAAAGCTAGCTCGAACCCCCATCAAGTTGGACTTAAGCAAGGTCAGCCATCCAAAGACTGAAGAAGATTTCCAAAGATTGAAGGCTACCGAATCTACACCTACTATTTGATTATCTGAAAATCCTAACTCTAGACTGCCTCTGTGGAAAATTGTGGGTACCCAAAGTTTAGGAAGGAAACATTAAACTCTGGGTCAGTCATGGGACTGGTATGAGCGAACGAAAACAGTTTTAAAAAAACAAACAACAAAAGAATTTAAGACTAAATCCGCAATGCTTTTTGAAAGTGAAACTACCATAAGGCCTCCCGGCACACACACCATGCAATCGCACACTTGGGGGAGATTTCTCCTTATGATAGTCAAACATGCTTGATACGTGAAAACCATTTTGATAATATTATTATTAGTGCATAATGCAGAAAACAATTTCAAAAGTATAATATAAATCTTAACCAGCATAGGTTCCATTATATTATGCCAGCTATGGCTACCACCTGAGGTGGCAGGTTATACAATTGCAATCGTAAAGGGCTCGTATCGTTTCTTTGGATTTCCAACAAATAGTCAGGAAAAGGAACTTCCTATTTCCACATGGGTATGCCTATGGAGGGACGCCTCAAGAAACTACCCAGATCTCTGCCAACACAAGGCCCGGTTACCTCTGTAACTAGGTAACTACTACTCGAGTATGCCGACCCCGGTCATTTGCGACCTATATCCGAGGATCCTCAAACACAAAGCAACAACCACAAAGAAATGAATTTGCATTAACCAGATAGGTTAAATATATGGGCTCCATACCATGATACCACCCTTTTCCAGAAGGAAATGACATGCCCTAAAGGGCTCGACCCTCATAACCTTGCCCCATCTTTCCTGTTTCGACCATTTTTAGGTTGTGAGGTCCGACGAGGTGTCGTCCACAAAACTACACTTTTCACAAAGCCATGCTTTGATCAACAAATGATCAGCAACACTCAGCATGCCACACTACCAATTGGGAATGTATCACTAGTAACCATCAATTACGTAACCTCTGAGCTCGTATGTCTCGGAGAAGGGTGTTAAGCTAAGAGAATAAATTATTCGCCACCAAACAAAAATGTATTTGATAGAAACCAGCTTTACATCTCAAAGTGTAATGTCAGACACACATCCATACAAGTCTGTTCCGGGTTTGAACAGAACCGAAGGCACTTCACAAAGAAGCCCTTGCAATCCGGGTATTCACAATCTCGATCGGACTTCCCGTCACATATGGAGATCTCTATACCGGTGCGACTCAGTGCAGAGACATTCGACGGGTTATCCTTTCATTCTCGAAAATACCCGGTCTTCACCACCGGTCTTCAAATGCAATCCATAATATCGTATCATTATTCGGAGTGGGTTATATGACTCTCCCAGCTAAACCGAATAATGAGCGCAATATTTTAAAACCATAGGGACAATAGCAACTCAGTTAAGTCACAACTTATTACCCAAAACTTTTCTTTCAAATGGTTCAAACTAATTTCCATTTTCAAACCTTTAAACAAAAAGATTCACTTCACAAAGTTCACCAATCTTTCATATAGATTAATTCATAGCCTTTCTAAAAAAATTCCCTTTCAAATTGGATTAACTCATCCAATCTTTATATCAAAGATTCAATTCATAGCTTTCGAAACCATTTCCAAAGATTTATAGCTTTCAGAAACAATTTTCATTTCAAATCTTTTATACAAAAGATACACCTTCTAGATCCTCTTCAATTTCAATTCAACAATCTTTCACAAAGATTAATTCACAGCTTTCCAAACTATTTACGATTCAAATCATTTAAGTAAAAGATCTACTTTAGTTCAACAACAAGATTTACCAAATCTTTAACAAAGATAGCTTTCAAAACTATTTTCTTTCAACAAAACTGGGAATTCTTTCTTTTTTATGAACGCCATTATTATTTGAAAACAAATACATTTTTTCTTGGGAAAATCCGATTACATTTGCTCAAGTTAAAGCCTTTCAAATATAAACTTGGGTTGAATTAATATTCCCAAAATAATACATTTTAAAATGGTTTAAAACCCATATAAATACATTATATAACTTGTATAACCTTTTTAAACTGAAATTCTCAAACATATAATTCAATTTCAAATCCTGAATTCAAATTCAAATCAAACTATTTTAGTTTCCAAAACTTAAACAAGTTATTCAAAATAACTTTTATCTTTAAATCTCCTTTTCAAAACTTTTCATACTCGGTCCAATCCCATTTCAAAACATTTAGAGTAAAAATTCAACCTTTAAATAATATAATATTTAAATTCAAAATATTTGTGACATAACTGAATCCTCGTGAAATCCATATTTGTGTGTATGGTGTAGTCCAAGGGTTTTACATAATTGTGCAACATCATCAATTATCAAAAATTCAAGCACAATAATATCGATAAGCGGTATAATCTATAACGCTTATCTGCATTCATAGATTCACAGATAAATAATATATATTTATCACAGGTAAATAAATTACATTCATCACAAATAAATAAATTACATTCACTACAGCTCAAATCAAAACGAAGCATCACACATCAGGGATACCAAATAATCCAACATTCAATGGAATCCAAATATCCATAAGTAAGATCAATTAATTATTTGATTAATTTAAATCAGATTAATTACTTATGAATAAACACTAATCCTGGTTAATTAATTATTAATTAATTACAAACCTTAATCATTAATTAACCTTTAATCATTTATTAATTAACCTTTAATAAATTAATTAACCTTTAATCATTAATTAATCAACTTTGATTAATAAATTAATCAATCTTTAATCATTCAAAAATTAACCCCTAATTATTTATCCTTAATTAACTAATTAATTAACCCTTAAGTAATTACCATTTAATTAATCCTTAATTGATTACAATAAGTGATTATCCCTAATCAATTTCATGAACTAATTAACCTTTAATAATTAATTATCCTCGAATTAATTACTTTAATTAATTAACCATATTAATTATCATCCTTTAATTAATCACTTGATTTATCAACTTTAATCATCCATCTTAATTAATTACCATTAATTAATTAATTGTTCCTTAATTAATCACATTAATTAAATTACCCTTCAAGTTGATTACAAAATTAGTTATCCCTTAATTACATTAAGTAATTACAAATCTTTTAATCATAAATTAATTCACCTTTAATTAATAAGTAATTAACCTTTAATCACTTGATTAATCTTTAAATTAATCACATTAACTAATGAATTACATAAATTAAATCCTTTTAGTTAATTAAGTAATTAATCATTTAATCACTTTAAATCTTTAAATTAAATTAAGGATTAAAATACTTCATTCTTTAATTATTTACTTAATCATAATATTAACTTTGTTTTAAAAATAAACTTTTCAAAAACAAAGGTTAATATTAAAAACATTTTAAACTCAAATAATTTTATTTTTCAAACCTTTTATAAGTTCCATCTTAATTAAACATTAATTATTTTAAAAGAAATGGTAAATAAATTATTTCCTTGATTAAGTTTTTAATCTTTAAAGCTTGTTATTTCTTTTAAAAATTAAAACTTGTCAACATAATAATGAACTGAGCCAAACACTGGTTTACTCGATACCAACTTCGAGTTGCAATCTTTTTTCTTATTTTTTGAAAAAAATTTGTTTCAAATTTTTTAAACCTATTATAAAACCCATCCAAGCTCTTCGAGAATGAACCCAAGACGTCACCCTTGTTTCCCCGAGAGTAAACCCGAGTTAAACTTCTTCTTCCCCGAAATATGATTAACCCGATACGAACATCCACTTGTGCACATGCATGATCACCAGAACAACCTCTGACCAACGTCGAGACCGCCCACGATTCACCTAAAACTTCACCAATGACCTCTACAACTCAGATCGACGAAACGACATTGAATTTGAATTTGAACAGGTCGACGTTTTTTTGAAACCCATTCGATCGACCAAAAATACCTCGTGCGATCACCATCGATCGACTGCCACCATGCCGCCGCAACCAGAGCTTCACCACATGACAATAAATCAATTCCCCAGGTTCGATCGACTATAATGCTTCCTCGCCAACGAATTCAGTTCGAAAATGACAGTAACTAAAACTTACCCTTAAACCCTAAAACACCATCGCACGGCTACCATGGCGATCTGCACTTCAAACGTATATTTTTCTAATGGTCCCCTATCCACCAGCTTTTTTCTCCAACAAACACGTCATTCCATTCATAGCCGATCGACCAGAATTGACAGAAAAAACCAATTCTGATCAACTCAAATTTTCGCATCAATTATAAGCTTAAAATTTCTGAAATGATTATCAAAAATCATGATTTTGAAATCGAATCTAGTTTTATAATCAAAAAAGGAAATTAAGATACTCGATTTTTCTGATTTTAAATGATTCTCTCTGCAATTTCAAAATTTTCGAACTATTTACCAAATATTTCACATGAACTATTTTTAAAGATGAATTTATCTTCTTACAAATATTTTTCCTTTTAGGATCATAACCTGGAAAGGTTTGGAGCAAGAAAAATTGATTTTTGAAATTTGTTGAAGTCTTTTAATAACAACAGACGCATGCTTACTAACATGAACACACATGCACACACAGTTCATCACTGAATTCAATTAAATATATTCATGCAACATTCCTACATACATGAAATCAGATATCTGACAAGCAATGACATATAAATAGACTAAGGGTTTAAATTGAAAGTTTGCTCACCTCAGTCATGAAGAACAAAACAGAGCACATAGTCCTAGGAGTTTGATGTTCACTGAAATCTTGAAAATTTGCTTTTGATCTGTTGTTTCTTCTGAGTTGAATCTGATCTAGTTATAAATTGATTTTGAACTTTGCTTAGATTTCCAGGTTGAAGTTTTAAATGGCTGAGATGATTTTGTTTTGAATTTCCAGGTTTGAAGATTGCTTTGATCTCCAAGCTTTAATTTCCAGATTCCTGATTTTTTTTTATTGGTTTTGAATTTGCTTCCAGGTTTAAGAAGTTTTAAAATGAAGATGAGGAGAAATGAGTAACCTGGTTTTACTTCTTCAATATATGTTTATAAATTTTTTACTACAAATTTTAAAAGATCAATGCGAGTTGTTAAATTTTTTACTAACACTTGTAAACTAATGTTGCCACAAGGCTTACATTTGTTAATTACATAATATTATTGTTTTACAAATGTCACAAACAAAGATTTTATGTTTAAATCCTTTGCTTAATTTTAATTTAAAAATTGTGTTTAAACCCTTGTTTAGAATTTACTTACAAATTCATGTATATATTATTTACTAACTATATCTATTTTAAAAAGAAAAGCATTACATCTTTAATTAAATCTTACTTATATATTTACAAACCAATTTTATTCATATATATGTTTTCTTATTAATTTCCAAAAGATATGTATATTTTAAAACTTTTGCTAAACCTTCTTTTAATATTATATTTACAATTCTAGTTATATACATATATATTATTTTTCAAAATATAACTTTTAAATCCAAATTAATTTTATAATATATTTTATTCTCAAATTCCCAATCCAAATTTACTTTCACAATTTAAGTATACATTTACTCGAAATATTCAAATTAATTCTCAGTTAATTCACAAATAAATCCAAATCCAATATATTATTCAAAATACTTGTTTTTGAATTTCAAATTATATATTCTATTTAAAATCATATTTATATACATGTATATTAATAAACAAACAAATATCTATTTAAATTTGGAAAATACCAAATTAATTCACAATTTAATTTCAAAAAGTAAATTAATTATCAAATTAATACTAGCTCCAAAAAAGGGATCGTTCTCCTCACTAATATCTATTTTAAAATATATCTTTTGGAAAACAAAATCCTATAACCAAAATGGTTAAATAGATAATAAAGATAATTAACTGCATGTATGTTACATGGGTAATCATGACTATCCATTAAATCAATGGACTATCCATCTCAATGTATAGTTTTCACTGGGTAACTACCAACCTATATGGCTGACTCAGGCCTACCAGATATACCAAATTTCCTAACTACCAATTAGAAGAAAGCTAGACTATCTGTCCAAAAACACTTATCTTAGTGTTTACCTGAATATATGCCAATCTCATAGTTTTGATAGGCTTACTTTAAACCCAAAGGTTTTGCAAGCCAACCTATAACCTATCATATGTTTATATATTTCTTTCTATGCGTAAACCTACTTTTAATCTTACCCTCGATAATGCCTATGCATCAAAATTTTGAACTGATATCAGCTAGAGGCTAATAGCTGAAGTATAGGGCGCTTTCGTACACCATTCCCATCCGGTTTTTTAATCTCTTATCCTATCACAATCTATCCAAAACTGGTAGGAGAAATAATTCTTTAGTAAAATTCTATGTTAAATACCCATACTTATTTCCTTGAAAACAATTCCTTTATAAATGATTTATTTTTTGAAATCATATTTGAAACAAAAGAAAATATAGACCTACACTTTATCCAAAATATTATGTTAAGATATATATGCTTTTATAAAATTGTAACGATGAATCTCGAAATCACTTGGAAGTTATCTCACTTTGAAACTATGGGCTATAGAGCCCGAAACAATATAATATCTTCTATATTGATATAACGTGGCAAGGATATAGCCGATGAGGGTCTTCGCCCCTCAAAACATATTAAAATCTTTTATTAGTAGAACGTAAGGTTATATAGTCAAAGTTAACTACTTTGCATGGCATATTATAAAATCTTAGATGATACTCGGTGACATTGATGAGCCTCAAACATTAAGGCCATAAAGATAATAAGCAACAACATTAGGGATAAAGTGAAAATAGGCGGTATCATAGCCTTCTTTGAAAATATGTGGCAAGGAATAAAGTAGATGATAAACTGCAGCATAGTTGCCTTATAGGGTCAGCGACATTCTTGAAAACAAGCAACATGATTATCATCGTTATAGGTTATTTTGAAAGTATATGGTCGACAACATTTTAGAAACAAGCGGTGACAAAGTCTTTAAGGAAAACAAGTGGCAATGCTCACTCGGAAGTTCATACCGTCGACCTTAATACTTGACTTCACACTCGAACCCAGACTAACTATAGTTGGTGTCATATGTATCATACTGAATTGGCGTCGAAGCGTTATCATATCCTTGTATGATATGCAGTGTTGTTAGCTTCAGTGTGGCTATGTCATAAATAACATGAAAATTGCTATTTTTTTATTAAAAGTAGTTTCTTTTTATCAACTCCTTGTATTTGTCAAAATACCATTGGATAACAACTTTCTTTATTAAAATCTTTTCAGAAAACTGCTAGGGAGTAGATTTATCATATCCAACACAATTTACAAACCATACATTTTTGTAATAATAATTTAATAATTAATTAAGCTTTTCTAGCTCAAATAATTCATAATAAATCATAATACTTGAGAAAAATCTTTGAAAATCATAATAAATCCAATTTACTATATCTTTTAACATATAAAAATTTGGGGATCAAAAAGTTTAATTAATTATTTTTATTAATTAAAACCCGAAATAATATGTTTTCTCCACTTAGAAAATTCATAATAAATTTGCACTTGCTTGGAAAAAATTGTAAAATTTAAAACCCACTTCTAAAATAATGTTTCTAACATCATAGCAAAATTTCGAGACATCTGACTATCATATGATCGGTTTTCACACTTAAACCTTTTAAGTAATTTCATAAATAAATACAAATATTCTTCAATAAGCATACAATCATTCAACCCCTTAAAACATGGCGTAATAACATCAAAACATTCAGGTTTATGCTTAAAACTAAAACAATAGCTAAAATGTGAGATGCATAACTATTATTCACCTTAAATGGTTTAAGAAGGTAAAGATTTGTATTTGATTTGATTCTCTTACTCTTTGATATTTTTTCCTAGCATTTCTTCTTCCTTTTTGCTCTTAGTGATGGTCGGCCTTTGTTTCTAGTTTCCATTTTTATGAATAAAGTAAGAGAGAAATGAGAATAGGATGGTTGCGTAAAGGAAATGTGCTCTTTTCCTATTTATCCCTCCTCATAAAACCTCCTTATTTATTAATGTTCCAAATAATCCCACTAATTCATTAATTAAGTCTCAACCCTGATTAATTATCAAATCTCAATCTTCTTACTACTTTACGATATTATATTTAATTTATCTAATTAAATAGCCTAAATAATGTTAATCAAAATTAGGGGTGCTGCAGACTCCCCTCCTTAAAGAATCTCATCCTCGAAATTACGGTAAGGTTCACACTAACGTATAAGCATAGATGTAAAATATAGCACCAAACAAATAAAAATAAGTATCCCTGATCTTGTCCTCTGTCTCTCAAGTTCATTCTCTCTTGTCGTCGCTCCACCGACTTTTACTAACCTAACTATATTGTTTCTCAGCTTTTCTCATCCTTAGCTACAATATGAATTGGTTGTCTAACTATGGTCATGTCCTATTCCTCTACTAAGTCATTCAACGTAGTTAGAGTGATAGTATTTTCTGGATCTTGAACACACTTCCTTAGATGAGAAACATGAAAAACATTGCAGACTCCTGCCAAACTATTTGGTAACTCTATTCTATAAACGGGTTTCCTTTCTTTCTATAATAGGAAATGGTACAACAAACCAAGGTGCCAATTTCCCCGATTTTCCAAATCTTACTACATCTTTCATTGGAGATATTTTGATAGAAACATGAGCTTCAACTGAGAACTCTAAGTCCTTTCATCTCTTGCTGCATAACATTTCTGCACAGATTAAGCTTCCTTCATTCTAGCTTGAATCAACTCAATCTTTTCAGCGGCTTCTCTTACTAAATTTAGAACAAGAACTAACCCATCTCTAGTCTCTAGCCAACATATGGGTGATTTGCATGGCCTTCCATACAAAGCTTCAAAAGGTTCCATCCCTAAACTAGTCTAATAGCTGTTTTAATACGAGAATTCAACTAAGTTTAGCTGGTCTTCCCATGATCTTCCAGAATCTAGCACACAAGATCTTACTATATCTTCCAAGACTTTGTTAATTCTTTTCATTTGTTCATTGGTCTATGGATGGTAAGCGGTACTCATCTTGAGCTTGGTACCTAAAGCTTTTTATAGACTCTTTCAGGATTCGCTACTTAATAAAGAATCTCTATCACTGACTATTCTATTAGGACCCCATGAAGTCTAAGCATATTCTTCACGAATAACTTAGCTAAAACAGGTGTTGTCCTTATTGACTTAACGGGTATAAAATGTGTACTCTTAGTCAGTCTGTCCACTACCTAGATACTTTCTTTTTCTCGATTCGACCTTGGCAACCTGTCTATGAAATCCATATATATATAGAATCCTTTTTCCATGTTAGTTTATCTAAAGGTTGAAGCAATCGACTAGGCTTTTGATGCTTGGGTTTTACTTGTTGGCAATTCATACATTGTTTTACCCATAAGCCTACATCCCTTTTTGTACCTTCCCAAAAGAAAATCCTTTTCGTATCCAATCCATCTTAGTCCCTCCAGGATGAATAACATGCTTCGATTGATGACACTCCCTAAGGACTTCATTCCTTAGGTCTCCTAGATCTGGAACACATATCCATCCTTTCTTCCTTAACTATCCATTGTGATTAAGATAAAAGGTTTTCAAATCGTCAGTCTTAGGTCTACCTTTCAATCTTCTAATTCTTTCAACTAGCAATAGATCATCTCTCTGCTTTGAAGCAATTTTATCGATCAATGCTGGTCGAACTTCCAAATAAGATAACATTGTAGTACTCTGATTAGAACCGGCAGTCGATCTTAACCACACACTAGAAGTATTTAATGCTTCCAAATCTTTCCACTGCAATATCATCGCTAACGCTGAATTTTAGTGTATCCTACCAAGCGCATCTACAGCTTTGTTTCCTTTTCTCGTATGTACTCGATTCCAAAATCTTAAGTAGCTAAAATCTCCAACCATCTATGTTGTATGTAACAACCCTGGTGTTGGTGATTACCTATAATATTAAAATGCAACGATGGTTATATATTAATTGAGAATAAAATAAATTAGGGAAGATAAATTTTGTTAAAAATTGTTTATTTGAAATAAACAATGTGTTGAGGTTGAATAAGGGATTAAATTTGATTGGATATTATTTGGTCAAATAAATTATAAATATAGGGTTTATATTAATTTGGGGTTAATAAATTAAATAACTGATACATTTCAACGTTTAAATTATTGAAATAAATCTAAATTGATGAAAATAAAGTTTTAAAAACTTTATTTTGAGATATGGAGAGAAAATGATCATTTATTGATTTTAATTGAGTTAATACAACAATATTAGAAAGTATTGTCGATACTAATCTTCGATTGAGTATAAAAGGATAAATATGAAGAAATTATGTATCTTATTAATGTAAAAGATGAAATATTGTTTAAAAATAACATTTTGATGGTAAAAAGAGTTCAGATGATTTATTGTAATTTATTTGGCAGGAAAATAATTTTTGTACAACTTGTTGGATTAAAAATATTGTAATTGTGTAATATTGAGAAAAATACGGTTTTATTGTTAAAAGTAACTTTTTATTGTTAAAATAAACTTTAATTTGTGGAATAACTATCTTATTTTCATAATAAATGGTTGTATACATTTTTACTTGACTTTAAAATAAGAGAATTTGTGTATATGTTGATAAAATAGGCTAATTATGTATTACATTTTCTCTAAGTAAAAATAGTTTTGGACTTATTTATATAAAGTGTAAATCCATTAACCCATTATCTGGATGTTTCTAGTAAGAAAAAAAACATAATACGCACCTTTTCCTATCTTCTTCTCAAAATAGAAAGCATGCAGTAAAAAGAAATTAAGCAAATCAATGGCCTCATTCAACTAAATCACCATTTTCCACTCAAAATTTGCTGCAAATAAAAGAAGAGAATCGTTAAAACAAGATTATACAAGGTAATCAAACCTAATGCTCAGAGATGTCATCAAAATCTTAAAGTTAGGTATGAATTGTTTGTAACAAGTTTATTTTGTTGTGTATGTCTTTGTTTCAGCTAATACAGGTTATTAGAGCTCCATTTCTCCTTAAAAGTTTGGTGCTTGATATCAAAACCTTTACTAAATCACCAAGTGAGTTTAGTATTCACAAATTCTAGCTAGAAACATTGAATGTTGTGTAAATCGTTCATAGAAATTGCATATTGTAAATATAAAAGTCTCTGTTCTTTATTATCTAAATTCCTTGTTTCTGGTTACCACTTTGACTGACCATATCTTTCACATTTCTTATCCAAATTCAATAATTTTAGATGTTCCAAAAAGCTTAGACTTTATTCAACTTTTAAGTTTTGAATTTTCTAAAATTTTGAAGTAAGCTTGGTCCTAAGAGCAAAACGACGGCAATAATGATCGTTGATCTAAGAATTCTTTTGGCCGTGTCTTTTGGTTTGTAAGTCCAGTTTCGATTATTCTTTTTCCAATTTCAAGCTGAGAAAATCACCTTCAACTTTTATGTTTTGAGTTTTCTGAAATTTTGAAGTTAGTTTGGTCAAAATTATGTTTTTTTTGTTGCTAACCCGAGAGCAAAACGACAGCAACAATGATCGTTGATCAAAGAATTGTTTTGGCTGTATCTTTTGATTTATAAGTCTAATTTTGGTGATTCTTGTTCTGATTTCAAGCTAAAAAATCACCTTCAACTTTTATGTTTTGAGTTTTGAGTTTTTTGATTTTTGAAGTTAGCTTGGTCAAAACAGTGTTTTTTTGTTGGTATCTCGAGAGCAAAACGACAGCAACAATGATCGCTGATCTAAGAATTGTTTGGCGGTATCTTTTGATCCGTAAGTCTGATTTTGGTGATTCTTTTTTTGATCCAAGCTAAGAAAATTAGCTTCAATTTTATGCTTTGGGTTTTGTTAAATTTTGAATTTACAAGGTCAAAGGTTCAATCTAAGGTCGCTGTCCCGAGACCAAAATGACAGAAGTAGTGAAATTCTGATCTCAGAATTGTTTTAGCCATAGCATTTTCATTTCTTATTGGAATTCAATATTTTTTTAATGTCTCAAAAAGCTCGGGATATCTTCTACAACTTTCTTGTTTCGTATTTTCTAAAATTATGCATTTAAAAGTGCAAACCGGCCAAACAAAACACAGGCCTGGGCAAAACGCCTAGGTTTCTTCCTGTGTATCTTGAATTGTTGCACCAGTTTTTTGTGTTTTTTCTTGTGTTTTCCAAGCTTGGTTTTGATGCTCTTTCAGTGCAAATATTGAGAGCTTTATATCGCATATGCCCTAGTATTGAATCATGTATTTTCTTGGATTGTTCGGGCATGGTTTCGATGATAAATTTTAATATAGATATTGAGTATTGTATTATGTTATTCAAGGGATAAACCATGCTTCTTGTAATTATTTTTCGGTTGCTTCTACTATATAGAAGCCCGAATATTCATGAATCCGTTATTGGGGTTTAAATGAATTTTGAAGATTTATTTTGTAATGTTTTCATTGTGGTTCCAAGCGCACGTGCACGTATTTTCAAACTATTTTTTCAAAAGTGATTATATTCTATCATTGTTCTAAGAAATATATTTTACGTAGTGATTTCATATAAACATGATATAATTAATATTTCTAAATTATAAAGTGATTTTTAAACTCGATTTCTTAAACATTTTCTGAAATTTATTTCAATTCTTGATTTTGCTGAAATATATTTTTTATATAAAAATACTCATTTTTCCCCTTTTCGGACGTCTGAGAAAGAGAATTAAATGATTTAGTAAAACATGCGGTATGGGACACATGAGTTTGCATTTTCGGTTAATTCCGGACTTGTGCGATCGAAACCTCTTGAGTATATTGTTTTGAGTTGATAATTGAGATTTTTAATTCCTATTATAGGAATTATTCGAGTTAGCCAATATTTAGCGAGTTGATAGGTTCGAGATCTCCTATTATAGGAGTAATAATCAATGAGAACCATTTATATATGTTGTTTTACTCACCGATGAGACGAAGCAAGTATTGAGATGAGATTTTCCTTTTTGAGAATTATGGTTTACAAGAAATCACTATGAAATTTACTTTCACTTGCTGATGATACGAGGCAAGATATATGAGTGTTCCAAGATTTCTGAGATTTATGATTTGTTTTTATGATGCGAGGCAAACTATGAGTGGGTAAACCGTTTAGTACAAGCATGTGGTATGGGACGTAGGTTAACACTTTTTGGGTTCCTTTCCGAGTGTTTGTGATACATCCATGAGTATGCCATTGTTATACACCTTCGGGTCATCTGAGTTATGTGACTTCGGTCATCACGAGTTATATGACTTCGGTCTTCGGTCACCATAAGTTATGTGACTTCGGTCACCACAAGTATGACCTTCGGGTCGATGAGTGAGGTACCTAATTATAGATAGCACTGACAAGAGTTTAGCACATGCATCATTGCTTTGGCTTCGCAATCAGGAATCTGGCCAATCCGGATTTTTTGAACTTTCTGAATTTTTTGAATTTTACTATGATTTCACCATATTAAGATGTCTTTGTTACATGGATAGCCTAGTGCTACATGACATGTTATATATATATATATATATATATATATATATATATATATGGTGATTTCTTTTTTATGAGTTTTGAACTCTTTTTGAGAAGTTCCATGAGATTTGTGTTTGGAAATTTTGATGAGTTTCTCTTATGGCTTTTGTATGGTTTCTTGCATTGGATTTCTTACGTTGAACTAAACCTATTCATGCAACAACCCTTTGTGAATCTATATCTCGGCATTGTAATTGAGCTATACTTGTACTTTCTCTTTATAAGTAAAGGAAGAATTCTCTTATACACTTACATTCCTCTTATCATTTACTAATATCAAGTTCTAGCTAGCCTGACCCGTGTATTTATTACTCGGGTCAGACCGAGTTGCAGATTAGGTGGTTGAACTCTTAGCTTGCTTCACCTTTTGGACTCCACCATCGATTTTGGATATTGCATAGTTTTTGTGTCGTAGCCTTTTGTTTGGGAATCTTATGATTTATATATTCTTTTGTAGGGGATGTATTTATATATACATATATATGGTGGTCGAATAACCCCTTGTGATATGTTGTATAATATATGATGTATGTGTATGTATATATTATCTGTGTTGCTATTCTGTGACCTATGATTGTTGTGGTTATTATATTTTGTTTCTGAACCGATCCAGTAGCCACTATAGTAGTGTATTAGATAGGAATTAAGTATGTCGAATATGAGATGAAATGGAAAAAAGAGTACAAATACCGACATACTTAGCTCTTATCTAATGCAAGACTATGATGGTCGCCCTTAACTAGCCATATTCTCCACATTAGTAGACAAATTACTAAGTAATTCTCTTTGTTAATGTGGGTCTTGGGGTGGGGTGTCACATCTTGGTATCAAAGCAGATTTATAAAAAAAATGTAATAAACACAAAACAGTAACACGATTACCATACATCAAGTATAATACAAGTGTAAACATTATCCTCATTCGTAATCAAACCCAACCTTGTCCTTAGTTCTTTAAGTCCTTTGGGGGTAGATAGAAAGGAATATGTCTAGGAGTGTCCTTAGTTCCTACCCATCCTTCTCCTCTGCACAAATCTGCATTTGCGTGTATATGGAACAACTTTACCCATTTGGAGGCAAGCCATTCAGAGGCTCCAAGTCCTTTTTAGAGATTCAGGCTTGGCTCCGAACATGCGAGCATATCTTTACTCGCATAAAGATCTCTGATCATCACCGTGTTCTTGTGGCATTGAGTATGCTGCAAGAACGAGCACTAGACCAGTATGAGCTTCTTATTGTCGAGATAAACGAGTCACTCTTACTTGGCAGCAGTTTAGAAAGCGTTTTGAGCACAAATTTGTGACTGAATCTCAGAAAAATTTCATAGCCGGTCACTTCCTTGAGTTGAAGCAAGGAAATCCTTTGTTTTTGAGTATGTTTCCTCTTTCGAGTCCCTATCCAAATATGGAACCGAATTTATCAGCAATCCCTGTAAGAAGAATATTAGGTTCATTTCTGGACTTAAGAAATTGTAACAATCCACAAATTTTGAACATATTTTAAATAAATTTCTTTTAAAATTTGAATTTAATTATTTTAAAATTGATAATTTTTGAATTTTAACATATCATTTTGGGATTTGATGTAAAATGTTTTTCAAAATTTAACAAAACAAATATTTTTCTAAAAATTTAAATTTGGACAACTTTGGTCAAAATTTGACTTCCTGTTAAAATTTTAAATTTGAAAAATTAAAATTTATTCTTTTTTTATGAAGCTGGATTTAATTCTAACTTTCTCTCTGCTTTTTGTTTCATAAAATTCTAACTTTTACTTCTCCAAATTTGTTGTTTTCAGCCTATTACACGCAATTGTTTTCTCTTAACCTCTATCTTATTTATATTTTGATTTGGGCTTGTACTAATGGGCTGAGAAACCCTACAGTAGATGAGAAGCCACTTGTTGAATAGCCTATATAACATCTCCTAGGGTTTTAGTTATCCTCTTCATCCTTCATTTGTGCCTCCACATAGAATTATATAAGTCTTCTTCTTCTTCATCCTTCTCCTCCAAACCCTAGACCTTCTTCCTCTTGTCCCCTACAATTTTCCTCCTCCTCCCCATAGAAATTTCGGCCATCACCTTCCCATCACCAAACTCCAAACAAAACCTACTTCTCCTCCTTTCTTTTTCCCTTCTCCTCTTCACAAAAATTTCGGCCTCCACCTTCTCATCCCACCACAAACCCTATAGCCGAACTTCCTCAAACCCTTTCCCTTTTCTTTGCCTTGGCCGTGACCATCTCCACCACCACCAGACCCTAGCCTAGCCGAACCCACACCCCTAGGCCAAGCCCCCACTACCAAAACCCTAACCCTAGGCCGAGCCTTCTCCACCAAAACCTAGTCGAACCTCTTGTCTCGCATAAGGCCGAACCCACCTCACCAAAACCCTACCTATGGCCGAGCCTAACCTAACCAAAACCACCTCTAGACCAAGCCTATGCACCCCCTAAACAAGCCTCTTCTTATGTATTTTGCAAATATTTTTTTTCTACTTTTATTTTTCCTTGTGAATTATTTGTTTATGTATGGAATTTATTTTATTTTCATAGCGTCGGATTTAGATTCTCCTCTTGCTCAAGTTTGTCCATAATTTGTCGTGCTTGTTTCACTTTGAATCACTTTGCTAACCAAATAAAGGTGAGTAATCACTCTTGACAACATACTTATAATTTTGGTGAATTGATGACAATTAAATTGTGAGGATATGTATATTTAAGTCTGACATTTCACCTATGATTTTATCATGTTATTTCATATGTTTTATTATGTTATTTCATATGTTTATATCATGTTATTCCATACGTTTATATCATGTTATTCATATGATTTTATTATGTTGTTTCATATCATATTATACATGTTTGATCATATGCCATGATATGCAGAATATTGTTATGTCATTTAATATTCTCATACTGCAAGTTCCTTCACTATTGGTTGAAATGATACATACCCGAACGATCTTTAGATTAAGAAAAATTGTTATGGGCTGAAATGATAGGCCTGAGAAATTTTATTTTACTTCGGATTGCGGGTTGGAAACGATATAAAACCCAAAAAAATAATAAATTGCGGATTGAAGTGATATATGTCCTTATTTACTTGACCCTAGGGTAGATAATTTTATACAGACTCCTCGGTTGATTTAAAAATGACTTTTCTAAAAAAAATTATTGAGTAATTTGGATTTTCATATGTGAATCTCAACCAAAATTAATGTAATGATTTCTGTAAAAAAATTTATGCGGGTTAAGATTTTTATAAGAAATAAAGAGTTGAAAATGTAAAATTTGGAATATAAATTACAGCCCGAAGATTAATTGAAATTTAATAATCCTACTTAAGAATGGTATTTTATTCTAACCTATAAATTGTAAGTTTTAATCCAAGTAAAAGTGATTAAAATGATAAATGTTTTATGGGAAAATGTAAGTTAAAACGTGCATTTGACATGTAAGTCTTAAACTAGGGTAATTGGTATAACTTGGGTAATAAGAATAATAAAATGTTATTTACTAAAAGAAAATAAAGTGTAAGTTAAAATACTTTTAACTTAGCGTAAGGATTTCTGCTTTGAAATTTGATATTTTAGTAACAAAGTTATTTAACTAAAAGTATGGTTTCTTTAGTGACCAAATATCTAAATTTGAGTAATATAATAGGAACGATAGAACGGCTATGATAAAAACTGTAAATATATATACACTATTTGATTTCATAACTATGGTAGTAGGAAGTATTACAGTATCGATTCAAAACTATTCGATTTGATTCAAAACTGCTGTGATTGCCTACTGTAACAATTCTGCATTGCTGCGCTTTCTTTAGTGTAACAATTCTGCACTGCTGCGGATTCTTACATTAACCGTTCTGCACTACTGCGAATTCTTACAATAGCACTTCTGCACTGCTGTGAATTCCTAGCATAATAGTTCGGCACAGCTGCTAATCCTTACAGTAGCACTTCTGTTTTGCTACGTTGTCTTAAAAGTGACATTTTCAGAATGCTACAAGTTTTTTAAAGTGCTATATCTTATGGTTCTAAGGGTTATATTTTAAAGTGCTATGATACATAAACTTTTATGTTTCAAGGGGTTATAATTAAATGAATTTGGAAGTGTTACGACTTTTGAAAAATGAATATTATTTAAAAGAATAATGATATGGAAATTATATGGTTTTGAAAGGAATATGTTTGATTCGAAATATAAACATTTGAAATTTATATAACCTGGGTTATAATAACAATGAATTGTTGAAGTGACCGGGATCGGATATGGGCATACTCTCAGTCGATACCGAAAACCACTTTAACAACTGCATACGCGGTGGAGATTCTAGAATGAAGTAGGATGGTGGCGACGATCCTAAAGGTATATTTACGTGGACCTAACTCCCATGAGTTAGCATAAGGTATAGCTAAAACAGAAGCAATCGATGGACCAAGTAGGGTAGATCCTTTAATCGAACACACCTCATCGTTAACCATTCTATTACATTGTGATTGATTTGGTGTGCACCTTTGATCCGGGAGTGTGGATCAAGTTGGGCGATAGTTGCGGCTATGCTTTACCAATAGTCTGGAAGTGTAATTGGTATATCTTCCCTTGCATTGCCTAGTTGTGTCGTGTCGCCTACCCTAGCACGCATTCTACGAATTTGTTTTATGTCGTACCTATAGAGTATCCTCTGGCGGCCCTAGTTTACGCGGAGTTATGGTTGGCATCCAAAATGTGTTAAGGTGGAAAATGTAAAGCTTTAACGCTATTTTTAAATAGTATACTTTACTTTAGACATTGTTATAATAGTGTATTACTACATAGTAGATAGTTTAACGGATCCTTAAAGGATGGGCGATCCCAAGCATCTTTAAGTTACTAATGCATTTCTTCTGCAGTTCACTTGAGTTGATTTACATTTTATAAGTATGTATGTCCTGACTCGAGTGTTTTGTGTTTTGCTTTACGGTCGGGTCAGCTTGAGTTTCATAGCTTTGGTTTCATCCCCTTTTGGGGCTAGAGATCCTATGGAAATTTAGCTATCTACTGGATATTTTACTCCAGTTATTTCCACTCAGCTTTTGCTTTTGTAGTAGAGAACTTATGGATCTAACTTTCCAAGTGTATTTTCTTCCTGACTAGGTATTATGTCTTAGTTTTGAGACTTTGTATCTGGGAGCTTCATGAATTCCTATGTTTATTGTATTTTCGCTGCGAGTTATTCTGATATTCTATGTCTGTCAGTCTGTAATTGATTTTATATGAACCAAATTTTATCAACAATCCGTTGTTTTGGATTATTCTAGTCTGATTGATGTGGTTTTATGGTCTATTTGAATGTTGGCGGGATGTTACAGTTGGTATCAAAGCTTTGGTTTTCGACAAACCTTAGCCTGTAGGGCAAAAACTCATTTGAGATAGGGTAGAAATACCTTAGGATGAGTAAAATCAATCTTAGAATCATTTTCTTGTGAGAGAACGTATTTTCAAGTATAAAATGGTTTTCAAATGATTTTCAAATGATTTTTAAAAGATAATTTTGGATATAAAATTTATTGTTTAAATCAAATTTTCCTTAGAATTTTCCTTCCTTTCGAATCCACCTTGTATTGTAGAATTCTTTGATTAGGATTTCCAATCTAGATGGGTCTTTTCTTCTATCTTTTCCTTTATTTTTGTCCTAAAATTCATTCTTGGATTTTCAAGATGAATCGTAGAAATGCCAAAGGTTAGGGTCGTGGTGTTGCTCTAGTTCCAACACCAATTGCACCCATTAGATTCACCACTCTCTGTAAGGAGTTCACTTAGCTAGGTGGTACAAAGTTTTCGAGATCAGAGACCATCATTGAGGCTCGGTAGTGGCTGAGAAGTTTGGAAAGGATTTTCGCTGGTTTGGAAATGACCGACATTTAGAATCTAAGGTTAGCAGCATGGAAGTTGAAGAAGGCAGCACTAGATTGGTGGGAATCTGTTATAGCCAACACTATTGAGGTAGATATTTCTTAGGAACAGTTTAGGTATTGTCTTGAGTTAGTCCCCTGAATTTGGTTTAGGTTACTCCTTTGGAATCTTTCTTAAGTCAGGATATCTTGTTTTAGGGAGGCTTTTGTGGCGAACTGGATTCTAGAAGCTGGGAAGTCTCAACTATACGGGGAGTTTATGGATCTGAAGCAAGTGGATATGTCATTTTTCGAGTATGAGAGGAAGTTCAACGAACTTACAAAGTTTGGTTCTAGCTTGATTGATACCCCTCTTAAGATGAATGAGAAGTTTATAGCTAGAGCTCGCCTAGAGTTTTATAATCGTCTGATTTCACATGTGCACGGCCCTTTTACTGGATTGATGGATGTTTCCATTAGGTATGAGAACCCCACTTCTAAGGAATCATCTATTACTCATGCACCTTCATCTCAGCCTTCTTCTGGCAACTCTAAGAAGAGAAAGTCTAATTTCCAGCATCATGAGCAGAATTGGCTTAAGAATCCCCATTTAGGATCTTCTTCTTCCCATTAGCAGCCTATTGATCTTTCTTCCATCACCTGCTTCAGATGTGACCAGAAAGGGCACTACGTCAATAGTTGTCCTACTTTAACCGGAGTTTCTGTCCTCCAGCTCAGGTGACTAGGCGTGATCTTTGCCATATTTGCTTGCAGCCTGGCCACTTCAAGCAGGATTGTCCCACTCAGCAGAAGGGCAAGCCATCTGGTATCTTTGCAGTTACTTCCCACGGCACCTACTCCTAATGATACCCAAGGCACCCTCCAGAGCACCTTTATCTTGTTTGACCTTCCTATTTGTGTTTTACTCGACACTAGAGCTTCGCATAGTTTCATTTCGGTGGATCTTTATGATAAATTTGAGCATATCCTTTCACCTGAGTATGAAACTGTACCTTTATGTGTTATTAATCCTATTGGTGGTCATTTTGGCTATCATTTTTCTGGTAATTTCTATGTTCTTGGTTTCGATGATTTTGATCTATTACTTGGAGGAGATTGGCTGAGGTGCATGAATTTGTTATTTCTTGTAGAGCCTGAACCCTTTCTCTTGTTGGTGATAAGGGTAATACTTTGGTGATTTAGTGTCGTATGCATCAGGAGTATGTAGGCAGTTTTATCTATTCTCTTAATTCTTCCCTTAGTGATCTTGATTCCACTCCTTTAGTCAAACTCTATCCCGACGTATTTGGTGAAGTCACTTCTTTACCTCCTAAATGGGAAATCAAATTTCGTATTGACCTTATTTCTGGAGCTCAACCTGTAGTTCTTCCTCCCAGAAGAATGGAACCCCATGAGAAGGTTGAGTTGAGGAAGCAAATCGAAGACTTGTTTTCTAAAGGTTTGATCAGAACCAGTTACTCCGAATAGGAAGAAGTAGTAGTTTTTGTCACTAAGTTTGATGGTTCTTTGAGGATGTTTGTTGATTAGAGGGAGATGAACAAGCTCACTATGAAAAGCAGATATCCTTTGCCTCGCATCAATGATATATTCAATCAATTTTATGGAGCTACTGTATTCTCTCAACTTGATCTTGCCACCAGTTTTCACGAGCTCAGACTTGCCGACGAAAGTATTCCCAAAACTGCTTTCCATTCTGAGGATGCTTTCTTTGAGTGGTTAGTTATGCCTTTTGGCTTGACTAATGCCCAAACTTTCTTTGTCGACCTTATGAACCAGGTCTTCCGTGATGTTCTTAATATGTTTTTTCTAATCTTCATCAACGATATTCTTGTTTTCTCTAAGTCTAAGTGGAACACGAGATCCATTTGAATTTTGTTCTGAAGACCCTTAGGAGTCATCAGTTGAAAGTCAAATTCTCGAAATGCCATTTTTGGAAAGATGACGTCCAATTTCTAGGACATATTGTTTATGGTAATGGAGTTTCTGTTGATCCAGTTAAGATCGTTGCGATCAATGTATGTCTATCTTCTCTTCTTTCCTTTTTACATTAATTATTTTATCTCTTTCTCGGTTCTTATTCTCCTTATTCCATTTTATAATTGGAAAACTCCTAGGACTCTATCTGATATCCACAGCTTTCTGGTCCTTTCCGGTTATTATCAGAGATTCATCGAGAATTTTGCTCGGATTGCTGCACGTCTCATCGCTCTAGCTCGTAAGAATGCTAAGTTTAGATGGAATGATAAGTGTGAAGCTGAATTCAATAAGTTGAAGAGCAAGCTTACTACCACACTAGTTCTTACCGTTCCAAATGAAAATGAGGGATTAACGGTATACACTGATGCTAGTCGAGAAGGTTTGGGAGCTATTTTAATGCAGGATGGGAATGTTATTGCTTATGCCAGTCGTCAGTTGAAGACTCATGATGCCAATTATGCAGCCCATGATTTGGTATTTCTTGCCGTAGTTTTTTCTTTGAAGCTTTGGAGACATCATCTTTTGGGAACTAAGTTTGAGCTCTTTACGGATCAAAAGTCTTTGAAACATATTTTCACCTAGAAGGATTTGAATATGAGACAAGTTAGGTGGCTTGAGTTTCTAGCTTCTTATAACCTCGACGTCAATTATACCCCAGGGAAAGCTAATGTTATAGCCGATTCTTTGAGTAGGAAGAAGGCGATGTTATGTCAGCTTGTTGTTTCTTCTCCTCTTATGGATCGTATTATTGCTAAGGAAGATGAGGATAGGATTATTAGGTTATTAAGGAGAATGTCTGTAATAGAGTTAGTGGTAGTAACCTAGATGGAAGTGGGGATTAGATTGATGATAAAGGGATTATGAGGATTAATAATCGGATTTGTGTCCCGAATGTCGATGGAATGAGGCAAGAATTACTTCGGGAAAATCATTGGTCCAGACTTTCTATTCATTCAAGTGTGATGAAGATGTATCATGATATGAAGAATCTATATTGGTGGAGTGGTATGAAGCGTGATGTCTTCCTCTTTGTTAGTAGGTGTGCGACTTGCCAGCAGGTTAAGGTTGATCATCAGAAAGCTGCTGGACTATCGCAACCTCTTGAGATTCCCAAATGGAAATGGGAACAAGTTTCTATTTATTTTATTGATGGACTACCAAGAACTAGGAGAGGTAATGAAAGTATTTGGGTAGTTATGGATAGACTGACTAAGTCAGCCCATTTCATTCCCGTTAGATCTAACCGTTCTACTTCTAGTGCGGTTGAGATTTATATGAGAGAGATTGTTCATCTTTATGGTATTCTGGTCAGTATTATTTGTGATAGAGACCCCATCTTTACTAGTCAGTTTTGGAAAGCTTTTCAAGAATCTTTAGGTGTTTGTCTGAATCTGAACACTGTTTATCATCCGCTGATCGACAGTTAAACAGAAAGAGTGAATCATGTTCTAGAAGATCTTCTTCGTGCCTATGTCCTTGATTATAGAGAATCTTGGAAAGAACATCTCCATCTCGTTGAATTCACCTATAACAATAGTTATCAGGTATAATCTCAAATATCTGTTTAAGGTAACATTTATCTATCTTATTCCATTTTGAATTCAGGCTAGTATCGCAATGGCTTCTTTGCTGCTCTTTATGGACGCCGTTGCAAATCTCCATCTTGCTGGATTGAATCCATTAATCGTTTGGTTCTTGGTCCGGATATAATTCTAGAAGCATCTGAGAAGGTTGAGGAGATTAGGAGAAAGATGAGTATTGCTCAGAACAGAAGAAGTGAGTTGATAGATGTAGGAGGAGTTTGGAGTTTTCTGCTAGTGATCAGGCTTTCCTTAAGGTCTCTACATTAAGAAATGTGATTCAGTTTGGTCGGAAAGTGAAGCTTGCCCTTAGGTTTATTGGCCATTTTTGCTTCTTAGAGAGAGTGTTTGTTCCTTAGCTTATCATTTGCAATTTCCTGAGAAGCTTTCTGGGGTGTATAATGTGTTCCATGTTTTGCATCTTCGTTGGTATCTACATGATCCATCTTTGATTGTTCAACCTTCTGCTCTCAAGAGATTGGATATTGAGCCAAATCTTACCGTCGAGAGGAAGCCACTTCGTATTATTGATAGAGGTATGAGGCAGCTTCGAAGAAATCTATCAACCTAGTCAAAGTGTAATGGAGCACTGATGATCGGGATTGTACTTTGGAAACGGAAGAGATCATTCGTGCTTCAAATCTGAAATTGTTTGTTCCAGGTACTATTCGTTGCCTTTTTATCCTTCTTGTTTTCTGGGTTTCATTCCTTTTCGAGGATGAAAATTTTTGAGTGGGGGAGAGTGTAACAACCCGTGAATTTTGAACATATTTTAAATGAAAATTTATTTGAAACTTTGAATTTAATTATTTTAAAATTGATAAATTTGGAATTTTAATATAAAATTTTGGGATTGTCTTTCCAAATTTAACGAAATAAAGATTTTTTTAAAAAATTAAATTTGGTCAACTTTGGTCAAAATTTGACCTCTTTTGAAAATTTTAAATTTGAAATTTTGAAATTTATTCTTTTTTATGAAGCTGAATTTAATTCTACCTTTTTCTTTGCTTTTCGTTTCGTGAAATTCTGATTTTTACTTCTCCAAATTTGTTGTTTTCAGCGTATTACACGTAGTTGTTTTCTCTTAACCTCTATCTTATTTATATTTTTATTTGGGCTTGTACTAATGGGTTGAGAATCCCTGCAGTAGATGATAAGCTGCCTGTTGAATAGCCTATGTAACATCTCCTAGGGTTTTAGTTAGCATCCTCATTCGTCATTTGTGCCTCCATAGAGAATTATGTAAGTCTTCTTCTTCATCATCCTTCTCCTCCAAACCCCAGACCTTCTTCCTATTCTCCTCTACAATTTTCCTCCTCCTCTCCTTAGAAATTTCAGCCATCACCTTCCCATCACCAAACACCCAAAAAAACCCACTTCTCCTCCTTCCTTTTTCCCTTCTCCTCTTCACAAAAATTTCGGCCTCCACCTTCTCTTCCCACCACAAACCCCATAGCCGAACTTCCTCAAACCATTTCCCTTTGCTTTGCCTTGGCCGTGACCATCTCCACCACCACCAAACCCTAGCCTAGCCAAACCCACATCCCTAGGCCGAGCCTCCACTACCAAAACCATAACCCTAGGCCGAGCCTTCTCCACTAAAACCTAGTCGAACCCCTTGTCTAACCAAAGGCCGAACCAACCTCACCAAAACCCTACCAATGGCCGAGCCTAACCTAACCCAAACCATCTCTAGACCAAGCCTATGCACCCCCTAGACAAGCCTCTTCTAATGTATTTTGAAAATATTTTTTTTCTTTTATTTTCCATGTGAATTATTTGTTTACATATGAATTCATTTTATTTTTAAAGCATCGGATTTGGATTCTCCCGTCACTCAAGTTTTCCATAGATTGTCGTGCTTGTTGCGCTTTGAGTCACTTTGCTAACAAAAGAAGGTGAGTAATCACACTTGACAACATGCTTATAATTTTGGTGATTTAATGACAATTGAATTGTGAGGTTATGTATATGCAAGTTTGACATTTCACCTATGATTTTATCATGTTATTTCATACGTTTAATTATGTTATTCATATGATTTTATTATGTTATTTCATATCATATTATACCTATTTGATTATATGCCATGATATGTGGAATATTGTTATGTCATTTAATGTTCTCACACTACAAGTTCCTTCACTATGGGTTGAAATGATACATACCCGAATGATCTTTAGATTAAGGAAAATTTTTACGGGCTAAAATGATAGGCCTTAGTAATTTTACTCGACATGGGATTGTGGGTTTGAAATGATATAAAACCCAGAAAATTAATAACTTGCGGATTGAAATGATATACATCCTTATTTGCTTGACCCTAGGGTAGAGTATTTTATACAGACTCCGTGGTTGATTAAAATTGATTTTTCTAACAAAAAAAATTATTAAGTAATTTAGATTTTCATATATGAATCTTAACTAAAATTTATTTTAATGATGTCTGTAAATTTGTTTATATGGGTTAAGATTTTTTACGAAATAAAGAGCTGAAAAGGTAAAATTTGGAATATAAATTACAGCCTGAACGTTAATTGAAATTTAATAATCCAATTTGACTTGATAACGGTATCTATTCTAAACTATAAATTTTAATTTTTAATCCATGTAATAGTGATTAAAATGATAAATGTTTTATGGGAAAATGTAAGTTAAAACGTACATTTGACATGTAAGTCTTAACTAGGGTAAATGGTATAACTTGGGTAATAAGAAGAATAAAATGTAATTTACTGAAAGAAAATAAAGTGTAAGTTAAAAGACTTTTAACTTGGCACAAAGATTTCTGCTTTATAATTTGATATTTTAGTAACAAAGTTATTTAACTAAAAGTGTGGTTTCTTTAATAACCAAATATCTAAATTTGAGTCATATAATAGGAATGATAGGATGACTATGATAAGAACTGTAAATATATATATATATATATATATACACACACACACACACACACACACACACTATTTGATTTCATAACTATGGTAGCAGGAAGTATTACAGTAACGATCCAAAATTATTGAAATTTCTTACGGTAACAATTCAAAACTGCTACGATTGCCTACTGTAACAATTTTGTACTACTACGATTTCTCTATGGTACCAATTCAGCACTGCTGTGGATGCTTACAATAACAGTTCTACACTGCTGCGAATTCTTGTAGTAGCACTTCTGTACTGCTGTGAATTCCTACCGTAACAGTTTTGCACTGCTGCGAATCCTTACAGTAGCACTTCTGTTCTTCTGCGATTTCTTAAAAGTGACATTTCCAAAATGATACAAATTTTTCTAAAGGGCTATATATTATGGTTCTAAGGGTTATATTTTAAAGTGCCATGATACCTAAACTTTTATGTTTCAAGGGGTTATAATTAAATGAATTCGGAAGTGTTACGACGTTTGAAAATTGAATATTATTTTAAAAGAATAATGATATGCAATGTATATGTTTTGAAAGGAATATGTTTGATTCGAAATATAAATCATTTGAAATTTATACAACCACGGGTTATAATAATGATGGGTTGTTGAAGAGACCGGGATCGGATATGGGCATACTCTCTGTCGATATCGAAAACCACTTTAACAACTGTATACATGGTGTAGATTCCAGAATGAAGTAGGATGGTGGCGACGATCCTAAAGGTATATTTACGTGGACCTAACTGCCATGAGTTAGCATAAGGTGGCTAAAACAGGAGCAATCGACGGGCCAAATGAGGTAGCTCCTCCAATCGAGCACACTTCATCTTTAACCATTCTATTACATTGTGATTGATTTGGTTCGCACCTTTGATTCGGGAGTGTGGATCGAGTTGGGCGGTAGTTGCGGCTATGCATTACCAACAACCCGGAAGTGTAATTGGTATATCTAGCCTAGCATTGCCTGGTTGTGCCATGTCACCTACCCTGACATGCCTTCTACGAGTTTGTTTTATGTCGTAACTATAGGGTATCCTCTAGCGGCCCCATTTTACGGGGAGTTACGGTACTATATACACTATTGGCATCCGAAATGTGTTAAGGTAGAAAATGTAAAGCCTTAATGCTATTTTTAAATAGTATACTTTAATTTTGACATTATTATAATAGCGTATATTACTACATAGTAAATAGTTTAACGGATCTTTAAAGGATGCGCGATCCCAAGCATCCTTTAAATTACTAATGCATTTCTTTTGTAGTTCACTTGAGTTGATTTACATTTTATAAGTATGTATGTCCTGACTCGAGTGTTTTGTGTTTTGCTTTACGCTCGGGTCAGCCTGAGTTTCACAGCTTTGGTTTCATCCCCTTTTGGAGCTAGAGATCCATCGGAGATTAAGCTGTCAACTTGATATTTTACTCTAGTTATTTCGACTCTTCTTTTGGTTTTGTAGTAGAGAATTTATGGTTCTAACTTTCCAAGTGTATTTGTTTCCCGACTTAGTATTATGTATTAGTTTTGAGACTTTGTATCTAGGAGCTTTATGAACTCCTACACTTATTATATTTCCGTTGTGAGTTTTATGATATTCTGTGTCTGTGATTTTGTGATTGATTTTATTTGTCCCAAATTTCATTAACAAATTGTTGTTTTGAATTATTCAAATCTGACTTGTGTGGTTTTATTGTCGATTTGAATGGTCCAAAATGGCGAGATGTTACAGAAATATCTAAAGAAGTCACTCAAATTTCAGCTTGAGCTTTCATTCAAAGAGCTTGTGGATTCGATGCTTTATTTCGAAGCCTCCAGAAAAGAAAGGGATAGTAGTGACAAGGCCGAGGTTTGAAAGAACTCACATAAGAAGAAATTTCTCTTTCATAGATCCCAATCCTTCCTTCCGAGGAAGAAGGAAAAGCAAGACGGTTCTAGTTTTCATCCTTATGCAGCACCTTCTACGGCTAGAGTTTTAGCTTGCTTCAATTATGGTTCTCGTGATAACCAAGCTTGAGAGTGTTCTCATAACCACCAATGTGCCTATAGCAAGAAGAAAGGACATTTGGTTTCTTCAAGTCCTAAGAAGGCAAAAGGTTCTAATTTAGGGAATCTGATTGTGGCGAAGGCTTTTCATAGTGCCTCTCGGTTCAAGATATATCTCGTACCATTTTGGAAAAATTCTATTCTTATCCATGACTATTATATCCGAATTCTCTTCGATACTAGTGCCTGGCATATATCCGTATCGGATAAATTTAGTAATGCTACTAGATGTTGCGGTCTTGAGGATTGCATATCCTTTTGAAGGGATCACAATACTTGGCGTGAGAATTTTGTGATTTTTTCCTTGTAGTATATCATTTTGTGTGAATTAGCACACTGTTTCTATCGAGAGTCATGGGTAATTTAAGAAGGCATGTCTTGCATTTTATCAAGCCGCATTCTATGATTTGTGGGATCCTATAGTAAGGTATCCAAATTCAGTTGGTTTGTTATTCCTTGTCTTCGGAATATTGATTATGATTTCAAAGTCTTTGTATTCGCTCTTTAGTATCGAGATGTTGATAATATATCGTGAATTCCCATCATTGCTTTTCTATTGATTTCTGAGAGTCAGTTTCAGGTAGGACACCTAATCAGGCAATCTAGTATTGTATTGACCTCATTCCTAGGTCGTAGTCTTTCGGTCACCCTTCAACGAGGGTGTCCACTAAGGAAATGAAGTAGTTCATTGAATTTATTCGACTTTCCCATTCTTACCTCTTTTGAGATATCCTCTCAGGATACTAATTTGTTGATAGGCTTTATGATATTACTTCATTCGAAGTAATGATATGTTGATAAGTCTTCTTCTTCTCATTTGAGAAAATATCTTGCCCTTACCCTTAAATTTCATCTGTCCTTTTTAATCTATTGAGTGGTGTTAGGGTCATACTTCAGTTTAACCCTACACTGATCCCCTTGAGTTATAAGTTGAGGAGGATAACGTTCATCATACCACGATCTACCCTTGTATGAGTTTTATGAGTAGTTCATTATACCTTCCAGAATGATGAACACTCTAGTCTATCCCATCAATCTCGTGGATCGAGTATTCTGAGAATATCTCGATGAGCTCTTCTAGTGTTTTAGATTTTGAGTATAAGAAATAAAAAATGAGATTTCAAAATTTTAAAATTTTAAGAAATGTTTTAAGAGAAATTGGTTTTTTGGTTGAGTATTAAATTTGACGAGCTTCTTTTAAAGAAAATGATCTTTATGTTCGGTTGTCCATCAAATCCTTTAAGAATTCTGGTCGGTGCGCCTGATCAACGTTATCGACAGGAATTTCCTAAACGCTATGATGAGACAATCAGACATGATAAACTGAGTTTTAATAAGATTTAGTTTGTAAATTGACTATTATAGGATTGAGAATTAAATTTTATTTGGATGGCTTATGTAGCCAATGAACATAGTTTGTTGGATGAGTGGCGAAGTGGTTTTGATCATTTGGTCCACTCTACAGCCAATCTATAGGGTTATTTATTATAAATCAATGGCCAGGCAATGCCATTATGATAATTGAAATATATGAGTTTGGATATAGTTATGTTTTATTGTTGAAATGATAAGATAATATTTTGTTTAAAAAATAAAATTCTATTGAATATTTTAAAATGAGTTATATATGTTGAAGATGGATTATTTTTTGAGAATTTGGGTATTTGAAAATAAGGAGTAGCAAATTTTAAAATTTTTATCTTAAAGATTGTTGAAATGAAATTATAAAATTCTTTTGAAATTATGACTTTCGAAAAAAGTACGAATTTGAAATTATTTTTCATTTTTATAAGTGCTACAGTAAAGAGTTTGTAAAATTTTCATGTGTTGAAAAATTGAGGTTTTGAATATAAAGATAATGAGTTTTGGAACTTTAAGAAGTTTGATTGTAAACCAATATTTGATTTCTTGTGTTTATCTTGTCTTAGTGCAATAGTCTAACGATTTGCGCTTTTGCGGTCGTTTGAGTTTGGTGGCCTTTGAAGGAACCACCTCTCATCGAGTTTTCATATCTCCCTTGTTATCAAGCCAGTATTATAGCAACTCTTTCCGTAGTGACATAAAAAATGTTATGTTGATGATCACCTTTTGATTGGAGTTCGGGATAAAAGTTGAGTTAAAATCTCGACTCTATTTGAGAAGTTTTTGAGAAATGAATCTCACCCGATCATTTTTTGGGTAGCATTCTGTGCTGTATTCTTATTTCGATGGAGAGATGCCTTCAAAATCATGAGTTATTGCTCATACAAATTCTATAGTCCAATAATCCTGACGAATGAAGTCGGGAAATCATACAATTTATCGAGCAATTATGTTTTGGTCTTCTTTCATCTTGAGTTGAGAGTGAGAAATTTTAATCTCGAGTTTGTCTATCTTTCTTTTGATTGATGAAATAAAATGAGTTGAATATAGTTCTTCCCTTAAAATGTCTACAACAACCCTGGTATAGGTGATTACATATAATATTGAAATATAACGATGGTCATATTTTAATTGAGAATAAAATAAATTGAAGAAGATAAATTTTGTTAAAAATTGTTTATCTACAATAAAAAAATGTCTTGAATTTGAATAAGGGATTAAATTCGATTGAATAAATATTTGGTTAAATAAACTATAAATCTGGGGTTTATATTAGTTCGGAGCTAATGAATTAAACAAGTGATGCATTTCAACATTTAAATTGTTGAAATAAATCTAAATTAATGATAATAAAGTTTTTGAGAATTTGGAGAGAAAATGAGCATTTATTTTAATTGAGTTAATACAACAATATTGAAAAACATTTTCAATATTAATCATTGATTGAATATAAAAGGAGAAATACGAAGAAATTATGTAACTTATTAATATAAAAGATGAAATATTGTTTAAAATAATATTTTGATGATTAAAAAGAGTTAAAACGATTTATTGTAATTTATTTGGCAAGAAAATAATTTTTCTACAATTTGTTGGATTAAAAATAGTGTAATTGTGTAATATTGAGAAAAATAGGGTTCCATTGTTAAAAATATCTAAAATAAACTATGACTTGTTAAATGACAATTTTATTTTCATAAGAAATGGTTGTATACATTTTTATTTGACTTAAAATAAGTGAATTTGTGTATATCTTGATATAGTAGGCTAATTATGTACATAAATTACATTTTCTCTAAGTAAATATAGACTTGGGCTTATTTGGGTAAGGTTTAAATCCATTAACCAATTATCTTCTTCTCATATTAGAAAACATACATTAAAAAGAAATTAAGTAAATCAATGGCCTCCTTCAACTAAATCTCTATTTCCACTCAAAATTTGCTATAAATAAAAGAAGAGAATCATTAAAATAAGATTATAGAAGGTAATCAAACTAAATACTCAATGATTTCATCAAAAATCTTAAAGTTGGGTATAAATTGCTTGTAACCAGTTTATTTTGATATGCATGTCTTTGTTTCTGCTAACACAGGTTATTAGAGCTCCATTTCTCCTCAAAAGCTTGCTGCTTGGTATCAAAACCTTTGCTAAATCAATAGTTGAGTTTAGTATTCACAAAAGATAGCTAGGAAGGTTGAATGTTGCGTAAATCGTTCATAGAATTGCTTACTGTAAATATAAAAGTCTCTATACTTTATTATCTAAATTCCTTGTTTCAGGTTACCACTTGGACTGACCATATCTTTCACGTTTCTTATCCAAATTCAATAATTTTATATGTTTCGAAAATCATAGACTTTGTATTTCAACTTTTATGTTTTGATTTTTCTGAAATTTTGAAGTTATCTTGGTCAAAATTGTGTTTTTTTGTTGCTATCCCGAGAGTAAAACGACAGCAACAATGATTGTTGATCCAAGAATTGCTTTGGCCGAAACTTTTGATCTGTAAGTCCAATTTTGGTGATTTTTTTTTCTAATTTCAAGCTGAAAAAATCACATTCAAATTTTGTGTTTTAAATTTTCTGAAATTTTGAAGTTAATTTGGTCAAAACCGTGTTTTTTATTGTTATCCCGAGAGCAAAACAACAGCAACAAAGATCGTTGATCTAAGAATTGTTTTGGCTGTATCTTTTGATTTGTAAGTCCAATTTTGGTGAATCTTTTCCTGATTTCAAGCTAAGAAAATCACCTTCAACTTTCATCATTTGACTTTTCTGAAATTTTGAAGTTATCTTGGTCAAAACCATGTTTTTTTGGCTATACTAGGAGCAAAACGATAGCAAAAATGATCTTGATCTAAGAATTGTTTTGGGCGTATCTTTTGATCCGTAAATCCAATTTTCGAGATTCTTTTTCTGATTTCAAGCTAAGAAAAACAGCTTCAATTTGTAAGCTTTGGGTTTTGTTAAATTTTAAATTTTACATGGTCAAAAGCTCAACCTAAGGTTTATTTCTCGAGACCCAAATGACAGAAGTAGTGAAATTCAGATCTCAGAATTGTTTCAGCCATATAGTTTTCATTTCTTATCGGAATTCAATAATATATAATGTTCCAAAAAGCTCAGGATATCTTCTACAACTTCATATTTTTCGTTTTCTCAAATTATGCATTTAAAAGGGGCAAACCGGCCAAACGAAACACAGGCCTGGGAAAAATGCCTAGGTTTCTTCCTGTGTATCTTGAATTGTTGTACCAGTTTTTGGTACTTTCTCTTGTGTTTTCCAAGCATGGTTTTGATGCTCATTTCAGTGCAAATATAGAGAGCTGTATATCGCATATTCTCTAGTATTGAACCATGTATTTTCTTGGAATGTTCAGACGTGGTTTTGTTGCTAAATTTTAATATAGATCTTGAGTGTTGTATTATCTTATTCAAGGGCTAAACCATGCTTCTTGTAATTATTTTTGGGTTGCTACTATTATATAGAATCCTGAATTTTCATGAATCCGTTATTGGAATTTGAATGAATTTCGAAGATTCATTGTGTCTCCTATTATAGGAGGAATAATCGATGGGAATCATTCATATATGTTGTTTTACTAGTCGATGAGAAGAAGCAAATCTTGGGATGAGATTTCTCTTTTCGAGAATTATGGTTTATGAGAAACCACTATGAGATTTATTTGCACTTGCCGATGATACCAGGCAAGATATATGAGTATTCTAAGATTTATGGTTTGCTTTTATGGTGTGGAGTTAACTATCGGTGAGCAAACCGTTTAGTGCAAGCATGTGGTGTGGGACGCATGTTAACACTTTTCGGGTTCCTTTCTGAGAGTTTGTGACAAATCCACGAGTATGCTAGTGTTATAGACCTTTGGGTTATCTGAGTTATGTGACTTTGGTAACTACGAGTTATGTGACTTCGGTAACCACGAGTTATGTGACTTCGGTCACCATGAGTTATGTGACTTCAGTCACCACGAGCATGACTTTGTATCCAAGAGTTAGGTACCTCAATTGTAAATAGCATTGGATAAGAGTTTAGAACATGTAGCATTGCATTGGCTTTGTAATGGGGTTCAGGCTAATTCGAGTTTTTTGAATTTTCTGAGTTTTACTACGATTTCACCATATTAAGATATCTTTGTTACATCGATAGCCTAGTGCTACATAAGGTGTTACATATATATATATATATATATATATATATATATATTATGATTTTGTTTTTATGGGTTTTGAACTCTTTTTGAGAAGTTACATGAGATTTTAGTTTGGAAATTTTGATGAGTTTTTCTTATGGCTTTTGTATGGTTTCTTGCATTTATGTGGAATGCCCTTGAGTTTGGATTTCTTATGTCAAACTAAACCTATTCATGCGACAACCCATTGTGACTCTATACCTCGCCATTGTAATTGAGCTATACTTGTAGCTTCTCTTTATAAGGAAAGGAAGAATTACCTTATATACTTATATTCCTCTTATCATTTACTAATATCAAGTTCTATCTAGCCTAACCCCTGTATTTATTACTCGGGTCGGCCCGAGTTGCAGGTTAGGTAGTTGGACTCTTAGGCTCCACCATCGACTTTGGATATGACATAGTTTTTATGTAATAGCCTTTTGTCTGGGAACCTTATGATGTGTATATTCTTTTGTGGGGGATGTATGTGTGTGTGTGTGTGTATGGTGGTCGAATAACCACTTGTGATATGTTGTATGATATTTTATGTATGTGTATGTATATATTGTCTATGTTGCTATTCTATGACTTATGATTGTTGTAGTTATTATATTTCATTTCTGAATCGATCCTATAGCCACCATAGTAGTGTATTAGATAGGAATTAAGTATGTCAACTAATTCAGATGAAATGGAAAAAAAGTGTACAAATACCGACATACTTAGATCATATCTAATGCAAGACTATAATGGTCGCCCTTAACCATCCATATTCTCCACATTAGCAGACAGAATTAATAAGTAATTCTCTTTGTTAATGTGGGTCTCGGGGTGGGGCGTCATTTGGAACAACAAACATGGGCATATTAGTCAATGAATATTTTAGCTTTTGGAATGCTTCCTCATATTTATCGGTCCAAACATACTTCACGTCCTTCCTTTTTAGTTTAGTCATTGGTGCTGCTATACGAGAGAAAACCTTGATAGATCTCTGGTAATAGCCAGCTAATCCAAGAAAACACTTTATCTCAACCATTATCTCCATCTCTTCCAATTATTACAGCTTTTGTCTTAGCTGGATCTACTGACAACTCTATTTCTAAGACTACATAACCAAGGAACTTAACCCCTTACTTCAAAAAATGACACTTTAAAAACTTCGCTTTTAACCGATGTCGCCGCAGTGTCTCAAACTCTATCCTAAGATAAATTTCATGATCTCTTTCATCCTTGGAATATATCAACATATCGTCTATGAATACTAACACCAATCTATCTAAATGCTCTTGGAAAATTTGATTCATTAAATCTTCAAAGAAAGCAAGAACATTAGTTAATTTGAATGGCATTACAAACTACTCATATGAAACATATCTTGTTCTAAACATCGTCAATGGTATGCTGTCTTCTGCCACTCTTAATAGATGGAACCTTGTCGCTAAATCTAACTGAAAAAATACTTTGGCTCCACCCAACTGATCAAATAAGTCATCAATTTTTGGTAAAGGATATCAACCCTTTATCGTCTTTTCATTCAACTTACGATAATCGATACACATCCTTAATGACCTGTCTAGTTTCTTCACAAATACCGTAGTCGCTCTTTAAGGCGAACTGCTTGGTCTAATAAAACTTTTCCCTTCTAAGTCCACCAAATGCACCTTTAACTCATTCATCTTGGTAGGTGTCATTCTGCTAGGTAGCCTGCTTATAGATTTAGCTCTAGGTATAGGATCTATTTGAAACTCAAAAGCTCATTTCAGCGGTAGTCCTGTAATTGGCTCAAAGACATCTGCAAATTTTCTAACTACAAAAACCCGATTCAACTTGTTTTTCACCTCCATCATACCTAAGAAAGAAAAACATCGAAAATTGGATTCACTACAGAGTATACAATTCTGTCACTACTTTTAGGATGTCTTAGTGATATATTCTTATTGTCAAAAATTATCCTAGCATCATACTTACTTAATAGGACCATACCCAAAATAATCACAAATCCTATGAAATCAATTACATTCAAATTGCAGGAAAACGTATGACCTAATAATTCAAACTCTATATGATCATATATCAACCCTAGAGTTGCATACCATCCTATTGGATTCACAACCAGGAGGCAACTAGATAGGATGGTTCTAGGTTAAGCTTATCTACCAAACAATGAGATATAAAAGAATGTGATGCACTAGTATTAAACAATATCTAACAGGTAAGCCATGAATCAAAAGCGTACCTCCCATTACAGTTTTTCCTTTCTCCTCGGTTGTTGGTTTCGAGGTAGACAGTTTCGAAGAAAATACTTTTCCATTTTCTACTTTGGCTACTTCCAAACATTTGTACTTTTAATGTCCTAATTGGCCGTAGTTAAAGCACTTAATGTTCTTCTTTTGAACGACTTCCTTTTCCTTACCAGTTCAGCACTCATGAGCATATTCCTCTTCTTGTCACACTTGTAACACACAACCTCAGAATTTCCTTTCTTGGCAACTCCATCTTTCTGAGTACCCTTCTTCTGGTAAAATATTTCTTCGGATTCTTTCCACCCTGATTCTCTACTAGCTTGTTATACTGAACAAAGCAAGCATCACTTCATTCCTCAAAATCGTCTCAACGACTACATCACATGGATCCTTGAGATGTGGTAAAGTTGCCATAGAAAGCTTAGGTCTCAGTCCAAAGATGAACTTCTAATTCCTTTTAATAACTGTGTCAACAATAGCATACCCATATCTTGGTAACTCCTCAGAACTCGTTGCATATTCCAGCACAGTCATATCACCTTGCATCAACCCAGCAAATTTCCTTAAAAGAGTTGACTTAGCAATCGTAGGCATAAACGTCTCTTTAAACCTCCTCCCAAATTCAGCCCAAGTCAAAGTATCCTCTGCTACCTCAATAGTAACACTATTCCACCAGTAAAATGTAGCTCATTTTAGTTGCTCGGATGACAATCTCCTCTGTTGTTCGTCATTCAAATCAAGATCAGTGAAAATCCTTTCACAACAAGCAACCAATTCTCCATTTCAATTACATCCTCTATTCCAATAAAGGGTTCCCTCCAAGTCTTGCATGGTCTCTACTCAAAATAGCATAACTGTTGATAACCGAAACTTCTTGATTAGCTCCTCCAGCATTTCCTCCAACTAATGCAGCAGCAGCTCTTGCTTGGATCATGTTGACAAAAAATTGATACATTGCTCTTATGTCAACTGGTGGTATTCTAGCACCTACATTAGCAGCTGTCTGTCAACCTGCATTCCTTCTATTATTGGGCTTAATATTTCCATTAGTAGTGGTGCTTCCTACACCAATATTCACTCTTCTATTTCCTACCTCCATATCTAACTTCCTTAACTCTCTATTCGAACCTAAGTAAGATATGGAACAACGTAGCAACTGTCGGTCAAACTGCATTCCTTCTATTATTAGGCTTGATATTTCCATTAGTAGTGGTGTTTCCTACACCAATATTCACTCTTTTATTTCCTACCTCCATATCTAACTTCCTTAACTCTCTATTCGAACCTAAGTAAGATATGGAACAATGACCTAAGAGAGAGGGAGAATAGAGATAAAGTGTATACTTATAAATAGAAAATATAAGTACATTACTATAGCGTTATCTCATACCCCAATCTTATTCTCCGATTTATTTGGATTATTTTTTTCAAAACATGTTTCTAAGTTCAAAAATTCTTTTAGTTTTTCATAAACTGTGCTCTGATACAAAGTTATAACATCCCCTAATTTGAGTCTGAAACTAACCGCTACAGATGTTGTATTCATTTATAGTATTAATTTTCGGTGATAAAATGCGGTCGTGTTATTGTATCATAACATCAGAGGCATAAAAATATGAAATAATTTTAAACACAATTTTTGAAGCAAACATTCACATTTCATTTCAAAGATAATATTTCATATTCATTACATAATCCCAAATGTTGCCCAGGTTGAGATAAACATAATTATTAAAAAGTAATCCAAGAGAGACATATGAAGGTGCCCACTTAGTTGATCATAGTTACTAAATAGATAGATACATCTAATGTCAATTATTCATACAACAACTGACATAACACAACGGATAATAGTAATAAATGGAATCCTACATAGCTAGCTTTGCCTCCTGCACTTCTCCAGAAGGTTTATTCTCCAAAACCTAATTAACCTATGAACTCTTGCTTTCAACCTACTCAAATCAAATTTTGAGCACCCGAGATTTTTAGGGGAAAACATAAAATTCAAGTCATACAAAAAGCTTAGTGTGAATAATAATATGTCATCTCGGTTTATAGACATAGTGAGACCACGCCGCAACGGGTTTTCCTCTCACTAATATCACTTTTATAAAATATATTTTGTAAAATATCATGCAAACACAATGGTTAAATAGATGATGAAAATGATCATATGTATGCATACTACATAGGTAATCGTGACTATTTGTCAAATCAGTGGACTATCTGTCCCCTTGTTCAGTTTTCACGAGGCAACTACCGATCTACGTGGCTGAATAGGGCCTACCAATTATACCAAATTTCCTAAGTGACTATTAGAAGAAAACTGGACGGTCTTTTCAAATACACTTATTTTAGTGTTTACCCGAATATCTGTAACAACCCGATATTTTCAACCATTCGCATCCGCACATGTCGGACTTGAATTGCTCAAAATACCGCGTTGTAAATATAATTTGGCAAATCACAGAATATACAGTAAATAAACAGTCACAGATCACAGACACAGAGTACATAATAATGTAGCGGAAGTAAAAGAAATAGTAGTTCATGAAGCTACTATATATATAAGATACATCAGAGTTAAACAAGATATAACAGAAGAGTAACAAGATACATCAGGTACAAATAAGAATCTATCACTGGAATCACTAGATATTGAAAGCAAAATAGATGGCTGGATCTTCAAGCAAAGCTCCAACTCGGAAGGTGAGTCTTGAATGCTAAATCACTCAGTCTGACTTGAGAATAAAGCAAAACACAAAACACTCGAGTCAGGACATAAATACTTATGAACTGTAAATCAACTCAAGTGAATAGTAAGAAAAATGCATCAGTAACTTAAAAGATGCTTTGGATCACCCATCCTTTAAAGATCCGTTAAAATATTTACTATGCATTAATATTATGCAATTATAATAATGTCTACAGTAAAATAAAATTACTTTAAATAGCGTTAAGGAGTGACCCAATATTCCCCTTAACACATAATAGTGCCAATAGTCTATACAGTACCTGCATATCTCCTGATCGGGAGACTATGAGAAGATACTCCATAGGTACGCCACAAATAGAAACTCGCAGTATGGCTCGCTATGATAGGTGACAAGGCACATGAGGCAATACCGGGGTAGATATACCAATTACACACGCAGGCTGGTGGTAACGTAGCAGCCACATACGCCCACCTCGGAACACACTCCCAATCAAAATTGGAGGATGGCCATCAAATCAACCACAAGTAAGAGTATAGTATCGAAGAAATGCATCTGACTAGAGGAGCTACCCCCTTTTGGCCCGAGATTGCTCCTGTTTTAGCCACCTTATGCCAACTCACAGGAGTCGGGTCCGCATTCATACCTCAATAGGATCATCGCCACCATCCTACATCATTCTGGAATCTCCACCGCTTACACGGTCATTAAAGTGGTTTTCGGAGTTGGCAGAGAGTATGACAACTTCCGATCCCGATCTCTTTAACAACCAAACGTTATTATAACGCCGTGGTTATTTCAAAAATAATTTATTCTTCAAAAATCAAATCATTTCATTTCAAAACTATATTCCTTTCAAAATAGTTTATACTTCTAAACCAAACCATTTTTATTTCAAAACTATATTAAAATTTATCATTTCCATTTCAAACATATATCCATTTTTCAAAAATCATAATACTTTCAAAGTTATAACTCTTTCGAAACCAAATACTTTAAATCATTACACTTTGAAAATCTAAACATTTCGAAATCATACATTTGAAATCATAGATCATTCATTTGATTCTTTACATTTTACAAATTTATTCAATTAACCAAAATTTCAAATTTCCAATTTAGTTCAAATCAAACCGTTAGTTTCAATTCAATTCAGTTTCCCAACAAACCATTTCAAATCTTATAAATTTCAAATACAGATTTGATTCGAAAAATAAACTATTTAATTTTAATATATTTCGAAGCTTTAATATCCCACATTTCAAAACTAAACTTTATAATTTCACATATCTCAATTTTGACTTCATTATTACTTAGTTTTGAAATATTCATTTCATAAATCCAATATCATTTAAATAAACCAGAATTTCAAGTAAACCAAATATCCGTTCATATTAATATAAACTTTAAATATTCATTTATCGAATAAATCAAAATCAAATATCATTTCAAATTCACATTCTTTATTAAATATTATGTCATTCAAAGCCATTTAAAAATCAATTAAAATATCATATCCTTTCAAAACCTCATTATCAAATCATTATTTGAATTCAAATTCAGATATTCAAATTTAAATATCATTTAAAAATCAAATATGTCATTCATTTATTATTTCAAATATCATTAAAAATACATTTCAAAATTCCATTCAAAAATTCATTTATCTCATTACATTTCATTCCATTTAACACATAACCAAGTAAACCTTATTTGAATTCAAATTCAATATAAATTCCTTAAAATTCAAATTTAAATATTAAATTATATTCAAAACTCTCTATATTTCAAAAATAATCAATTTCCAAAAGTTAAATCATTTAACACTTTAAAATATAACTCAAACAGTGTTAAAATCTATAACATTTCAAACATTGTCAAAATATAGCAATGACAGTATTTATAAAGTGCTATTGTAGCTTATAGTTTCCAAAATAGTTTAGTTCAAGAATAACGGCATTTATAAAATGCCGTAATAGATATTTAGTTATTTCAAACATAGTTAAGTTCAAAACAACAGCATTTTAAAGTGCTGTCATAAAACTATAGCATTTTAGAAATGCTATAAATAAAATTCCAGATTTTATTATAACTTTTCAAAAACAATAAAACTTCAAAAAATTTCTATTTAAATTTATAAACCATATTTCTAGACTTCAAAATATCACATTTAAATACTTTTAACATATGATTTATCACAATAAAATTTAAAATCAAATATCCAATTAAAAATTCAATTCATTTGTTAACTCAAAATTTCATTGTTTATTTACTTATTAAATTTAAACAAAAACTCAACATTTTTCTTCAAATATCATTTCAAAACTTTAAATTAAATTTCCATTATTTACTTACATTTTAAAAATATAATTTAAAGTCAAAAATCACATTTACTTCAAATTTACATCCTTAAATTCACAAATTCAAATTAATATTTAGCCTTCTCAAAACTAATAAATATATATTTTTAAATCAAAATTTCATACTTTAAAAATACATATCTATATAAAATCATTTAAAAATATACCACGGTGTCTGTATATAATTTTCTAACCTAGGTCAAGTGATACCGATATATATCATTTCAATCCGTAGTTTATAAAGAAAACCTGGGTTCTATCATTTCAAACCCGCATTCCCAAGTAAATAAAAATAAATAAAAATCGCTCAGGCCTACCATTTCAGCCCATAAGGATTTTTTCCTATTCTAAAGTTCGTTCGGGTATGTATCATTTCAACCTATAGTGATTCTATTCTAACAGAGAACTTGCAATGTGAACATATGCATAAACAATATAAACAATGTCAATGTCACAATATAATGTCACATATCAGATGTCAGGTGATAATTAACAAAGTAAACATGTTAATAACATGGCATAGCATATCATATCATCATCATTTACTTGCATAACATTTTTATTTTACTAAACACTTGTCCTTAATTCACTATTTCATAAGTAAAAATGTCAGAGTGAGAAAGATTCACCTTTTCAAGCTGGAGTTAACAAATCAAACTACACGAATAGATTCCAGAAAGACTGGTATGGAGCGACACAGCATGACTTGATTCAACCAGGAAGAGAGAGCCGAGATATTATCTTGTAAACAACCAAATAAATAAAATAATACAACATACATATGAATATATTTAACACAAAACACATTGAAAAAATTTGAATTTAAAATGCAACAATGGACAAGATGACTTTACCATGCCTTAACCATTCAAAAGCTTAGCCATAGCTGGACCTAGGCTCGGCCATGATATGTGTTAAGCTCAGTGTGAAGGCCTGCAAATCCGTACCCCTTTTGAACTAGAAAAATCCCACAACAACTCAGCCCAAAGAGGTACAAACTTACGAGTCTTTAGGGTTTAAAGAAGAAGAGGTAGAAGAAGAAGAAAGAAGAAACAGAACCAATAACAGAATCTCACATTTCGCAGCGGAACAAATATAATAGATAAATAAATATCTTTAAACAGAATCACCATATCAGTTATTACATCACATCACATTAAATTATCAGAGTGTACAACAACAAACAGCGGAAAGAAATATTACATATATAAGTGATACGCCTCGCCATCCAGCTCCAACTCCTGATTTCCACAGCAAATTCTTGACTTTACTCCCGAATAATGATAACCTGACTCTAGGCTGCCCATGTGTAAAATTATGGGCACCCAGAGTTTAGAAAGGTAACAATAAACTCCAGGTCGGTCATGGGACTGGTATGAGATTTTAAAAATAGTTATTTTCACAAAGAAAGCAAAAGAAATCCGCTATGCTTTTGGAAAATGAAACTACCATAAGGCCTCCCGGCACACACACAATGCAATCGCACACTTAGGGGAGATTTCTCCTTATGATAGTCAAATATGCTTGATACGCAAAATCAATTTTGATATTATTATTAGTGCATAGTGCAGAAAACATTTCGAAAGTATAATATTAATCGTAGCCAGCATAGGTACCATTATATTATGCCTGCTATAGCTACCTCCTGAGGAGGCAGGTTATACAATTGCAATCGTAAAGGGCTCGTATTATTTCTTTGGATTTCAACAAATGGTCAGGCTAAGGAACTTCCTACTGACACATGGGTACGTCTCTGAAGGGACGTCCCGACAACCTACACGGATCTTTGCCAACACAACGCCGGTTACCCCCTTCCCAGGAAGTAAAACCTAAGATATGCCACCCCCCGGTCGTTTGCGACCCTTATACGAGGATCCTCTACACCAACGACCACAAAGCAAAGTATTTGCAGTAACCACAAGGTTAAATATCAAGGCTCCATACCTGAAACCACCCTTTTCCAGAAGGAATGGACATACCCTAAGGGAGCTACCCTCGAAACCTTGCCACATCTTTCCTGTTTCGACCATTTTCGGGGTGTGAGGCTCGATGAGGTCTCGTCCACAAAGCTACACTTTTCACAAAGTCATGCTTTGGTCGAAAAATGATCAACATCACTTCGTATGTCACATTACCAAATTGGGAATGCATCACTAGTAACCATCAACTACATAACCTCTGAGCTCGTACGTCTCAGAGAAGGATGTTCAGCTAAGAGAATAAATTCTCCGCCACCAACAGAAATGTATTTGATAGAAACCAGCTTTACATCTCAAAGTGTAACGTCAGACACACATCCATACAAGTCCTTTCCAGGATCGAACGGAACCGAAGGCACTTCCAAAGAAGCCCTTGCAATCCGGATATTCACTAATCACGTCCAGAATCCCCATCGCAAAGGGTGATAAAAATCTCTATATCGGAGCAACTCGATCCAAAGATATTCGACATGTAATCCTTTCGTTTTCGAGAATACCCAGTCTTCAACACCATCTTCAAATGCAATCCCATTTCGTCGTATCGTTATTCGAAATGGGTATTATGACACAAAGCCCTCTCCCAGCTAATCCGAATAACGAGCGCTTATTTTCAAAAATAAGTGTTACATTCAGATTTCAACAAATCACAATAAATTCCACTTTGATCTTTTTAAATAAAAGATTCAACACAATCACAAAGGTTCGATGTGGTTTTCGGATATCCACTTGGAATTCGACCCCCGGTCGCATCGAAATTCAAATGCCATAAAAAGGCCAATATTGATAGTCGGTTATTTAACTATCAATCAACATCCACAACAATTCGCTAGATTCAAATAAATTTCCCAAAATATTTATTTTCAAAATATTTATTTTCAAAATATTTCCGCAAGATATATTTCACACTTCAACCATTTGAAAACAAATCTCAAATTACTTACCACATTTCAATACTTTGAAAACAAATTTCAAATCACTTTTCCTTATGCGGAATACATTTCCAAATATTTATTCATTTCCACTGGAAATCTACCGAGTTAAAATAATTCAAATCACTTATCCCAAAATATTCTTGGAACATTTAAAATAAAACTGTCTTAAATACTTACTTAAAGTAATGGTTATGAAAACATTATACTAATTATCACATATAAGATTTTAAGTCCCAACTAATTTTTAAAATAAAATTTGTAGATAAGATATAACTATTTAAATAGTCGTTTCCTAAAACAAATATCAATTTTAACCTTTAAAATAATCCCTTCTATAAGTAATTAAATAAATCCATACTTTAAAGATTTGAAACAAGTTAAGAAAATAATTTATCCAAAGTATCCTTTGTTAGGAACTGAGTTGATGATGTTTTGATGACAACAACCTTATATAGTTATTATACTTTACTTTATAAAATATATACTAACATTTCCATATAGATAGATATATATACATATATATAGGAAGTATATGCAGGTATCATCGAAGACTGATCAGTATAAAGACTCAAGCATCAAGATGAAGATTAGAGATTCAAGATTCAAGACTCCAAAGAATCAAGATTTCAAGATCTCAAGATAAGTGTCTAGTATTTTGTTAAAACTTCATAATAGCACTCTCATCTTTCTTCCAATTTTCTTTTGGGATGGAACCCAATTTCTATCGAAACCAGTGGCTTACAAACCCACGACAAGTAGCTTACAAACCTACGACAAGTGGCTTACAAACCCACGAAAATCAAAATCATTTAAACTACTTTGTACAAGTTCTCGAGTCCTATGGAGGAGCTCTGTAGGAAGGTTCTTGTAATTTCAGTTTGAATGGATTTTTCAAAATGTTTTTAAATCTGTTTTCAAAATGTTTTAACTTTCAAAATCATGTTTTCAAAAATATTTTCAAACTTTGTTTTAGCCTTGAAATATTCCTCTATTCTGATTTTAAAAACTTCTATTTTTAAAACATCAAAACTTATTCTGATTTTAAATATTACTTATATAATTGACGGTCTATATCAATTATATATATATTTAAAATAATTTTTTATATTCATTCTCTATCTCAAAATATTGTTTAAACATTTTACTTTGCTTCAGAGAAGTTTCAACTTGTTTTAAATTCAATTGTCTTTACAAAACAACATCTCTATAATTTTGAACTAAGGGATGTCGACATAAGGGGATACCCCATGTCGACATGGTGACAGTTGGATTCAAAATTCAATTTTCAAAAGAAGTGTCCATTCGTTCGAAACCTTTCGCCAATGGTTATGACTGTTGTGCATCTATATAAAGGCTTCCAAAACGAATTTTTTTAACAACTACTTTCTTATTTTCTTCACTCTTTCTTCTCCACCATTCCATATCCATAAAACTTCATATTTTCAAGATCGTGCCATCATTCTGCCAAATTCTCAATAGGAAATCATTTAGATACTCTCTCTATTTGATTCTCCATCATTCTACTAAAGATCAAAGTGCTATTCAGAGTTATATGATTAATTTGTATTCAAAAAGTCCATAGAGTCTGTCCATTCAAAAGGATTGTTATTAAGAAGTATTAGGGTGTTCTTGTGTCTCGTAAATCAAGAGAGTTTACCCCGGACTTGAAGATAGGAGGGTTCCTCAAGGCCTTAGAAATTGAGGGTTGTAATTTGGATATTGGCTTATAAAAATGTGTACAAGGATATTGCCTTGGTGCAGGACTGGTTGTAGGAGGATTCCAAACCAGTATAAAATCCGGTGTGTTCTTTCCTTTTACTTGCTTTACTTTACTATTTGCATTTGTTATATGTTATGTGATCATTCTGTGTTAGAATTCTATTTAGATTTGTATTGAAAGTTTTAATTTAGTCATATAGTTCATATATTCTTTAAAACACTATTCACCCCCCCCCTCTAGTGTTGTTTCTGCCTTAAGATCCTTAATCTGCATCCCTAACAATTAGTATCAGAGCATTGGTTTTCATTGTTTTCATAATCTAAAATTTTGAAAAGTTTTAATGGCACAACACACTAATAATGTCACTCCTGTCACCACTACTTCTGTCAACACAAGCACTAACACTAGTTCATTTGTAGAAGGTCAGTCTACTGTCAGACCACCACTTTTTAATGGCAGTAATTATGCATATTGGGCATGTAGGATGAAAATTTATTTACAATCCATAAGTTTAGATACTTGGAATATGACACTAATTGAACATATTGAACCAACTACTAATTTTGCCTAGTGGACTACTGAGCAAAAGACGGTTGCACAAAACAATTCTAAGGCTATGAATATACTATTTTGTTCACTATATAGGAATGAGTTTAATAGAGTCTCTGTTTGTAAGTCTGCATTTGAAATCCGGAAAACTTTGCAAGTAACTCATAAAGGAACAAGCAAAGTTAAACAGACTAAAATTTTCATATTAACTAACGAGTTTCAATTATTTAAAATGCATGAAAATGAGTCCATTTCCGACATGTATTGTCGATTTCAAGATATTGTACATTCATTGATTGCTTTAGGAAAGGGTTTCTTAGAAGAAGATCAAGTCAGAAAGATACTCAATTCACTCACTCCAGAATAGGATCAAAAGACACTTACTATTGAAGAGGCAAATGATGTTAGTAAAATGATGATCGAAGAGTTAATCGGTAACCTAATGTCTTATGAAGTTCAACTACAAGGGAGAAAAGAATCTAAGGCAACGGAAAAGAAATCGATCGCATTCAAAGCAATAACTGGAGATTCAGAACAAGATAGTGATGAAGAAATTGCTTTCATGACCAGAAATTTCAGAAAGTTTCTGAAGTATAGAAAGATGAATAACTTTAAAAGAAATGATCAAAGGAATTCCAGAAATACTTCGGAGAACAACAACAATCACAACAACAACAACAACAATGGTGATAGATGCTACAACTGCAACAAAACAGGGCACTACAATATAGATTGTCCATATCCAGACAAACAGAAATTTCAACCAAATAACGAGCAACTAAGGAAAAGAAAGAAGGCATATGCAGTAACTCTTGACGATTTAGATTCATCCAGTGATGACGAGAAGAAAACTGATAATTCAAATCTGTGCTTCACTGCTATTCTCGATTCGGAAGACGATCGGAGTTTGGATCTAAAAATAGGTAAATCTTTTATTCCTTTTTGCTAATGTCAAAGGGGGAGAATGTTATAAAAATATATGTGCTTGGTGTAAGGGGTAGTCATGGAATAAAGGGGAGTTGTAGTTTTAAGAAGAAGTCACGGAGTAAGGGGGAGTTATGGAGAGTTATGGTATGGTAAGAATATTTTATAAATAAAGGTTGTCATCATCAAAAAGGGGGAGATTGTTAGAAACTAAGTTGATGATGTTTTGATGATAACAACCTTATTTAGTTATTATACTTTACTTTATAAAATATATACTAACATCTCCATATAGATAGATATATATATATCTGTGTGTATGTATATAGGAAGTATATGCAGGTATCATCAAAGACTGATCGGTATAAAGACTCAAGCATCAAGATGAAGATTAGAGATTCAAGATTCAAGACTCCAAAGAATCAAGATTTCAAGATCTCAAGATAAGTGTCTAGTATTTTGTTAAAACTTCATAATAGCACTCTCATCTTTCTTCTAATTTTCTTTTGGGATGGAACCCAATTTCTATCGAAACCAGTGGCTTACAAACCTACGACAAGTAGCTTACAAACCTACGACAAGTGGCTTACAAACCCACGAAAATCAAAATCATTTAAACTACTTTGTACAAGTTCTCGAGTCCTATGGAGGAGCTCTGTAGGAAGGTTCTTGCAATTTCAGTTTGAATCGATTTTTCAAAATGTTTTTAAATCTGTTTTCAAAATGTTTTAGCTTTCAAATCATGTTTTCAAAAATATTTTCAAACTTTGTTTTAGCCTTGAAATATTCCTCTATTCTGATTTTAAAAACTTCTATTTTTAAAACATCAAAACTTATTCTGATTTTAAATATTACTTATATAATTGACGGTCTATATCAATTATATATATATATATGTATATGTATATATATATATATTTAAATAATGTTTTATATTCATTCTCTATCTCAAAATATTGTTTAAACACTTTACTTTGCTTCAGAGAAGTTTCAACTTGTTTTAAATTCAATTGTCTTTACAAAACAACATCTCTATAATTTTGAACTAAGGGATGTCGACATAAGGGGATACCCCATGTCAACATGGTGACAGTCGGATTCAAAATTCATTTTTCAAAAGAAGTGTCCATTCGTTCGAAAACCTTTCGCCAATGGTTATGACTGTTGTGCATCTATATAAAGGCTTCCAAAAAGAATTTTTTTAACAACTACTTTCTTATTTTCTTCACTCTTTCTTCTCCACCATTCCATATCCATAAAACTTCATATTTTCAAGATCGTGCCATCATTCTGCCAAATTCTCAATAGGAAATCATTTAGATACTCTCTCTATTTGATTCTCCATCATTCTACTAAAGATCAAAGTGCTATTCAGAGTTATAGGATTAATTTGTATTCAAAAAGTCCATAGAGTCTATCCATTCAAAAGGATTGTTATTAAGAAGTATTAGGGTGATCTTGTGTCCCGTAAATCAAGAGAGTTTACCCCAGACTCGGAGATGGGAGGGTGCCTCAAGGCCTTAGAAATTGAGGGTTGTAATTTGGATATTGGCTTATAAAAATCTGTACAAGGATATTGCCTTTGTGCAGGACTGGATGTAGGAGGATTCCGAACCAGTATAAAATCTGGTGTGTTCTTTCCTTTTACTTGCTTTACTTTACTATTTGCATTTGTTATATGTTCTACGATCATTCTGTGTTAGAATTCTGTTTATATTTGTGTTTAAAATTTTAATTTAGTCATATAGTTCATATATTCTTTAAAACACTATTCATCCCCCCTCTAGTGTTATTTCTGCCTTAAGATCCTTAATCTGCATCCCTAAAACCCTTCCTTTCTAAAACCATCCTTAAAAAATTTCAGTTTATATTTATAGGCTACTTCGAAATCATACTCAGCTTTCCAGGGAAAATACATTTTCCATTTCAAAATGGTTCATTCAAAACAATGAATAAATCTTTCTTGATTTATTTTAAATTATGTTCCAAATCCATAAATTCCTTTCCACGCTTTTTAAAAAAATAAACAATATTTATTTTGAAAACAAATTTCCCTTTCTTTTATAAATTCCCATTGTGAATTTTAAATTTTCAAATATCCACTGATATACGATTTTCAAATCGATTTCTAAATATCCATTTTCAGCACCGAATTAAATTCTAAATTGATTTCCAAATTGATTTCTAAATTTATTCCAACACCCAATTTATTATCTTTTGAAACAAATTCCTTCTTTTAAATTTGTTCAATTTTCTAAATTTAGTTTACTATAAATTTTCTACTAAATTTCAAAAATCTAATTTTATTTATTTCTGGTATCTTACAATACCAAATATATATTCGGCTAAATTTTTAGCCTTCAACGATCTCAATCACAATATAATCACACATAGATTTAAATAAATCAGCACCAATATTGAAACAAATTCAAATATTTGAGGAATCCAGTTGGATCCGTCCAACCCGTTTTCCCTGCATCCACAGATGTTAGCACAACAATTAAATACCAATTTCACTTCGAGGTGGAATATCGCGGTATATGAGGTTTATAAAATATCATCCACTATTATGCGGCGCATAGGGTCTCATCCGTTGTATAACGCGGGAAATCAATCACGCAATATATACTATATACTACTATATATATAATATCATCCCGTGCATAATTATTATAAATCAATCATCCAAGCACACAGTCAATTAATTTTAAATCTAACTATTTAAAATTTCAATCTGAACAATATTGATTGAGTGAGAAGATCTCACCTTGGATTATGCATGCAATCCATTTTCAATCCAGTTTGTTTTCTCCATTTTAGACCTTGTATAGAAATTTATACAGTTTATTAATATTCGAATAAATCGAATAACCAACTTTCATTTGGTAATTTTAATTATTCAATGGGTTTGTTTTTAACCCAATTTCTTCTAATAAATTTAATTTTAAACAAATGATTTAATTTTCTTTCTTTTCTTTTGATTTTCATATACACATTTATAAATTAGGTTAAATTGAGGAAAAGGTCAAATCAAGGATACCTCTTTGCCGACGAGCCACTGCTGCTATCAGCCGAACCCCCACAGCCGGCATCGTCACGACCTTCGATCTCACTCGGCTATCGAGACAGCGAGGAAGCCCTAAGCATCGATGAATAAGTGATGCAGGCATCACCCCTTCCGATCATCGTGAGCTACCATCCACCCAAAACCAAATCCAATTCCATCCTCATCGACCAGTCACGCTCAAGCTTCTAACCTCGCGACACACTTCCCCATTTGCCTGTTGTCGAGCTGCGCCTCCCAGCGCTCGCGTATGCGAGGCCGACTCGAAAATCCCAACTGCAAAGCCACGACGTGCTTGCACGATTTCACCCTTGGTTCGATGCGTTATTCTTGAACTAGGCTGGAGATTTGATTAGGAATCGACTGCCATTTTTCGAACATAGGAGAATTGATTTGAACAGGCTTTGGCCATTTTTAATTTCGTTCGAACGATATAAAAATTCTTTGTTTGTTTTAGACGAAGATGAAAGCATGGATCTGATTTATTTTCTCTCGAATTTTGTTCTAATGATTTTCAATAAGAGGGATAAGGCACAGACGTGATATAAAGTTCGGGAAGCGTGTGGGAGAAGGTTGGGTTTGATTTTCTAATTGATTTTTTTTATAATTTTATATTCAAAATATCTCGTATAACCTAACTCGAAATCCCGAACTCCTATCGAGGCGTGCCGCCAAACGTTTATAAGGTTTTATCCGCATTCCGAACACAATGGAACATGTTTCGGAGGCTTATTTGATCATATACGCAAGTTACGGAAGTAAACGATCAATTTTAAATTGAATCGATTAAAATAGTTTTTATGCGTTTTGAGCTGCCAGGGTTAAACGACAGCTCCGATTGCTGCAAAAATTGAAATCCGATAATAATACAATATTACGGATCCAATGGAACTAGTTTCGTCGAATTTCGAGACTATGCCTCGGAAGGCTATTTTTAAATATCGATTTAAACCATATAATTTCAAAACTGCATAAATTATTTCCAAGTTCAATTCTGAGGCTTCCATTATCTTCAGTATTATCAATATAGATTTTTCAAGCCTTTGGAACATTTTAAATCAACTTAAAAATCAAGATTCAATATTTTACCCAACTTAAATAAATTAAATTCAATATTTTAATTTCCAAATTCATATTAAATTTTGAAATTCAAGTTAAACCATCCTTCAAACATTTAAAATCACTTAAATATTTCAAATTCAAATACCAAAAATTCTGAGTCGTCACACTCAGGTTATGGCATCAAAATAGCACGGCAACATGAACTGAAGGGGTAGTGATTGCAACATAGGAGATACAAAAGAAACAAGGCAAGTAGGTGGAGTTTTAGGCAAACAAGGCTCGGCCTATTGGTCAATTTAAGCTCAGCCAAGGTCATGTTAGGTCTGGACAGTGGCTGGAGCTACGACTAAGGTCATGTAGTTGCTGGAGATGGTGACAAAGTGGGTGGCCGAAGCAAACTATGAAGGTGCTAGGGTGAAACACAGGCTCGGCTTGGCAATTTATGGAGTGTTTGGTGCAAAGTTGAAGTGTTTGCATCATCAAGTGATCACGGTCTAAATTTTGGTCAAAGGAGGGGATGAAGGCTGCTATAGATGGAGGAGCTGATGGAGTGGAGAGCTAGGCCGAGCAAACAAGAGGAAGAGCATGGCTAAAATCAATGAAGAGGAGAAAAAGAGATAACGGAAAAAGTTATTAGCAAATTTATTTTTCCTTTGTTTGGCCATGAGTTTTTATTTCAGATGTGAGAAAGATTTCACGTGAAATCTACAGAAGAATACATGGCTAGAAGATAAGGAATGAACCGCCAAAAGATAAAAATGAAAAGCCAAAAAGAAATTGAAAGGACAAGTAAATGAAAAGTCAAGGAAAATGAAAAGTCTTTTGTCCATTTGAATTTCTATTTTCTTTCAAACAAAATAAAATAAATACAATTCAGAAAATAAAAGTAAAAAATGAAAAAAAATAAAGTGAAAAAGAATATAAATAATTATTTTTAGGAAAAAATAGAAAATAAATAGGAAAATAGCTTAATAATTTAAAATTAGACTTTAAAAATATAAACCATATACAATTAACATTAGAAAATTATAACTACACATCTAAAAATGTTTTAAAAATAAAAATAGATATAACACGTCATATTACACATATTAGAACATGAATATGACAAACAAAATATTATTTATATAGATTAAAATAAAAAAATTAGTTAACTAAATCAATTTACACACAATATTGTAAAAAACATAACTTTCACAATATTAATCAAATTTCAACGAATTGAAAAGCTATATTCTTGAAATTTTATTTACTTTCATAATAAAAGATAAAATTCAAATTTTCAGATTTTTAAATTTAAAAGTCAAAGTTTGACCATATTGACCAAAATGCATCTTTTTGGAAAATATTCGATTTATTCATGTTTAGAATTATAATTTACATCAAAATCAAAATTTATATTTAAAATAACAAAATTTATCCATTTTAATAAATGAAATAAAGTTTTTAAATCAGGAGTTTTAATTAAAATAATTAAAATATACAATTAAAATAATTACAAAAAAATAAGGTTGTTACACTCTCCCCACTCAAAACTTTTCGTCCCCGAAAAGGAATGAGGTGCTGGAAAACATAGAAAAAGGCAGAATAAAATAGGATTAAGACAAGATGACAAGAAGATTGAAATTATACCTGATAACTGTCGTTATAGGTAAGTTTAACAAGTTGGAGATCCCAAGATCCTCCAGAATCAAGAACACAAACACTAAAAAGATCTTCTAAAATCTGATTCACCCTTCCCGCTTGACCGACGGTCTATGGCTGGCAAGTAGTGCTCAGATTCAAAATGAGTACCAAAGGTTATTAAAGATTATAGAAAGATTTCTAAACAGACTGGTATAAGTAATAGCCTCCTCATTCTGTAACAAGATAAGGAAAATAAGGACAACTAAAAGATAATTTGAAAATAAAATAAGATAATAGATTTGAAACCCTGGAAATTTCAACTTACATCGAAAATTAATTTTTTTTACATAAGTTAAATATATCTTAACCATCTCTAATTCCATTATATTATCATCCAATTATCTTAAATAAACAATCTCTAAAATCAAGGATTTGAAAAGAAATCATTTATTATACTCATAATGTACTAATTAAATTTAATTCATCTTTATTCCTAATTAAAATTAAAATTATTCCTCTCACTGTATTTTATCCCCTATGTTAAATATATTTACACTTATTATAACTGCTTTAAATTTATTCCTATTTCCTTTAACATCATTTTATATTGTAAATTATTCCATTACCTTTTTCTTCTCTCTATTTACCTCTGTTAATATTTTTATAACTAAAATTTAAGTGCATAACATTTATTATAACCACTCAAATTTTATTTATAAAAATCCTTTTTAATTGTATATTATCCAATTACATATTCAACTTCTGAAAATTTAGGTAAGTTATATTGGAATGAAATTGTGTACTATACAAATAAAACTTTCTAATTAAATCATTTCAAGCTTGAATATTTATCCAAATCTTGAAATTATACTTGAAAATTATCTTTCAAGAAAAATTTAGGAACTAAATTTTCGATAAATTCCAAACTATTTAGAGATAAGCAAATGCACATACACTATACATATATCCATTCAAATTTGAATCATATATCAGTATATGTTATAAATCCAGTCTTATTTTAGAAAAAACAAATCAATTAAATTCCCCAAAACAAAACTGTTGTAAGACTACAGAACGGTCTCTTCACTTCGAAACTCGAAAATGAATGTCGATGATGTTGCTGTCATCACCGAAATTATTTTCCAGCGACAAAGAGAAGAGCACTAATTTTAAACTTTAAAATTCTTTGGAAACAAGTTTCTGTTCGAAAATACTTTAAATAATATATCCTTTAAAACTTTAGACACAAGGTTTGAAATCCATCAGAAATTAAATTCTCAAATTCTTGTTTTAAATTCATTTTAAATTTCCAAATAAATTTATAACCATATTTATAGTTCAATTATATATATAAAACAAGAGATAATGATATACAAAATCAAATATTATTTCTTAACAACCAATTCAATAAAATCTAGAAAAATTTATAATATAGTTACAAAATTTATTTCATTACGAAATTTGAAAAACATATTGTGTTAGTTGCTCTGTTCGAGTGTTTTGGAAATATTATCGATCTTGTTGATCAAACGAATCGATCAGAAACCCAAATCAACATCAATAACTCATACAACACAATATATAAAACATTTTTAAATATTAGTTTACAAATACACTTCAAGAATGATTTGAAGATAAGTTGGAAACAAAATGTGATGAATAAATAATAGAATAGGAAGACGGATAAGCTTATATAAATCGTGAGAAACCTTAACCGGGTCAAACGTGACTTAAAGAATAAAATCGAAGTGGATTTCTGGGGAAAAATCTACATTCGGTCTCAAGAGATAGAGTTTGGGATAATAAGAGGTACTAGCATCTAAACCGAGAATATAAACATCCCTGGTAAATCGATGATGTTGTAAAGGAGTTTTCACCAATTTACAAATCAATTTGAGATTGGCGGGACCGCCGACTCATTATAAAGATCACTCGAAGTGGAGTTATGGGATACTCCAAAATTGAAATACGATGAATAGTGAGGGAGACGAATGGATTTTGGAACCGCAGGGAACGTTCCAAAATTCAAAGAAATTGAGTCAAAAAGGGAGAGATTTAAACTCGAATGTAAGTGATTCTGTATATACATTTACCATATATAATGAGTTTTGCCTAGAGCTACCAAAGCTCTGATAGCATATGTAACAACCCGATATTTTCAACCATTCGCATCCGCACATGTCGGACTTGAATTGCTCAAAATACCGTGTTGTAAATATAATATGGCAAATATCAAAATATACAGTAATTAAACAATCACAAATCACAGACACAGAGTATATAATAATGCCGCGGAAGTAAAAGAAATAGTAGTTCATGAAGCGACTATATATATAAGATACAACAGAGTTAAACAAGATATAACAGAAGAGTAACAAGATACATTAGGTACAAATCAGAATACATCACTGGAATCACTGGATACTGAAAGCAAAATAGATAGCTGGATCTTTAAGCAAAGCTCCAACTCTGAAGGTGAGTCTTGAATGCTGAATCACTCAGTCTGACTGGAGCGTAAAGCCAAACACAAAACACTCGAGTCATGACACAAATACTTATGAACTGTAAATTAACTCAAGTGAACAGTAACAAAAATGCATCAGTAACTTAAAGGATGCTTGGGATCGCCCATCCTAATAGGATCCATTAAACTATTTACTATGTAGTAATATTGCGCTATTTTAATAATGTCTACAGTAAAATAAACTTACTTTAAAATAGCGTTAAGGAGTGACCCAAATTCCCCTTAACACATAGTAGTGCCAATAGTCTATATAGTACCTGCATATCTCCTGACCGAGAGACTACGAGAAGATACTCCATAGGTACGACACAAATAGAAACTTGTAGTAAGGCTCGCTATGGTAGGTGAGACGACACACGACAATTCCAAGGTAGATATACCAATTACGCACACAGGCTGGTGGTAACTTAGTAGCCACATACGCCCACCGCGGAACACACTCCCAATCAAAATCGAAGGATGGCCATCAAATCAACCACAAGTAAGAGTATTGTATTGAAGAATTGCGTCCGACCAGAGGAGCAACCCCTTTTGGCCCGAGATCGCTCCTGTTTTAGCCACCTTAAGCCAACTCACAGGAGTCGGGTACACATTCATTCCTCAATAGGATCGCCGCCACCATCCAACTTCATTCTGGAATCTCCACCGCGTACAAGGTTGTTAAAGTAGTTTTCGGAGTTAGCAGAGAGTATGACAACTTCCGATCCCGGTCTCTTTAACAACCAAACATTATTATAACACCGTGGTCATTTCAAAAATAGTTTATACTTCAAAAATCAAATCATTTCATTTCAAAACTATATTCCTTTCAAAATAGGTTATACTTCGAAACCAAACCATTTTTATTTCAAATATATATTCAAATTCATACAGTATCATTTTCATTTCAAACATATATCCATTTTTCAAAAATCATAATACTTTCAAAGTTATAACTCTTTCGAAACCAAATACTTGAAATGAATACACTTTGAAAATCATAATATTTCGAAATCATACATTTGAAATCATGGATCATCCATTTATTCTTTACATTTTACAAATTTATTCAATTAATCAAAAGTTCAAATTTCCAATTTCATTTAAATCAAAACATCGGTTTCAATTCTATTCAGTTTCCCAACAAACCATTTCAAATCTAATAAATTTCAAATACAGATTTGATTCACAAAATAAACTATTCAATTTTTAATATTTCAAAGCTTTAATATCCCACATTTCAAAACTAAACTTTATAATTTCACATATCTCAATTTTAACTTCATTATCACTTAGTTTTGAAATATTCATTTCATAAATCCAGTATCATTTAAAAAACTAGAATTTCAAGTAAACCAAATATCCTTTCATATTAATATAAACTTTAAATATTCATTTATCGAATAAATCAAAATCAAATATCATTTCAAATTCACATTCTTTAAAAATAAAGATTATGTCATTCAAAGCCATTTCAAAATCATTTAAAATATCATATCCTTTCAAAACCTCATTATCAATTTATTATTTGAATTCAAACTCAAATATTAAAATTTAAATATCATTTAAAAATCAAGTATGTCATTCATTTATTATTTCAAATATCATTAAAAAAAAATACATTTCAAAAGTCCATTCAAAAATTCATTTATCTTATTACATTTCATTTGTAACGACCCGATATTTTCAACCACTCGCATCCGCGCATGTCGGACTTGAATTGCTCAAAATACCGCATTGTAAATAAAATTTGGCAAATCTTAGAATATACAGTAAATAAATAATCACAGATCACAGACATAGAGTAAATAATAATGCTGCGGAATTTAAAAGAGATAGTAGTTCATGAAGCTACTACATCAAATAAGATACATCAGAGTTAAACAAGATGCAAAAAAAGAGTAACAAGTACATCAAGTATGAATCAGAATACATCACTGAAATCACTGGATACTGAAAGCGAAATAGATGGCTGGATCTTCAAGCAAAGCTCCAACTCCGAAGATGAGTCTGGAATGCTGAATCACTCAGTCTGACTCAAGCGTAAAGCAAAACACAAAACATTCGAGTCAGGACATAAATACTTATAAGCTGTAAACCAACTCAAGTGAACAGTAACAAAAATGAATCAGTAACTTAAAGGATGCTTGGGATCGCCCGTCCTTTAGGGATCCATTAAAATATTTACTATGCAGTAATATTGTGCTATTTTAATAATGTCTATAGTAAAATAAACTTACTTTTAAATAGCATCGAAGGGTTACCCATGTGGCCCCCAACACGTAATAGTCCCAGTAGTCCATCCAGTATCAGCATATCTCTAGATCGAGAGACTACCCTAAATACTCTATGGGGTACGGGAGAAAAACAAACTCATAGTAAAGGCTCGGTATGGTAGGTGACACGGCACACAAGGCAATGCCAAGGTAGATATACCCATCACGCACACGGGCTGGCGGTAACGTAGCAGCCACTATGCCCACCTCGGAACACACTTCAAATCAAAATCGGAGGATGGCCATCTAATCAACCATAAGTAAGAGTATAGAATTGAAGAAGTGTTTCCGACCAGAGGAGCTACACCTTTTGGCCCGAGATCGCTCCTGTTTTAGCCACCTTATGCCAACTTATGGGAGTTGGGTCCATGTAATATACCTCAAGAACGTAGCCATCATCCTACTTCATTCTGGAACTCCGCCGCGTACACGGTTGTTAAAGTGGTTTTCAGAGTTGGCAGAGAGTATGACAACTTCCGATCCCGGTCTCTTTAACAACCAAACGTTATTATAACGCAGTGGTCATTTCAAAATAGTTTATACTTCAAAAATCAAAATCATTTCATTTCTAAAACTTTATTCCATTCAAAATAGTGTATACTTCGAAACCAAAACATTTTTATTTCAAAACTATATTCAAATCAAAATAGTTTATCATTTCCATTCAAACATATATTCACTTTCAAAATCATAATACTTTCAAAGTTATAACTCTTTCAAAACCAAAATACTTGAAATCATAACATTTCGAAGACAAATTTACAATATAACTCAATTCAAACCATCAATTTCAATTCATTATTACTTAGTTTTGAAATATTCATTTCATAAATCCAATATCTTTTATAAACTCACATTTTCCAATTCCTCAATTATAATTTGATCGTTCAAAAACAATGGCTTCTACTGTAACGGCTAAATCTGACATTCCGTTACCTTCTTCTTCTTCCCCCTCGCTCCTCCCGACTAATTCCGCCTCTTTATCTCCTGCTCTTGACCCTCCTCCTCCTATTCCTCCTGACCCAGGTTCTTCTCATCAGGCAGATCTATCAATTGCTCATTCTGATTCTCTGATGAAGTCATGGTCTTCTCTGTTTGCTTCGAAGCCTAGGAATGCGGGAACATATACTCCATTAGAATTCAATATTGATTATCGTGGTTCGCCGCTTCCTCCACCTGATGTATTGATGTCTGAAGGTATGAATTTTTGGGAGGGATACCTAGTGGGGTTTTTTTTGGGTGTGCCAGTCAATTATATGGCAGTGGTATCACATTTTAAAAAAACATGGAAACTGAAAGGTTCATATGACATCAAATCAGACGGTGCAAATTATTTCATTAAGTTTTCTTGTCTTGAGGACAAACAAACTGTTCTTCGTGCAGATCCTTCTTTTATTAGAGGTCAAATGTTTGTAATAACTACGTGGAAACCTGCTTTTGGTTCAGTGCAATCTCAAGTAAAATCTGTTCCTATATGGATACAACTATATAACATTCCCCATATAGCTTGGACACTAATTGGAATTAATTGGATAGCCTGTCATTTGGGGAAGCTTATCTGTTTCAATGAAGCTACTGAAAAGAGGGAAAGAATGGAATATGCAAAGTGTTTGGTTGAAATATCACCGGAAAAAGAGTTGCCAGAATTTTTATTAATAGGAGATGGAGTAGAGACAAGTCAAAAAGTATACATTGAGTATAATTGGAGGCCTTTGATATGCACTGCTTGTAAAGTTTTTGGTCACTCTACCAATAATTGTGATATGGACAAAAGTATTAGTGAAGAGAAAGTTAGCAGTAAAAAAGGTGTCCAGGTAAATGAGTCAGAACCAACTAATAAAAATAAAGCTTCATGGCAAAGAAATATTATTGGTGATAATGTGAAGAATAGACAACAAAAATGGAAGCCTAAGACTACTCAAGTGAACAACAAAGGAGTGGAATCAGACATAACAAAAAAGAATAATGTTATGAACACTATTAGTTCAGACATAGAATCACAGTTACAAAGTGTTACTCAGATTGAAACATGTAATGCTTTTGCAATTCTTTCAGAAATAGAAGAAGGAGAATTAATAGAAAAGGAAGCGGGAACATCAAGCAATTTGAGGGTAGATCCTGATAAATTGGTTTATCAACAGAGAGATACCACTGAAATTAACAACATATCTCAAAAGACCCAATTTCAAAAAGAAACTGAATTAAGTAAACATCAGCAAGACACTAATAAATGCAAGCATAAGGAAACGGAGGCAACATCTCTTAATTCCATTCCAGTGTCTCAGAATAGAATTACTAGTGCAGAAGCTACAGCTGATTTAAACTCTATTGCTAACAAGTCTGTTAGCCCATATGCAAAATTAAAGCCTCCACAAAATATTCCTCTATTCACTCCTTCAAAGGATGACAATTTTGAAGGCAACATGAGTTCATCATCAGATGCTGACTTTTGCTCAGAAGATGACATGAATGAAGGATATGAATACAATCAAGAACAAATTATGGCTAGGCTCACTGCAAAAAATTCAAAAAAAAATAAAAATAAAAATTCCTCTGCTATGCTAAAAGGGCCACAAAGATTCACTCGGCAATCTGCCAACAAATATAAATAATTATGATGCTAGACAACATTGGATACTGGAATATAAGAGGAGGACATGATGAAGCCAAAGTTTATGAAATTAAAATGCTTATTAAAGGCAACAATCTAGGAATGATATGCATTAGTGAAACCAAATATTCTGAGGCAGAATCTACCTTCTTTGCTAAAAGAATTGCTCCTGGATGGGATATTATACACAATCATTCAGTTGCTCCTTTTGGGAGACTGTTGATCTTATGGAATCCTCAGTTATACACAATTGATGTTACTGAAACTCACAGACAATTCATACACTGCAATATAAATCACATTCCTACTAACTTTAATTTTAACTCTACTTTTATCTATGCAGATAACATAAAAGCTAATAGGCAGTGCTTTCTTGATATCCTTCCTTCCTTGCACACTGTATTACCCTGGTTGTGCCTTGGAGATTTTAATTGTATGCAACATTCAGAGGATAAGATGGGAGGATTACCATTGACTCTGGTGGATGTTGCTCCTCTTAATAATGCTATTATTCTTGCTCACCTTCATGAGATTCCTAAATCTGGTATGTTTTACACTTGGAATAATTGTAGCAGATCAGGTATTAGAACTTTTTGCAAATTAGATCGTTCTTATTTTAACATAGCTGCTTTCAATGCTTGGCCTTCTTTAATTTCTATTTTCCCTTCTTCTTCCTTATCTGATCATAGTCCTATCATTTTGGACTGGGGAAACAGAAGTAATAAAGGTCATTCTTCCTTTAACTTTTTTAATAGTTGGATTGATGACCCTGAATTTTTTCCTCTAATTGAACAGGCATGGGACACACCAAAATTTGGAAATCCTATGTACATTCTACAATCGAAGCTTAAAGATTGTAAAGTCTCCATTAAAAGATGGTCTTTAAATAAATATGGGTCTGGTAGTCTTCTCTCCACCAAAATAAGCACTGTTCTTAGTGATACTCATATCCAATTGCAAACTGATCCTAGTAATATAGCTATATCTAATAAAGTCAGTGAACTTACAAAAAATCTGAAAATAGCTATCAAAACTGAACTTAAAATGCTCCGGGAAAAAAACAAAATTAATTGGGATAAAGGGGGAGATAGGAACACTAAAATATTCCACAACTCTCTGAAAATTAAGAAAGCTGCTGCTTTAATCCATAGGATTAAAGATAGACATGGTTTTGAAGTTAACACCCATTCAAGTATAAAGCAATCTTTCCTTGATTATTACCATTTTCTTTTTTCTAAAACTGACGAAGTTACTAATATTCATGTCATTAATGAATTACCTATTGGTAATATTTCTAATGATCAAGCTAATATTTTAATTAAGCTCATTACCCCAGAAGAAATTCATGATTCCATCTTCAATATGAAAACTACTAGCTCTCCTGGTCCGGATGGTTTTTCTGCTTTGTTTTTTCAAAAATGTTGGCATATTATAAAACATGACTTTTGTAAAGCTATCCAACATTTCTTTAAAACTAATACACTGCTGAAAGGCATAAACCATACCAAGCTAGCCCTTATTCCAAAAGTTAACATGCCTCAATCTGTATCTGAGTTCAGGCCCATTGCCTGTTGTAATGTAATATATAAATGTATTGCTAAAATATTATCTGCTAGAATGAAAAATTGCCTTGCTGGAATAATATCCCCTAATCAAAATGGTTTTGTTGCTGGAAGATCAATTATAGATAATATATTACTTTCCCAGGAACTAATTAAAGGCTACAATAGGAAAAATATTTCTCCTAGATGTTTTATGAAGTTGGATATCCATAAAGCTTATGATTCAATTAGTTGGGAGGCTATCATATCCATTATGTCCAAGATGAACTTTCCTTTGCCTTTCTTAGCTTGGATATATACATGCATATCTACTGTTAATGTCTCCTTATCTATAAGTGGTGAATCATTTGGTTATTTTAAAATGCATAAAGGAATTAGGCAAGGGGATCCTATATCCTCTTCTCTTTTTATTTTAGTTATGGAGGTACTTACCCAATTAATTGGTGTGGAATGCCATAAAAAAAATATTGATTATCACCCAAAGTGTCAAAAATTTCAAATATCTACTTTAATGTTTGCTGATGATCTCCTTCTTTTCACTAAACCAAACAGTAAATCTGTAACAAATGTTTTTACTACCTTACATATTTTTAATCAAATGACAGGCCTAAAAATAAATAAAAGTAAGTCTCAAATAAGTATTGCAGGGGTTTCAAATGTCATTTTCCAGAATATACTTCATGTTTCTGGGCTGCAAGCTATTGATCAAAATGCAATGCACCTTGGTGCTCCTATGTGTAAGGCAAGAATTTCCAATGCTCAATGTCTTCCTTTATATGAAAAAATAACTAATAAGCTTAATAATTATAATGGTACTAAAATCTCGCAAGCTGGTAGACTTGTCATCATCCAGAGTGTTGCCTCAGCTATGTGTGCTTATTATTTTAAACTTTTCATAATTCCTTATAAACTTATTAATATGCTGAATAGAGCCTTTAATCATTTCCTATGGCATGGAAATATTTTTTCCACTAAACTCATTCCTATTGCCTACAAGAAAATAATTGTTCCTTTAAACAAGGGTGGCCTGGGTATTATTAATCTAAAACTTTGGAACATTGCAACTACTTCTCAGCTTGTTAACAAATTGCTCAGTAGTAGTATGGGGATGTGGGAAAAATGGAATAGGCAATACAATCTTAAGGGTGGAAATTATTGGACTATGGAAGCTAAAAATTCTGATAGCTTTTTATGGAAAAAACTTTTGGCTAATAGAAGTTATTATTTGCCTATGGTGCAGTGCAATACTGTGAACTCTTTTTGGTACTCCCCTTGGTGTGCTCCAGGAATGATTCTATCTCAACATATAGACTATATCCTTTTACTTAACTCTGGAATACCCATCAATGCTAATGCTAATGATTTTTTTATAGATGGTGTGCTGCAATTACCTCATGTTAGTTCGCCTGAGCTAAATAACCTATGGTCCTCTATTACTGATGCTTATAAGCATGTGGATCAAGGTGGGATCAGCTGGAATGGTATTCATCACAGCATATCCATTGTTTACAGAACTATAATCCAAATGCATTATGATTCCTCTTTTCCTTGGCACGCTCGAATATGGAAGTTTGGATCTAAACAAAAGCACAATCTGCTGCTTTGGAAATGCCTGATGAATGCAATACACACTCAAGACAATCTTGTTAGAAGGCAATTAATCGATCACTCGCTCTGCATTCTTTGCAACAGAGCTGCGGAAAATGTAGGGCATTTATTCTTCAATTGCCACTTTTCTTTTCAGTTATGGAAGGAAGTTCTTCATAGAATTCACGAGAGACCTCCGCATCGAGATTTTAAGCTGGAATGGATTAGGATTTTCAATATAACTAGGTGGAAAACGATATCGACCAAACGAATTCTCACCTACCTCAAGCTTACGATAGCTGTGATATGGGACGAAAGGAACATGAGAAGATTTGCGCGGTCTTCTTCCTCTCTTTCTCAACTTCTTTTGAAAATTCCCCTGTAGCTATCGCGTTTTTTTTTATTGGTTTATGGGTGGTTATGCTGATCAGTTATTTTCTTCTTAGATTGTATCGTGATTTATCATTTTCATTCTTCATTGTAATTTGACTCTGTTATAATTTAAGTGGACTGTCCACTATAAAAACAGGCTGGCTTTGCTAAAAAAAAAAATATCTTTTATAAACTAAATTTACAGGTAAACCAAATATCCTTTCATACAAATATAAACTTCAAATATTCATTTATCAAAATCAAATATCATTCCGAATTCACATTCTTTATCAAATAAAGATTACATCATTTCCAAACCATTTCAAAATCATTAAAATGACATATCCTTTCAAAACCTCGTTATCAAATCATTATTTGAATTCAAATTCAAATATTCAAATTTAAATATCATATTAAAAATTAAATATGTCATTCATTTATTATTTCAAATATCATTACCAAAGCACATTTGAAAATTCCATTCAAAAATTCATTTATCACATTTCATTCCATTTAACACATAACAAAGTAATTATTATTTAAATTCAATTTAAATTCCTTAAAATTCAAATTTAAATATTAAATTGTATTCAAAACTCCTTAAATTTCACAAATGATCAATTCCAAAAGTTAAATCATTTAACACTTTAAAATTTAACTCAAACAGTGTTAAAATCTATAACATTCAAAACATTGACAAAATATAGCAACGACAGCATTAATAAAGTGCTGTCGTAGCTTATAGTTTCCAAAATAGTTTAGTTCAAGAATAGCGGCATTTATAAAATGCCATAATAGATATTTAGTTATTTCAAACATAGTTAAGTTCAAAACAACAACATTTAAAATGCTGTCATAAAACCATAGCATTTTGGAAAATGCTATTAATAAATTCTGGATTTTATTTAACTTTTCAAAAACAACAAAACTTCAAAAAAAATTCTATTTAAATTTATAAATCATATATCTAGACTTCAAAATTTCTCATTTAAATACTTTTAACATATGATTTATCATAATAAAATTTAAAATCAAATATCCATTAAAAATCCAATTCATTAGTTAAGTTAAAATTTCACTGTTTAATTACTTATTAAATTTAAACAAAAACTTAATATTTTTTTAAAAATAATTTTAAAGTCAAAATTCAAATTTACTTCAAATTTACGAATTTAATTCAAAATTTCAAGACTTAATATTTAGCTTTCTTAAAACCATAATATATTTTTTCTAAATCAAATTTCATACTTTAAAAAAAACATATCTTAATAAAAATCATTTAAAAATATACCACGGGGTCTGTATATAATTTTTTAACCTAGGTCAAGTGATACGGATATATATCATTTCAATCCGCAATTTACAAGAAAATCCGGGTTCTATCATTTCAAAACCGCAATCCCAAGTAAATTAAAATATAATAAAAATCACTCAGGCCTATCATTTCAGCCCATAATGATTTTTCCCTATTCTAAAGTCCGTTCGGTTATATATCATTTCAACCCATAGTGATTCAATTCTAATAGGGAACTTTCAGTGTGATCATATACAGAAATAATATAAACAATGTCAATATCACAATATAATGCCATATATCAGATGTCGGGTGATAACTAACAGTTTTAACATGGTAATAACAAAGCATAGCATATTTTATACTCATCATTAACTTGCATAACATTTATATTACTATACACTTGCCATCAATTCACAATTTCATAAGTAAATAGGTCAGAGTGAGAAGGACTCACCTTTTTACGCTGGAGATAATGAAATAAACTACACAAATGAATTCCAGAAGGCACGATACGACACGACACAGCACGACGCAGCACGAAATTGGATTCAAATGAGTGGAGAGAGCCAAATTTGTCTTGTGAACAACACATAAACAAGACAAGTATAAATACAATTTCAAACCAAATATACTTATGGAAACAATTTAAAGTAAAAGCAACAATTCTTGTCCATTCATCATTTCTCCTTCCTTACCTCCCCTCATACATCCCCTGTTCCTATTTTTTGGAGTGTGGCCCATCCCCTGCTCCCGCCTGCTCCTGATCCTCCTCCACTTATGCCCCCCGATCATCCTTTTCTTCCACCTTCACCTACCTTGCCCTCAGCATCTTCCACTTCCCTTCCGCAATGGAACTCTCTCTTCAAAACTAAACCACGAAATGCTGGCTCTTACATTCCTTCCCACTTTCCATTGACTTTTGAGGGTGATGTTCTTGTTCCTCCTCCTGAAGTCATCCAACCTGGTAATGTGGTTTGGGGTGAGCATTTAGTGGGTTTTTTATTGACAAACCATTATCATATACCACTGTCATCATGCATTTGAAGAGAGTTTGGAAACTAAAAGGCTCCATCACCGTAAAATCTGACAGCAACCTGTTCTTTTTCAATCTATCATCTGCGGATGGTAGAAGGAGAATTATTGAAGCAGACCCTTTGATGATCAGGAACAAGTTGTTCATTGTGAAGCCATGGGATCTGATGATTGGGAATAGCTGTACCTCATTTAAGGCAGTCCCCATTTGGTTAAAATTATCTAACATCCCCATGTTTTCTTGGTCTCACATCGGGATTAACTGGCTATCTTCCAGAATCGGAAAATTGTTATGCCTTGCTGAATCAACGGAAAAAATGTAACGAATTGGTTATGCTAAATGTATGGTTGAAATTATTCTTGAACATATCCTTCCGGATGAATTTCCAGTACGTATGTTAGATGGAGGTGTCCAAAATGTTGAAGTTAGTTATCTCTGGAAGCCTTCAATATGCTCTTATTGCAAGGAGTTTGGTCACAATATTTATACGAGGGAGAAGCTTGAAGAAAATGTGTCAGACACAAATACGTGCAATAACCTTACTAATAAAAGTAAAATTACTGCCTATAAGGATAAACAAAAGGTTGTAGCAATCCAGAGGAGTGGTTGCAAAAAGTTAAGAATTCAAAAGTACAAGAAAATAATGGGAAGCATCTTCCTTTTGGTACTAATCAAAGTGAAAATCATAGCGTTAGCACAAATATGACTCACTCTTCACTAGGACATCAGCCTAAGCATGATTTGGTAGCTATTGAGACTAGAAATAAGTTTTTCATACAGTCTGTGCAGAATGATAAAGATAACGTAGTACGTGGCGTTAATCTTAGTGAGACATCTATTGAGGAAGAAGAAATTGTTCCGAGTAGTCATGTTTTTAAGGAAATTGGTAGTGCTATCTTCCCTTCCATTTACTGTGAATCAGTTGGAAGGTATAAAATGCCTAGCAGCAATGAAACAATTGATCTGATTGAGGAGAATTCTGCAATTGATGTTAGTTGCGAGGTTGAGAATTAAAAAAACAATCAGTCTGATGAACAATTAAATGGCATATTGGAAGTGATAAATGGTGAGATAAATGAAAGGAGTCTAAATGATGATCAATATGGAGGCAGCAGTTCGGGTTGTGAAAAGGCTGCAAGTGAAAATTTACTTGAATGTGGGAATGCTCTTTCTTTTCCTGACTTGAATTTGATCAATCCCAATGGGCTAAACAATGAAGCAATATTTTTGCAGTCTCCCTCTCCAAACAGTGTGCATGTGCACATTCCCCCTATGCATGATACAACTGCTAACTCCACTTTGTCACCATCAATCCCTCCCAATCCACTTCCCATCTTCAACTCATCTTCTCCTTCCTCTTCCAATCATCCCCCCCAGCATTCTTCAAACTGACCCATCCCTTGATCCTTCTCAACCCATACCTTCTCCTTATGTTTTCGTTGGAAAATTTCCTGGTTGGAAAACTAAATCTTATTCCCCATCAGTTCTTGTCCTTCCTTCTGGTTCCTCGATCATTGCTAATCTAAATCCCTCATCCATGTTTATTGGTCCCAGTTTAATTGATGAAAGACTATCTAAAGGCTCTCCTTCAACAAGGAGCAAGAAAGGAACGATTCATACTTCACTAGAACCCTCATGATTCCACATCAATTAGCTGCCCGGAACATAAGAGGAGCCCATTGCATGGAAAAACTTGATCACATCAAATCACTTATTCAACCTCACATCCTTGACTTAGTTGCAATTCTTGAAACTAAGCTTGATCTCTCTCGAACCCTATCTGCTAGCAAATACATCAACAGTAGCTGGACTTTGCAACATAATCTCCTTGAAGCTCCTTATGGGAGAATTATGGTGATCTTCAACCCTCTAAAATACTCTCTGTCTCCTATCCTTGTCTTCCCTTGCTTCTTTCATCCCTGACTCCACATCTTTCTACCTCACCATAGTCTATGCTTCCAACTCCCCATCTATCAAACAGTCCTTCCTTCAACAAATTCCTGCTTTCCGATAAGAATCCCAACACTGGCTTATTCTTGGTGATTTTAAAAGTTGCTTAAACCTTGACGACAAATTTGGTGGTTTTCCACTAGCTCCTAAAGACATTCAGCCTCTTAATATTGCCACTGAGGATGCTAATCTGATGACAATCAATAAATCAGGATCCAAGTTTTTTTGGAGTAATCGTAGTCAAACTGGGCATAGATTTCTGACACTATTGATCACTCCTTTTGTAACTTAAAACCATTATTAACATGGCCCTCCCTCTCTGCTCACCTTCCTCTTCTAATTCTGTCCGACCACTCCCCCGTCATTCTCTCCACCGGCCCCCCTTCCATGCTTGAGAAAAGAAGTTTTAAATACTATAATATTTGGAGTAATAAACTAGGGTATAATAATATAATAAAAGAAGCTTGGTCCACCTCATTTTACGGTAATCCCACTTTTAAATTTTGCAGGAAACTGAAGCAGGTCAAACATTCTCTCAGCTTGTCCAAGAGCAACTTTGGTAAGGGAACTCTGAAATCAGAGACCATCAGGAAGCAACTAGAAGAAGTTCAAGTAAAATTGCATAACTATCCTAATGATGATGAGATAGCGGCTCAAGGGAGTGCTCTTTTTTTAGCTCTATCTGATGCCTTAAGGATGGAATGCTCTATGAGGAGACAACAACTTAATACAGAGTGGATTACAGTGGGAGACAGAAACACTACTTATTTCCATGTTGCAGTAAAAGCTAAGCAAGCTTATGAGCAAATATATCGAATTTAGGATGTTAATGGAGTACTGCTCACCTCTCCTCTTGATATAGACAATGCTCTGGTTAAATACTTTTCATACCTTCTTGGTAACTCTAAGAACTTTGAAACTAACCTTCAACTTATTGACACCATCGACCTCCCTTCCATGTATCCAACCCAAGCTGACCAACTTATCTCTGTTGTCACTGATGATGAAATAAAATTCACTCTCTTTAGTATGAATAAGAAATCTAGCGGTGGTCCTAATGGATTTAATGTGCATTTCTTCACTCACAATTGGGAAGTCATTAAATCTGACTTTTGCTTTGCTATCCATAATTTCTTTTCTAAATTCAAGTTGCTGAATGAAGTCAACGCAACTAATCTAGTCCTCATTCCCAAAACCCACCCTCCTACAGATGTTTCCTCGTTTAGACCCATATATTGCTGCAACGTGATGTACAAATGCATTACCAAGATTATTGCTACAGGACTTAAAATCCGTTCTGCCTGACCTTATTTCTTCTAATCAGGCTGCCTTCCTGCCTAAAAGAAACTCCCTGGATAATGTGATGTTAGCTCATGAGCTTCTCAAGGGGTATGGTCGCGCTCACAATACTCTAAGTGCTATGTTGAAACTTGATCTCTCTAAGGCCTACGACAGTATTTAATGGTCTACAATCGTCAGAGTCATGGCTCTGATGGGTTTCCCGAAGCCTTTCGTAGCTTGGATCTACATTTGCATATCCTCTCCTACTTTCTCTCTTAAATACAATGGTAAAGTTACTAGGTATTTCAAAAGAAAACAAGGCATTCGCCAAGGTGATCCGCTATCTTCTTACATATTCCTCTTAGTTATGGAGACTCTAACAAGTATGCTCAATGCCAGATTTCACTCCAAAGAGATTAAACTCCATCCTAAATGTAAACAACCTTTGATCACATACCTTCTCTTTGCTGATGACATTATGATCTTCACTTTCCCTGATCGTGAGTCCATAGTCAATATAAAAAAAATTCTTGACACCTTTCACTCTTGCTCTGGTCTTAAGCTAAACTTCTCAAAATCCTCCATTTTGTTTGCTGGAATTCCTCCCTCTTATCCTCTGAGATGACTTCTTCTTCTGGATTTCAACCAATGCAAGGTGATATTGTTTACCTAGGCATCCCTCTTTGCTCTTCTAGAGTCATATTTGCCGACTGCCTTCCGCTCTACAATAAAATTCCTAAAGTGCTTGATAACTGGGCAAATAGATTTCTCTCTCAGGCCGGTAGACTAATCTTGATAAAATCAGTGTGCTTCTCCATTATGGTCTAATAGGCTAGAACCTTTCTCCTACCCAAAAAACTACTTCGTCTGGTCAAACGTGCTATGTTTCGGTTCTTCCGGACTGGCAGCATTCACAACAGGAAGCCTATTCCTTGCTCCTTTGAAACCATCGAACAACCTCTGTCTTGTGGGGGCTTGGGAATCCTTAGAATTGAGAGATGGAATACAGCTGCTATCAGTCATCAATTTGACTCGTTACTTTCAAATAAAAATAGCCTTTTGGTACAATGGACCATCACTCACAATTTAAGAAACAGAAGCTTTTGGACTATGGAACCCCCATCTGGTTGCAGTTGGATTTGGCGAAAGATAATGTCAATGTGTACTGCTTTCCTGCCTTATCTCAAATATTCTCTCTCTCGACAAAGCAATAAGCAGATCTGGAATGATCCTTGGATAAGTAATGGTCTTATCCTGTCTGCTATCTTATCTCAACAACAAATATATCAATCTGGAATAAACAATAATGCCAAAGCTATTGACTTCATTTTGGGCAATAAGCTAACCCTTCCTTATACTAGTAATCAAAATTTGAAAGACTTCTGGGCTAGTTTAAGTGACTATCACCACTCTTTTCCAGATGCTGATGAGCTTCGCTGGGATGGTAGGCCCCACTTAATAAAGCATGTTTACCACATAATATCTAAAACTCGACGTAAGCCAAAGTATCCATGGCACAAGGTTGTCTGGAATAAACAGTCCACTCCCTCTGACAACCTTATGCTATGGAGAGTTCTAAATAATGCTATCATGACTAAAGACAGGATGATTGGGTTTGTGATTGCTTCTGATCACTTGTGTTTGTTCTGCAAAAGTGACATAGAGAGTGGAAAGCACCTGTACTCTGAATGCAGTTATCTGCATCATATTTGGGAGAGGTTGATGGTCATTCTTGGAAGGTCTTGTGTGCCTATTCAATCGTCAATCGAGTGACACTTGATTCTTAAGTCCACAAGAAGGAAGGATGATGCGGGTGAAATACTTTGTTTTTGTCTTAGGAAGTACATACAACTTATTTGAAGGGAGAGAAATCAGAGAAGCTTTAACAATGTGGAACGATCACATCTTCAGCTGTGAATTATGTTGAAACATACCATCATGAACGAGTTACGGGATCGCAAGTCCACTCTAATCCCTCTGCTTCAGGATTGGTAGGTCTTCTTGGTGGCTTCGGGGTTCACTTCGAGCTGTCTCCCTTGTTTCTCCGAGTCATCGCCACCGTCTGCCCTATTTCTTGCCTTGGGTTGTTCTTGATATTTCCTACCTCGTGCTTGCAGTCAGCTCCGTGCTATTTGGTATTCCCTCTTGTCTTTGTTCTTATGTTTTAGTTTTTCTTTCTTTTCCCTGCTCTTTGTTTTTCTCTTTTGTCTTCTCCAACTCAAAGCATGTTTTGAGTAGTTTACTTTTTCTTTGAAATAAAATCTGGCAGAGGACCAGCCAACCTCGCTGGCTTTGCTAAAAAAAGCAAAAATGAAAGGAATGACTTGACCATTGCCTCCATCATTCAAGTGCTCAGCCAAAATGGTGCATAGGGTCGGGTATAGGTCCATAAAGGCACGGCTTGTAAGGTGTTAAAGGAGTGGATGTTGCAACATAAAGGAAAATCAAAAGGTAGGCAAACAAGTGGTTTTTGGTGCACACATTGGGGTTGGCCTGACATGGCTTGGGATTGGTCATGCAAGGGGATGGTCAGGTGGGGTCTGGAGTGTTGGCCAGAGGTGGTGGAGGGACTGCTGGTGGCGGCTAAGGAGGTGGCAAGGTGGAAAAATGAAGGGTATGGCATTAAGAAGTTCGGCTATGCAATATTCAAGGTGATTTTGCAACATTTGGTGATGAAAGCTTCAATTGGGGCTAACGGCCTGGTCAAGTCAAAGGGAAAGGATGGTGGAGTGGCCATGGATAGTGGTGGTGCTAGATGGTGGAGGTGGTGGATGAGTATGGCCAAGCAAATGCATGGAAGTGGCAAGGAAAAATACACTAGAAAATCAATAAAAGAAGGTGAAAAAGAGTAGAAAAAAGGAAGACATTACCTAGGATTTTTCTTCAGATATGAAATGTACGTGTAAGAAAAATGAGAAAGGGTGTTTTCACGTGAATTACAAAAGAAAATCACGGCTGGAAGCATTGGGGAAAGGACGGCCCAAAGCTATGAAGAGATGTGAAGGTAGAAGGTCAAAAGTTAAAGGCCAAAGTCTCTTGATAATTCTCATTTCTTTTATCCAAATAAACTAAAATAAAAACCAGGTAAATAAAACAAAAATCAATAAAAAATAAATTAAAAGTTAAATGAATAAATAAATTTTAGAAAAATATAAGAATATAGTTAATTATACGTAAACTAGTATAGAAAATTAAAAACAAAATATAACTAGTTTGGGAAAAATAACAACAACACGTTAAAAATGTGCCAAAAATAAAATATATATATATAACATAACATATTACACATATATACACAAGATATGATAAAAAATATCATTTATATAAATTAAAATAAACAATTTTGATAAATAAATCAATTTTACACACAATATTGTAAAAAGCATAACTTTCACAATATAAATCAGATTTCAACGAAACGAAAAGCGGTATTCTTGAAATTTTATTAATTTTCATAATTAAATATAAAATTCAAATTTTCAAATATTTAAAATTTAAATTTAAATTTAAAAGTCAAAGTTTTACATTTTGGCCAAAAATTCACCTTTTTGTAAAATATTCAATATCTTCAGGTTTGAAATTATAATTCACATACAAATCAAAATTAATATTTAAAATAAAAGAATTATTCATTTTAATAAATAAAATAAAGTTTTATCCACAAATAAAATAAAGTTTTAAATTAGGAATTCAAATTAAAATATAAAATTAAAATAATCACAAAATACAGGGTTGTTACACTCTCCCCCACTCAAAACTTTTCGTCCCCGAAAAGAAATGAGGTACGGGCAAGCACAAAAAAAGATAGAATGAAATAGGATTAAGAAACTATGACAAGAGGATTAAAATTATACCTGATAACTGTTGTTATAGGTAAGTTTAACAAGATGGAGATGATCACAGACACGAAGAAGATATTCGAGAAATCTGATTCACTCTTTCTATTTGACCAACGGTCTGTGTATGGCAAGCAGTTACTAGATTCAAAATGAGTACCAAAGATTATTAAAGATTATATAAAGGTTTCCAAATAGAATGGTATAGGCAATAGCCTTCCCATTCTGTAGCAAGATAAGGGAAGTAAGGACAATCAAAAGATAGTTTGAGAACAAAATAAGATAATAAATTTGAAACTATGAAAATTTCAACTTAAATTGAGAATTAATTTTACATAAGTTAAATAAATCTTAAGCATCTCTAATTTTATTATCTTATCATCCAATTATCTTAAATTAACAATTTCAAAAATCATGGATTTGTAAAATCATTTATTATACTCAAAACGTACACAATAAAATTTTATTCTTCTTTATTCCTAATAAAAATTCAATTTATTCCTCTCAATATATTTTATCACCTATGTTAAATATATTTACACTTATTATAACTGCCTTAAATTTATTCTTAGTTCCTTAACATCATTTTATATTGTAAATTATTTCATTACCCTTTTTCTTTATTTAACTATGTTAATCTTTTTATAACTAAAATTTAAGTGTACAACATTTACTATAACTACTCAAATTTTATTTATAAAATCTTTTTATATTGTATATTATCCAATTACATACTCAACTTCTGTATAATTTAGGTAAGTTATATTGGAATGAAATTGTATATTATACAGATAAAACTTTCTAATTTAATCATTTCAAGCTCGAATATTTATCTAAATCTTAAAATTATACCTGAAATTATCCTTCAAGATAAAATTTAGGAATTAAATTTCCGATAAATTCCAACTATTTAGAGATAAATAAAGGCACACATATTATATATATATACATTCAAATTTAAATCATATATCAGCATATGTTATAAATCATGTCTTATTTTAGAAATTAAAATCAATTAAATTCCCCAAAACAAAACTGTAGCAAGACTACAGAACGGTCTCTTCACTTCAAAACTCGAAAATGAATGTCGATGATGCTGCAGTCATCACCGAAGTTATTTTCCAGCAACAAAGAGAAGAGCACTAATTTTTAACTTTAAAAATTCTTTGGAAACAAATTTCTATTCGAAAATATTTTAAATAATATATCCTTTAAAACTTTAAATACAAGGTTTGAAATCCATCAAAAATTAAATTCTTAAATTCTTGTTTAAAATTCATTATAAATTTCCAAATAAATTTATAACCATGTTTTATAGCTCAATTATTTATATATGAAACAAAAGACAATGATATATAAAATCAAATATTATTTCTTAACAGCCAATTCAATAAAATCTAGAAAAAGATTTATAATATAGTTACAAAATTTATTTCATTACCAAATTATGAAAAAAAAACTATATTGTGTCAGTTTGCTCTATTCAAGTGTTTTGAAAATCTTATCGATAGCGTTGATCAGACGAATCGATCAGAAACCCAAATCAACATCAACAACTCAAACAACACAATATATAAAACATTTTAAATATTTGTTTACAAATACACTTCAAGAATGATTTGAAGATAAGTTGGAAATAAAGTTGTGATGATTAAATAACAGAATAGGAAGATGGATAACCTTATATAAATCGTGGGAAGCCTTAACCAGGTCAACCGTGACTTAAAGAATAAGATCGATTTGGATTTCTAGAGTAAATATACATTCAGTCTCAAGAGATAGAATTCGAAATTATAAGAGATACTAGCATCTAAACCGAGGATGTAGAATCTTTGGTGAATCGATGCTGTTGTAAAGGAGTTTCACCCCTTGACAAATAAATTTGAGATTGTCGAGACCGCCGACTCATTATAAAGATCTTTCGAAGTGGAGTTATAGGATACTCCAGAATCAAAAGAAGATAAATAGTGAGGGACACGAACGGATTTTGGAACCGCAGGGAACGTTCAAAAATTCAAAGGAAACGTGTCAAAAAGGAAGAGATTCAAACTCGAATGAAAGTGATTCTGTAAATACATTTACTTTATATGCTGAGTTTTGCCTAGAGCTACTAAAGCTCTGATACCAAATGTAACGACCCAATATTTTCAACCATTCGCATCCGCACATATCGGACTTGAATTGCTCAAAATACCGCGTTGTAAATAAAATTTGGCATATCTTAGAATATACAGTAAATAAATAATTACAGTCATAGACACAGAGTAAATAATAATGCAGCGGAATTTAAAAGAGATAGTAGTTCATGAAGCTACTATATTAAATAAGATACATCAGACTTAAACAAGATACAATAAAAAAAGTAACAAGATACATCAAGTATGAATCAGAATACATCACTGAAATCACTGGATACTGAAAGAAAAATAGATGGCTGGATCTTCAAGCAAAGCTCCAACTCCGAAGGTGAGTCTTGAATGCTGAATCACTCAGTCTAACTCGAGCGTAAAGAAAAACACAAAACACTCGAGTCAGGACATAAATACTTATGAACTGTAAATCAACTCAAGTGAACAGTAACAAAAATGCATCAGCAACTTAAAGGATGCTTGGGATCGCCCATCCTTTAAGGATCCGTTAAACTATTTACTATGTAGTAATATTGCGCTATTATAATAATGTCTATAGTAAAATAAAATTACTTTTAAATAGCGTCGAAGGGTTACCCATATAGCCCCCAACACATTATAGTCCCAGTAGTCCATCCAGTATTAGCATATCTCCAGATCGGGAGACTACCCTAAACACTCCATGGGCAACGGGTGAAAAAAAACTCATAGTCTAGGCTCGGTATGGTAGGTGACACGGCACACAAGGCAATGTCAGGTAAGATATACCAATTACACACACGGGCGGGCGGTAATGTAGCAGCCACTATGCCCACCTCAGAACACACTCCCAATCAAAATCGGAGGATGGCCATCAAATCAATTACAAGTAAGAGTATAGAATCGAAGAAGTGTGTCCGACCAGAGGAGCTACCCCTTTTGGCCCCAAGATCGCTCCTGTTTTAGCCACCTTATGCCAACTCACAGGAGTTGGGTCCACGTAATATACCTCAAGAACGTCACCATCATCCTACTTCATTCTGGAACTCCACCGCATACACGGTTGTTAAAGTCTTTTTCGGAGTTGGCAGAGAGTGTGACAACTTTCGATCTCGGTCTCTTTAACAACCAATGTTATTATAACGCCGTGGTCATTTCAAAATAGTTTATACTTCAAAGATCAAATCATTTCATTTCCAAAACTATATTCCTTTCAAAATAGTTTATACTTCGAAACCAAACCATTTTTATTTCAAAACTATATTCAAATCAAAATAGTTTATCATGTCCATTCAAACATATATTCACTTTCAAAATCATAATACTTTCAAAGTTATAACTCTTTCAAAACCAAAATACTTGAAATCATTACACATTGAAAATCATAACATTTCGAAGACAAATTTCCAATCTAGCTCAATTCAAACCATCAATTTCAATTCATTATTACTTAGTTTTGAAATATTCATTTCATAAATCCAATATCTTTTATATAAACTCAAATTACAGGTAAACCAAATATTCTTTCATGCAAATATAAACTTCAAATATTCATTTATCAAAATCAAATATCATTCCAAATTCACATTCTTTATCAAATAAAGATTATATCATTTCCAAACCATTTCAAAATCATTAAAATAACATATCCTTTTCAAACCTCATTATCAAATCATTATTTGAATTCAAATTCAAATATTCAAATTTAAATATCATATTAAAAATCAAATATGTGCTTCATTTATTATTTCAAATATCGTTACCAAAACACATTTCAAAATTCCATTCAAAAATTCATTTATCACATTTCATTCCACTTAACACATAACAAAGTAATCATTGTTTAATTTCAAATTCAATTTAAATTCCTTAAAATTCAAATCTAAATATTAAATTATATTCAAAACTCCTTAAATTTCACAAATAATCAACTCCAAAAGTTAAATCATTTAACACTTTAAAATATAACTCAAACAGTGTTAAAATCTATAACATTTCAAAACATTGAACAAATATAGCAACGACGGCATTTATAAAGTGCTCTCGTAGCTTATAGTTTCCAAAATACTTTAGTTCAAGAATAATGGCATTTATAAAATGCCGTAATAGATATTTAGTTATGTCAAACATAGTTAAGTTCAAAACAACAGCATTTAAAATGCTGTCATAAAACCATAGCATTTTGGAAAATGCTATTAATAAATTCCAGATTTTATTTAACTTTTCAAAAACAACAAAACTTCAAAAAAAATTCAATTCAAATTTATAAATCATATATATGTCTTCAAAATTTCTCATTTAAATACTTTTAACATATGATTTATCACAATAAAATTTAAAATCAAATATCCAATTAAAAATCAAATTCATTCGTTAAGTTAAAATTTCACTGTTTAATTACTTATTAAATTTAAACAAAAACTTAACATTTTTTTTAAAATAATTTTAAAGTCAAAATTCACATTTACTTCAAATTTACAAACTTAAATTTAAAATTTCAAGACTTAATATTTAGATTTCTTAAAAGCATAAAATATATATATTTTTAAATCAAATTTCATACTTCTAAAAAAAATACATATCTTAATAAAAATCATTTAAAAATATACCACGGGGTCTATATATAATTTTCTAACCTAGGTCAAGTGATACGTATATATATCATTTCAATCCGCATTTTACAAGAAAATTCCGGTTCTATCATTTCAAACTGCAATCCCAAGTAAATTAAAATACAATAAAAATCACTCAGGCCTATCATTTCAGCCCATAATGATTTTTCCCTATTCTAATGTCCGTTCGGATATGTATCATTTCAACCCATAGTGATTCAGTTCTAATAGAGAACTTGCAATGTGATCATATACAAAAATAATATAAACAATGTCAATATCACAATATAATGCCATATATCAGATGTCAGGTGTTAACTAACAGTTTTAACATGGTAATAACAAAGCATAGCATATTATATACTCATCATTAACTTGCATAACATTTATATTACTATACACTTGCCATCAATTCACAATTTCATAAGTAAATAGGTCAGAGTGAGAAGGACTCACCTTTTTACGCTGGTGATAGAGAAACAAACTACACAATTGAATTCCAGAAGGCACGATACGATATGACACAGCTCGACGCAGCATGATATTGGATTCAAATGAGTGAAGAGAGCCAAATTTTTTTGTGAACAACACATAAACAAGACAAGTACAAATACAATTTCAAACCAAATATACTTATGGAAACAATTTAAAATAAAAGCAACAATGAAAGGAATGACTTGACCATTGCCTCCATCATTCAAGTGCTCAGCCTAGGGTCAGATGTGCTCGGCCAAAATGGTGCATAGGGTCAGGTATAGGTCCATAAAGGCACGGCTAGTAAGGTGTTAAAGGAGATGAAGTTGCAACATAAGGGAAAATCAAAAGGTAGGCAAACAAGTGGTTTTTGGTGCAAACATTGGGGTCGGCCTGACATGGTTTGGGCTTGGTCATACAAAGGGATGGTCAGGTGGGTCTGGAATGTCAGCTAGAGGTGGTGGAGGCACTGGTGTCGGCGTCTAAGGAGGTGGCAAGGTGGAAAAATGAAGGGTATGGCATTAAGAAGTTCGGCTATGCAATATTCAAGGTGATTTTGCAACATTTGGTGATGATAGCTTCAATGGGGCTCAAGGCCTGGTCAAGTCAGAGGGAAAGGTTGGTGGAGTGGCCATGGATAGTGGTGGTGCTGGACAGTGGAGGTGGTGGAGGAGTTTGGTCAAGCAAATGCATGGAAGTGGCAAGATAAAATATACTAGAAAATCAATAAAAGAATGTGAAAAAGAATAGAAAAGAGGAAGACATTACCTAGGGTTTTTCTTCAGATCTGAAATGTACGTGTAAGAAGAAATGAGAAGGGGTGTTTTTACGTGAATTACAAAAGAAAATCATGGCTAGAAGCATTGGGGAAAGGACGGCTTAAAGTTATGAAGAGGTGTGAAGGTGGAAGGTCAAAAGTTAAAGGCCAAAGTCTCTTGATATTTCTCATTTCTTTTATCCAAATAAAATAAAATAAAAACAAGGTAAATAAAATAAAAATGAATACAAAATAAAGTAAAAATTAAATGAATAAATAAATTTTAGAAAAATATAGAAATATAAGAATATAGTTAATTATATGTAAACTAGTATTGAAAATTAAAAACAAAATATAACTAGTTTGGGAAAAATAACAACAACACTTTAAAAATGTTTCAAAAATAAAAAATATATATAAAATAACATATTACACATATATTGCACAAGATATGATAAAAAATATTATTTATACAAATTAAAATAAACAATTTTGATAAATAAATCAATTTTACACACAATATTGTAAAAAGCATAACTTTCACAATATAAATCAGATTTCAACGAAACGAAAAGCAGTATTCTTGAAATTTTATTTATTTTCATAATAAAATATAAAATTAAAATTTTAAAATATTTAAAATTTAAATTTAAACGTCAAAGTTTGACCATTTTGACCAAAAATTCACCTTTTCGTAAAATATTCAATATATTCAGGTTTGAAATTATAATTCACATAAAAATCAAAATTAATATTTAAAATAACAAAATTATTAATTTTAATAAATAAAATAATGTTTTATCCATAAATAAAATAATGTTTTTAAATCAGGAATTCGAATTGAAACAATTAAAATATAAAATTAAAATAATCACAAAATACAAGGTTGTTACATCATTCCATTTAACACATAATCAAGTAAGCCTTATTTAAATTCAAATTCAATTTAAACTCCTTAAAATTAAAATATTAAATTATATTCAAAACTCCTTATATTTCATAAATAATCAATTTCCAAAAGTTAAATCATTTAACTCTTCAAAATATAACTCAAACAGTGTTAAAATCTATAACATTCAAACATTGTCAAAATATAGCAAGGACAACATTTGTAAAGTGCTATCGTAGCTTATAGTTTCCAAAATAGTTTAGTTCAAGAATAACGGCATTTATAAAATGCCATAATAGATATTTAGTTATTTCAAACATAATTAAGTTCAAAACAATAGCATTTTAAAGTGTTGTCATAAAACTACAGCATTTTAGAAATGCTATAAATAAAATTCCAGATTTTATTATAACTTTTCAAAAACAATAAAACTTCAAAAAATTTCTATTTAAATTTTCAAATCATATTTCTAGACTTCAAAATTTCACATTTAAATACTTTTAACATATGATTTATCATAATAAAATTTAAAATCAAAAATCCAATTAAAAATTCAATTCATTTGTTAAGTCAAAATTTCACTGTTTATTTACTTATTAAATTTAAATAAAAATTTAACATTTTTCTTCAAATATCATTTCAAAACTTTAAATTAATTTTCCATTATTTACTTACATTTTAAAAATATAATTTAAAGTCAAAATCACATTTACTTCAAATTTACATCCTTAAATTCACAAATTCAAAAATTAATATTTAGCCTTTTCAAAACCAATAATTATATATTTTTAAATCAAAATTTCACACTTTAAAAATACATATATATGTAAAATCATTTTAAAATATACCATGGGGTCTGTATATAATTTTCTAACCTAGGTCAAGTGATACGGATGTATATCATTTCAATCTGTAGTTTACAAAGAAATCGGGGTTCTATCATTTCAAACCCGCAATCCCAAGTAAATAAAAATAAATAAAAATCACTCAGCCCTATCATATCAGCCCATAATGATTTTTTCCTATTCTAAAGTCCGTTCGAATATGTAACATTTCAATCCATAGTGATTCTATTCTAACAGGGAACTTGCAGTGTGAACATATGCATAAACAGTATAAACAATGTCAATGTCATAATATAATTTTATATATCAGATGTCAGGTGATAATTAGCAAAGTAAACATGGTAATAACATGGCATAGCAAATCATATCATCATCATTTACTTGCATAACATTTTTATTTTACTAAAAACTTATCATCAATTCACTATTTCATAAGTAAAAATGCCAGAGTGAGAAAGACTCACCTTTTCAAGATGGAGTTAACAAATCAAACTACAAGAATAGATTCCAGAAAGCATGATATGGCACGACACAGCACGACTTGATCCAAACGAGAATAGAGAGCCAAGATATTAACTTGTAAACAAACAAATAAACAAAACAACGCAACATACATATGAATATATTTAACACAAAACACATTGAAACAATTTGAATTTAAAATGCAACAATGGACAAGATTACTTTACCATGCCTTAACCATTCAAAAGCTTAGCCATAGCTGGACCTAGGCTCAGCCATGATGTGTGTTAAGCTCAGGTTATGGCATCAAAATAGCATGGCAACATGAAGTGAAGGGGTAGTGATTGCAGCATAGGAGATACAAAAGAAACAAGGCAAGTAGGTGGAGTTTTGGGCAAACAAGGCTCGGCATATGGGTCAACTTGAGCTCAGCCAAGGTCATGTCAGATTTAGACAGTGGCTAGAGTTGCGGCTAAAGGTCATGTAGTTGCTGGAGGTGGTGACAAAGTGGGTGGCCGGAGCAAACTATGAAGGTGCTAGGGTGAAACATAGGCTTGGCTTGGTAATTTGTGGAGTGTTTGGTGCAAAGTTGGAGTGTTTGCATCATCAAGTGATCACGGCCTGAATTTTGGTAATAGGAGGGGCTGATGGCTGCTGTAGATGGAGGAGGTGATGGAGGAGCTGATGGAGTGGAGAGCTAGGCCGAGCAAACAAGAGGAAGAGCATGGAAAAAATCAATGAAGAGAAGAGAAAAAGAGATAAGGGAAAAAGCCATTAGCATATTTTTTTTCTTTTATTTGGCCGTGAGTTTTTGTTTCAGACGTGAGAAAGATTTCACGTGAAATCTACAGAGGAATACACGGCTAGGAGATAAGGAGTGAATGGCCAAAAGATAAAAATGAAAAGCCGAACATAAATTGAAAGGACAAGTAAATGAAAAGTCTTTTGTCCATTTGAATTTCTATTTTCTTTTAAACAAAATGAACTAAATACAATTCAGAAAATAAAAGTAAAAATCTGAAAAAAATTAAGTAAAAAAGAACATAAATATTTATTTTAAGGAAAAAATGGAAAATAAATAGGAAAATAGCTTAATAATTTAAAATTAGACTTTAAAAATATAAACCATATACAATTAACGTTAGAAATTTATAACTACACCTGTAAAAATGTTTTAAAAATAAAAATATATATAATATGTCATATTACAAAAATTAGAACATGAATATGGCAAACAAAATATTATTTATATAAATTAAAATAAACAGTTTTGTTAAATAAATCAATTTAAACACAATATTGCAAAAAGCATAACTTTCACAATATTAATCAGATTTCAACGAAACAAAAAGCAGTATTCTTGAAATTTTATTTACTTTCATAATAAAAGATAAAATTAAAATTTTCAAATTTTTAAATTTAAAAGCCAAAGTTTGACCATATTGGCCAAAATTCACATTTTTGGAAAATTTTCTATTTATTCATGTTTGGAATTATAATTTACATCAAAATCAAAATTTATACTTAAAATAACAAAATTTATCCATTTTAATAAATAAGATAAAGTTTTTAAATCAGGAGTTTCAATTAAAATAATTAAAATATACAATTAAAATAATTACAAAAAAATAGGGTTGTTACAATATCTGTCAATCTTATAGTTGTGCTAGGCTTACTATGAACGTAAAAGTTTTGCAAGCTAATTTATAACCTATCTTATCTCTTGTATTCCTTTCTGTACGTAAACCTACTTTTAGTCTTACCCTTGACAAAGCCTTACACACCGGAATTTTGAACTTTTATCAGTTATGGGTTAATAGCTGAAGTATAGGGCGCTAGCATACACCAGTCTCATCTAGTTTTCTAATCTCTAAATCAATTTATCATATCACAATCTATCCAAAAGTGATAAGAGAAATAATTATTTAAGAAATTCTAGGCTAAATAACCATATCTAATTCTTTGAAAATAGTTCCTTTATAAACAATTTAACCCTTGAAATCATATTTAAAATTTGAAAAATATATCCCTTTACTTTATCCAAAGTATTATGTCAAAGTACATATGCTTTTATAAAATTGTATGATGAATCTCAAAATCACTTGGAAGTTATATCACTTCAAAACCATAGGCTATAGAGTCCAAAATAATATAATAACCTCTATATTGATATAACACGGTAGGGATATAGTTAATGAGAGACTTCGCCCCTCAAAACATATTAAAATCTTTTATTGGTAAAACATAGGGCCATATAGTTGAAATTAACTACTTCGTATAGCATATTATAAAATCTTGGATGATACTTTAGGACATTGATGGGTCTTGACATCAAGGCCATGAAGAAAATAAGTGACATCATTAGGCTAAAGTGAAAATAGGCGGCATCATGGCCTTCTTTGAAAACATGCTGCAAGGAATAAAGTAGAGACGATAAAATGCGACAAAGTTGCCTTATAGTGTTGGTGACATTCTTAAAAACAAGTGACATCATTATCACCATTTGTAGGTTACTTTGGAAGTATAGGGCCGGTGATGTTATAGAAACAAACGATGACAAAGTATTTGAGGAAAACAAGGGGCAATGGTCACTCCGAAGTTCATGATGTCAACCTTAATACTTGACTTCGCACTTCGACCCAGATTGATCCATTCCATACCAATTACAGTTGGTGTTATATGTATTGCACTGGATTGACAATGAAGATCAACGACGCGGAACGATGAGAGGCGGCGTCGTTAGCTTTGGCATCGCAATGTCATAAATAACATGAAAACTGCTATTTTGCTATTAAAAATGTTTTTTTCCCAATTCCTTGTATTCGTCAAAATACCATTGCATAAAAATTTCTTTATCAAAATCTTTAATAATATTTACAAACTATACATTTTTATATTTTAGTAATTTAATAATTAATTAAGTTTTTCTAGCTTAAATAATTCATAATAAATCATAAATACTTGGGAAGAATCCCAAAAGTCATAATAAATCAAATTTATTACATCTTTTAACATATAAAAATTATGGGACCAAAAACTTTAATTAATTATTTTTAATAATTAAAATCCGCAATAATCCAATTTCTCTACTCAGAAAATTCATAATAAATTCTCACTTGCTTGGAAAATTATGAAATTAAAAAACCACCTCTAAAATAATGTTTTTAACATCATATCAAAATTTGAAGTTATTTGGGTATCATATGTTAGGTTTCTTCATTTAAAATTATTAACTGATTTCATAAATAAATCCAAATATTCATCAGTAAGCTTATAATCATTCTATCCTTTAAAACATGGCATAATAGCATCAAAATTTTGGGTTTATACCTAAAACTAAAATAATAGCTAAGACTTGAGATGCATAACTATTATTCCACTTGAATGGTTTAAGTAGGATGAGATTTGTATTTAATTTGATTCCCCTAAGCTTTGATCTTCCTACCTAGCTTTCCTTCTTCCTTTTTGCTCTTAGTAGCAGCCGGCCTTAGTTTCTAATTTTTGTTTTTATGAATAAACTGAGGAAGGAATGAGAATGGTAAGGTTTTTGTTAAGGATACGCGCTCTTTTCCTATTTTTCCCTCCTCATATAACCTCCATCTTATTGATGTTCTAAATAGTCCCATTAATTCATTAATTAAGGCCCAGTCCCTATTAATTATCAAATCGCAATCTCCTTACCATTTTACATTATTTTATTTTATTTATCTAATTAAATATCCTAAATAATGTTAATCAAAATTAAGAGCATTACAGAACACTTAGGGCGGATCCCAATGACCGTCGTTCAATCAAACCTATGGACCCGAAATACCCAAAAGATATGATCAGGCGACTTGTAAGTGAAACTGGTTCAGAATAAATGATGAGTGGGGCACCTTTCCTAATTGGAGTCTATTTTCCAAGAACATCCTATGCGAGAGATTTCCTTAAATGTTTGCAATGCTGAAAATGCCATTGTACTAAGGAATAATGGATCCTATGCAACATTTGATGAGATATGAGTAGAATATGGATTCCGCCATAGCTTCTGATGTCATAAAATGTCATTGTTTTCTGATTTACCTAGAAGGAGTCACTATAATATAGTTTGCTCGGCTTCCACCGAGGTCAATATCGTCGTTTGTTGAGTTCTCACAAAAGTTTGTTGAGCAATTCCGCTTACATACTTCACATATGAAGCATGTGATGTCTTTATCAAAAATCTTTCAAGGTGATGGAGATTCACTAAAGGATTTCTTGTATCAGTTCCATATGGCCGTGATAGAAGCTACAAATCCCAATGATGACAAAGTGCTGATGGCGCTAATTAGGGGGATTGTAACGACCCAATTTCTCGACTTCCGAAAGTTGACATTACTACGTCCACCATATCAAATGCCGCACAATCGAATGCCGAAAAACCAAATCGTTAGGGTTTAAGAAGAAGAAGATAGAAGAAGGAATAGAAACAACAACAGAATCTCACATTTCGCAGCGGAATAATATATATATATATATATATATATATATATATATAAAATAGATAAATGAATAATCTTCAAAACAAAGAACTATATCAGTTTTTACATTACAACATCAGAGTTTACAACAACACAAACACAACACCGGCAGTTATCATAACTTACCTCACAAGGAAAATTTACTTTGCCCCAACCATACGCATCTGACACTACATAGTATAAGTGATACGCTTCGCCATCCAGCTTGCTCCTGGTCCCCACAGCATACTTTTTTGACGTCGCTCTAGAACAACTGATAACCTTTTTATAACGTAAACAAAGATTTGCGGGGCCACCACCATACCGAAGCTTCTTCTTATAGCTACCACAAAGCCATCAAATAATTTGAAAGACTAATCAAAATAGATTGACAGAAAAGTGGTTCTGCTAGTTGTTACAGGGTATTAACCATTTGTAGTGGTACTTGCCGGTCCCCTACCTCGTCCTCTTCTTGCACTCATACTTACTATAAGTAATTAATTTATTAATTAATTAAGGGAAATTAATTTATAATTAAATAATTAAAGGTTAATTATTTAGTGATTAAAGGTAGATTTATTTATTAGTTAAGGTTTGTTAATTAATAATTAAAGGTTGATAAATTTATTATTAAAGGTTAATTAATAAATTATTAAAGATTAATTAATGATTAAGGTTTGTAGTTAATTAATGATTAATTAACCAGGATATGTAGTTTATTCATAGGTAATTAATCTGATTTAAATTAATCAGATAATTAATTAATCTTACTTATGGATGTTTGGATTCTATTGAATGTTGAATTGTTTGATGTCCCTGATGTGTGATGCTTTGTGATATGAATTATTTCGATTTGAGCTGTGGTGAATGCAATTTATTTGTCTGTGATAAATTTATGTTATTTATCTGTGAATCTGTGAATGAAGATAAGCATTATAGATTATACCGCTTATCGATATTGATATGATTGAATCTATGATGATTGATGTTATTGCACTATTGTATAAAACCCTTGGATTACACCATACACATACAAATATGGATTGCATGAGGAAATTGGATAATTTACAGATTTTTGAAATGGTTTCAAAGTTGAATTTTGAATCTAAATGATTTTGGAAAAGGAATTGAACCGAATATGGAAAGCTTTTAGAAGGGGAAATTTGAAATTGAATTTAATTTGAATAGAATATATCTTGTTTAAGATGTGAAAATTATTTTGGATAATACGGTTTGAAAAGTTGTGATACAACTTATATGATATATATATATATATATGGTTTTTATACCATCTTTAAAGTATTTTAAAAGTATTATTTTGGGAATATAAAATTAACCCAAATTTATACTGTAAAGGCTATAACTTGTGCATATCTGATCGGATTTGTCCGAAACGAAAAGTATTTGTTTTCAACTGATAATGGCTTTCATATAACGAAAGAACTTCCAGTTTGTGTTGGAAAGATTTCAAGTTTGAAATGGATTTTTTTGGAAGCTGTGAATAAATCTTTGTGAAAGGTTGTCGAACCTTGTTTTGAAAATTGAAGATGATTTTAAAGGTATATCTTTTGTATAAAAGATTTGGAATTGAAATAGTTTTGAAAACTATGAATGAATTTTTGTGAAAGATTGGTAAACTTTGTGAAGTGAATCTTTTTGTTTAAAGATTTGAAAATGGTAATTTTTTTAAACCATTCAAAAGAAAGGTTTTGGGTTAAAGTTGTGACTTAACTAAGATCTTAATATCCATATGTTTTTAAATATTTCGCTCATTATTCGGTTTAGCCGGAAGAGGACTTATGTCATATAACCCATTCTAAATAATGATACGACGTAAATGGATAGCATTTGAAGACCGGTGGTGAAGACTGGGTACTTTCAAGAACGAAAGGATTACCCGTCGAATGACTCTACACTAAGTAACTACGGTATAAAGATCTCCATATGTGATGAGGAGTCCGATCGGGATTGTGAATACCCAGTTTGCAAGGGCTTCTTTGTGAAGTGCCTTCGGTTCTGTTCGAACCTGGAACGGACTTGTATGGATGTGTGTCTGACGTTACACTTTGAGAAGTAAAGCTGGTTTCTATCAAATACATTTATGTTTGGTGGCAGAGAATTATTCTCTTATCTTAACACCCTTCTCTAAGACATACAAGCTCAAAGGTTATGTAGTTGATGGTTACTAGTGATATATTCCCAATTTGGTATGTGGCATACGAAGTGTTGTTGATCATTTGCTGATCGAAGCATGGCTTTTGTGTAAAGCATAGCTTTGTGGACATGACCTCGTCGGACCTCACAACCCAGAATGGTCGAAACAGAAAAGATGCGGCAAGGTTATTTGGGGGTAGCGCCCCCTGAGGGCATGTACATTTCCTTCTGGATAGAGGTGGTATCATGGTATGGATCCTAGATACTTAACCTATGTGGTTGCTGCAAATTTATTGCTTTGTGGTTGAGGGCCCTCGGATAAAGGTAGGTTACGACCGAGGGATGGCATACTCGTGTAGTAGTTACCTAGTTACAGAGGTAACCCCGCCTTGTGTTGCCAGAGAGCTAGTTAAGTTCTCAGGGCGTCCCTCCAGAGGCGTACCCATGTGGCCCTGGAAGTTCCTTTTCCTGACCATTTGTTGGAAATCCAATCATCAGTACGTGCCTTTTACGATTGCAATTGTATAATCTGCCATTCTTAAATGGTAGCTATAGCGGGCATAATAAAATGGTACCTATGCTGGCTAAGATTAATATTATACTTTCAAAATTGTTCTACACTGTGCACTAATAATAATATTGTCAAAAAGGATTTTCATATCAAGCATGTTTGACTATCATAAGGAGAAATCTTCCCCAAATGCGTGATTGCATTGTGTGTGTGCCGAGAGGCCTTATGGTAGTTTCATTTTCCAAGAGGCATTGTGGATTTCAATCTTAAATTCTTTTGTTGTTTTTTTGTTTAAAACTGCTTTCGTTTGCTTATACCAGTCCCATGACTGACCCGGAGTTTATTGTTCCTTTCCTAAACTCTGGGTGCCCACAATTTTCCACACGGGCAGCCTAGAGTAAGGTTTTAGTAAAAACAAAAGCTAGTCTAGTATTGATATGGATCAAAAGTTTTGAAGTCTTTGGATGGCTGACCTTGCTTAAGTCCAATTTGATGGTGGTTCGAGCTTTCGATTTGGAGTTTTGGAGCATTGGAGATGGAGTTGTAGTTTGGATTCTCAAGTTGACTCTCTCTTTCTTTTGAAGGCATATGTTGGTGTTCCTCTTTTGAAGTTGTTTCATACCGCTGTTATATATTATCTCTGATATTGTTGTAATCATTTTTTTTTTGAGAGAAATGTGTGATCCTCTAAAAAACGAAGAGAGCACACATGAAGCTATATATAAAACAAATATGAAGGAGCTTCCAACATGCCTGGCCGGTGACAAGACTATCAACAAGAAAATAAAAAGAAGAAGATGCCCCTCAAATGAGCTCCGGCAAAGCCACCGCCCACTATACCCTAATACCGAGCTCCGGCAAGGCCACCACCCGATAATAGAGTATTAGAGGCATCTAAAACCAGCTAAACTAAAATACAACACCCACAAAATAAGAGACACCAAAGGACAAACTAAAAAGAAGGACTCCACTCTGAAGACTCTGAGTAGCCACCAAAAAGTGCAAAACGCGGTCGGAATCCCTGTGAGAAGCAATCCTGCCAACCAGAACAAATCTGCAAGCTATCCTGAAAACCAGTCAAGAGAAAACTAGCAACCTGTCAAAACCAAACCAGAAACAAAAACTTGACAACCAAGTTAGAATGAAACACATATATGTATACAAAAAGATTTTATATACATATATGTGAGAATAAAAACCAAAATGAAAATTAAAGCAAGGAAAAGCTAGAGCCAAAGCTAACCATATAAAAGGACAAAAAATAAAGAAATAAAAACAGAGATAAAAACAATACAAGAAACTACTATAAGGGCCGAAAAAAGAAAGAAAATTAAACTGCAACAAGTGAACATTATTTAAAACAATACAGGAATTAAAAAAATATTATTAGGGGAAAAATTATTTAAGTTAAGTTTGAAAATATTAAAATTATTTCTAACCTTGTTAAGATAATCCTTAAAGCAATTATTTTTGGCTAATTTATATTTGGGATTTAATATCCAATTTAAGCAAAAAGAAGAAATTAAAATTATCAAATTATTATAGTGATTAATTTTATTATTAAAAATCGTTTGATTTCTCTTAAACCAAATGAACCAACAAGAAATTGTAAATAAAGTATCAAGCAAGTATCTGATATCCTTGTTGAACTTAAATCTAAAAGAGTTCCAATAGAAAAAACAGTCAGTCACTCTAGAACTAAAATTAAACTCAAAAATATTAAGGGTTTTAATAAGAATAAAATGAGTTACCATGCATTCATAATAAATATGATTAATATCTTCAGAGAAAGAATTACAAAAATAACAATTATTATCAATAATAATATTTTTCTTTTTTAAGAGTTCAATAGTATTCAATTTACCATGAATAATGAGCCACATGTGAATTTTAGATTTAGGAGGAGCGTTAGATTTCCAAACAAATTTAAAACAATTATCGGAAACACCCGAAAAGTTAATAAATTTGTAAAAGGAATTCGAAGAATATTTCTTACTCTTATCCCACTCCCAACTAATGAAATCGTTATCATTGTCAATATTGTAGAGATTAAGCTTAGCATAAAGCAAATAAAGCTGTCTAAGTATTGAGCCTACTAAAATACCATTAAAATTAAAAATCCAAGGAGGGTCACTATCAGAGTTAAAAACATCAGAAATAAATGCAAATTTAAAGTTACAAATATCATATAAATCTTTAAACTCAATCTTAAGTGGAGTAGCGGAAATCCAACTATCATGCCAAAAAGAAGTGTTATTACCAGAATGAACAGTAATATTTACCCCTAAGTTGAAAATATCAATACATTTTAAAATGGATTTCCAAAAAAAGGAAAGTTTACAATAAATCGAAGGACTAATTTGATAGAGATTATAACTATCATTGTAGTAATATTTAGATATAATCTCTTTCCAAATGGCATTATCATTCGTATCTCTGAATTTCCATAACCATTTACTAAGAAGAGACAAGTTCATATTACGTAAATTAATGACACCTAAACCACCCTCTTTTTTAGACTTACAGACAAATCCCAATTAACTAAACATTTAATGCTACAGTTTGGATTATCACCACTCCAAAGGAAGTCTCTTCTAATTTTATCTATTTTGTCTATCACCCAATCAGGAAAGAGGTGCATAGACATCCAATAGATTGGAAGAGCTGATAAAACAGAATTAATCAAAACAAGTCTACCAGCTCTAGATAAGAATCTCCCATTCCAATTAGTAATCCTATTTTTAATTTTATCAATGATTAAAAACCAATCCTCATGCTTAAGCTTTGAAGGTCTAATAACACAACCAAGATAATTAAAAGGAAAACTCATAGTTTTACAATTTAAAGTATTAGCAACTAAAATTTCAACTTTGTCTAAATCATTTAAAACTAAAACCGAACTTTTATCAAAATTTATTTTTAAACCTAACAAAAGTTCAAAACTATAAAGAATAAACTTAAGAGCAATGATGTGCCTAGGAAGATGAGAGGAAAAAAGCAAAGTATCATCAGCAAATTGAAGGACAGACAAACCAAAATTCGAAAAATCATTACCAAAAAAACCCAAGAGATTATTATTAATAGCATTCTTAATAATCTTAGAAAAAACATCAGCCGCTAAATTAAACAGAAGGGGAGATAAATGATCCCCTTGTCTCAATCCTCTCTTGGATTGAATCTTATTACCCAAGATACCATTGACCATAATACTTGAGTTACCAGATTTAAGCAGGTTAAAGATCCAGTTAATCCATCTATTACTAAAGCCTCTGGCACGGAAAATATCAATAAGGAAATCCCAATCAACCGAGTCAAAAGCCTTAGCAAAATCTAATTTTAAAATAGCACAGGTAATATTATTCTTACAACAAAGATTAATGTATTCTTGAACAACTGCTACACCATCAATGATATTTCTACCTTTAATGAAAGCAGATTGAGAACAGTCAATTAAATCATTCATTTTTAAACTAAGCCTATTAGCTTAAACTTTAGAAATAATTTTAACAGAGCAGTTAATCAAAGAAATAGGTCTAAAATCTTTTAAAGTATTAGCACCAACTTTTTTATGTAATAAGATAACATTAGCAAAATTAAATCTACCTAATTGGAGATTTCCATTATAAAACTCATTAAACATATTAATTAAATCTATTTTTAAAACCTCCCAAAAAGTTTTATAAAAAAGAATAGGAAATCCATCCGGACCCGGAGATTTATCTCCCGGTAAATCAAAAATGGCTTTACGAATTTCATCTTCAGTAAAAGGAACATCTAAATCAGAAAGATTAGTATTAGAGACAGACGGATAAAGATCATTCCATCTAACATTAATTCTATGCTTATTAATATTGCCAAAGATATCTTTATAATAATCAGTGAAAGCATTATTGAGATCACGTTGTTCAACTAATTCCACATTATTAACTAAAATGGAATTAATTGAGTTACAACGTTTTCTACTGTTAGCTAAATTATGAAAAAATTTGGTATTGTTATCACCTTCATTAATCCATTGAATTCTTGATCTTTGTTTCCACATAACTTCCTCTTTTTCAAGAATAGAATTAAGTTCCTCTTTTAAGTTATTAAGAACATTTTTCTCTCCTAAACTTAAATGTCTACATTCTTCAATCTTATTAAGTTTAAGCAACTCATTAAGAATATTCTCTTTTTTAATTTTAATATTACCAAAAATGTTTTTATTCCAGAATTTAAGAAAAATCCTGAGATTTCTAAGCTTGAGCACAAAAGCCTTAGCTGAATTATCGCAATACTTAAGACTATAATAACTCATAGAAAACCATTTATTACTGATTAAATTTGAAAAACCTGGTTCAAGAAGCCACATTTTTTCAAATTTAAAAGATCTACAAATAATTCTATGACTATCACAAGAAAGAATAATGGGACAATGATCTGAAAGGGTATAGGGTAAACCAGACACTCTACAGATATGAAATTTATCCTCAATTTCATCACTAACAAAAAATCTATCTAAAAGAGCAAAAGAGGGAGAATCCCTATTATTACTCCAAGTAAAATCTCTATTAGATAAAGGAATTTCAATCAAATTAGAATGAATAATAAATTGATCGAATTCCTCCATAGCCGAATAATCACCTTCCCGGGGAGAACGCTCCCCAATGAAACGAGTAACATTAAAATCACCCCCCAATATCCAAGAACCGGGGGCAAAAGATCTAAACTCGAGGCATTCATTCCAGAGAATCCGCCTATCTATTTTAGAGTTAGGCCCATAAAGATTAGAAATATTTAAAAAAGAATTATCAACTAAATTAATTAAAATAATGAGTAAAGAGTGCTGCATCTGAATACATTGTAATAATTTAAAAAGGTTATCTCTCCAACCGATCATTAAACCCCTTGAAAAACCCACCGAAGGAAGAAAAACCCATTTACTAAAACGAAGCCACTAATCTTTTAAAAAATCGAAAATCAGGACATTCTATTTTAGTCTCTTGAAGAAGAACAACATCAATAGAAAAATCTTTAAAAAAGATTCTAGCTTTATCACATTTATTAAGGTCATTCAAACCTCTAATGTTCCAACTGATAATTCTCATAAACCCATAGATCTAGCCCTATCAAGTTCCTTACTTCTAATAAACTCACGATCTAACTCAATATCAGAAAAAATAAAAGCAGATCTATTAGCTAACTGACTAAAATCAGAAGCAGATAAGTCACCCAGAGCATAAGAAGAATAAAAACTACCCAAATCAAAAAGCGAACCTGAGCCTGAATCCGTAACACCGCTTACGGTGTTCGAACCAGGAAACTCACCCGAAGACTGAGAACGACTGCCACGAATCCTGACACTACGATGAACCGATCCACTAGAAGCTGAAAACTTCCTTCGTCTACCTCTCTTCGAAGAAGAAAAACAAGGCTCAGAAACTCTATCAGCCACACAAAACTGATCAGACAAAATGTACTATGAACTTCTTTCGGAAGTACAAGGAACACGAGAATCAATAGGATCCTAACATGCCACATCCAGATTTCCAGACCAACCCAAACAGTCAACAGAGGATACAATTTTTGCTTCTCCAATGTCACAAACATCATTACCATTGAAGGTATCAACAAGAGAAACCTTATCAACATTAGAAACCAGAACCCTATTTTCATTCAATACAGTATCAGCGTGCATATCATCAGATGAGGGAATGAGAACATTAAGGAAATCCACATCCACATAATTTTCTGGAACAACAGCATGATCAAACTGCTCCAATTCACTTGAAAACAATTCCTTAGAATCCAAAACGACAGAAGAGGAATTTACTTCAACCCTAATCGAAATCTCTTCTTCCACAGCATAGCCTAAATTCAACCGAGAAACAGTTAACATAGGCAATTCAACATCTAACCTTGAAGAGAAGGCTAAAACCTCATCAAACAAAAAAACACTGTCAAAATGATTTTCAATGACAGACACAGGAAAAAGGATCATAGGCTCAAAAGCAACTGATATTGTTGTAATCATATTATATCAACTGTTGTATATCAGTGATATATTCATTTTCTTCCTCTGTGTTGTTGTATTTAATGTGTTATAAGCTCCGACGCGAATCGAATTTCAACATTTGAATCTACGGCATTCGAATACGAGTGAAGTATGGATGTCGATTTTGAAAGGCCGAAATTCGGGTCGTGACAGGGATCCATCCCGAAACGGATTTTGGGAAATGGTTGGAAAGGAAACCCACATCGACGATGGAAGCTTTTTATAGAAAGGCCAATGAGTACTTACACTTGGAAGAAGCACGTAATCGTCCTTGGAGGAATAGTGTTGGGATTTTGGCTGAAGTGATACAAAGCAATATCCTTGAGAATCAGGCCATAGGAAACTCTACGAATACAGTAGTTAAAGCCAGGGATTCTGATAACTAGAGGAAGGGGAATCAAGCTCCAGGTGGCCAAGGTAGTGAGAAAAATAAGCGAACAAGGGACTTGTGATCAGAAGAATATACACCTCTAAATGATACCTTAGAAGACATCTACCTCACCATACAACGGATGGAACAATACAAGAAGCCATCTTGGAGAGACGCGACTAATGAAAAGAAGTGCTTAGGAAAATACTGTCGTTTCCATGAAACTCACAGACATAACACTAATGAATGTTGACATTTCAAAAGTCTAATTGAGGGTCTAATAAAGAATAAAAAGCTTCAAAAATATGTTGAGGAAATGCCAAACAACGGGTAAACGGCAAGACCTAGGGTCAAACTGCTCTAAGAGAATCGCCTATATTTAGCAGTTAGGGGCCAAGATGAGCTGATGAATGGCTGGTCATTAACTAACCAGTCACCCATGGATGAAGCAGTAGCCTATGACAATGCTTCCCCATTCTACATTATCTAATTTCCTTTTGCAAATAAGCTTCCCAGTAACACTGAGGAAATGTAAGTAGGCAAGACTTGCCATTTCTTCTAAATATTAATAAAATTTACTTCTTGAGCTGACAGAACCATATTCCTACAAGTAACATTCATGTGCCACATAGTAAGTCGCAAGACACTTCTTAAGCAGTTCGAACCATTGGGTCAACGGTCATATTCAATCCCTATCTTCTAAGAACCAGTGTTGCTCTGGCAATATCGAGAAGGTCCAAACTACATGGTCAATGGTCACATTCATTCCCTAACCTTTCAAGAATTGATGTTACTCCAATAACATTGGGAAGGTTCGAACCGCTAGGTCGACAGTTATATTCGATCCTTAATCTTTTGAGAACCGGTGTTTCTCCAACAGCATCGGGATGGTCCGAACCACCGGGTCAATGGTCACATTCAATCCCAAACCTTTAGAGAACTGCCATTGCTATAGCAATGTTGGGAGCGTCCAAGACGGAGCCTTTCATTTCCCATCTTTTACGGAACAAAACGAATTTCTAAGTCAGAGACTTTGTTTTTCCATTTTTTAGAGTTGTGACCTGATCGACTCCAATGAATATGCATGTGTATAGTGCAAGTAAGTACCCGAAGATAGTGCAAGCCAAACTTCTACGGTCCATGATCGGACCCTTGAAGATTTTCTTGATTTTGGAGAGATACTGGCCAACTCTTCTCCTTAGATTGGGGGTTGGATTATAAACTAAAGATGGATATGACATGACCGTCCATCAGCAGTCTCTTGTCCTTGAATTAGGGGTAGGAGTATAATCTAAAGATGGACCTGACATGACCGTCCATCAACCAACTCTTTCCTTTGATGTGGGGGTAGGAGTATAAAACCTAACATGGATGTGACCTGTCCATACATACACTAATTCTCGCCTTTGATGTGGGGGCAGGAGTATAAACCAACAAGAACTTGATATGACCTTCACTCTCTCAGTTCTTGCCCTTGGATTGGGGTTGTAATATAAACTAAACAGACTTGATAAGACCGTCCAATCCTTGACATATGGCCCGTAGTAAGAAAAATAAAAGATCCATACCAGGTGTAAGGTGGTACCTTACCTATAAACTTTGAACCAATGCCCGGAGTTAGTTGCTGCTAGAAATAAACATTCTAGATGTGTACGTACAAAATATGCTCTTACGTGGTTAACTTAAACTAGCACTATAGCTTGGCGCAATCGAAAATCACTATCCCAGAAAGGGGTACCTGAACTGCTATCCTAAGTGGTTAACCTCGATCAAAGCCCAAAGACAGGTGCGATTGAACTCAGAACACCATAGAGGCAATGAAAAGGCTGATTCACCAGCTAAGTTGGCTAGTTCCGGAGATGTACAGCTCATAGGTTTAGTTCCGATAGAAATATTATTAGCTCCGAGTGTCGACCAGATGTATGTCGATTGGGTCTTGAATGCTAAACCAAAAAGGAGTAATAGATGACTTAATAAAAGGTTACATGCAGATAGGAATCCTTCCATACAAAAGGAATGAGCGACGAAAGCTTCTTTGTCAAGCTTCAAGATATATCCTTCAGCTAGGAGCACTTTATAGGAAGGGATTCTCAGTCCTAGTGCTACGGTGTGTTGCCAACGACAGAGCCAAACGAGTCCTAAGTGAAGTTCATGAAAGGACCTATGGCGACCACATCGGGGGGCAAAGCCTTGCGAAGAGGATTCTTCGCTATAGGTGCTTCTTGACAACCATTAGTCAAGATGAAGATAAGTACACCATAAAGTGTGATAAGTGCCAAGGGTTTGCTAAAATTTCAAGATCCCGACGACAAAGACTGCTCAAGTGGTCAAACCCTAGCCGTTTGTAATCTAGAAATTGATATTATCGACGTACAGCTGATATCTAAAGGTGGTGCAAAGAGCGTCATCGTCGCAGTCAATTACTTCAACAAATGGACTGAGGTAGAGCCATTATCCACAATCACCATAAAGAAAGCAATCAACTTCGTAGTCTAGAATATCATTTGTCATTTTAGAGTTCCATAGGCAATCGTTACCCAAAACGGGACCTAATTTGACAGCACCGAATTTAAAGATTTTTACCGCAGACTTCATATAGAGAAGAGATTTGCTATGGTGGTACACCCCACATGAATGGACAAGTTGAAGCTATAAAAAAATTATCAAGTCCATTCTCAAAAAGCTATTAGAAAAGGCTAAGGGAAAGTTGGTCAATGAACTTCCATTAGCACTTTGGGCATATCGGACGACGCACAAGTTAACGACTAGCCATTTTCCATTTTCCTTAGCCTACGGGTCAAAGGCTATCATCCAAGTTGAATTAGAAGTACCTTCTTATTGAGTAATTCACTATAATCTTAGGAAAAATAAGCAACTCCTACTAGAGTCTCTTGATATGATCGATGAGAAGCATGATGAAGCTGACTTGAGAGTAGCTGCATACCGAAGCCGGAACGCCCGATACTACAATATAAGGTTATGAATCGTGCCTTAGAAATTGGCAACCAGATCCTTGAACGAATCTTCCCAGGGCCTCAGAATTTGGTTCCTATTTGGAAAGGTCCGTACACAATAGAGAAAAAGCTTGGAGATGGAACTTTCAGGCTTACGACGATTGACGGGATTTCACTACCGAGGGCATGGAATAGTTAACCCTTACAATGCTATTTCACTTAGAAAAAATTTAAGTGTAATTGATTAAAGCCATTGCAAATATGCAGTACATGGAGTTAGGTGCCGACCAAACTTCTACGGCCCATGATCAGACCCTCGAAGTTCAACCCTCCTTGACATTTAGAGATGGATGTCAGTCAACTCTTTTATCCCTCGACATAGGGAAAATCAAAGTGGATGTGACATGGCCATCCACTCATTTTCTTATGCTTGGAGTTTGGTAAAGCATTAATGTCTTGCTCAGAAGATGGCAAGGCCGAAGATCCTTACCCGAAGTAAGCGAGGCAAAAGATGCACACCTGATGAAAGGCAGGATCTTACCTATACATTCGATTAATGCCCCAAGTTTGGCGTGATCGAATGTTACTACCCATACAAAAACCATGATCTTAAGTGGTTAGTCCTAACAAATGCCCGAAGTTAGGCACGGTCAAAACACGCATCCTAAAGAAGGATGTCTAACTTGTTATTCAAGGTAATTTTCTTCAATCGACGCTTGGAGGCAGGCGCAATCACATTTAAAGTTCCTCTAAAAGGAAGGCTTGAATCACCTTTCCAGGTGAACGAAATTCGACCGGTTTCTAGAATTAGATATGGTTACATGTAAATTCCCAGAGATTGGCACTTCAACGATTGCTTTACAATGAAAGGCTGGAAATCCATGAATGGTTAATGACTTAGTCCAATAATAATTCTGATAAGAAATGGATCACAAGTACATTGAATGGGAAGCATATTTCTCAAATACTTAGATAAATTCACACAAAGATCGAATGAAACAAAAACCTTTTTTATTCACATTTGAAATAGAATGAGGAAAGAAAAGTATAGGTTTTATTTCCACCTAAGCTGAAAACAAAAGCGGGAGTTGAACACGCACAACACCGGCCTAAAACAAAAATAGACTCCTACAATTGCAAACCAAAACTGAGTCTAGCTACATAAAACAAACAACAACATCAATGAATATGATGACCTATATATGCTTACATGAATACATGCATATGATCAAGAGCTTCTACAAAGGAGAGTACGTGTATACATGTACGTAATTATATTCGACACCTGACAACTAGAGTCAAAGAAAAACAGACTCGTACCCGGAATCCATTAGAGGAACTACTTCATAGTTGCTAAGCTTGGAATAATGGATCAAGAGAGCATGCTTCAAATTCATAACAATGGACACTGGTCAAGCATCGTGATGAATAGCTATGGACATAACTATTCACAGAAGGCATCTACTAGAAGGATAATGACCATTCAAAGAGCATAATGGGATCCTTTACAGCAATCATGTCTTATCTCCATTCAAAGCACATCATTCGGAGGGCAAATATTATCGGTCAGGCAATATTTGGATAGAATGGACAAATTGAACTTTGGAGTTATCAAGATAAGAAACTCGAAGAGATAGCCTCACAGCCAAAAACCAAGTACTACCAAGAATGCACAAGGTGTCCTTTGGAGGGCAGGTGTTATGATCGAATTTGTCGTAATCTTTGAACATACATAAATGATCCGATCGGATGAGAAAACAATCGAGAAATGGCATAAGAACTTTGGGATATCATAAAAAGGCAAGAAAAAAGAAATATCAAAAAATGAGCAAAAACTATTGAAAATTTGGAAGTCCATATTCTTAGAAGAGCCAACTCTAAGCAAATGCTCAAATTTCTCAGGTCAGACTCCAAGTCAATAAAGATAAAGGCAAGTATATGTCCACTCCAAAAATCCAAGATCCCAAAATGCACAAATGTTGGATCAATGTCGACCCAACATCATGGTTCGGTACCAATCCAAGAAATCTACATCGATAGGTCCCAACTTCAACCTACACCAACTACTAGATGTTAGAAGCCTATTCTAAGTGTTGTTTTGTTCGTTCCATGCAATTCTTTATCAATCTCCACAAACTCTTGAACAAACAGCTCTATTCTTCGACGACTCCGTCATTTGGACTCTGAAACAAGCTAAAATTGATATAAAAAGCTATGGAATCACGAAGCTAAACACAGGATGAACCAAACCAAAGAGTTCAAGATGATCGGGTTGGAAATCTTACAGTCATATCAACCCATGCCCTTGGAGTCGTACCAAACCGTACAAATTGATGAGGTAGCATCCTATATTTGGAAAATTGTCTACGACATGGAAATGAGGTAGAGATATTATGGGTGAGATTTTAGGCTCCTACCTTCAAAAATAGGAGGGTAGGGCTCAATTTTTAGATCTTTTGGCTCTGGTACTTTTTGCTCTTATTTTCTTGTAATCACTATCAGAGTTATACCAACCCACAGTTGGAGTTGTACTTATGTAACACCCCATACATTTTATAACCTTATTTAAGACATTCAATCAGTTAAATTAAATTAAATAATGTGAAGAATAATAGATGGAGGTTTAATTAGTTAAAGGTAGCCATGCTATATTAAAGGGGTTAATTAAAATGAAATAACACTAAGTAAGGTGTTAGGAAATGAGAAGGTTATTTTTAGAAATGGCAAAACCTTATACCCTAAACGCTTGTGGCATGGGTAACACACGTTCATTTTTCCCATTCCATTAAAATGAAAATAGCTAAGTTCGGCCACCATTTACAATCTCAAGAGTAGAAGTAGGCTAAGATTCAAGAGGAAAGAAGAAATCAACTAAATCAACACTCAGAAATCTCATATATAATCTCAAAAGCCAAGATGAATAATTACTACATCCCTAATATTTTAGTTCTTGGTTTTATGGTTAGATCCGAAATGTTTTTGCTATAATGTTGTCATGTTTGATGTTTTAGATATATATGTTTCTTTTTGATGAAATTAAAAATGTTTATTCGTGTTTTATGATAAAGTTTAGTATGAAAACCCTATTTAATGACATTCGAATACTTGGAAAAATTTAAATATAGGTCTGGAACAATATTTCAAAGATGGGTCTTCATTTTCATAAATTTTCGATTTATTATGGATTTTATATGAATTTTTGAATAAAGAAAAATATTTATTGGGTTTTAAATTATTTTTAGCTGAAATAATAATTTTTTAGGTTGAGATTTTAATATGTTAGGTAATGTATTAAAATATATTTTCTAGAATTTTTCCAGAATTTTCCTAAGTCATTTGAGGGATATATAAAATTATTTAAGGTGTGTGATTTAAATGTTTTATATATCCATAAAGGAGAAGGGGAATTTTGCAAAATAATATGTTTTATAAATTCTGGTAATTGCGGCAGCAAAATTCTGAATAGTATTTTATTGACCAATGAGAATTTGATAAACAAAGGCAGGTTAGTTCCAAAGTTTCCTTTTTAAGTTTGAAGTCAAAAATCGCACTTTTTTCATGTTTCAATCCATACGGCTAAATCCCTTCCACCCCAGATCTTTCATCTCATTCGAAAGGTTAGCTTTCAATAAGTTCAAAGTTTAATGCATAAGGTATCAAGTAATTGGTACGTGATGAGTTGAATATAGTCAAAAGGTTCTAAGCCAAAAGGTTGATGACCAAAAAGGGTTGGAATATAATTGTTTTATAAATTAAAAGCTTTCGCCTGCTTTGTTTTCGATCTTGAGCTTTTGACTTGGTCACTTATGACCAAGTCAAGTTATTTAAAGAAAGACTTTAAACCTTTCGATGTTGTCGATGTGTTGTAACTGCTATCGCCATTACTTTGTTTTGAATCCTTTTGGCACCGCCGAAGGATTTCCACTGTTAAATAAAGGTTTTACTTTGAACCTTCCGACTCGGTCGAAAGGTTTATCTACTTTTAAAACTAGCCATTTTTCCAAGGCTTTTAGAGGGAAGCTTTCGACTTAGGTGGTTACCCTTATTTTGTAAAGTATAACAAAAGGCTTTTGAAAGGATATTTGGATATTTCCAAAAGGTTGTTTTGTTAAAAGGCGAAAGGTTTTATAAAGAAGTTTTCCAGATTGTTTCAAAGTACGGATAGAGGTTTTTTCAAATAGTAAAGTATTTTAATCAAATAAGTTTTGAGTAAACGATATATATCTAAAATGATAATACGATTTGAGTAAAGTATAAAGATTTATTTCTTTTCCTTGTTTGAAGTTTGATTTAATGGTTTAAATAATTTTGAAATTGTTTTCAAGGAAAATTATGGGAGAGTATCCTTAAGTATAAATGACACAGATATTAGAAAACCAGCTAAGACTAGTATAGGGTTGCGCCCTATACATTAGTGTGTAGCCTCAGCTAATTGATGTCCAAAATTCCGGTGTTGGGCTTGGTCACAGGTAGACTAAAATTATGATTACATACCGAAAGGAATTTATGTTGTATACAGAAAGGTTATTGGCAAGCCCGAAAAACCATTAGGATCTGGAGAACCTGGGAGATGATTAAGTTAGGGGCAGACCGTTCAGAAGTAAGAAGTTTAACAAATAGATTAAGATAGACCGTCTTGATTTGGAAATGTTAAATAGATTACTAAAGATAGATAATCCTAAATGTGAAAATCTAACAGATGTTAGGTACATTTAATTATGTTGTCTGGTTGGCTCGTGTCAGCCAAAGTTTGAAAGTTATTTGTATATGAACAGATAGTTTATTATTACCTAATATTTATGCACGATTACATAATGATTATTTTGTTGAGATTAACCATTGTGGATGCAGGAGCATTGTATATTGTTATATGAAAGGATTTGCAAAGATAAGTTTTAAAAAGAATGTTAGTGTGGGGAAACCTGTTCCGCCAAGCGGCGTGGTCTCACTTAACATGATTAAACCAGAATGTATAGTATTATTCATACCAGGATTTATGTCTGACTTGTATTTTATGCTTTCCCCTTAAACTCTCGGGTATTGAAAGCCAATTTGAGTAGATTGAGAGGTTAAGGATCTTTTCAGGTTTTAATTTGTTTGATGGATAAGCTACCGGAGGATGTTGGAGGCAACAGATAGCTATTTAGGATATGCTGCTTTTATTTATGTTTAGATGATTTTCCACTGTATTATGATGTATTAGGTCTTATATGACCATTTGACTCTGATCAATCGAAGGGGTATCTTCATATACCGCTCTCGACGTAATTTGTAATAACTATATTTATTCAATGCTTAGGAAAACGATTTGGTTATGTGACGTGAATGTGGAACTAATATTATTTGGAAATGTAATGCAGTCATCTGTGTTTTTAATCTGTGTTTTATTTCATACTCAAGTGCTTTTAATATTATTGACATCGTTAACATAGTCGTATTTAGTTGCCGGAAGCTAATACAATAGATGACTGCAGCATCTGTAGTGCTTAGTTTTAGGACTCTAGATAGGGGATTTTGCAGCTTGATATCAGAGCATGGATTATGAAATACTTAAAAAATGTTTTTTGAAAACATAATCCATTGGAACTAGAGTTAAGATAGGTTATGGGGTAACACTATAATGGCGCACTTGCGTTTTATATATATAAGTATACGCTCTATCTTTAGACTCTTGCCTTACTTAGGTTATTCATCTGTATCTCACGAGGTTTGAACACGGATCTGAAGGGAAGAAGGAGCAGAGTGAATGTTGGAGGAGACAACACCACTACCAACGGAAACACCTGACCAAATGCAAGGAGAGGACCTAGTCAGGCACAAGCTAAAAATGCTTGTGCAGGAGTTCCCCAGGTGGATATAGGGGCGATGTATCAGTTCTTTGTGAATATGGTGCAAGCTGTAGTGGCAGTATGTGTAGTTGGAGGTAACGCTGTGGGAGGAGGAGTTCAAGAGGTTCCTGTGGTCATTTAGTACACCAATCTGAGCAGATATTATATTAGGCTCGAAGGAAAGCCGTTTATTGGTATCGAGGATGTGATTGAAGTAGAAAATTGGCTACTATATTGTAAAAGGATTTTCACTGATTTAGGGCTAAATGATGCGTAGAAAAGAAGGTTGGCCTCAAGGCAGCAGCAGGGAGATGCATTATTTTGGTGCAATACCATCACTTCTGGAGTGGATGATGAGACCATTACCTAGGAAGAATTCAGTAGATGGTTTTCTAAGAATACCAGGAAGTTCGAGGAACTAGTCTGATATGGGTATGCATTGGTTGATATTGTTATCAACAGAAATGACAAGTGCATCAGTGGACTAAGGCCCCGTTCTTAAGAGACCCTAGCGATGTGGTTGTTGAGATGGCATTAGGGCAAGAAGAAGCATTGGCTTTCCTAAGAAAGAAAGTGAAAGAGGCTCAGGATAGATAAGCTCAAAAGAGGAAATTTCTCTACAAGAAGATTGCTTATAAGTAAGGGGCACAAAAGAAGAGTAAAGCTAAAGTGGTTTATTACAACTATAACAAGAAAAGACACTATGTCAATGAGTGTCGAGCTAGCAAGGGAAAAGGACAAGAAGCTGGTGGGAAGAAGAATGTCGGATGCTTTAATTGCAATCAAGTGGGTCATTTAAAGAACAAGTGCCCAAAGTCACCAAAGGAAGGAAAGGGGAGAGTTTATGCTTGGATCCTATAGCATCAAAATCAGTTGCTCGGTAAATGGGAAAAGTTGTTTTAGGAATCTTAATGCAGATCTATGGTATGTCTGTTAGCGTCTTATTTGATACTTAGGCATCCCATTCTTTTATTTCTCGACGTCTCGCTGATAGAATTAACCTAGAAACCTCTTACTTAGTTACTTCCTTAAGGGTTGCTAATCCGATGGGAGGTTATGCAACGGTTGAGATGAGGTGTGGCCATATAAAATTTGATTTGTTAGGCTATGCCTTTGATTATTGTTTGCATGTATTTGACTTTATGGGATTTAGGATTATCCTGTGGATGGATTGGTTGGGTAGGTATGATGCTGGGATATTTTGCCAAGGTAGGAAAATATCACTTAGTCATTCAGATTGTAGTGATCGGATAATTTATAATGTGGAGAGCCATAGTTGTTAGGTGAATGCTTTACTGGGTGCTATGGATTTGGAGGATGAATTGCATCGGGGTTTTGCAGTTAGAGAATTTGCCGATGTGTTCGAACCATTCATTGGCCACCTAAATGAGCTATTGAGTTTCAAATTAATTTAGTGCCTGAAGCTAAATTGGTGAGATGACCGCCAGGTTGGATGACACCTACAGAGATGAAAGAGTTGAAGGTGCAGTTAGTAGATTAGGAAGGCAAAAGTTTTATTAGGCCGAGTGGTTCGCCATGGGGCGCTTCTGCCATGTATGCCACGAAGCCGGACGGATCGTCATGGCTATGTATCGATTATCGTAAGTTGAATGAGAAGACGTTAAAGAACAGATATCCAATGTTGAGAATTGATTTTTTTTTTGATTAGTTGAGTGGAGAAAAGGTATTCTCTCAGCTAGATTTGGCGATGGGATTTCATCAGCTGAGAGTTATAGAGGATAACATTCCTTTGACGGCGTTTAGAACGAGATATGGATCGTCCGAAAGGTTAGTTATGACATTCGAACTAACTAGTACGCCAGAATTCTTTATAGATCCGATGAATAGGATTTTTCAAGAGCATTTGAATAGGTTAGTGTTGGTTTTCATTAATGACATTTTGATATACTCTAAGGATAAAAAGGAACCTAAAGTCCATCTCAGGGTCATTCTTGAGACGTTAAGGGAGCATCAGTTGAAGGCTATGTTTACAAAGTGTCATTTTTGGAAGATGGAAGTGAAGTTCCTTGGTCATGTCATCTCTGAGAAAGGGTTGTCTGTAGATCCGACTAAGATTGAAGCATGAACTATTGGAAGAGACCTGAAATAGTGACCGAGTTAAAGAGTTTCCTTTGATTGGCGGGGTTTTATCAAAGATTTGTAAAATATTTTTCACGGATAGCAGCACCGATCACTAAGCTTACGCGGAAGGATGTGAAGTTTTTATGGACCGATAAGTGCGAAGAAGCATTCCAAATCTTGAAACACTTATTGACCCATCCACCAGTGTTAGTAGTTCCGGAGGGGAATTAGGATTTAGTTGTTTATATATATGCATGTGGAACTGGATTGGGAGCTATGTTGATGCAAAGGGGTAAAGTAATTGCTTACACTTCTAGACAGCTCAAACCACATGAGTTTAGGTATCTAATGCATGATTTGGAGTTAGCTGCCATTATATTTGCTTTAAAGGTATGGAGGTATTATCTTTTGGGAAAGAGATTTAAGCTATGTACCGATCATAAGTCATTGAAGTATTTGTTCTCTCTGAAGGAGCTGAATATGAGATAGTAGAGATGGTTGGAGTTTATTGCTGCCTGTGATTTTGGAATTGAGCACACACCGAGAAAATGAAACAAGGTAGCAGATGCACTCAGACAGAAACATCAGAATGTACTATTGGCTATGGTTACTGAGTGGAAAGACTTGGAGACATTATTGGTTTGTAGTATGCGGTTTAGGTCCGAGGTAGGATCGAGTGCAGGAAGTACCATATTGTCTTATTTAGAAGTTCGACCGATAATGATTGAGAAGGTAGCTTCCAAGCAAGAGAAGGATCCAGTATTGGCTGGAAGGATCAAAAGATTGAAGGATGTAATGGAGAGCGATGACCTAAAGGATTTCAATCTTGACCAAAATGGGTGGTTAAAAAGGTAAGGAAGGCTATGTGTTCCAAATGTAGGAAACATGAGGACGGATGTTTTGGATGAGTGCCATCGTTCGAAGTTCACTATCTACCCTGGAGGAAAGAAAATGTATCAGGACATGAAAAGAAATTTTTTTAGGAAGGTATGAAGCGGGGAATAGGATTGTGTTTTAAGCAGTGCTTGAATTTCCAACAGGCAAAGGCTGAACACCAGAATCCAAGTGGATTGCTTCAACCATTAGAGATTCTATTGTGGAAATGGGATTCGATCTCCATGGACATTATTGATGGGTTTCTGAGATCTGGAAGTGGAAATGAAAGCATATGGGTCATGGTAGATAGACTGACTAAGAGCGCCCATTTTATTCTGGTAAAGTCAACTAAAACGGCACTTGATTTGGCGAAGTAATTCTTGAAGAATGTAGTTAGGCCGCACGGGATTTCTAGTAGTTTTATTAATAATAGAGATTCTTTATTTATTAGTGAGTTCTAGAAAAGTCTATAGGAAGCATTGGGAACCAAGCTCAACATGAGTACCGCTTACCATCCACATGCAGATGGGCAAACGGAAAGAGTTAACAAAATATTAGAAGATTTGTTAAGAGCTTGTATATAACATTTTGGAGGATCATGGGTAGACCATCTTCATCTAGTCGAGTTCTCGTATAACAATAGTTATCAGACTAGTATTAGGATGGAACCATTTGAATCATTGTATGGAAGACCTGCAAATCTCTTATATGTTGGTTGGAGACCGAGGATAGACTAGTTCTTAGTCCAAATTTAGTAAAAGAAGCTACGGAGAAGATTGAGTTGATTCGAGCTAGAATGGAGGAGGCTCAATCTTGACAGAAAAGTTATGCATATAAAAAAGAAAGGATTTAGAATTTTCTATCGAAGATTATGTATTTGTTAAGGTTTCACCGATGTAAGTTGTAATCAGATTTGGGAAGTCATGGAAGTTAAAACCTAGGTTTATCGGTCCATTTTGTGTTATTGAGTGGATCGGGAAACTTACTTATAGAGTAGAGTTACCGAGGAATTTGGCTAGAATCCATAATGTTTTCCATGTTCTCATCTTACAAACCGTGTTAGAGATCAAAGACTACTATAGCTCCTACAGTATTAGAAGACTTAGTAGTGGAACCGGATTTGACTATAGTTAGGAAGCTGATCGAGATTGTGGCTAGAGATGAGAAGAAATTAAGGAACAAGATAGCCATGTTAGTAAAGGTTCGGTGAGCAATAACACTAAAGAATGTACATGGGAAGTGAAGAGAAGGATTAGAGACTCTTATCCAGATTTATTTGATGGTATGTCTTACCTTTAATTATTGTGTTATGTACCTTATCGTAATTTTGAGGATGAAATTTTTAAGGTAGGGAGTCTGTAACACCCATATATTTTATAACCTTATTTAAGACATTCAATTAGTCAAATCAAATTAAATAATGTAAAGAATAACAGATGGAGGTTTAATTAGTTAGAGGTAGTCGTGCCATATTAAAGGGTTTAACTAAAATAAAATAACACTAACTAATGTGTTAAGAAATCAGAAGGGTATTTTGGGAAACGGCAAAATCATATACCCTAAACACTTGTGACTTGGGTAACTCACGTCCATTATTCTTATTCCATTAAAAACAAGAACAGCTATGGTTGGCCACCATTTCCAATCTCAAGAGTAGAAGTAAGCTAAGATTCAAGAGGAAAGAAGAATCAACTAAATCAACACTCAAAAATTCATCTACATTCTCTAAAGCCAAGGCGAATAATTAATACATCCTTACTATTTTAATTCTCGGTTTTATGGTCAGATATGAAATGTTTTTGCTATATTGCCATGTTTGATGTTTTAAGATATATATATATATATATATATATATATATATATATATATTGTCAATGAAATTATAAATGTCTATTCGTGTTTTATAATAATATTTAGCATGAAAACCCTATTTAATGACATCTGAATACTTTGAAAATTTAAACATATGTCTGGAACAATGTTTTAAAGGTGGGTTTTTATTTCCATAATTTTTCAATTTATTATGGATTTTATATGAATTTTAAACGAATAAAATTGCTTATTGGGTTTTAAATTATTTCGACTGAAATAATAATTGTTTGGGTTTGAGATTTTAATAAGTTAGGTTATACATTGAAAAAATATTTTCTCGAATTTTTCCAAAATTTTCCTGAGTCATTTTATGGATATATAAAATTATTTAAGGTATGTGACTTAAATATTTTATATATTCATAAAGGTTAAGAGGCATTTTGAAAAATAAAATGTTTATAAATTCTGGTAATTGCGGTAGCAAAATTCTAAAAAGTATTTTATTGACCAATAAGAATTTGACAAACAAAGGCAGGTTAAATGAAAAGTTTTCATTTAAGTTTAAAGACAAAAGTCGCACTTTTTCCATGTTTCAATCCATACGGCTAAATACCATCCTCTCAGATCTTTCGTCTCATCGAAAGGTTAGCTTTCGATAAGGTCAATGTTTAATGCATAAGGTATCATGTAATTGGTATGTGATGAACTGAATATAGCTGAAAGGTTCTAAGCCGAAAGGTTGATGCCCAAAAAGGGTTGGAACATAATTGTTTTATAAGTGAAAAGCTTTCACATTCTTTGTTTTCGAACTTGAGCTATCAACTTGGTCACTTCCAACCAGGTCAAGTAATTTAAAAAAAGACTTTAAACCTTCCGATGTAGTCGACAGGTTATAGATGCTACAGCTATCGCTTTGTTTTGAATCCTTCTGGCATAGCCGAAAATTTCCATTGATTTATAAAGGTTTTACTTTGAACCTTCCGACCGAGTCGAAAGCTTTATCTGGTTTTAAAATTAGCCATTTCTCCAAGGCTTTTGGAGTGAAGCTTTCGACTTAGGTGGTTACCCTTATTTTGTGAAATATAACAAACGGCTTTCGAAAGCATATTTGGATATTTCCAAAAGGTTGTTTTGTTAAAAGACGAAAGGTTTTATAAAGTAGTTTTCCATATTGTTTGAAAGTTAAACCCAATATACCTTTGAAAGGTTTATGTTTTAAAAGGTCTTAAGCATTCGATGGGTTTATTCCTGGCTCTGTTTCGAAAGGTGTATTAGATGTTTTCGAATGCTTTTCGAAAGAAGGTTTTCTAAAGGTTTTTCTAAAGTGATGACTTAAGGTGATTTTATAGAAGGATATCTAAAGTTTATAACTTCCAAAATGCTAGCTTGGTATGAATTCAAAAGGTTTTAAAGATGATTTTCGAAAGGTTTAAACATTGAGTTTGAACGAGATAATTTCAAAGTACAGAAAGAGGTTCTTTCAAATGGTAAAGTTTTTCATCAACTGAGTTTTAAGTAATGGATATATCTAACATGGTAATATGATTTGAGTAGTATAAAGATTTATTTCTTTTCCTTGTTTGAAGTTTGATTTAATGGTTTAAATCATTTTGAAATTGTTTTCAAGGAAAATTATAGGAGGGGATCATTAAGTATAAATAACTCATATATTATAAAACTAGATGGGACTACTATGGCTTCACACCCTATACATTAGCTTGTGACCCCAGCTAATTGTTATCCAAAATTCCAATGTGTAGGGCTTGGACACAGGTAGACTAAAATTATGATTACACACCGAAAGGTATATATGTTGTATACAAATATGTTATTGGTAAGCTCGGAAAACCATTAGGCTTGGGAGAACCTAAGAGACGATTCAGTTAGGGACAGACCGTCCAGAAGTGAGAAATTTAATGGATACTTTAAGACAGACCGTCCTGATGGGAAATGTTAAATAGATGGACAAGGATAGATTATCCTAAATATGAAAATCTAACAGATGTTAGGTAACATTTATTTATGTTATCTGTAGGCCCGAGTCAGCCAAAGGTTGAAAGTTATTTGTAGTTAACAAATATTTCATTATTGCATGATATTTACGCTTGATTACATAATGATTATTTTGTTGAGATTGACCATTGTGGATGCAGGAGCGTAGTACATGGTTATATGAAAGGATTTTCAAAGATATGTTTTGAAAAGAATGTTAGTGAGAGGAAACTCTTTCTGCTAAGCGGCGTGATCTCACTTAACATAATTAAACCGGAATGTATAGTATTATTCATACCAGGCTTTATGTCTGACTCTAAATTTATTTTTTCTTCTTAAACTCATGGGTACTCAAAACCAAGTTGAGTAGATTGAGAGATAAGGATCTTTTTAGGTTTTTAATATGTTTGACGAATAAGCTATCAGAGGATGTTGGAGGCAACAGATAGCTATTTAGGATTTGCTGCTTTTATTTATGTTTAGATGACTTTCCACCATGTTATGATATATTAGGTCTTATATGATCATTTGACTATGATCATTGAGGGGGTATCTTCATATACCGCTATCGACGTAATTTGTAATAACTATATTTATTCAGTGCTTGGGAAAATGATTGGGTTATGTGACGCGAATGTGGAATGTAATGGGGTAATCTATGTTTTTTCAAATTCAAGTGCTTCTGTTGATACCATTAACATAGCCATATTTAGTCACCTGAAGCTAATACTATAGATGACTGCAGCATCTATAGAGCTTAGTTTTGGCCTTGATTCATCGAACCACTATAAACTTTTGGGTTTTCTTTTTTTTTTTCTCATTTTCAATTTATTCCTTCATTTTTTATTCTCCACTAAATCAATTTGGTGTTTGTGCCATTTTTGATACAAACAGAACCTAACTCCCTACCATTTCGATCATGGGATAACTGTCCTCGGCTAGACTCGAGGTCGCTTATATTGATCGCAGGCAATGCTAGTTCTTGCAGCATCATTCCTGCTTGGCTTCTCACATACTATTGTTATTGGTTGTTCCTAACCTGCTCCTCAATCAAATTATAAAGATGTATATAATCATTTATCTCATTCCTATCCAGCTCATGGAATAGGCAATAATTTCCCCATCTTCTCTCTCGATCGATGGGTTCTCTCCTTGTTGGTTTTTAATAGGGAATCCGCCCCCCGATATCAAGGTAAATCCGTTCTAGGATTTCATTCAATTCGCTGTAAGCGGAGAACTTTGGTTCCCTTTTCTGTCGCTTTGGTCCTCCAAAACCATCATCCGCCTTTCACTTTCTGTTATCTTTACCATATTCTTCTCTGGACGTTCCTCCACCATCCATGGCAGTAATCTTTACATTTTCAGCTTCCGTGCCTCACGGTAAAATTACACGAGATACGTCGGTGGATCCCTTTTTAAAGCAATCTTAAAAAAAATACTAGCAACTTTTGAAACTACCACCATTAGAACCACCAATGGATTTGGTTTATGAACCACGGCAGCTGCCGCATTAAACCGATTAAATAACTCCTTAGGGTATCTTAGGCCTTTTGCTTCATGCTAGATAGCGTCATCACATTCTTTGGCCGTAAAATATAAACTTCAAGCTGTCTCATGAATCTATTAATTAACTCGGTCCATATGCTGATAGAACCATTTTCCAGTTAGAATCACATCGCCGCTAAGTCTGTCAAATACAAAGGGAAACATCATCCCATCACTTCTTTAGATGCACCCAACACTTCCATATGTTGGATGTATTTCATTAGTTGAATTGATGTATCGGTTTTTCCATCATACGTCTTTAGTGTTGGTAGCTTGAAATCGGGTGGGTTCTTTGTGCATCGAATTTTAAGAGTGAATGGATTTACGTTCACATGTTTCAAACTATGATCTGACGGTCCACCTCTCATTGCTTACCTAAATATCTTAGCAATTCTATCATCGTTGTCTAATGGAGGTCTCTACTCCATATTTTCATTCAGCCCTCCACTCGTGCGAGGAAATCCAAATACATATTCTTCTAGCTACACGTTTGCATCCTAATTCATGTATTGGTTTTCAACATTATTTACTAGACGTGTTTTATCTCCACCCAAGTTCAAATTAGCCATGCACCAAAGTTCTCTGGGATCGGTACCGATCCATTCCTGGGGATCGGTACCGAGTTGTGGCACCTCCTTGGTGGTCGCTCTCTATTGATCCATATCGTTTATAGGCATGATTGTTCTAGCCTCTGGTCTCTAGTTCTGTTCTACAGCAATTCCACCTATTCCTAGCTGTCACATTCTTTCGAAGAATTTCATCATCATGTCTTCCTAGCTAGCTATCATTCTGTCCTACATTTCTGTCATCATTGTCTCCGTCTCATCTCTGGTTATATAGATGGAAGAAGGGTTAAATCTTGAGGACACTTCTTGGCTGCCTCCATGCCCTTGTTGGATTCCACCAGCAGCAGTCTTCTTGGTCGATGGTCTCGTCATCTTTTTCATTTTCATGTTTTAAGCTGGTAAATCTAAGTTCTCTCGACGAAAGAACCAAATTGTTTATGCCAAAAGTTGGTACAAACACCTAATGAAATAATAAATTTAAAAAGTTTAAGAAAAACAAGAAAAAGAAAAGAAGAACAAACAATTTTTACAGTGGTTTAGCGAAGAACTCCGGCCTATGTCCACTTAAAATTTGTTATTCAATTTCTGTCAAGTTTTTGCAAAGTTGTTCTCGCGGATCGATGATGATCCCTGAGATTATGGAAGAAGTACTAAAATTTGTTAGAAGAGCCAAAAGATCCTTGAAACAATGCCACTCGTCATCTATTTATAGTTGCAGGTTGCCAAAATCTTCTCCACCATGATCTTTCCTATGTTCCCAACATCCAAAAGGAGTTGTGCTAAGGAGATCGTAGCCACATCACCAACATCTTGGGATAGATATCGATCCATGCCTATGAATAGGTACTGATCCATAAGATGTGTGGCAAGTCTTCCTTCGAGTTGTATTTTCTAGCTAGTTTATGCCTTGGTCCTTAGCAGCTAGTTGTATTGGTACAAGCTTGAATTTGGCTGAATTCCTTGGCTCGAACATTGATTGATTGAACTTGGTTTGTCCATTAAGTGCTTGCATTGTATCTGGCTATTGAACCATCTTAGTAGACATGTTATGCCTTGCAAACACCTTGACTTCATGTGGTGTGAGTTGTTGATGGATTTGAGAAAATATTGGGGATCGGTACCGATCCATATTCGTGGATCAGTATCAATCCATGCCTTTGCATGGATCTCGAACTTTGATCTTGTGAATCAAGTGAGTTGATGTTTTGGAACTTCGTGGCAAGTTATATGACTTTACTTCTTGATCTTGTTTGATATCAAAGTTTGCAGTCATCGCTCTGAATTCCTGCTTAGTAATTTTACTGTTCAATTGTTCTAACTCGTCCAAATATAGCTTCACAAAGACGGATAACAATGTCAATTAAATTTTATTACCATAATTACATGTATAATTATTTTCAATTTAAAATCTTCAAACGTTAATAACTTTTTCGTTTGAACTCTGATTGAAAACTTTATACATGAAAATTGATTAAAAAATGGCCATGAATCCAATGGTGCATGTTTCATAGCTAAATTTTGATGTTTGTAAAAATCCTATTTTTCAATGTTATCATTCATTAATTAATTTCATTTTAATTAATTGTTGTTAAATTATGGGGCTTATTATGCTCCCTCAAAGGAATTTCATCCAGTAACACAATGTACAACCATTCTAAACTAATCAACCAATTAGTATACACTAATTTTACAACCAATCATGTACAAGTGCCCAGTGTATCATAATACATATGGTATGTATGTAGAATAGTTCTAATTAGCGCCTCCTATATGAATGCATTCTTTCAAAAAAGTTCGGAAAATACGGTGCACACAACCTAAATGTGCAACTAGTTCTATATATATGCAAATTTGGAAAATTAAAAACTTGTTTTTGCACTTAAATTTTCCCAAACTTCCATGAACGGAAATATAGTTCAACAAATTTTTCATTCAATTCCTACCATTCAATATCCTAGCACATTGTTGCTAATATCATAAATTTTCAAAAATTCAGTTTTCTAAACCTATATATTCTTATGTCGCAAAAGGGTCTAGATGGAAATTCCATATTTCCATTCTTCTCTTATGTGCCATTTTTCCACTATACCTTGGAAACTTCTTGTTTGCCCTCAATTCTCTTCCACTTTCCGAGTACAGTCTGCATAAGTAAGTGTTTTTAAAACTATAAAATAGAATTATTTTAAAACCAGTTTAGTTCTCCTACCGACTAGGTATGAAGGAAATGACTATATAGCTAAAACATCATTTTCCCTTGTCTCTAACCGTATTTTATTTTACTGTCATTTCTACTACATAGTAAAATCCACACTAGCTAACTTGTCGACTATTCCCCCCATGCTAAGTATGTGGCATTCCAAAAATGATTAAATTTCTCCTTTTTCTGCTCAAAATTCTTTTATATATAACTTTTTAAAATATTGATAAAGATTTCTAACCTTTAAAAGTTTCATCACAAAAATTATCATAAACGTTTCACAAAGGTATTTTATTTTCTAAAATCAAGAATTTTAATTTTTTTTTTAAGGGTATACAATATATTTTTTCAAACGAAATTATGCCACACCACATGAAATCAAGGTTTAGTCAATAATTTAATGTCCATAATGGACTCTATCTAACTATACGGTAAATTTCAATTTTCCAAAAACGTTTCTATTATCTATAATAATAACCAACACATAGTTTCTTTTGTAAATTTCAGCTTTCAAAGTCCACACCATTTGTAAATTTATTATTGAAGTCCTATTTGGTTGCTTAGGGGTTTAAAGTCCAACAACATTGCATAAGTAGTTGAAGTCATGTTCGGTTGCTCGGGCAGTGTATTACCTGTTCCTCCGGATTTAAACAGGGTTTATAGTTGAATTCTAGAAGGAGTCTAGGACCAGATGTAGAACGGGATGTTTAAACTAGTATAAAAATTCCTAGTGGCATTTACTTTACTGGTTTACTTTTATACTTACATCCTATATAAGTAGACAGATTGTGTAACATTCCATTTACGATCCATAGTTTCTTTCTTTTGGTATCAGAGCAAGGTCATCATATAACCATAACACAGTTATTTGACATTCAAATAATATGGAAAATAACACTAGCACAAGTTTTATTGAAGGTCAATTGTAACGACCCAGAATTTTTAATAATTAAAATTTGAATATTTAATTTATTTTAAATATTAATAAGTGAATTTTTAAGTCAAATAAATTTTTATTTGAATTATTAGATTTAACTGAATAATTAAATCGATAATTTAATACGTTAAATTATGAAAATAATTGAAAATTGAGTTAAATATGATTGAAAATGATTTGTAAAATTTTATTTTATCATATGGAAGTTAGAATGATATTTTAGAACTTTTAAAATCGAATTAAAAGTTAATTTGTGAAAATTGAATATTTTAATATTTAAATCGACTAGTGAAAATAGTCAATTTTTGAACAGTCTCAAAATTGAACGAAACCAGTTCCATTGGATCCGTAATAGTTAGTTATTACTGGATTTCAAATTTCGTGTCAATCGGAGTTATCGTTTGATCGTGGCAGCTCGAAACGCATCGATTTATTTTTAATTTTAATTTGACGAGTGAAAATAGCCATTTTTCAAAAAGTCTCGGATTTCGACGAAACCAGTTTCATCGGATCCGTAATGTGATATTATTGTAAGGTTTCAAATTTCAAGTCAATTGGATTTACCGTTTGTCCGGTACAAATTAAAACGCCTAGAAATCGAGTTAAATCGGTTTAATTTAAATTGAGCGTTTATAGCCATAACTCGCACAGATGTCCGAATTAGCTTTCGAAACCTATTCCATTGTGTCCGGAACGCGGGATAAACCCTAGGAATGTCAGTTTCGGCGCGTAAATCGGAGTTCGGAATTTCCGGATGAATAGTGTTCGAATTTTTCCTATAAATAGCCCCACCCTTCATAAATTAAAAAAAAATATAAAACTTAAAACCCTAATTTACATCTGCAGCCGCCTCCCCCCAATGGATGGCCGAAATTGTCCCAAATTCATCCCCCAATCATTCACAATCCGTTGACATTCACGCGAAGTGTTCAACACGGAAGTCGAAGAGCATGAAGAGAGCTAGAGATCTATACGGTTGAGATGATGTTTAGTTGACCAGAGGAGGAGATAGGAGGGGCCGATTGCAGCGACTTGCGCACACAATTCGAGATGGGATAGAGGGCCGAGCTGCAGGGCATTGGGGCCAAACCTAGAGGGTGTTGAGGGCTTCACGATGGTGTATCCTGATCATGCTAGAAGTCGACGAAGTGGTGGCGAAAATCGAACCCTAATTTTCATATATGGGTTCGGCCGTGCGTATGGATGTCTGGAGGAAGGAGAACGTGATTTGGGAAGGAGGAAAACGTGCGGCCTGATGATGGTAGTGGGATGGATCTACGGCCAGGATTAGCTTTGGTATAAGATTTGTAAAAGTTATGTTGTAATTTTATAAATTAATTCGTGTAACTTCAAAAATCAATAACTTTTTCATACGAGGTCGAAAACGCGCGAAACCAGTTGCGTTGGAATCGTATGGACGAGCACTACGTGATGGAGTTGGTTTGGAGTAGTTTGAAGTTAGTGAGAATTTTGGGTAAAATTAAACGTCCGTTTAATTTTATTCGAAATAAATCGCTAAAACGGAAATAAAATCAAGGTGAGAACTTCTCACTCAATCGAATCAGTTTCGATTTTATTTTAAACAGTTAGATTTAAAATATTTGAATGCATGTTTGAATGATGATTGATATCTATTGATTGTTAAAATAGACATTATACGCCGTTAGTAAGCGGATGTTATTTAATAAAAACATATACCGCGAATATTTCATAAACAGTGAAATTGGTATTATATATAATATCAATATATATATATTGGCATATGTATATATTGCAGTTGTTGATTCCCCGCATTTTTTAGCGGATGAGACCCTATTACGCCGTTATTAAGCGGATAATATTTAATAAGAACATATACCGCGATAATTTCGTACTGGAGCGAAATTGGTATTGTGCTAATGTTTTTGGATGCAGGAAAACAGGTTGGAGGGATCCAACTGGATTCCTCAACAGTTTTTATTTGATTTCAGATATTTTGATATTTGATAGATTTTCATACTGATATATGATATCGTTGTAGTCGTAATTGACTATTTGGTGTGTAGCATCATTGGACCAAATTTTGGGATTTTAAAATGATTTTAAAGTGATTTTAGAAAGTATACGTTTTATAAAATAATTTTGGAATTGATCCATTTTAAATAAATAAACGTTATAATTTTTAAAGTTATAAAAATTATGATTTTGAGAAATATAGTTAAAAACTGATTTTTGAGAATATGATGCTAATGATTTTATAAAATAGTTAAATCGGAATTTTTGAATTTATTATGAAAAGTTGAAATATAGGATTTATAAAATTTAATTTTTTTATGAATCAAAAGGATGAAGTTTTTAAAGGAATTTGAAGACGTTTTAAAAGAATAATATAAATTGATTTATATTAAGAGATTTATAAATGGATATTTATAAATTGAAATACTGAAATTATAAAACGAGTTTTTATAAGTGTTTGAATGAAGTGCAAATGGATTGCATAAGTGAATGGAATTTATAAAATTATAAATGATGAAGTTATAAGTGAAATTTATAAATAGTAAGATTTATAAATTTTGTGAAGTTATTAAGGAATATATTTGGATGAATAATTGAATCTTATAAGTTATAAGATTTATAATTATGAAGTTCAAAGGAACGATTTTGCAAACGAATAAATTTATAAGTATTTAACTTATAATATGAACTTTTAGTTTATAATTGAGTTATAAACTGGAATAGGTTAATAAAAGAATTTATAAAAAGGAAGTTTTTATAAATAAATAGAAATGGAATTTATAAACGTTGTTTTATAAATTCGCAAATGACTTATTTTGATAAGTAAATTGTTGAAACCTATAAATGGAGTTATATTCACGTTTTTGAATAGGGAATAATTCTTTTAAATAAAATGTATAAATGGATGAAATGTGTTAACGTAGTATATTCACGTTTTTGAATAGTGAATAAGATGTTAAAGAAATTGTTTTGAATGTGATATTTTAAATAGAATTAAAACGATCTAACGATGTTTTAAAATGTGTTGAGATTCGAAACCATAGATTTCAACATTTATTGTTGAAATAGACGTTTTCGAGAAATAAAAGGAAATAGTGGACTATAACACTGTTGTTATAGTAAATGATTTCCGAAAGGAAATGTTTTGTATAGTATTGGGATTTATATATCTATTTTAATTTCGAATCCCTATACTAGTGATTTTGGGTGGTCGTAACAATGTTTTACGCAACATTTGTTTTGGCCCAAATAAATATGTTGAAGAGAATGATTTCCTTAATAAAATGAAATATATGCTTAATCTCGATTTAAGTATATTGAATATTTCCAAGTGTTGAAAATAAATAAAATTTGTGAACTACTTATGAATGTATAAGTATGGAAATGTTTTCCAATATAAAGTGAATATTTTGAGAATTTATCTTTTTGAAGATAAATTGAAAAGAAATATTGAAATGAATAATTGAAATCGAATATTCATAGATATTTTTGGATTATAAATTCACTAAGGAATTTATAAAAGAAAGTGGAATTTGTTTAAAAATAAATATTGATTTATTTTTGAAGTATTGAAAATAATATATCTTGTAAAGATATTTTGGAAAATAAATAATTTGGAAAATTATTTGGAAACTGGTGATGTGTGCATATCCAGTGATAGTTCAATAACCGACTATCAATATTTCCCTTTGAATGGGTAATTGATGTGATTTGTTTGAATGTGAATGCTACACTTATTTTTGAATAAGCGCTCACTATTCGGGTTAACCGGGAAAGGACCATGGGGTCTTATAACCCATTCCGAATACGTGATACGTCGTTATAATTGCATTGAAGATCGGTGTTGAAGACCCGGTATTTGCGAGAGCGATAGGATGACCTGTCGATTTACTCTGCACCGAGTTGCTCCGGTATAGAGTTCTCCATATGTGATGGTAAATCCGATCAGGATTGTGAATATCCGGATTGCAAGGACTTCTTTGTAAGTGCCTTCGGTTTTGTTCGATCCCGGAACAGACTTGTATGGATTGTATGTCTGACGTTACAAATTGAGATATAAAGCAGATTTCTTTCAAATATATTTCTGTTGGTGGCGGAGAATTTATTCTTTTAGCTTAACACCCTTCTCTGAGACGTACGAGCTCAGAGGTTATATAGTTGAAGTTATCAGCGATATATTCCCAATTTGGTAATGTGACATGCTGAGTGTTGCTGAAATGATCATTGTGTTGATTATTGTGATAGGATCGTTTATTTGATCGTCTATCTTGGTGATCATTGTGTTGATCATTTGTTGACCCAAAGCATGGCTTTTGTATAAAGTATGTTTTTGTGGACGTGACTTCGTCGAGCCTCACACCCCGGAAATGGTCAAAACAGGAAAGATGCGGCAAGGTTATGAGGGGTAGCTCCCTTTAGGGTATGTACGTTTCCTTCTGGATAGAGGTGGTATCATGGTATGGATCCCAGATATTTAACCTATGTGGTTACTGCGAATTTATTACTTTGTGGTTGTTGGTTATCGGGATCCCGTGAGAAAGGTCGTTTACGATCGAGGAATGGCGTGCTCGTGTCAGTAGTTACCCAGTTAGGGGTAACCCGGCCTTGTGTTGGCAGAGTTCCGGTTTGGTTCTCGGGGATGTCTTTCCAGAGGCATTCTCATGTGGCAATGGGAAGTTCCTTGGCCTGACCATTTGTTGGAAATCCAAAGAAACAATACGTGACTTGTACGGTTTTAGTTGTATAACCTGCTATGGAATGTGGCGGTAACCTGCTATTGAACATAGTTAGCTATAGTAGGCATAGTTCGGAATGTCTATGCTGGCTAAGATTTATATTCTACTTTCGAAATGAATTTTTCCTACACTATGCACTAGTAATAATATCAAATGTTATTTTAAATGCGTATCAAGCATCTTTGACTATCATAAGGAGAAATCTCCTCCGATTCTGCGTTTGCATGTGTGTGTGTGCGGGAGGCCTTATGGTAGTCTCATTTTTAAAAGCATTGCGAATTGAATTTAAAAATATCTCTCTATTTTGATTTTAAAGTTAAATAAACTGTTTTGAGTTCTCACACCAGTCACATGACTGACTTGGAGTTTATTGTTTTCCTTCCTAAACTCTGGGTGCCCACCAATTTCCACACGGGCAGTCAAGAGTTGAGGTTTATCAGGATATTCTGGATATTCTGGAGTTGCTGGAGGCAAGATGGATGGCATGGCGTATTACTAGTTTATATAGTGTTTCTTTTTCCACTGCACTATTTGTTGTTGTTGTTGTACACTCTGATGATATGATGTAATGTGATGTGATGTAATGTAATAACTGATATAGTTCTTTTTTTAAAGATTATTCATTTATTATTATATGTTGTTCCACTGCGAATTGTGAGATTCTGATGTTGTTCTGTTGTTTTCTGTTCCGTTCTATTCTCCGTTCCGTTCTGTTTTTCTATCTCTTCTCTATTCTCTCTTTTCTTTCTATTTTAAAATTTTCTATCTTCTGTTTTCTCTTCCCTCTATTATCTATTTTCTCCCTTCTTCTACCTTCTTCTCTTTTCTTTTCTTAAATTCTTTTTCTTAAAAACCATAACATTTCGGGTTTTTGGCCTTCGATTTCTCGGCAGTCGATAAAGTGAGTATCGATGTTGAATTTTCGAAAGTCGAGAATCTCCGTTTGTTACATTTGGTATCAGAGCTTATGGTTAAGCGACAACCATGGTTCTGTTGGGTATTACTCATTAGAGATAGAGTCAGTAGTACTCTAGAATGAGTTTGAGTGTAATAATAGCTATGAGAGCGTATTTGTTAGTGAATATGAAATTGTTTTATATTGTGAAGATTGGTTTGTTGAGTGGTATATGAACCTTCATCGGCGCAGCTTCGAAACTGAATCGAAGGGGTTTCTAAACACTTGAATAGAACAATTCGGCACAGTATTGTTTTAAATTGGGTAAATGAAATAATTTTACCTTGAGTATATTTTATATATGAAGGAATAATTTTTCAGAATTATTAAAGTGTATATAAGTTGATTGTTTAGTTGTTTGAATAATTTAAATTAAAGAATAATTGTATAAGCAAATGAATTATAAGAATTGAATTATAATTAAAGTGATTTACAATTGTGAAATAAACTTATATATATAGGAAGTGAAACTATATGAATATATTTATGAATATGAGTTGTAAGTAAAAATGAATTTAAAAGTTAAATGGAAATTTACTTTAGAATTGAATTGAATGAATGAATTGGATGTTAATCAATTGAATGTAAATTAAGTTGATATGAAATAATGAATATAAGTGTTAATTCATTAAAATCTAATGTTATTGGAAGTTGAAAGATTGAATGAAAATCAAATTAATTAATATACATTGATTGTTATATGATTGTTAGTTGATTGTATAAAATTCATTAAGTGTTAATGAAATGGAAAGCTAAAGTAAATTGAGTTCAAATTAGAAGTAAATAAATTTGAATAGAATTGAATTTGATTTAGAAGTGAACCAACTTGAATATGAATTAGTAAATATAAACTAATTGAGAATGAATGTTAGTAAGAACATCCACTGTTAATGAATCAAATGTGATTAAATTGAAAACCATTTCATTGAATATTAATGAGAATATGAATGAATATTGATTTGGCTATGGATGTTAGTTGAATGATAGTTGGTTGATGTTTGCATTTGCTGCTTTTGTTGCATTTTCTATGTGACCTATATAGTTGTTATGAAGATATATGATGTATATTGATACTATTGTCTATATGCATGGTTCTCATGTTGTTTGTTGAGTGATTAGTAGGTGCGGATCGTGTTTGCTTCGCATTTGGAACTCGCTTTCGCGCTATATTAGCCGTATATGCTTGCTAATAAAATATAAGGTACATATCTCGGATTACATACCGTACTTTTACACTTTTTTCCCTTCGGGATGCCTCATTACTTGATGAGATGTATATTTGTGATATATATACTGTCATTTTTTTTTCGGATCGAGCCGCGCAAAGGAGACTATGGCGAATTTTTCCGGAAATTTAAGGCGTTAGAAAAAATTTGAGAAAATGGGAAAATTTTTGAAAACTTTAACTTTGATTTGAAGTTGAAAGTTAAACAATAGTAATTGTTTTTGAAAAGATAACTAAGTATGATTTGAAAACTTAGTAAAGATTTGTAAGAAGTTTAAATTGTTTTGGGAAAATTAATAAATTCTGTAACCTTTCTTACTTAATAATTTCGAGGACGAAATTCTTTTAAGGGGGGAAGATTGTAACGACCCAGAATTTTTAATAATTAAAATTTGAATATTTAATTTATTTTAAATATTAATAAGTGAATTTTTAAGTCAAATAAATTTTTATTTGAATTATTAGATTTAACTGAATAATTAAATCGATAATTTAATACGTTAAATTATGAAAATAATTGAAAATTGAGTTAAATATGATTGAAAATGTTTTGTAAAATTTTATTTTATCATATGGAAGTTAGAATGATATTTTAGAACTTTTAAAATCGAATTAAAAGTTAATTTGTGAAAATTGAATATTTTAATATTTAAATCGACTAGTGAAAATAGTCAATTTTTGAACAGTCTCAGAATTGAACGAAACCAGTTCCATTGGATCCGTAATAGTTAGTTATTACCGGATTTCAAATTTCGTGTCAATCGGAGTTATCGTTTGATCGTGGCAGCTCGAAACGCATCGATTTATTTTTAATTTTAATTTGACGAGTGAAAATAGCCATTTTTCAAAAAGTCTCGGATTTCGACGAAACCAATTTCATCGGATCCGTAATGTGATATTATTGTAAGGTTTCAAATTTCAAGTCAATTGGATTTACCGTTTGTCCGGTACAAATTAAAACGCCTAGAAATCGAGTTAAATCGGTTTAATTTAAATTGAGCGTTTATAGCCATAACTCGCACAGATGTCCGAATTAGCTTTCGAAACCTGTTCCATTGTGTCCGGAACGTGGGATAAACCCTAGGAATGTCAGTTTCAGCGCGTAAATCGGAGTTCGGAATTTCCGGATGAATAGTGTTCGAATTTTTCCTATAAATAGCCCCACCCTTCATAAATTAAAAAAAAATATAAAACTTAAAACCCTAATTTACATCTGCAGCCGCCTCCCCCCAATGGATGGCCGAAATTGTCCCAAATTCATCACTCAATCATTCACAATCCGTTGACATTCACGCGAAGTGTTCAACACGGAAGTCGAAGAGCATGAAGAGAGCTAGAGATCTATACGGTTGAGATGATGTTTAGTTGACCAGAGGAGGAGATAGGAGGGGCCGATTGCAGCGAATTGCACACGCAATTCGAGATGGGATAGAGGGCCGAGCTGCAGGGCATTGGGGCCGAACCTAGAGGGTGTTGAGGGCTTCACGATGGTGTATCCTGATCATGCTAGAAGTCGACGAAGTGGTGGCGAAAATCGAACCCTAATTTTCATATATGGGTTCGGCCGTGCGTATGGATGTCTGGAGGAAGGAGAACGTGATTTGGGAAGGAGGAAAACGTGCGGCCTGATGATGGTAGTGGGATGGATCTACGGCCAGGATTAGCTTTGGTATAAGATTTGTAAAAGTTATGTTGTAATTTTATAAATTAATTCGTGTAACTTCAAAAATCAATAACTTTTTCATAGGAGGTCGAAAACGCGCGAAACCAGTTGCGTTGGAATCGTATGGACGAGCACTACGCGATGGAGTTAGTTTGGAGTCGTTTGGAGTTAGTGAGAATTTTGGGTAAAATTAAACGTCCGTTTAATTTTATTCGAAATAAATCGCTAAAACGGAAATAAAATCAAGGTGAGAACTTCTCACTCAATCGAATCAGTTTCGATTTTATTTTAAACAGTTAGATTTAAAATATTTGAATGCATGTTTGAATGATGATTGATATCTATTGATTGTTAAAATAGACATTATACGCCGTTAGTAAGCGGATGTTATTTAATAAAAACATATACTGCGAATATTTCATAAACAGTGAAATTGGTATTATATATAATATCAATATATATATATTGGCATATGTATATATTGCAGTTGTTGATTCCCCGCATTTTTTAGCGGATGAGACCCTATTACGCCGTTATTAAGCGGATAATATTTAATAAGAACATATACCGCGATAATTTCGTACTGGAGCGAAATTGGTATTGTGCTAATGTTTTTGGATGCAGGAAAACAGGTTGGAGGGATCCAACTGGATTCCTCAACAGTTTTTATTTGATTTCAGATATTTTGATATTTGATAGATTTTCATATTGATATATGATATCGTTGTAGTCGTGATTGACTATTTGGTGTGTAGCATCATTGGACCAAATTTTGGGATTTTAAAATGATTTTAAAGTGATTTTAGAAAGTATACATTTTATAAAATAATTTTGGAATTGATCCATTTTAAATAAATAAACGTTATAATTTTTAAAGTTATAAAAATTATGATTTTGAGAAATATAGTTAAAAACTGATTTTTGAGAATATGATGCTAATGATTTTATAAAATAGTTAAATCGGAATTTTTGAATTTATTATGAAAAGTTGAAATATAGGATTTATAAAATTTAATTTTTTTATGAATCAAAAGGATGAAGTTTTTAAAGGAATTTGAAGACGTTTTAAAAGAATAATATAAATTGATTTATATTAAGAGATTTATAAATGGATATTTATAAATTGAAATATTGACATTATAAAACGAGTTTTTATAAGTGTTTGAATGAAGTGCAAATGGATTGCATAAGTGAATGGAATTTATAAAATTATAAATGATGAAGTTATAAGTGAAATTTATAAATAGTAAGATTTATAAATTTTGTGAAGTTATTAAGGAATATATTTGGATGAATAATTGAATCTTATAAGTTATAAGATTTATAATTATGAAGTTCAAAGGAACGATTTTGCAAACAAATAAATTTATAAGTATTTAACTTATAATATGAACTTTTAGTTTATAATTGAGTTATAAACTGGAATAGGTTAATAAAAGAATTTATAAAAAGGAAGTTTTTATAAATAAATAGAAATGGAATTTATAAACGTTGTTTTATAAATTCGCAAATGACTTATTTTGATAAGTAAATTGTTGAAACCTATAAATGGAGTTATATTCACGTTTTTGAATAGTGAATAATTCTTTTAAATAAAATGTATAAAAGGATGAAATGTGTTAACGTAGTATATTCACGTTTTTGAATAGTGAATAAGATGTTAAAGAAATTGTTTTGAATGTGATATTTTAAATAGAATTAAAACGATCTAACGATGTTTTAAAATGTGTTGAGATTCGAAACCATAGATTTCAACATTTATTGTTGAAATAGACGTTTTCGAGAAATAAAAGGAAATAGTGGACTATAACACTGTTGTTATAGTAAATGATTTCCGAAAGGAAATGTTTTGTATAGTATTGGGATTTATATATCTATTTTAATTTCGAATCCCTATACTAGTGATTTTGGGTGGTCGTAACAATGTTTTACGCAACATTTGTTTTGGCCCAAATAAATATGTTGAAGAGAATGATTTCCTTAATAAAATGAAATATATGCTTAATCTCGATTTAAGTATATTGAATATTTCCAAGTGTTGAAAATAAATAAAATTTGTGAACTACTTATGAATGTATAAGTATGGAAATGTTTTCCAATATAAAGTGAATATTTTGAGAATTTATCTTTTTGAAGATAAATTGAAAAGAAATATTGAAATGAATAATTGAAATCGAATATTCATAGATATTTTTGGATTATAAATTCACTAAGGAATTTATAAAAAAAAGTGGAATTTGTTTAAAAATAAATATTGATTTATTTTTGAAGTATTGAAAATAATATATCTTGTAAAGATATTTTGGAAAATAAATAATTTGGAAAATTATTTGGAAACTGGTGATGTGTGCATATCCAGTGATAGTTCAATAACCGACTATCAATATTTCCCTTTGAATGGGTAATTGATGTGATTTGTTTGAATGTGAATGCTACACTTATTTTTGAATAAGCGCTCACTATTCGGGTTAACCGGGAAAGGACCATGGGGTCGTATAACCCATTCCGAATACGTGATACGTCGTTATAATTGCATTGAAGATCGGTGTTGAAGACCCGGTATTTGCGAGAGCGATAGGATGACCTGTCGATTTACTCTGCACCGAGTTGCTCCGGTATAGAGTTCTCCATATGTGATGGTAAATCCGATCAGGATTGTGAATATCCGGATTGCAAGGACTTCTTTGTAAGTGCCTTCGGTTTTGTTCGATCCCGGAACAGACTTGTATGGATTGTATGTCTGACGTTACAAATTGAGATATAAAGCAGATTTCTTTCAAATATATTTCTGTTGGTGACGGAGAATTTATTCTTTTAGCTTAACACCCTTCTCTGAGACGTACGAGCTCAGAGGTTATATAGTTGAAGTTATCAGCGATATATTCCCAATTTGGTAATGTGACATGCTGAGTGTTGCTGAAATGATCATTGTGTTGATTATTGTGATAGGATCGTTTATTTGATCGTCTATCTTGGTGATCATTGTGTTGATCATTTGTTGACCCAAAGCATGGCTTTTGTATAAAGTATGTTTTTGTGGACGTGACTTCGTCGAGCCTCACACCCCGGAAATGGTCAAAACAGGAAAGATGCGGCAAGGTTATGAGGGGTAGCTCCCTTTAGGGTATGTACTTTTCCTTCTGGATAGAGGTGGTATCATGGTATGGAGCCCAGATATTTAACCTATGTGGTTACTGCGAATTTATTACTTTGTGGTTGTTGGTTATCGGGATCCCGTGAGAAAGGTCGTTTACGATCGGGGAATGGCGTGCTCGTGTCAGTAGTTACCCAGTTAGGGGTAACCCGGCCTTGTGTTGGCAGAGTTCCGGTTTGGTTCTCGGGGATGTCTTTCCAGAGGCATTCTCATGTGGCAATGGGAAGTTCCTTGGCCTGACCATTTGTTGGAAATCCGAAGAAACAATACGTGACTTGTACGGTTTTAGTTGTATAACCTGCTATGGAATGTGGCGGTAACCTGCTATTGAACATAGTTAGCTATAGTAGGCATAGTTCGGAATGTCTATGCTGGCTAAGATTTATATTCTACTTTCGAAATGAATTTTTCCTACACTATGCACTAGTAATAATATCAAATGTTATTTTAAATGCGTATCAAGCATCTTTGACTATCATAAGGAGAAATCTCCTCCGATTCTGCGTTTGCATGTGTGTGTGTGCGGGAGGCCTTATGGTAGTCTCATTTTTAAAAGCATTGCGAATTGAATTTAAAAATATCTCTCTATTTTGATTTTAAAGTTAAATAAACTGTTTTGAGTTCTCACACCAGTCACATGACTGACTTGGAGTTTATTGTTTTCCTTCCTAAACTCTGGGTGCCCACCAATTTCCACACGGGCAGTCAAGAGTTGAGGTTTATCAGGATATTCTGGAGTTGCTGGAGGCAAGATGGATGGCATGGCGTATTACTAGTTTATATAGTATTTCTTTTTCTGCTGCACTGTTTGTTGTTGTTGTTGTACACTCTGATGATATGATGTAATGTAATGTGATGTAATGTAATAACTGATATAGTTCTTTGTTTAAAGATTATTCATTTATTATTATATGTTGTTCCGCTGCGAATTGTGAGATTCTGATGTTGTTCTGTTGTTTTCTGTTCCGTTCTATTCTCCGTTCCGTTCTGTTTTTCTATCTCTTCTCTATTTTCTCTTTTCTTTCTATTTTAAAATTTTCTATCTTCTGTTTTCTCTTCCCTCTATTATCTATTTTCTCCCTTCTTCTACCTTCTTCTCTTTTCTTTTCTTAAATTCTTTTTCTTAAAAACCATAACATTTCGGGTTTTTGGCCTTCGATTTCTCGGCAGTCGATAAAGTGAGTATCGATGTTGAATTTTCGAAAGTCGAGAATCTCCGTTTGTTACATCAATCCACTACAAAACCACCACTATTTAATGGATTAAACTATAATTATTGATCAATTAGAATGAGAATTTATATGCAATCAAATGGATATAATACTTGGGATATCACTCAGAATGAATACATTGTACGTACTAGACCATATGGTCAATGGTCTAACACACAAAAATTAGATGCTTTTGCAAATGCAAAAGCCATTAATATGTTATTTTGTTCATTAGACAAAAATGAGTTTAACAGAGTTAGTATATATATTTTGACATATGAAATTTGGCTACACTTAAAGTTACACACAAAGGTATAACAGAGTTAAACAAAGCAAGATTTCTATGCTTAAGAATTAGTTCTAGAACTTTAAAATGAAGTAGCATGATATTATAACTGAAAGGCATTCTAGGGTTCAAGATATATATCATTCACTTTTGGCATTAGAAGAAAAATACACAAATTTTGACATCGTTTCAAAAATCCTCAACTCTTAACTGGATGGATGGGAATGAAATGTATTAGCAATTGAAGAAGCTAATGACATTTCAACCATAAAACCAAAAGAGTTGATAGGAAATATGATGTCACATGAAGTAAATTTATAGGCAAAATGATTTTAGGCACAAGACAAAACGACAATACCATTCCAGGCGAAAAAGGTAGAATCAAATTCGAATGAAGATGATATGGCGTTTATAGCTAAAAATTTTGAAAAGTTTTTGAAATTTAGAAAGGGCAATAAATTTGAAAATAACAAGAACACCAACAAACCATCAGCTTTAACTCTCGAATGCTATGAATGTCACGAAAAGGGTCACATGAAGAAGGACTGTCCTGATATTAAGAAAAATAGGTACAACTACAAGAAAAAAAGAGATAAAAATAAGAAGAGGAAAGTATTTTCTATAACATGGGATGATTCAGAATCGTCTTCCTCATCAGACAATGATAGTGACACAGAATAAGCCAATGTATGCTTTATGGATACAAATGACGATGTAAGTGATCTTTCTTTTGGTAATTTGTAGAAATATACTCAGAACTTCTAGATAAATTAAGGAATATCAAAAGAAAATATAAAGATACGCTTGAAAAGTTAAATAGAACTGAAATTGAAGTAGATATTTAAAAGTTGTGAAGAAAATTTTAGCAGAAAAACTTATTATCGCTCAAGAATCCTGTTCTAATACAATCTCTCAGTTTACAATGCTAAATATGGAATAGAAACTCAAAAAGAAAATAATGATGTTTTTTTGTCTAAGAATCATGTAATCTTCTCGGTTGCATATATATAGAACTGGTGTGGTTTTGACTTTATCCTTTGTACATGTGGTGGTCTGCACTGATTTGGTTTGACTTACTGGCTTGTTTTCATGTTGCATTGTGTCTTTGTACATTTAGAGTCTAGTTTCCTTTGCGTGTGTGTGTTCATGCCTTATTAGACTTGAAGCCTGGTCTAGTTGATACTTTATTTGAACTCGAGTTAAACTAATCTGGTCTTGCGTCTTTGCTTTGCATTCATGTTAGTGTGCTTGGTTTTACTACAGCTTTAATGTCTTCATTGTTGTGTTGAAACTGAAATGCTGCATGGTTGAGTGTACTTGTATTTTCTAGCCTCTGTTCTGGTTCATGTCTACATGTTGTTGCTTTATGTGTGGTTCCACTTGAGTCTGTTTGTAGTGTCTTGTTCTACTGGCTTGTGTTGCTTGAAGTGTTTCTGGTTTGGTTGCAGCACTGACCATGTCTTGTTAGCCTTGCATTTGCTTCGAGCCCATGTGCAAGTGCTTATTTGACTGGTCTAGTTTCTGCCATTATTATTGTTTTGTTGTGGCTATTTTTTTTGTTGTTTGCATTTGCACTTAAGTTGTATCTAGACTAGGCTTGGGCTTGACCTTATTCTCACCTGTCCCTGCAATTTTATCAAGCAAGTGTATATAGGTGTGCACGACCTTTTGGCATGTACAACGGTACACTGTGCATGTCACAAGTTGTTCATGTAGGATGAATTTACAAAAATAATGATGAATAAACCAAATAACTGAGGCAAACAATATTTTCAAACACACGCTTCATTTTGCACTGCAAAATATTTCTTTTTCCATTGTACTGCATCGGTGTTTATTTTGCAAATAGTACAGATGTTGGATACAAGATGGAACAAAGTTGAAGATCAAAATATGAGTGAAGAGTGAATATGTAGTGAGGTGAAATACGTATGAAAAATCGTATATTGAAAATTGTGTTGTAATTAGAACTTGTGTAGTGAGAGCTTAAATTTGTACTATTCGAATTTGTAATAAAATATTTTTTGAATAAAATATTTGTTTAAATATGAATTCTGAGTTATTTATTTTATTCAACAAATATTTATTTAATTATATGGAAAAATAAAATAGTACAATAACAAATACATTTAAAACGAATATATTTGTTTATTATCATCAAACAAAAATCATAGCTATTATATTCTACAATCTCCCCCTTTTGATGATAACAAACATATGTTAAGATTTTGACTCTATTAAATGTATTTGGGTTTGATGAATTTTATTAGCTCCACCTATTTGAATACCCCCCCCCCCAAAAAAACAAAGCTCCCTCTTCACATATGCATGCAAAATAAAAGTCAAATACAATGAGCCTAGATGAGAATATGCTATGCAAATAAAAAATATAACTTATTTGCCAAAATCTTAACACTCTCTTCCCCTTTGGTTCTCAACAAAAGAGTAACAGTGTTTGAAAATAGTGATAAAGCGATAGACACTAATACAACATTGATACTTAATCGAGTATAAATATTAAATTTCAATAAAAAATCAAACAAAAATCGTAAATACTCTGTTAGGCGCATATTCCATTTTAGAGTGATAGGGGTAACGTCGGTATACACAATCATATAATTGTGTCTATTTGTGGTATATTTATGACAGGAATTTGAGTACTTACTAAACAAGCATAACCGTTAGTACTTTTAAATGAGATTAGTAGTATTCCCAATTTTTATTAAAAAAAATGAATTTCAATCATCTTCTGACCACACATAACCGTGAGGACTTTTAAATGGGATTAGAATTAACTCGCCTGTTAAGTAATCAATTTTGATATATGTTCCATACATGCATAACCGTGAGTACTTTTAAATGAGCATGAAAGCGCATAATCAAAGATTCCAAGTAGTTCACCCGTGCATAACCGTTAGGACTTTTAAATAAGAGTGAGTACTTTTGGATGATTTTATTTTCTGATTTTATTGCTAATTTAAAAAAATGAATAATTTCATGTATAAATACCACATTTTGATATACTATATTGGATTTGATGAGTGATAGTCGTAGAAATATAATAGGAATGGAGATGATCATGGAATTTTGCAAATCAAAGTTATTATAAATTTTGTTTAAATTTTTAAAGAAATTTACTACATATACTATCTCAAGTCATAATGTATGACCAAGAACAACACTCATCACTTTTTTAGTCACTATTTATCTTTTCTATATTCAGTAGGGAGTTAGATTAGTTAACATAGACATTTAAGATCAAAACCAAAAATATAAAATCAAATTTCTAAAATGCCTAAACTAAGATGAAGTCGACAAAAAAACTATTTTTTGAAAGGGGTTTTGTAAAAAATGTCTGCCAATTGAAGATCAGTTGAAATGAAATTTATGCAGATATTTTCTTTGGAAATGTGATGCAACTAACGAATGTCCCAACGTAAAACACGTTCCACTAGTACTTTTTCTATCAACTAGACTACCAGATAATCTGCATCTGAATGCCCCTTTAACTCATAGTTATCATACCATATAGACTAAACCATGGGTTGTGCAACAGATCCCTTGTAATTCTTTTTATAGCTTTTAAATGAGCTTCTTTTGGATTTGATTGAAACCGTTCACATAAACAAACAGAGAACATGATGTTTGGTCTAGAAGTAGTAAGATAAAGAAGTATACCTACGTGTAACTAGAATAATCATCGACCAATACAAAACAGTACCTCTTACCACCTAGACTTGCAATATCGTTAGGTCGAAACAAATCCATATGAACTAGTTCAAGGAATCTAGAGGTACTTACAGTGTTCTTGACATGAAAAAAATGATTTTTTATATTTTCCCAGTCGATCACCTTTTCTCTTACTAGCTGATTGGAATCAGATTATGGTGTAGATTTTCAACATATAATACATTGCTGTTGCCCATTGTGACTCTGCCATCTTTGTACTTCTCTAGGATAAGGAACTTTGATTTGTCACCCATCATGTGCCTGGAACAGCCAGAATGCAGGTACCACTCTTTTTTTTCCTTAGCCTGCTAACACACCTACACAAGAAAAGATTTTTGTGACCTATTTGTTTTTATGAGGTCCATGATTCTTAGTGAAAAATAATTTTGAAAAACAAGTTTGCGTAGAACCAAAAGAGTTTATGTTTATTCCTTTTGGCACCTAGATTTGTTTGATTTTGAGGGATTTTATATTCGTGCCTTAGGAACCCAAATTGGTATGGTTTTCAAATGTTTAGGTCTATACCGGCAATGGTCTTGATTGTTCTAATTTTTCCACAAATGGTGCGCCTGGAGTTGACATGATTAATTTTACTTTTAACTCTTTCAGATTGAGTATACCCAAGTCCTGGTCTAACAATATTAACAGTTTGTTTCTATAATAGCATATTTAGTGATCTTTCTCCTTTAGAGAATTTTCCTAAAGTAGTAGACAATTGTTGGACGTGTGACTTGAGAGATTCGTTTTCATTCAATAAGAAAGTGCACTTTTTAATAGAATTTCCTCTCCTAGTATTTTCACTTTCTTTCAAAACCAGAATTTCATTTTCAAGCGATTTAATTCTAGTTTCTGATATATTTTTTCCTCTTCTAATAATGGACACTTATCACACTTAGAGCTCTTTTTTCTATAGTTTTAAATCAATTGATCAAGCTGCTTATTTACATCTATCAAACTATCTCTTTACGATTCAATTCTAGCATACTTCTCCCTAAGTCTTACAAAATAGGTATTTGCTTCATTAAAATATATAAGTAATTGCGAGTGAGTAAGTATAATACCTTGCTTGGCTCGTCATTGCTGTCAGTTATTTCTCCTAAAAAGCATAGATTTTCTTTTTCACTTTTTGCAGCCAGTGCTTTCATTATTATCTTCATCGTACTCGCTACTAGGCATGGCAAGGCGAGATTCTTTGACTTAGAAGGTACCTTCATGAGTCACTCCAAGCATGTGCCAGATTTCCTATGCAGTTAAACAATCAGAGATATGGTTAAATTCAATTTGATCTAATAAGCAAATAAAAGAATTCATGGATTTATCATTAGTAGTTTGCAATTTATTTTCAAGATCTGTCAATTGATCTGTAAGTTTTTCAACTTCTTGATTATCTACCATTACTGTCGGTGTCCTATATCCTGTTTCAACAGTATTTCAAGCATCTATGGTTTTCAGAAAAATTTTCATTCTATTTTTCCAATAAGCATATTCACTGGGTGATCTGACTACGGACTGACCTTCAGCAAAAGCATTATTAAAAGAAGTCACTGGAAAAAAATCAAATTTTTTTAACAGAAAAATGGATTTATTTCCTAGCTCCGATACCACTTGTAGGATCGTTTACACCCTAGAAGGAGGTGAATAAGGTGGTACTAAAATTAATGCAGAAATAAAAATAATAACAGAAATTAATGCAATAAAGATCACATACAGATTTACCCAACTTCGGCAAAAACCTGCCTACGTGCTGCTCCCAAGGTTTCTACTAGAAAATAGGTAATTAGACGCTTACAAAAACATGTAAACTCATAACACCCGCTAACTCGATTAACCTAACTCTAAGATCAAACCCCTGCCACAACTCGGCCACTGAGTTGGAAATTCTCAAACTACACCCCATAGTTTGTACATAGTTACACAACTAGAAATAACACAATTTTAAAAAGGAAATTACAAAATAAAAACTAAAAGAAACCCTATTTTTTAAATTTAAAGTCCAATACAAAAATAATTCAAGCCGGCCAAAATGATTAGAGAAAAACAAACTGTCTACCCTTTATGTTATTTCATGCTTATCCATGTCGTCTCCTTTTTCTTTTCAATCTAGTATTAAGGTCTGTTCGTTTTGAAGCCGCCGCTTGGAAGTTGATCGATTGACTATTGGTCCTCAATTCACTTTGTTGCTTCTTCGATCTTTGTTCTTTGTTTTGCTTCGGCTGCTTCAAATATCGAGCTTGAATGTTGGTTTGAATTGGTACGTGATTTTTCCTTTTTTGATTTTGATTATGCTCCAATTCTGATTTGATTTTTGGATTAGTTTGTGATTTTTTCTAAGTATGCCCTCTCAATATTTGTCTCAAACTCGAATGGATATTACCGATGACGATTTAGGGTTTAAAAAGGGATAAAATCCTATAATTTTGTTCGTACAATTTTGGTTTGAATCTGTAGTGATTTTATCATCTGCGTTGATTTTAATCAGATAATCTTGAGACCTTTGACTAGTTCATTCCTCGATTGTAGCTTGGCATTTGAATTTGAGATATACATTTGTTCAACATCTGACTTGTTCATCATGTAATTAACTGTGACTTTTTCTGGTTCTCTAGATCCTTTCTTTTCTGGCTTGGACTTGTTCATCGCTTCCTAATGACTTCTGATTTTGTTCAAAACTGCTATAAATAATTTATGTGAAATTTTGACTTCTTTTGTTGTATGCGTGTGTTTTTATTGTATAACTTGCTCTGTACCTAGCTCTGACCATATGAGCATATGCATTGCCATATTCAACTTTACCATATAAGCATAACATATGATTTGCCATGATCACTTGTGTGTGTCACCATGTATATACATACATACATATGTATGTGTGTATATATGTGTTGTGATGCCTATGCTCTGTCCATTGTGCTAGTTGCTTCGAGTTCCATTCGTATTCTCTGTCCTTGTGAAACTGAACTTGAGTTCTCTGAACTATTGAAACTGCTTATTTGTGCGCTTCTTCTTGTAGTCTAGTTTCATGTTGATTCTATCTAGTTGTGTTGTTCTGGTTCTAGTTTCTTTTGAATCTAGTTCTAGTGTGTTCACCTGAGTCTGCACTATTCATTTACTTCTTATTCCATGGTTTGCTTGTGTACATGCCTTTGAAACCCTGTGCAGGTTTGTTCCATGTTTTCATGTTGGATGAGGTTGTTTTGATGTCAATTGGACCTGAATTGATATATATGCATACATGTCTGGTTCAAGTGTGTTCATGCCTTCATGTAGTCTTCTCTATTGCATATGTTGTATATTCATACGTTCATGTAGTCTTCTATATTGCATATGTATAGAACTAGTATAGCTTTGCCTTTGTCCTTCGTACATGTAGTGGTATACAGTAATTTAATTAGACTTACTAGCTTGTTTTCATGTTGCATTGTGTCTTTCTACATTTGGAGTCCGGTCGCCTTTGCGTGTGTGTGTTCATGCCATGTTAGACTTGAAGTCTGGTCTGGTTGATACTTCATGCGTACTCGAGTTAAACTAATCTAGTCTCATATCTTTGCTTTGCATTCATGTTAGTGTGATTGGTATTACTGCAACTCCATTATTTCATTGCCGTGTTGAAACTAGAATGTTGAATAGTTGAGTGTACTTGTATTTTCTGGCCTCTATTCTGGTTCATGTCTGCATGCTGTTACTTTATGTGCGGTTCTATTTGAGTCTATTTGTAGTGTCTTGTTCTGCTGGCTTGTGTTGCTTGAAGTGTTTCTGGTCTTGTTGTAACCCTGACCGTGCCTAGTCAGCCTTGCATTTGCTTTGGCCCTTGTGCATGTGCACATTTGACTGGTCTAGCTTTTGCCTTTATTATTGTTTTGTTGAAGCTTTTTTTTGTTATTTGCATTTGCACTTGAGTTGAATCCAACCTAGGCTTGGGTTTGACCTTATGCTCACTTGTCCCTGCAATTTTATCAAGCAAGTGTACATTTGTGTGCATGACCTTATGGCTTGTACAATGTTACACTATGCATGTCATAAGTTTTTCGTGTAAGATGAATCTACAAAATAATGACGAACAACCCAAATAACCGAGGCAAACAATATTTTCCAACACACACTTCATTTTGTACTGCAAAATATTTCTTTTCCAATTTTACTGCGTCGGTGTTTATTTTGCAGGTAGTTCAGCTGCTGGATACAGGCTGGAAAAAAGTTGAAGATCAAAATACGAGTGAAGAGTGAATATATAGTGAGGTGAAATATGTGTGAAAAATTGTGTATTGAAAATTGTGTTGTAATTGAAACTTGTATAGTGAGAGCTTAAATTTGCACTATTCGATTTACAATAAAATATTTATTTGAATAAAATATTTGTTTAAATATGAATTCTGAGTTATTTATTCTATTCAACAAATATTTATTTAATTATGTGGAAAAATAAAATAGTACAATAATAAAATACATTTAAAATGAATATATATATATATATGTTTATTATCATCAAACAAAAATCATAAGCTATTGCATTCTACACATTGTTTTTCTGACTCCCTTCTCATTATAACACAGGTCGAAGACGTTGATGGAAAAGGAAATGCTTGGAGATGGAGGCGGTGGACTTGCAGTAGTATTAACCATTTTTATTTGCTTTCATATGCACCCATGTTTTCAGACTATTGTTGTAACTTATCTTATTACGGTTTGTTGGTATCTTATATTTTGACAGTGTTGTGAATTTGAAATAAATGGGTATATTTTACTATTATATTTTATTTCATCCGCTATGAGTTCTGAAAGTTTAGTTATGGATCTGTAATTTTATTAATTTTTATTATCAATAACATTGGAATGGATCTAAGTTTCGATGGGCCTTTTCTGTGTCGAAATTTAGACTTGTTCCGGTGTGGTTTGTTACATTGAGATTTTAATAGTTTTATTCCTTTCTAATACTGATTGCCAAAATATGTTTCTCCTTATATATATATATATATATATATATATATATATATTCTCCCACATTTGAATTAACATAAGCATTTCTTACGGTGTAAGTTTCCACTAACATAATTAGTTAACGCCAATTAATTTTTATTAATAGAATTACGTATATAATTATTTCCGATTCAAAATCTTCAAATGTTAATAATTTTTTCATTTGAATGCCGTTCAAAAAAGTTTATATATGAAAATTGATAAAATAATCACCACAAACCCAATGGTGTAAATTTTGTAGTCAAATTCTGACATTGTAAAAATCCTATTTTTTGATGTTATCGTTTATTAATTAATTTGTTTTAATTAATTATCATAAAATTATGAGGTGTTACAAAAATCAGTATGGATGCATGATTGTTGTATATTTTGTTGAACAAGGTTCCTAGTAAGGCAGTTTCGAAGAAATCTTTTGAATTGTGGACAGAAAGGAAACCTAGTTGAAGGCCCTTGCAAGTTTGGGGTTGCCTATCGAAAGTAAGAATTTATAACCCGCTATAAAAGAAACTAGATTCAGGAACAATCAGTAGTTTCTTATTGGATATCTAGAAAAATCTAAAGGGTATCAATTTTATTCTCTAACCATAGTACAAGAATTGTTGACACTGTAAATGCTAGATTCATTGAGAATAGTGAAGTTAGTGGTAGAGTGAAACCATGTAAAGTGAAATTCAAGAAGTTAGAATGTCAAATTCTTTGTTTGTGGCTTCTTCTCAAGTTTTTTTTCATCTACATGTTGATCATGTAAATGACTTGCGGGAACAACAAATTAGATCAAACACCATAGAATGAAATCGTCATGAATGAACCTATGACAGAAGAACCACAAGAAATCGCATTAAAAAGATTTGATAGGCAAAGAAGATCTTCAATTTCTAGTGATTATGTGATCTATCTGCAAGAGTCAGAATTTGCCTTAAGAATGATGGTGATCAGTTTCATTTTCCCAAGCTATAGAAAGTGATAGTTCTGCAAAATGATAAAGCGTCATGAAAGAAGAGCTAAAATCAATGGATCACAATGATGTTTGGGACTTTGTTGAATTTCTAGAAGCTTATGAAAGAGATAGGTGTAAATGGGTCTTCAAGAGCAAGCGTGACTCAATTGGCAATATCGAACGTCATAAGGGCAGACTCTTTGTCAAATGTTGTACTCAGAAAAATCGTATCGACTATAAAGAGACATTTTTTCCTGTCACTAAAAAGAACTCCTTAAGAATTATTTTGGCAATGGTAGCCCATTACGATTTAAAGCTCCATCGAATGGATGTCAAAAAAACCTTTCTAAATGGGAATTTAAGTGAAGAAGTTTTTACTGATCAACCTGAAGGTTTTTCGGTTAAAGGAAAAGAACATATGGTGTGTAAACTTAAGAAATCATTGTATGGGACTTGAATAAGCCTCCCAAAAATAGTATCTTAAGTTCGATAAAAACATCACATCTTTTGGATCTGAGGAAAACATCATTGATCGATGTATATATCTAAAGATCGGTGGGAGTAAGTCCATAACTTCGATTCTGTATGTTGATTACATTTTTCCTGCCACCAATGATCTTGCTTACTACATCAAACCAAGGAATTTCTCGCTAAGAACTTTGAAATGAAAGGCATGGGTGAGAAATCCTATGTGATTGGTATAGAAATATCTCATGATAGATCACAAGAATTGTTGGTATTGTCTTAGAAAGCATACATTAATAAAGATTTAGGGAAGTTCAAGATGAAAAATGCACGACAAGTGTCATTCCAATTTAGAAATGAGATAAATTTAGTCTCAAGCAATGTCTAAAGAGTGAATCGGATTGTAGTCAAATGGAAACATTCCTTATGCATCTATTGTTGGAAGCTTGATATATGCTCAAACTTATACAAGACCAAACATCAGTTTTGATGTCGGAATACTAGGTAGGTATTAAAGTAATCCAGGAGTAGATCATTGGAAAATTGCAAAGTAAGTGTTGAAGTATCTACAAGGAATGAAAGATCATATACTCACTTATAAGACATCCGATCATCTAGAGGTGATTGGATATTTGGATTCGGATTTTGCTGGATATGTGGATAATAGAAAATCCAAATTCATCTATTTATTCCTATTAGATAGAGGATCAATTTCATGGAAGAGTGCGAAGCAATCTATCATTACTGCATTAGCTATGAACTGAGTTTGTGGCATGCTTAAAGGCTATATTTCATGGTTTATGTCTGCAGAACTTCATTTCAGGACTTGGAATTGTCGATATTATTGCCAAGTCGTTGAAAATTTATTGTGAAAACTCTGCTACTATCTTCTTCCTAAAAATTGACAAGCATTAAAAAGGTGTTAAGCATATGGAATTAAAATACTTTTTCATTAAAGAAGAAGTTTAGAAACAAAGAGTGTTAATCGAACACATTAGCACAAACCTTATGGTTGTAGATCCGTTGTCAAAAGGATTGCCCTCAAAGACATTTAATAAACATTTCAAAAGAATGACCATTATCTGATACCACTATTGATGTTATATTATGCTTTATGTTATTATGAATCTGACACTCTGAACTTGTTTGTTTATTGTTTCTGATATGAATTTATGAATCCTATTTTGTATGATTGGTATATATACACAAATGCATTATGTAAGTTAAACGGGATTTTGCCTCCAACAAAGACAACACCAATGAGCTGTTATTGAATACCTTATTTATGTGTCATGTTCGTGGAAGATTAAGGGACTATGTCGATAAATTGATATACGACTGCTATGAGCCTTATTAGTTTCTCTATTCAATAATGACTTTATGATGTGACTAATACGAGGATGGATTTATTTTACCATGCATATTTTTTTTATTAAACTATTAAAGTACATGATGTAACATGGGCCAAGTGGAAGAATGTTAGACTTACCCACAAGCCTATATGTAGATCTAGTGGGTAATTAACTGGCCCAAGTGAAAAGTACCAAATTGAGTTAATAAAATAAAGAGAATAATTCCTATTAGTAGACATAAGGGTAATTTCCTATTCACATCTTGATGGCATGTGTTATATGGAGAATAGAAAATGCTAATAGGATTGGCTCTTTCTCTACCCACTTGTTCAGTTTTTCTCTCCATCGGGAAAGCTTATCAAACTAAAGGAGTCAGAGGGAGAAAGACAATCCTAGAACATTATTCATTAGAAATTAATTACTTTAACTATGGTACGCTATCTTAATCTGTTATGTGATTATGAAAGTCATTTTGTTCAAAAATATAGCCTATTATGATTTGGATACAGCCTATCATGATTTATGCAAAATTAGTTTATCTTTTATTGATCTAAAGATTAAGACTTCGTAGTTATAGGTCCTTAACATATTAAAATATGTATGGACATCAAATGCAACATATTCATAGAAGAAAAGTTGAATAGTATGTCAGTGAAACATAGTTTCGAAAGGACCAAGTAGTGTAAGTTAGTTTACCTTGCGGTTGGTTGGTACTGCTAGTTACCAAAATGTTGAAGCAGTCTAAGAGAAATGGTGAAGGAAGGTACAAAGAGTGAAGATAAGAAAGTGTGTGAATGACCCACCTCCTCGACCCCTAGAAATTAACACTAATACATCCTGAATATTCATATGCCTAAATTCAGGTGACAGAGAGGCGGATTATTAAGGGTTTTAAAAGAAATAAAGATAGAAGATTGAATAAAATAGAATCTCACGTCATATTTAAAATAACTTATAGTTATACAAGTGGAAAGTACATACAATTACTCCTACGTGATTCATCAGAGTTACGGTAGGTACTAACTTAGCCAGAGATAGTTTTAACTGCCTATCCCTTATAGGGGATGGTGGATACCCAATACGTAATACAAAATACAATGGAAGATAACTATCATCGTAAGAACCTCCATGCTTCATGTTTCTTCCAAAATGCTCCATTCTTCTCCCAAATGGCTCCATGCTACCCAACTACTTAGCTGCTTAAAGAATATGGCACCTAGAGTTTAAGAGAATAAGAAAATGAACTCTGGGTCAGTCGTAGGAGTAGTGTGAGAAACTCAAAGCATGGATATCTGAAAACAAAAGTATCTCTTAAGACTATGCCACACATAAACATGGAATGGTTTTTAATCTTATGATAACCAAAGCATTCGCTATGAAAAATCAAAGATACTATCTTTAATAACATTTATTTGAAAATCCTTTCAAATAACATATTAATCATAGCTAGAATTGTTATATTTGTTAAATTTGATAGCATAATAGGTTTACAATTAAAACCGTAAAGGCTCGTATTGGAGAATGGATCCATATATTGATAAGATAAGGGACTACCTTCCAATAGTACATCAATAGAATAATGCACCGAGGCACCAATAGATGGTCCTCTATCAACATAGAATAGGCCAACCTTTACCTTAGATAGTACCGAGTATGACATCATCTCGGTCATTACCTGCCTTTACCTAAATCCCAAAGCATGAATATCATACCCAACATATAGAGGGTAATCTAGAAAGGTGATGACCATATCCTAATGGGTGTAACCCATCCCGAGTATGAGGCTTAAGGTCACATTTTACCTTGCATAGAATCATCAAATCTTACTTAGAATGCTACATTTCCATTTCCACCACACAATATTCATTTCCATAAATGTACAACCTCTGAGCTCGTACATCTCAAAGAAGGGTGTTAAGTGTAAAAGAGGTTACCTCCTACACCACCAAACAGATGTACGTTCGTAGATATCAATGTACTTGTATTTTAGAAATGCATTGTCACACATTAGTCCATACAAGTTGTCCAGAAATAGGACAAATCAAAGGCAATCCCTACTACATCCTGTTATGGGAATCACCCCTAGGATTAGTAGCGAGAAGTCCTTGTATCAAAGATTTTCAAAATTAAGTACTACCGTCACCACATGTATATAATATGGAAATCGAGGGGCTAGTGGCAAGTAGCCTTTCATTATGAAGATTTCCATCTTCAAAATCATTGCCTTTATCTTGTTTTCGCTTTCGAACATACATTAGTTCGAAGTGATTTTTGGATAGGAATCACCCAAATCCTGTCCTGGTCTCTCTGAACCAATTATCAATAAACCATTTTTGAGAGATATATCTTTTCTTTTCCAGCATATAAGAGATTACTAAACCTCTCTTTAACTTCGGAAAACACCAAATCATTTCTCATAAATCATGTTGGAAAACATTATTGAGTAAAAAAGGTTGATAGAAATCATACTATAACTACTCAATATCAATTTCTGTATCCAACTTTGCTATCCATTGAATACCCATGGAATCATCTTTTAAATTCTTATATATAATATGGATTTCCTCCTTAGAATATAATCTTAAGTATACATAATCCAAGTTGTATCAAATTTGTATTAGAATCTTTATAACTTGTTTCGCTTCCGACATATCGACCTTATCCATTCCTCGCCCAGGAAAGAGGCTAGTTGAGGCAAAAACCGGTTGCTCTTGAACATCTCCTTAGTTTAAGAACCCTATATTAAAATCTCATGAATAGAAAAATCCAGTCTGCTCATCGATTTTTAGAGCCAAGATTAAATCATTTATTTGTAAAAGCTTTTCTTTCAATCATTTATTTAAACTAAAATAATTATAAAACTTCCAAATCAACTTTAAAATACTTAATTACTTATTTTAAAATGTTCTTAAAAGATTCGTGAAAGAATAGTTAAGTTAAAATCGTTTGTTGCAAAAATTACTAAATGTAATGCGAAAAAATGCTGCAAATAATGTTTTTAAGGCTTCTTTGATTAAAACAACATTTCTATCATTTAGAAGTCCACTTTTACAACTGAAATCTCTTTTAAAAAAAATTAATATATTTATAAAAATTATTTCATATTTTTAAATATTAAAAATATCTATTTAAAGAATTTATCATTTTAGTTTTCGAACAATCAAAGCATGACTATTTTGAAAACTTTTTTTGCTCATATTTCAAAATTTACTAAATGAAATCTCGATCTCTTTCTTTTTTGTTGAAAATATGGTTATAAGAGTTTGGAAAATTCTTATTCCAAAGAATTCCAACTCTAATTCCATCGTATAAATGGATTTAAACTATTATGGCGCAAAATCACGGACTGTCATTACGCGACACGCCTACTTTTGACTCTAATTTCAATTCTTTATAAAAAATTACCAAATAGATTTTAAGTGATTATCAACCATTTATAAACCAATTTAAAGAGGTTTAATCATTTTATAACACTTTTATAATTCATTTCGATAAGTGATTTCTGTTGTTGTGTAATTTCGACATGTATTAAACGCGAATTGTTTATACATCCAAACAACTTTATTTTCTCCGTCAAAACATAATGATCAAAACATAATAATCAATCATTCCAAACATATCATATCATCATCTATATCATAATATAAATAGAGTTTCCTTATCTTGGATTGAATCGAACTATCTTTAAAATGATTGTAGCTTCACTATTCCTGAATCGAAGCTCACGAAGCCTGCACTAATGCTTCCAAGGGGGTTCGGCCTTGGCCTTTGGTGCTTGGATGCTCCCAGCCTAGCCGAGAAGGGAGGGAAAGCTCGGCCTTAGGTGGTAGGAGGTGGTTGTTAAATTTGGATGATTCAAATATTTTTTAAAGAGGAAAGAAATTAATTAATTGATTCATTCAAATCAATTAATTTGCCTGGTATATGGAAGGATATTTTAAAGGAAACTAATTAAATAATCAATGCATTTTCTATATGAAGAAATAATTGATTAGGCATGGAGAATCAATCAGTCAAAGGAAAGATATGGAAACCAAGATTACGCTATATATTTGTACTATAATCAAATCTTGCAATTTGGAAAGATATTCGGGTAGTCGGGAAATTGATTTTCTTAATCTTCAAGCAACCCTTTATTATCACGTCTATTTAAGTGAAGAAATTTCATCTTCATATGAAGTGAGTGTGTGAGAGCATCCACAATTATTATTCCCTCTCTTTTGTACTCTTTTCTTTAGTGAAAGAAAAGAAGTTGTTGGGTCTCCGTGGACATAGGATATTCATATCCGAACCATGTTAAATCTTCTATGTCTCTTATTTCTGTTATTGTTTCTTTGAGAATACATAATTGATTTTTTTTTCTATTGGGATCTAAATAGACAATATTAGATCCTGATCAAATAATTCGCTTTCACTCAAATTAAAACAAATTTCCCTACAGCTTGGTATCAAAGCAAGTGTTATTATTCCTGTTTGGATATTAATGGCTACTTCTAGTAAGTCTGCTGGTAGATATGGTGCCAATTATGGAATAACACGTTTACCGGAAAGGGAGATTTTGGTATTTGAAAGATGAAGATGGAGGCTGGATTAAAGAAGGAGAAGACTTATAAGGTTGTTTCTACGCCTGAGAAATTGAAAGGTATTGATGCAGTTGATTTGAAAGAGATGGGAGATGAAGCTCTCACAATAATTCAGTTGAGTCTTTGAGATGAAGTTCTTAAGAATTCTCTCAGAAGAAGACGGCGAATGAACTTTGGGATGCATCATCGGATGCATATCAAGACAAGTCTCTCACTAATCGGATTGTTCTTCAGCAACAACTCTATTCGTTCAATGCGAAGCCTAAAGCTGATCTCATGGAGCATGTAGATGCTTTGACGACTTTGGTTATGAACTTGAAAGCAGCGGAAGTTGATATTACCAATGAGGCTCAAGTTGTGATCCTCTTATGTTCCTTACCTAAGGAGTATACTGCTTTTGTTAATTCCATGATTTATGGCCGTAGTAAAATTAGCCTGTCTTATGTAAAGGCCAGTCTTCATAATGAAGTATTAAGAGGTAGATTGGCAAGCACTGGCTTAGATGGTGATACAGAAGGCTTATCTGTTCAGAGAGGTAGAGGCCAAAGCATGTCAAAAAAGGTGGAGGACGGAATTCTTCATGGTCTCAAACTAAGGGGCCTAAGAATTTGACTTGTCATTATTGTAAGAAACTAGGGTGCTTTATAGCACAATGTCCCAAGCTTAATGGTAGACGAAAAGATTCCAAGCAAGCCTCGGCTTCTATAGCAGAGAATCAGATACAGAAAGTGACACCGATGTATTTATAGCTTTTGACTCTTCTGGGAAGAGCAACTTATGGGTGGTTGATTCTGGCGCATCCTATCATATGACACCTGATAGGAACTGCTTTTCCACTTACCGTGAAATTGATGGAGGAGAAGTTCTGATGGGTAATGATGCTTCTTTCTGCATGGTTGGTGTTATTAGCATGACGATTAAGATGTTTGATGGTGTTATTTGTATGACCACCGATGTTAGACATGTACCTGATTTGAGGAGGAACTTGATTTCTGTTGGGGCATTGAGTAGACTTGGCTTGAAGATCATAGTGGAAGGAGAGAAAATAAAGATATCAAAGGGTTCCATAATTGTTATGAAAGGTGTAAGGATAGGAAATCTTTATCTATTAAAGGGCGCTATTGTAATTAGTGAATCAGCTTCTGTTACATCTGTTGATTCGGATTTTTCCAGATTATGGCACTTACAGATGGGTCGCATTGGTGAGCGCGACATGGATGAGTTGAGAAAACGAGGACTGATTGATGGATTTCATCATTCAAAACTTGGTTTTTGTAAAGATTGTGTTCTTGGAAAGCAGACGAAGATTTCTTTTGGTATAGAAGAGCATAAAGCAAAAGTTGTCTTGGAGTATATCGTACAGATGTCTGGGGTCCCTCACTTCACTACACCAAATCATTGATTTTGTAACATTTTATATTTGGCAAGTTCTAACACTTATAAGTGTTATAAACCACCAACAATAAAAAAATGTTAGGATACCCAAAAAAGCGTTGGTAAAAATAAACAGCCTTTTGTATAAATTTTGCATTATATTGGTTATGATTCCTAACATAAATAAGAGTTACAATGCTCGGTAAATCCGTAAATAACTTATTGAAAGGGGAAGCCTTATGTAATTAATCTATATATCCTATTTCCTCACGCTTACCCATTTTTGGCCGCATAAATTTCAATTGAATTTAGGGTTTCTCTGCTCACCAAAATCACGCTGACTTCAACATTGACTACCGACGTCGACTTCAACATCGACTGGATAGACATTTCATTGACTTCGACATCAACAGTTTCGATGACTCGTGGCTTTATTGGATCATTGGCTCGACCGAATTGACATCTCGAGGCCACTGTTCTAGCAGTGGCTGGATTGGCTGATTTTGAATCTAGGAGATGCACTTTTAGACGATTTTGAATCTGAGTTGAAGCCAGAAGTATTCAACTACTCCAAAAATTAGTGGAATTTTGCAGCATAAAAGCGTTAGAAAATATATGCAGATTTACAGGAGAGAGAATCATAGATGGTTCTTTAGGTCGGTTCACTTTTGATATGATGCTAGCGTAGGAGATGCCCAGCTCCGCTGCAGAATCTTTTTCAGTTAGTATATCATTTTCTTTTGTGAGTCGAATCAATGCGATGATGAAAGTTGATGAATTAAAGTCCTATACTATGTTCTATGTTTAGAAGGAATTGCAAAGGAATCAGAAGATAAAAAGACTATTTTAGTTGGAGAGCACATCGATGACGACATCCCCCTTTTCTACTCAAATATAACGCCATTACTTGTGAGTAGTTCATTTATGATCACTTCTATAAGTTGTTAGTCATTTCTGATTCTATTATTTGTTAAAAATGCAAATTATATATTTAGATAAAGAGAGGAGTGTTGGAGAAGAAGCATTTGAATGGTTGGGATCTTTGTTTCCCTTGTTAGCCAATGTCACAAATGCACGCTTCACATTTGAAATTCTCGTGGCACCTACTTCAAACAAACTTCACTTTACTGCTTATGATAGGTTTCTAAAAGAAATAGATAAGTGATTCCCAATTAATTGAGCTATCTTAAAAAGAAGTAAGAATTTTTTTCTTCTTTAATCGGGTAACGAATTTCTTTTTATGTATTTAGGTGTAGACTATACTTACAGAACCAATCTGCGCCAACTGGATTTGAACTAACGGATGATGAATTTGTACTACATGTTGAAGGAACGGTTAGAAGTCAGGGAGTAGTTCGACATATAGGAGCAACTAGCTGGCCAGGTCCGCAGTGTTAATTCGTCCATATATTTTTCTATTTTGTTCCATTTTACTTTGTTATGGAGAGAATAAATTCGTGAATTGTAGATTCTTACAAGCATCTTTATATTTTTATTTCAACATGGATTGAATAAATTTTCTAAAATGCTTTTTTGAGTTTTAAATCAAAATTTGAGAATCAAACATAATTGGAAAGATTTAATCTACAACGTGATTCAAATTATAAGATTTTTATATCATTAGCTTAGATAACCAACTCACACTATAAGAAAAGTTCATTTTCTTAGCATACCCAAACAGCGTTTTTAAGCGGTCGCCGTTAGAACTAATAAATTAGCGCTAAACTTACTAACCCTAACGCTGTAGGTGCTCTACTTTTTACTTTCCCTCCCTTCATTTTCCTAAAACCAAAAAACTTCCCCAAAATTTCTAATTCCTGGTCCAAAAACAAAGCTAAAAACTTTTAATCGGCAACTTCCTCCAAAATAAAATTTCTCGCATGTAGTTCTAGCTCTTCTAAAATCTGTCGCATCTAAAGTGGCCTCATCAAACTATCCTGACGTAATTTCTTATTTATTGTTAGTGATTGAGTTGGTTGATTGCTGGATTTATTGTTTCTTTTATACTATTTTGTTATCCATCTAACAATTTTTTTGAAAGATTATTGTAAGTAGTAGGATTATATCTTGAATATAGTCCGACCCCTAAAATTTCTTCAGATTTTGTAATTACTTTGATTATGTTAGTTTAATCATGTCTTGTGCTTCTAAATTTTTAATTGTTATGTTTGCTTGTATTCATTTATAAATGAAGAATCAATATCACTGACAAATAAATACCACAACTGATTTGTCTTTGTACCATGTATGTATGTTGTAGATATGAAATTCTACAATAGAGGCAAGAAATGACTTCTTCAATACTACTATGGGAGCAAGATATGGTTTAACAAGTTTTGTGATTTTTGATTTATCAGAACCCATTTATCATTTAATGTATAGTTCAAACTTTCCCCGTTTACCACTCTTTCCCTTCGTTTAATTAAGGGAAGAGAGACAGGGAGGCAAGAAATGAATTTTGAAAACAAGATTTTACATCTTTATCTTTGTACAGTGGTAAAATTCCTAAGTCAGAAAACGATTCTTCATTTATTTGCTGTTTAATAATCTACAACTAAAATTTAAATTTTTGTATAACTGAAATTGTATAAATGTAGTTTTTTCTTTACCTTTCAATTTGTTAGAGTAATTCATTTTGTTTGTTTTTCTCCATCATTTCTTTTTCCTAGCTGTCCTATGAAATTAGCTGTGAATCATCTTATTTTGAAATGTTTGGTATCTACGTTGTTGCAGTGTACAATTATATGATTTTCATAATGTTGGCAAATGTCTAATAATGTTAATGAGCTACTAAAACTAGATGTAAAAAATTTGCATATTCATCAAAGTGAAAGTTTATAAACAATATATTTTTTTATAATGCTATAAAGTCGTAAAACATGCACTGCAGTCGAAGAACAAGAAGCGTAGAAATTTACGGCCACTGACCAGATGAGAATAGATATTCTTATAAGAGGCATAAACAAAGCTTATTATGATAAATAAGATAACATAATATAAAAAATTAAATGAAAATCCACTGGATAGTCAAAGTAAGCATGCATAATTGCCTTGGCCCTTGGAGGTCTACTCTATTCAAATACGAAGTAGAATCATCTCTCATTCTACAATAATATGTATTTACTCATATTTATATACACATTTAGACTTATATACCCCAATGAATGAAGTACGATAGAGTGAAGTTTTAGACTAGAATTGACCACACTGTGCATTCAAATATTTAATGGAATATTTGCTGAAATCTAAAAATAAAATATATAGAGATTAGAGTTCTAAGATTTCATGCACATCACAACTTTTGTTTTGTTGACTTATAATATGAAAATTGTACTATTATTGACCAGACGTGCAAAAAAAAATATTCTGTCCATGCTAACATGCATTTGCTGCCTAGTATGGATTGTTTCCCTGTCTCGGCATATAAAAGTAAATAATCACTGAATTCTTTCCATGTTTGAACTGCATAGAGATTTTCAAGATAAGCATTTGTAAAACTGAAATTTCTTTAAAATAAGTGAGAAGTTATCATTACACCTTTCATTATTGAAAGAAAAACAAACAATATACAAACTCATATTCAATAAATGGGGCATGTACTGGGTCACAGTTGGTTCATCTTCTTAGTTCAAAAAGGATAGTAGGATGTACTGGTACACATTTCGGTTGCTTTCTCCTCCAAGTAAAAGGCTATAAATTGGTATAGAAATGAAATTGGAAATGCGGAAAGGGACAGTATGTTTTTTTTGTGAGTCAGAGATGAAAGAAAAAGGAAAAAAGGAATCAAGTCTGCTTATTTTTTGTCTCATACTATCTCAGAGGAATATTGCAGTACCAATTATGCCATACCATGCACATGCTATGTTTTTCATGTTGCTTTGCTTGCTCATCTTCTCAACGTATTCTATAAAATTTAAAAATAAAATTAGAATTGATTGAAGGTCAAAAGATTCCTTTTGCTGGTTGAATTCAAATTTGAATTCAAATGGTTTAATTTGAACCAGAATGCACAAACCACTCATTAGCTTTTTGTTGATGTTTAAACTTCAAAGGCTTAAAGCTGGTGTTTTTGAGGCTCTGTCTGAAAAAAATATTTCCAGGTTGATTTAATTTGTTATTCTTTGACTAAAACACTAAAATCTGTTTGTATTCCTTTCACGTCATATGTTTTCTTCAGTCATTGGACTACTGTGCTAATGCTAATCTTCATTTCAGTCGGTTAGAAGTATAAGACACGCGAAATGCAGAATGCCAAAAGGAACAAACTGTATGAACTGGTGATATTTGTAAATAGTGGTATTTGTGAAATATTATTGTACTCCTGTTACTTGAAATAGAAGAGATAATTGGTAGCTTAGTTTAGGACATGTTGATAAGCAGGCTCCGTCCAGTCAATGTGCTGCCAGCCTGCATTTAAGCCTAATGAAGAAATCTTTTGTAGAGAAAAGTATTACCCTTGTATGTTTTGAACCAAGCACACTTCAATGAAACCAATGAAACCGTACACTTTACCATAACACCAGCAATAACAATATTTACAGTTTCATGTTCAGTTTCCCACTCAACTTTCCCACTTCGATGAAACCGTACACTTCAATAAAAATATAAACTGTTGCTTTATGTACAAAATTGTATATATATTTTTTCTAAAATAGTTTCATGTTCAGTTTCCCACTCAACTTTCAAAAGCTTTACGTTACATAAATGGGTTATAATGGAATAGGAACTATAAAGACAATATTAATAACTATACTTTTTTGGTTCATTGTGTTACCAAACCATTATGATAAAATATAAATCTATTTATGTAACCTATTGAACCGCTTGGTACAAATTCTTGCTGTTTGTTTCTTTTTTTCTTTCCTAATGTCAGATATGCATTCAGTTTTTAATGTAAATTGCATTTAATATTTATTAATTTTGAGATAACAGTTTTTCTTGACTGCAAATTATTTTAGATAAATCTATATAATATTATTGGCCATAATTTAATGATTTTTTGGGTATTCATATAGTTTCATCTGGATACATCTCTATTTATATAAAATGCAGGAACTTGAAGGTATAAGCTTTTATCGAGTGTTTATATTAAATGTAGGAACTTGAAGAAGGATGCTTTGGATTGTTGTATTGGACGTTGAAGAATATTAAAAACCATTAGAGTTTGGAGTGGATGATCAGGAATGGTTAGGTTAACCGTAAGTTAAACTTTAAGTGTATTTTGAATATATTTTTGAAGCTTATGTTGTAATAATATCTAAATATATGACATTGTGGTATTTGAAATATGTAAATAATTGTTTATGATATATTATACTACATTTGCAGAGCGTTTAAACTTTGCATTGAATATGTATGATGAATTATTTATGATATGAAAACCATTATTTGCAGAGTGTTTATATTTAAACTTTGCGTTTAAGTTTTGGTGTATATGTGTGTGTGTGTGTGTGTGTGTGTTACTAAATAATCATTTTCCAACACTTATAAGCGTTACCGTATATTTCTGTACCAACACTTATAAGCGTTACCGTATATTTCTGTACCAACACTTATAAGTGTTACAGTATATTTCGTTACCAACACTTATAAGCGTTACCATATATTTCTGTACCAACACTTATAAGTGTTACAGTATATTTCGTTACCAACACTTATAAGCGTTACCATATATTTCTGTACCAACACTTATAAGTGTTACCGTATATTTCGTTACCAACACTTATAAGCGTTATCGTATATTTAGGTACCAACACTTATAAGTGTTAGTAATACGTATGTTTGTAACACTTATAAATGTTAGAATTTACCTGTTTGGTGTAGTGCTTGTCGGCCTTTAGGTGGAGCCAGGTATTTCGTTTCATTTATATATGATTTCTCTAGTAAAATATGGGTATACTTTCTTCAGTCAAAGAGTGAAACCTTTGTCAAGTTTCGAAAGTGGAAATTTATGGCTGAGAAGCAGTCAGGGAAGAAATTGAAAGTTCTTTTTAGATAATGGTGGTGAATTTGTATCATAGGAATTCATCGATTATTGTGAGTCTAAAGGCGTTAAGAGGCATTGCACTAAACCAGGTGACCCCCAGTCTAAGGGAGTTGCAGAAAGGATGAATCAGATATTATTAGAGAGAACAGGATGCCTCAGACTGATTGCTAAATTGAAGAAGGGATTTTGGGCCGAAGCTTTATCTATGGTAGCTTTCCTCATCAACCGCACACCTTCTACTGCCATAGATATGAGAATCCCTGAAGAAGTATGGAAAGGAGAGCCTGTTAGCTATTCATTTCTCAAAGTGTTTGGTTGCTCAGCTTATGTTCATAAGAGTAATGGAAAGTTGAAACCTAGAGCTTGCAAGTGTATTTTTCTAGGTTATAGGAGAGGAGTGAAGGGATATAGATTGTGGTGTTCTATTAGCAAAAAGATCATTATGAGAAGGCATGTGAATTTTGATGAAAAGGCTGTGTTGAAGATGTATCCTTCCTCATTAGATAACTATGAGAGGACATGTGAAGAATACCGGAAACAAAGCAAGTCATCTGTTGATTCTTTCCATAGTTGTTCAGAAGATGTTTCCAATGACACCGTGGTTGATGAGGATAAAATCGATGTTGGTACAGAGGATCAAACTCAAGGTGGATCTCATTCAGAACCTAGGCCTGTCAGACAAAGAAGAAAGCCTAAGTGGCTTGATGAGTATGTTGGATTGAGCATCGAAAATATTAACTTCGATGATATGACAACATATGCTTTGAATGTTGTACTGTGATTATAGAGAAGCTCACTACAAGAAATTTGATTTTTAGTGGCGCTCAAAAAACGCTACAAAAAGTTTCGGTGGCGTTTTGATAAACGCGGCTAGAAAACATGCGACTAAAAATCCATGATTTTTTGTTGCATTTATTTTAAAGCCGCTATAGATAAATTTTTGATAGCGTTTTTTAACGTTACTAAAGATCTTTTTTACAGCGTTTAAGAAACGCCACCGAAAAGGTGCCGTTTACTATCTTATTTTTTGTTGCACTTATTATTATTTTTTGCAGCGTTTTTTGAACGCCACCATATGTTTCGATTTTATTGCCTGCTGTTTCACGACTACATCTGATTTCGCCTCCAATTCAAGTACTTCAAAACTTATGCAATAACGTAATATATAAATACATACACATTCAAAAATAACACATTCAATGAACCACAATAACACAAACAAAAGCAATTACATAATCACCACTATATCATAACATTAATGTCAAGACAAAAGGTTAACCATACGTTCACACAACCAAACTACCATAAACAGTTTCATAATAGTACATGCAGTAAAGTAGTGCTGCTACCGTACATACTAGTTTCATAATAGTTTCATAACAGTTTTAATCAACCTAACTACATACATGTGCTGCTACCATACCAAAAACCAGTGCTGCTGCTTGAATTCTTCACAAACGTTTATCTACCTGTAAACGATAATAATCATGTTACTAAATATTTGTGAGGTGAAGGTATCAAATATCAAAAATGGACAAATATAGAAGTCCTTAGACTATAATACTTCAAACAAATATGTCTCTGCCCATCCATTTCAAAATCAAAAACTGACCATCCACTTCAAAACCAAAAACTGCAGTTTCAATTAACCATCTACCTGCACACAAAACCATACATCCTATGCATTTATAACATAAACTTAATGAACGAAACTGACCTCTATTGCTCTTCTCTCAACAGCTACTTGCAAACACTTACGTGTTAACTTAATGAATGAAACTGAAGTTATATAATGAACCATACATTATTTATAAACTGAATTTAATGAAACTTAACGAAACTAAAGTTACATAATAAAATCATACTTATTTTAGTCAAATAAACTGAAACAAGTATAACATTATTGCAGATAGAGTTGTAAATGTCATTTTAAGTAAAGCATTAAGGAGCATCTAAGGACAAAACAATTGAGAAGAAATAGTTTTAAAACATACCTCCCTGTTGCTCTCCTCTCAACAGCTACTTGTAAAAGCTAAACCACTCTCTGCCTCTGAACTAATTGGGTTTCCATCCAAATGCTTCATATAGAAGTCCTGATAGAAAGAAAGAAAAGAGCACAACACAAGAAAACATTAGAAATACTCAAATTACAGAACAAAAAAAATGAAAGATAAAAGTAAGTACCAAATTTGCTTGATCATTTCAAGCATCAATAGTTCCATGAATGACAACATAACCCAAATCAGTAATCCTCCATACAACATCAGACAACAAATTGAATCTGCCCTTACATTGTACACTCAGAACTGAATAACATCTCTTATTCCAATTCTGAATAGAAAAAAAATAACGGAGGTGTCACCTATAATCTTCTGTGATCAATCTACTATCATAATCTTTGTCGGTATACATCATTTGATGCAAATGTAATGAATCACTAAAATTGAACAAAAAATAATACTGACCCCACTGTATGTTATATCCAGTTTCCACATCCCTTTTCTGCAAGAAGAAAAGATCACATCACTAAGAAATTAGACATAACTATAAGGAATGAGCCTATATTACGGAATGCATGCCAATACAAACAACTTTTTTAATATTTTTTGTTTTTTTTTGCCAGAAGTCAAAGGGGACTCCAAAGGTGGAAGTAGGCACCAGAGCAACAGAAGCCAATACGGACGAGTGGTTAGAGCTTGTAGTTATAGTATTTTAAGACTTGCCCCAATTTGCAATATCTATTATATGTATCTGGAAAAAAAGTCCTCAAATTTTATTTTACCTTTTGATGTTAGGAAAAAAAGTAGTGATAAAAGCACTTTGTAGTGGTGCAAAACATGAATAACAAATTCAATTAAGTAAAGATATCAATAGAAAATGACCTGTCAAATAATTTTTCAGCAATTGGCTTGTCCCTTTCAATCCAATTTCCTATTTAATAGTACTATTATTTTGTCAAGGCTTTTGAACCTGCCGTGTGTCTTGTGGGGAAGATGTACAAACCACTTGTGTTTCGTACTTCCATATAGCTTAAGTTAATTTTTGTGTACGTGTACCATTGCTCAGACATTATGTTATAACCAGCATGATTTTTCAATTACTTTCAGAATCTTATTCTAACATCCAGTAGAACAATTATTGTTCCCATTATTCAATCACGATCAGTACTCTGATTCACAGCAAATTGGATGTACCTAGGTTTTTCTTTCTACCGTCGTCCAAATAAGAATTAAACGGTAAAGACGTACCTGTGTAAGATTTAAATTCAAACGATACCATTTGATGACTAGTTTCAGCAAGATGTTATTCACAAATTCTGCATCATAAAAGTAAGAATTTAAGCCGTAGCGACCTGAAGTATCAGTTCAAGCAAAAGACTCAGATGAGGATTAATAATCTGAATTAATATGAATATTCAAATTATTTAGAATCTACTCAAACGATACACATTCAAACATTGGCTTTGGACACAAACAAGTATACCATCTTCAAACCTATAACAGATGTCACTTTCTTTATTGTTTGTTTTATTTACAGCTGTGAGTAATTATCATCGTTATTCAGATTATTTACTATATTTTATTTTGTTACAGGGTACTGCATATGCCAAGTCTTTATCCAGTAAATCAACATGACTTCACCTCTTCACACTGACCTACATGTATACATATCTCAAAATAGTGAAAAGAATAGCATTAGAACCCTTATATTGATTAAGAAAACATTTCATATTCCTCTCACTCCACAAGACCTAACAGTAAGCAAGATTCAATAGTTCAAACGTGCTTCTCTTCTCTTGATCTTTCAGCAAAAATCTTTTGTAATTCTAATAATCAAACTGATCAACCAAGAAGCCCCCCTCAACGTCTATATTAACATGAATTAGGAACTTTGTCAAGACATAAAAGCTGAATTCACAATTGAAAAATAAATGCTTGTAATCTTCACATCACAATTGCAGAAAAAACACTTGCTTTGAAGTACCATATGCTTTGTTCTCAACATAGAAATGGTATGAAGTTTACCTTACAACAAATACACATATGAATTTTCACCTTCACTAGAGTATCAACCGCCCAACGATATTTACTAATTTCCTACCAGAAAAGTTGAATAACATGTACATTGATTTAATAGAAAAACCTTTATTATCTCTAGCCCAAAAAAACTTATCATCAACCTCCACCTTAATCACTGCACTATCAATTATATTGTTCAACTCAATAAATTGAAACAAAACCCTTTCTTCTAAAACTCTAGAAAAAGTTAAATCCCACTTAAAATCACACTCCCTACCTCTAAATACCTCACGCATAGAACTGAATTTATTAAGAGACAATTCATATAGTTTAGCAAAATCAATAGCTAAGACGGTAGGATCCAACAATCATGCCAAAACAAATATTTCTCCCACTCTTCAAATCACACCTTATACTTATTTTGAATAAAGGAGAAAGCATCCAAATATTTTTCCAAAAAACCGAACAATCCTTAATCTCCTTTTTCCATTGAAAACAATCCTTGAAGTACAGCTTCATTACCCATTTCCTCCACATCACATCTATATAGCAAATTAAATCTCAAATCCATCAACATAAAAAATCGTTGTTCATTTCAGCGATACTTAAGACTCCTAATCCCCCTTGATAAATCAATTTGCAAACTTGATCCCAAGAAATTAAACACTCAAAGAGCTACCCTCTTTACCACCATGCTAAAGAAATTCCTTCTTATACAATCAATTTTCTTGCATTGATCGTTTAAACACTTATGATATCATCTTTTTTAAAATTAGACTTGCCTAAATTTAATATTATACATGTGAAGAAAACGATTATAAGCAAAAGCACTGATCAAAGAAAGACACCTTGATAATTCTTCTAGAGTTTCTTTTGCTTTCCTTTTTGATATATTGAGAAAGTCCTTGCTTTCAGTTATGTAGGGCAGCTACTAACAGTTGAAAAATCCAAAGCTATAGCATTTCCACAGGCCTGTCCATATAAGCAGAAATCAAGATTTTTTTTTAGGTTTGAGACATCTTGACAAGGAATAAATATAATTATCTTGCTAAGATGAGTATCTCATCTAAATTGCTAAAACTAAGTAACCGTTGATAAAACTTAGTAGGCTTGAAAGTGTGCGAAGACCCGTGTAAATTATCACTGCTACACAAAGGTTTGGGTCTCTTCGCAATTATGGCCGTTGTTATTATACTAATACTGCACATGTAACAACCCTTCACGTACGAATTTCAAAGATTCACAAACTCAAAATATATTTCCAAATATACATCATAGGACCACATCAAAAAAATGTAGATAAACTTACACTATAAAATTGAAGGCCTTCTTTTCCTATCACCTTTGAAAATACAATTTCAAATTTCACTTTATAAGAAAACTAATATCCAGTAAGAAAAACTTGATGTACGGTTAAAAAATTCCTCCATGAAAAAGATGATGATAAAAGAACACTAGATAAACATTGTTTAACTCGTAAAAATAAAATAAAAATGGAGGTGCACTAAGCAATAGATGCAGTATAAGTTTAAGACTTAATTTTTCTGAGAATATTTCTTTAGAACAAACCCAATTGCTTGTTAAAAAATTTCTCAAAATATTTTTTAAGCATCAATAGTTTGTTAAATCTGAATCAGGAGGAAGTTTACCTCTGACTCAGGTGTTCAACATTGCTTAAATGCCCTTTTCATATAAGAATGAAAAGAATTAAAAATAAATAAATAAACATATTAAGATTTTCAAAGCAATGCAATATGCATTTCTTACATTGCTCAAAAAGAACTTATCACAATCAAAACGAAACTACAGCTATTTCAACAAAATCCTATTCACTGGCTAAAATTATGGCTTCGCCTTTCCATGATATCTATCTTCTGTTCTTTATAATCTCTTCTTACAGCTATTAGTTGCAATATAAATGACCAAGAAATGGAACAAATTCCCAAGAAAACTTCAAATTCGAATTTTGATAAAAAAAACTTCTTCCAACCATTATCAAAATACCCAAATCATATGCAGTAGATAGTAAACAGAACAATTACCAATCAACATCAAGCCCACTCATCAGCAAAACAAAACCAAGTGGAACCAAATCGTTCATCTACACAACTCGTTTCAAGCAAGCAATTCACCGAACAACATATACGCACATACCAAAGACTAATCAAGAAGTGATCTTATCCTCATCCGGAACATCATGATTCTTCCTCCAAGGTTTCGGTTATACGCAGCAATCCACGCAAGAGAAGTTGGATGCATCGACATGTTCCAGTTAAACGAGATTTATACTGGAAATCAAATATTATTGAAGAAGATCTCTCACATTTGATGGCTAGATGTTAAGTAGCTTAATAAAGCAAGCTCGGTGAAGCATCCATCTTCAAATTTAAACAAATTTCCAGCTTCAAAATGCCTGTCAGCTTTTGCATGTAAATATCAAAATAACAATGGACAGATCCTAAGTATACACCTAAAATGATTCAAAATAAAACCCTTGAAATTAAAATCTATAATAAAATGTGATATACATGCTTGTAGCATGCACTTTCTAGTACAGATCATACTCATAGTACCCACTTCCTCTGCCTTTCCCACTTGCTTCATCGACAGCTTCGTCCAGGAAGACAACATTTAGAAGCAAAGAGACTATCAATGGAGAATGTTTTAGGGAGGAGAGGGGAGGACCTCATCGGAGGGGAATAAGCTTACAAGCAAAGGAGCACCTCATTTTCAAAGTAGGAGAATCGTGCGAGCAGAGAATGAGTTTTTGCATTTGAGAGTGATTGGTAAAAGAACAAGGGTTTGAGAAGCGGGTGGATATTGAGAATAAAAGAGTGAAAGGGGAAATCTAAAGCAGAAGAAATTCTAAAGGGAAACGTGACACTAAATATAAAAATTTCGTGAAATATTTTTTACTTTACGCAGGTGCAAAGCGGGAACGTGAAATCATTTTAGCCGCATTTTTATTTTTTAGGGAAATACTTTTTGGTTGCATTTAGAAAGAAACGCCACCAATTTTTGCAACTATAAATGGTTTTTCTTATAGTGGCTATGGCATCAATTAACAGTTCCAGTTTGTCGGTTGCTATGGAGGAGGAGGTTGAATCATTTTAGAGAAATCTATTTGGGATTTGGTGCCTCTTCCCACCGACAAGAGAGCTATTGGATGCAAGTGGATCTATAGAGTGAAAGATGGTGAAAATGGTAATCTTAGATACAAGGCAAGGTTAGTCGCAAAGGGGTATGTTCAGAAGAAGGGGGTAGAGTATCATGATATCTTTGCCCCAGTGGTTAGGCATACTTCTATTCGTTTTTTTGGCATTAATTGCGCATTATGATATGGAATTAGAGCAACTAGATGTCAAAACTGCATTCACGCAAGGTGATCTGGATGATGATATTTATTTAAAGAAGCCGAAAGGGTTCATTGATAGTAGCAAACCAGACTATGTTTGCAAACTCAACGTATCTTTATATGTACTAAAGCAGTCTCCTAGACTATGGTATAAGAGATTTGATACGTTTATGCTTTCACAGAGATACTCCAGAAGTTTCAAAGACCAGTGTGTTTATTTCAGGAGATGTGATTGTGATATGATTTATTTGTTGTTATATGTTGATGATATGCTGATTGCATCTCGAATTATGGTCAGAATTAAGGAGTTGAAAGCGGAGTTCAGTAGAGAGTTTGACATGAAGGATTTGGGAAAGGCAGAAAGAATATTGAGTATGGAGATAAGCAGGGATAGAAAACAGAGAGAGTTAAGGCTCACTCATGTGCAATACATCGAGAAGATCCTCGCTCGATTTGGAATGGAGAAAGCCAAACCGGTTGTTACTCCATTAGGCACTCATTTTAAGTTGCCAAAAGACTTGTTTCCCTTATCAAAAGAAGACAAGAGGTATATGGCTGATATACCTTATTCTAGTGCTGTTGGTAGTCTTATGTATGCGATGGTGTTTACAAGACCAGATTTGGCACATGCAGTGGGTGTTGTGAGTCGATATATGTCTAACCCAGGAAAAGAGGATTGGCAAGCTGTGAAGTGGATTCTTAGGTATCTTCGAGGCACTTCTTCGGTGGGCTTGTTATATGGTGAAGTGGATGGTAACATCTTTCTTAAAGGATACTGTGATTCTGATTATGTTGGGGATAGAGATGCTAGGAAGTCAGTGTTGGGCTATGTTTTTACACTTGTCATAGGCTCGATTTCATGGAGATCAAAGACGCAATCTATCTTAGCTTTATTGACTACCGGAGAAGATTTGATATCGATTGTGGAAGCAAGAAAGGAAGGATTATACTTACTTCGGTTGTAGGATGATCTTTCAATGGTACAATGGACAGTAGAGATATTTTCAGACAGTCAGAGTGCAATTCTCTTGTATAGTTACAAGCTTATAGTTCACATACGAAGCACATTGATGTTAGAGGTTTCTTTCTTATGCTTGAGGAAGAACAAAGCAAGTTCAAATTGTTGAAGGTGAGTAATTTGGATAATCCTTCAGATATGATGACAAAGTCACTTTCAAAGGACAAGTTTGAGCATTGCTCAAACTTGATCAGTTTGATACATGTTACTTGTGCGCCATGGGGCGCTAGACCCAATAACTTCTATCTTGATTGCTTGATGATAAGTGATGAAGAGAGATTGTTATATTTGAATCAACGTGGAGTTTAAATTTGGATGATTCAAATATTTGTTAAAGAGGAAAAAAATTGATTAATTGATTCATTCAGATCAATTAATTTGGCTGGTATATGGAAGGATATTTTGAAGGAAACTAATTAATTAGTCAATCAATTAATTAGTCAATGCATTTTTTATATGAAGAAATAAATGATTAGGCATGGAGAATCAATTAGTCAAAATAAAAATATGGAAACCAAGATTACGCTATCTATTTGTACTATAATCAAATCATGCATTTTGAAAAGATATTCGGGTAATCAGAAAATTGATTTTCTTAATCTCCAAGCAACCCTTCATTATCAAGTCCATTTAAATGAAGGAATTTCATCTTCATATGAAAGTGAGTGTGTGAGAGCATCCACCATTATTTCTTTCCTCTCTTTTATACTCTTTTATTTAGTGAAACAAAAGAAGTTGTTGGGTCTCCGTGGACGTAGGATATTCATATCCGAACCACGTTAAATCTACCGTGTCTCCTATTTCTGCTATTGTTTATGTGAGACTGCAAAATTGATTTTTTTCATTGGTATCTAAATAGACAATACTAGATCCTGATCAAATAATTCGCTTCCGCTCAAATTGAATCAAATTTCACTACAGCGGTGGCCGTAATTTCAAGGAAGAAAGAAGATTTTTGCTTCGGTTTTGAGGTGTTTGAATAATATATATGTACTATATAAATTTAATTAATTTTTGCACTAGTTTTCTCTATAAATTTCCTAAGGTAAGAAGACATTAATAAAGAGTATAAAGAGGTGAACAAGCTTAGGAAAACGAAGGAGAAACGTGAATGGAAGTGGAGATGGATGGTGGGTATTTATAGGTAAACGGAATTGATAAAATATCATGATATTTAAGTGCAAATACATCATGTAACAACCCGATATTTTCAGTCATTCGCATCCGCACATGTCGAACTTGAATTGCTCAAAATACCGCATTGTAAATAAATTTGGAGCAAATGAAATCATACACAAAATCACAAACACAGAAATATCAGAATAACTCGCAGCGGGCCATAGTAGTTCATGAAGCTACTATTACAAAGTCTTAAAACAAATACCTAATATCAGTCTAAAAACAAATACGATAGAAATCGCAAATACATAGAAGTTCGCTAATACAAGAGCTGAAATAGAACAACTGAAGCTGAAAAATATAGATAACAAGATAAGCGGAATCTCCAGCGATTCCTAGCTCCAGAATGAGAAATCCAAAGCTAAACTGTGAATGGTCAGGCTGACCCAATCGTAAAGCCAAACACAAAACGCTCGAGTCAGGATCATACTTATACAATGTAAACCAACTCAAGTGAACTGCAGTAAAGTATAAGTAACTTAAAGGATGCTTGGGACCGTTCATCCTCTAAGGATCCGTTAAACTATTTACTATGTAGTAGTATTGCGCTATTATAATAATGTCTACAGTAAAATAAACTTACTTTATAATAGCATTGAAGGGTTACCCATATAGCCCCCAACACGTAATAGTTCCAGTAGTCCTTCCAGTATCAGCGTATCTCCAGATCGGGAGACTACCCTAAATACTCCATGGGCTACGGAAGAAAAACAAACTCGTAGTAAGGCTCGATATGGTATATGACGCGGCACAACTAGGCAATGCCAGGGTAGATATACCAATTACGCTTTCGGACTGGTGGTAACACATAGCAGCCACTACCGCCCACCTCAAAACACACTCCCAAATCAAAATCGCAGGATGGCCATCAAATCAACCACAAGAAAGAGTATAGAATCGAAGAAGTGCGTCTGATAGGAGGAGTTACCTCACTTGGCCCGTCGATCGCTCCTGTTTTAGCCACTTTAAGCCAACTCATGGGAGTCGGGTCCACGTTCATACCTCAATAGGATCGTCGCCACCATCCTACTTCATTCTGGAATCTCCACCGCGTACACAGTTGTTAAAGTGGTTTTCGGTATCGACAGAGAGTATGTCCATATCCGATCCCGGTCTCTTTAACAACCAATCGTCATTATAACCGGTGGCTATAAATTTCAAAAATAGTTCATATTTCAAAACCAAAACCATTTTTATTTCAAACTATATTCAAATCAAATAGTTCATCATTACCATTTCAAACATATATTAACTTTTCAAAAATCATAATACTTTCAAAGTTATAACTATTCGAAACCAAAATACTTAAATCATTACATTTTGAAAATCATAACATTTCGAAATCATACATTTGAAATCATCCTTTAATTCTTTTATATTTTACAAATTTATTCAATTAAACCAAAATTCAAATTTCCAATTTAATTCAATTCAAACCACCAGTTTCAATTCAATTCAGTTTTCCAACAAACCATTTCAAAATTCCAATATCGAATACAGATTTGGTCCACAAAATAAACTATTTAGTTTTTAGTATATTTCAAAGCTTTAATATCCCACATTTCAAAGCTAAATTTTATCATTTCATATATCTCAAATTTAACTTCATTATTACTTAGTTTTGAAATATTCATTTCATAAATCCAATATCATTTTATTTTAAATACCATTCCAAATTTCATTTCAAAAATGGTTTATATTTCAAACCAAAATACTCCATTTAAACCATTTAAAGGTGAAGTCATTATACTTAATAGTAAAATAGTCAATTCTCAAAAATTTACTTTTTCTGAGTTCATTTATTTAGTTAAAAACATCAAAACAGTGAAATTTCAGCTTTCCACAGCACTTAGAAAATGCTGCGGTAAGCTATATTTGAAAATAATTCATTTTAGCAAAGACAACATTTAAAAACTGCTGTAATAGTTCAGTTTTAGTTGAAAAATAGTTAAATTCAGCAAAGATAGCATTTACAAAACTGCTGTAATAATTCAGGGTTCAAATTAAAAGATTTAATTCAATTCAGCCAACTGCAGCACTTAACAAGTGCTACAATAGCTCTTTTATTAGTTTTAGATTTTAAATTAGTTTCTGCAACTACAGCACTTACCAAGTGTTGCAACAGCCCTTAGTTAATTTTAGCCTTTAGTTCATTTGTATCAATCACAGCACTTACAAAGTGTTGTAATATCCTTTACAACAGATTTTAAGTTAACTTCAAAAATGATAGCACTTCTGAAGTGCTATATTAAATTTTCAGATTTTCAATACAATTTCAGAAACAAATAAACTTTAATTTAAACCATTTTAACTTATAAAAATCATATTTTTACACTCAAAATACTCATTTAAATACCCTTTAGCTTATGATTTTATAAAGTAAATTTTATACATAAAAATCAAATTATTAATAATTCACTTATTAATTCAAGCATACAAATTTTCTATTCTTTGCTTTTTAAAAAAAAAATAAACTTAACACTTAAGTTTTAGTTACCATTTAAAATATAAACTAAATTTTCCCATTTTAGTTTCTTAACTTAACTCCTATTTTTAAACCAAATTTCACTTTTCAATATTAATTTATATTTCAATTTCACTTAAAAGCATTCATTTATTTAACCATTTTAATTCATAGAAAAATCAATAATACTTATTAAGTCATTTTAAATTCAAATTTAAATCCAATTATCATATTTAATTTACTTAACTTAAACTCCATTTTCAAACAAATCGCTAATTTCAAAATTAATTTATATTTCAAATTTCAACTTACTATTCATTTATTTAATATATTTAACTTGTAGAAAATCACTAATACTTAATAAAAAATCATTTTTAATTCCTTTTATATCAAAATATCATAAATTTACATTTTAAAAATACTTAAAAATTTATAGAAAAACTTTATAACCACGGGTCTGTATAATATTTTCTAATCTATGTCAAGTGATACGGATTATATCATTTCAATCCGTAATTTACAAAGAAAAATCATGGTTCTATCATTTCAAACCCGCAATCCCAAGTAAATGAAAATAAATAAAAATCGCTCAGGCCTATCATTTCAGCCCATAATGATTTTTCCTTATTCTAAAGTCCGTTCGGGTATGTATCATTTCAACCCATAGTGATTCTATTCTACAGGGAACTTGCAGTGTGATAAACAGAAATAAATGAACAGTATAGCAACATATAGCAGTAACAGATGATATGACATGTTTATAAATAGGTTTAACATCTTGTGATTCATATCACAGGCAAGTATAACATGATATAATAATTCTACAGATTCACTTGGTGTCAATTCACAATTATATAAATATGAAAGTCATGAGTGAATACTCACCTTTTTACGCTGGAGATAGCGATTCAAACTACACAAAACCAATCCATAAAGCACGATATCGCACGACACAGCACGATAATGGATTCAAATGAGTGGAGAGAGCCAAGATATGATCTTGTGAACAACACATAAACAAGACAATATAAATATTTATTCAACAAAAAATACATACAGAAATAAACAACAAAATACAAAATAGTTTGACCATGCCTTAACCAATCATATGTGCTCGGCGTAGGGGTCATAAGTGCTCGGCCATGGCTATGGCACGGCTAGCAAGAAATGAAAGGGTGGAAGCTACAACATATGGAATACAAATAGTAAAGTTAAAAGGATTTTTGGGTGCATCACTTAAGTTCGGCCAGTCATGTATTGGGCTCAGCCTTGGCATGTGCAGGTCTGGTGTTGGTTGGAGTTGCGGCCAGAGGTGGTGGAGAGGCTAGTGATGGCGGCTAAGGGGGGGCCGAGGTGAACTACGAAGGTGATGGTGATTTTTGGCTCGGATATGCATGAATCAAAGGTTGTTGTGCAATTTTTGTGATGCAATCATCATGTGAAGGTCACAGCTTGCATTGGTCGGAGGGGAAGATGGTGGTGTGGCCGTGGATGGCGGTGGTGCTGGTCGGTGGAGGTGGTGGAGGAGCTATGGCCGAGTAAAGCTATGGAAAAGCATGGCAAAAAATAAATAACAAGAAGAGGAAAAGTAGAAAAATAGGAAGAAGACATTACCAAAAATTTCATAAATGCTTGGCTGAAAAAAATGATGGAGTGAGAAACTTTTTCACGTGAAATGCAAATAAAACTCATGGCCAAGAGAAGTAGTGAACGACCAAAAGAAATGAAAAGGCAAGCATTAAAAAGTCATAAGAAAATGAAGAGTTTTAGTCTCTTAGAATTTCCATTTCTTTAAATCAAATAAAACAAATGAAAATTTGTAAATGAATTAGAAAAATGAAGGCAAAGTAAAATAAAATGAAAATAAATAAATATTTTAAGAAAAATAGAAAAAGAAATAAAGAAATAGTTTATTAAATTGAAACTAGACTTAAAAATTACAAACAAAATACAATTAACTTTGGAAAATTATAACTATACTCTTAAAATGTTTTAAAAATAAAATATATACATAACATGTCATGTAACACATATATACACAATTAGAACAAGATATGACAAACAAAAATATTATTTATATAAATTAAAATAAACAATTTTTGTTAAATAAAATAATTTACATACAATATTCAACATAAATCGGATTTCAACGAAGCGAAAAGCAGTATTCTCGAAATTTAATTTATTTTCATAATAAAAGATAAAATTTAAAAATTCAGATATTTAAATTTTAAATTTAAAAGTCAAAGTTTGACCATATTGACCAAAATTCACATTTCTGGAAAATATTCTATTTATTCATGTTTGAAATTCTAATTCAAATACAAATCAAAATTTATATTTAAAATAACAAAATTATCCATTTTAATAAATAGAATAAAGTTTTTAAATCAGGAATTCAAATTAAAATAATTAAAATATACAATTAAAATAATCATAAATACAGGGTTGTTACACATCATCATTTCGTCATCGTCAGACCCCACTCCTCCATCACCATTTCGGCCAAAGTACTCCCCTCCCTCTGCGTGTGGCCACTTTAGTGTGTGATATGTGTGTGATGGTAAGTTGATGGTTAACCTTAGTTGGAAAATATCATAATATTTATGAATAATATCAAGATATTTTCTTTTATCTTTTTTTATTTGTATGTACATATATGCATATATATGTATATATATGTGTGTGTGTGTCTTATCATGTGCATGTATATATGTATATGTATGTGCACATGTATATGTGCATATGTCACAATGATCCATAACGTTATACAACTTTTCTACTTTGAAATGATGCGAAATCCAATTCCAATTTTCGATCATATTTTCACTTTTAGTTAATATACATATCTTTGTAAACAAATTTTGAAAATAATATTTCTATCATTATATAATAATTAAAAGGGCTTCGTTTGATTTCTAAAATAATTATTAAATTATTTAAACTCAATTTAAATGTAAAAATAGTGATATTATTAATGATATCATAAAGTCATTTTATTTTTAAAAATAAAATAAATAATTTTATTACATATTCTCACACACACATACATATATATATATATATATATATATATATATATATATATATATAAACATAAATGAGTGGTATGTATCCAGCTCCATGTACGACTTTGGATGGCCGAAGAGCTGTTTATCGATAAAACGATTTTCAGTTATTTTATCGACACATCTTCTAAGTAAACAATTTTGTATATATTTATTCAAAATAAGGTTACCTATATTTTTTATTATTCAAAACACCATTATTAATGTTAAAAATAGTATATTTGAATATTTTTAAATTTAAACATTATTGATAAATTCATGGGTCAGTACAGAGTGTTCCAACTGGATAGGTAGAGTAAGTTGTATATCCTTAACTTTATATACCGCTCTATATTGTTATATGTGTCAATAGATAAACTCTTCTTTCCTTCCCTTTTCCAGATATGGCCTCTTCATCCACTCCCGTCGTTGACAATGATGTTCCTATTCCTCAATTTGGTTCTTAGTCTCACAAGGTTAACCATTTTTTTAATGGCCACAGTATTAGTCACAATCATGGCATCACCACCGAGACCATTAGGATTTTGCCTTTTGAGGAGAAAGCTGATTACCCTTGTCGAGGAGCACCAACAACTTGAAGGTTGGTCTTCTTCTTTGGATTGTTGACTGCTATTATAAGTTTAGGACTGTCACTAAGCATTCAAAAAATTTGAAATCCATCCGTATTCGTATCCGAAATATGAAAATTATTCGATATTCGAAAAACGAATATAAATACGGATATGGTCACATCCATATTCAATAATTATCCGTCCGATATTAATTAAGCTTATATTTATTTTTTGCATATTTTTAGTATATAAAATAATCGTCTTTACTGTTTTCTCTTGGTATTTTATTTAATATGTATATAAAAATCAATATTTGTGCTTATAATTATTTTTCTTAGCATATTTATTATATTCTATAATTTTAATACTAAAATGAATTTATGATATGTCAAAATATTGTATTTATTTGTTTAAATTTATTTGTTGTGAAATGGTTGAAAAATATTTAATAAATATTGGATGTTCGTCCGCATTCGTCAATACGGATGTTCGGAAAAGATTTCGAATACGGATACACATAAGACAATATCGGAATCTGTATCCGATCGTTTTTCGATCTAAGTTCATTAACGCCGTATAGCTTGACGTTTTCGGTTGGATCAATCCATTTTGGCTTACCTTCTCATGATTATAAAAATGATATTTGGCAGGAATCCATCGCTTTGAAGATTATAATACTTATGTAAGAAGATGCAGAGTTCCAAGGAAACTTCATCTAATTTCTTGGAATCACATCCCGACTTTAAAACCATCGAGATTTTTTATTCGTTCAATGGTCAAAATCAAAGATAACACTTTTGTCATTTTGGAAAATCTTCATTTTCTCATAGTTCAGTTGTACCTTTTCACGCGTCCGAGGCATATGCATGGAAACGGTAGCGGGGCTGATGCTCTGTTCAAATGAATGTGATATTTAAGTGCATTGGTAAAATTTTTAAGTTTCTGCAACTTTTTATACATTTCCAAAACTAACAGCGTGTGCAAAGAAAATCTGTTTAAAATCGGTTTTTTACGTTGGAATCGTATCAAAACATTCTACATTATATAATTGGTTTGAACTAAATCCGATAATTTATAATTTTACAATTTATTTATTTTAGTAAATTATTCACACATTAAAACAAACAAACAAACAAATAATTATAAATCAATTTTATTTTAAAATATACATTAAGAATATTCCGCTCAAATTTTCTGTCTGTAACATACAAATGCATTTTACATTTACTCAAATTTCTTTTTCAAATGTACTACTCAAATATCTTGGTACTGTTTGTAGCGAATGTATCCTAAGTGCTTTTTTAGCTGGATATAAGTTCTTAAACATTCCTACATTCTGAGATTCATATACTTGTACCAAAATATCTATTTTATTGCTTTATTCTGGTTGAAGCCGACAAGCCAGATAGACTAGCGACGATACTTGGGTATCTTGCGCATTGATAGAGATGCTATAATTCTATCTTGACTAATGAGAGTCTGAGGGATCACGGTACTATCAAGGTTCTCAGCTTATTTTCCCCAAAAAGAAGAGATCCTCAAAGCTAAGTAAGTCTATCTAAGCCTACTTTGAAGGCAGCAGAATTTTCCGTGGGACCCAGCTAAGAGAGCTAAGGGAAAGTATAGGCATAAAAGTTGCGGACTGGATGCTTGATTCTATAAAAGATCGGATTCAATCTCGCTTCGACCATACTTAACTTTCAATCTTAAAAACGCTATGGCTCTGAATATGACATAATCTTGAACGTTTATAAATCTGCGGTCCAACCTCAAAACCTTCAAAGCAACCTCTTTAAACCATACCGTTCTTCAAAACTTGAGGAAAACTTTCGTTTTACTTTTCATTAGTTTCACATAATCAATTTAACAAGTAATTTCCATAACCTTAACCATCAAATTATTGAATTATTTTATCAGTTTGGACGACATAATACATTATTAATATACGTTTTACGAACCATTGTTTAATCGAATCTCTTTCATCTAAAAGATTTATTAGACCTATAAATTATAAATTAAGATCCAATAGACCTATAAAATGTAAAGGATTTATTAGATCCTGTCTAATATTGTTTTCAAATAAAATTTTATTTTATTTTATTTTTAAAAGAGGTTTTATTTAATTTATATTAGACATATTGTTTTAATTGTACCAAATAAACTCATATGTGTATGGTGCACATGCAACATGACACAGAGTTTACATAGTAATGTATATAGATGTTTGGATTTGCATTTATAACGTATACGTTTGTCATTTATATGTGCAATAGTTGTCACAAAATATTTTTAGCTTATATGTAAATGTTTATGTATGTAACGACCTGTAATCTTTTGTCTTTAAATTTGAATATTTAATTTATTTAAATATTCGGATTTAAATTAAATTACAAAAATATATATTTTTTAAATTAAGATCTAAATTTTGATGACGTATTTTTAATTTAATTTATATAATTATTCCATAATTTTAAATTTGAAATACAATTAAATTTTCGTTTAATGCATTTTATGTCAAATTGCGGTATTTTTGAAATTTACCAGAATATGTTAACATGTGTCTTTTATTGTTGTTTTATGATCATGACACATTGTTGTGTACGATCGTATTTTTATTCTTGCCATCTCGGTTTATACGTGAATGGTATATTGTTTAATTGGCTACTCTCAAATCTAACTTTCATATAAGACTTAAATATACATGCACGCACACAATCTTTGCATAATTTTTCTTGACTGCGCTGTCATCTTTTATTATGCATTTGGTTGTAGCATTTATTATTTGTACCTTACATTCCTTGCCTAGACGTAGCATATGCTTATGGATATTCACATTGGCACACTCACATCTTGTCTGTACTTGCATGCATGCTCATTAGTCCTTAGCCTTAAAAGGAATTTGCGTCATATATATGTACACATTTATACCAAAAAGGAGTATGCATCACTTTTCCACTTTTCATTTTGCATGCAAATGAAATTTGTTCTTCTTTTTTTCACGCATGAAAAAAAAATATATAGGAACCCATTTTGTTCCACTGAAGCCATAGTTTTCATAATTTGAACCGCGAATAACTCCGAACCCTGAGGTAAATGAACGGAAACTCAATCAAAGCTCCTTCATGCAAGAAACTTGATTCGACCTTTAAATTGGCAGTTCAACCCTTCATTTGGACGCGGTTGAACCCTCTCATATGCGCAATTTCTTCTTTTCAAAATATGTTTTCAAATCTCCGTCCGTTTTATATTCGTAATTAGTGCAGCTAGTGTAATAAATTTTGTTTAATTTTTAATATCTGAATTAATGTGTGAATTATGAATTAATATCATATATATTTATTGAAAATGTTGATTTATTGTATAGTTATGGTTGATACGTTGCATCCAAATGTATTAATTTCAAAAAAAAGTATATGCGGTTCTTGACGGTTCGACCGGTCGAACCCTTGAAATCTTATATAAATTTACCGGGGGTATGGAAGATTGGATCAGCGGACGGCTTTACTGTACCCTCATCAGAAGTTTACCGGCCTACCGGGTTCTCCTGGGTGAAGAGATAGCATCTTTTGAGCAAGTTTGGTATGTGGGCCTTGGCTTGCGAAATATATGGTTGGGTTAGATAGTATATTTAGTTTAGTAAATTTGATTTAGCAAATTAAAAGGTTATACTTTAAACATATTTAACTTTCCTATAAGAAGTCTATTTAACACACGGTCTTCGATGTTAAATTCGTATTAACGAATAGAGCATACTAGCGTAGTTTATTGACATGTTTAGCAGAACAAATCCTCATTCTGCTATTATAAATAGTGTTGATTTATTATTGTTCGATAATTGATCTGTTTGACATTGATTGTTAATTATTAACACATTATGGGTTACTGATATTCGTGTAACCCATAACTAAAAAGTAGTTATACATTTTTGGTATCATTCGCTCTTGGAATAGAAGGATAAACTTATTTGTCAACTGTATGAAGGCTGAGACCCTTTTGCCTTGTTATTGGAAGAAACCACTCGATCTGATGGCATATATTTTGATATGCTTTTACAGTAGTATTTTGGAATTTTAAAATAAATATTTCAAAAGTGATTTGTTTTAATATCTGAAGTAAAGTATAGTTTAATACAAAATATACATATTTTTAATCAAAAAATGGATTTGAAATACAAATGGGAATTTAGTTCGAAAAGATTATTTTTTATAAGAATTATATTTTGAAAACAATAAAGTTAATTAGAATTTGAAAATCTAAATTTGAAGATAAAGCCTAAGTAAGTGATTTGGGAATTACATATTGTTTGTTGCATCGTAGGCTCCATGAGTCTTATTTATGGTAGGAGAGCCGAGTTGGCTTGATCCTGTATTTAATTGAGTATCCAATTAGATAGGGGTACATAGGCAGTCACAAGTGGTAGTGATGTAGCCCCAATAATAACATAATATTTTTCTGTTTATTATTTACCATATATCGTGTATTGATGCACTGCTCACTACTTTATTCGCATTTGGTATATTTATTTAGTTTGAAGGAATGGTTCTTGATGTCTCTCTCATCAGAGTTGTGTAGCGGTAGATTTATTTGTATTTGTATTTGGCATGTATTTAAGCACACCTGTTGTAACAACTCGCAAATCCGTACCCTTGAGTCAACACTATTCTACAACAATCAACTCAAGTTGTACAGAAATACGAACCATTTTGGTTAAAGAAGAAGAGGTAGAAGAAGAGAAAACAAAATCAACATCAGAATCTAACCATCGCAGCGGAATAGAATATAATAGATAATAAATAATCTTTACTCAACCAAAAATGTCTCTGTTTATATATTACATCATCAGAGTACATCAATCACAGCTCACATCAATAACATACAAATGGATACATAACAACTCAACACAGCGGTGTATATATATATATATATATATATATATATATATATAAAAGTACGAGAGTACGTATCGTCATCCAGCTCGTCCCCTGAGCTCCACAGCATCATAACCTGTATCCTATCATACTCGGTCTGACCCGAGCATTACAGTTAAATAACACCTGAGTCAGTCTGGAATACCAGCGTGAGAAAATCACACCCAATTGATTATTAAAGTTTCAAAAATCCTTTGAAAACAAAAGCATCTCGTAAGACCACGCCACAAATAAACATGTCGGGTTTTTACCTTACGATAGCTAAAACAATTTTTATAGAAATACTCTGATATTATAATAGGGTCTATATACAAGTACTTATAAAATAGCCGAAATTGTTACATGATTAAATTCCAGCTACTAGCCACAGAGTGGGTAATACAAACAAAACTCATACAAGGCTCGTAGGGAGAATGGATTTCCAACCAATGACTAGGCACTGGGGTACCACCTGTCACAGTACGGGGCCTAGATCACCGTACCGAGGATTACTCCCTTCATCCCCTGCAACACAAGGCCGGAACCATCCCTTACTGGACAGTTCCGAGTGAGATCACCCCACGGTTGGGATCAGCAACCGCCCACTAAGCCGAAATAATAAAAAGGGACATCTAGACTGGAATGACCTCACCCTGCTTGGGTGCTACCCACCTAGCCTTGCTTCATATCCCCTGATTTTCAGTCATTCCCATTTGATGAGGCTTGAGGCTAGGCGTTACCTTTTAGAACAATATCTCTTAGAATGCCCATCGTCCACCTGACGATGTTTTCGCAAGCATTCATCCATACAAGTCCGTCCTGGGTTCGAACGGAACCGAAGGCACTATTCCTACTACATCCATTTTGGAAATATCCTCAGGATTAGTAGCGACTAGCCCTTGCACTTCACTGCTCCATCTTCGACTCCGAACACGTTTTTCGCACGAAACGTACAAACCGGATCGAAGTGGTTTTCGAGAAATAAATCTCGATCCCGGTCTCTTCGAAACGATCAACGCAGTTGGCCAATGTTGATAGTCGGTTATTTAACTATCAATTAATATTCACAAACAACCATCCAACAATAAATAATTTCCCAAATTATTTATTGACCTCAAAATATCTTCCCAAGATATATTTCCTATCTTCAATCCTTTGAAAACAGTTTCAAAACCATCTTTCTTTCCAGAATAAACTTTCCCAAATATTTTTTATCTCCTCTGAAAATTACCAAGCACAAACTAGATTTTTTTTAAACAATTTAAAAACTCTTTACTTTGAAATATACTTTAAAACATTTAAGTTAAAACTACTTCCAGAATTTGTTAAGAATACATACGATATTAATATTTGAAAATAAGGTTACTAAATAAAATATAAAACTTAATTTTCACTTTTTAAAAACAAATACTAAGTCACTCTTTAAATAATTACTACCATAATAGATTTAAAGGAAATACTTACTTTAGAATTTAAATATTAGAAATGGTAAATTTTCAAAACATACTTCTCAAAACAAACTTTAAACTTTTAATTTATATTTAAAAATTTACTTTGAAACATACTTGGTTATCCAGGGAGAAATTTCCAATTTCAATCACTTAAATCAATTTCCCAAATTGATTCCCAATTTATTTTATTTGAAATAAATTCTTTACTCATCAATTTATTTCAAAATTCATTAATTATGGACTTGTTATTATTTCCCGTTTGATTTTAAATCTTTAACTGAGATATAGATTTTTCTCATTTCCTCTTTATTCTTCTAGGATAATTTAATTCCTAAATTTAAAATAATTGTTTATTTCTTTTAAATAATAACATTGAAGATTAAGTTTCATTAACTTTCTGTTTATTTAAATTTTCCTTCCCATACTCAAGATATATTTATTAAAATTTTAATGTCACTTTATTTCCTTTCCAGTTCATTCATAAATTTATTCAACTTTTCTAAAATTATTTTACTTGCAATTTCACTTCTTTTATTTTCATTTCCAAAATCAAATTTATATTTTTGGTAATTCATCATACCCAATTATATCAACCAAGCCATAGCATTCCATGCATCCACATAATTCATTATAGAATATCAAACAATCAGAACAGAGAATATAAAATAATTTAAATAAAAGTTGAGGGGTCCAGTTGGATCCCTCCAACCTGTTTTCCCTGCATCCACAAATGTTAGCATCAAATAATATGCCAATTTCAAATTATACTATAATATATCACATCAATCAATTCAGCCATTCAAACAATTATTTAAATTTTGATCATTTAAATTTAAATTTCAACTAAGTGAGATTAACTCACCTTTGCTTTTATTTGCAACCCATTCCAATATTGCCTTGGCTTTTCTGATGTTTGACCTTGAATAAATAATTTATATGGTTCATTAATATTCGAATGGACAGAATAATTAATTACTATTCATTTATTTAATCTAAACTAGTAATTTTGGTTTAAACTAATTTTTCTCTTTTGATAAATTATTTTTGGTAACTTAACAGCTAAATAAGCTTGTTAAATAAATCGGTATCCCCATTTTTATTTATAGAACTAGTAAGTTTAAGAGATGCATATTTGTTTTATTTTAATTTTCTTCCAATTTGAAACTACATATCTATCTGTATATATTTATAAAAATAAATTTGTAGATTTCAAAAGTCTACTTTTATAAATTTCCCAACCATTTAAAAATTCCTATATGTTTTCCAAAATCTTATACATTTTAAGAACTTATAATTAATTAAGAGGCATATATCTATTTATAAATAAATTTCTCTTTACTGCAATATTTCTCTCTTTAACCTATATATATATTTAATAAAATAGAAATCTGATTCTATTTGAACTTCTCCACATTTTTTTTTGACCTTGTAAAAACATTATACCTCTTATTAACAGTTTACATAATCGACAATCAATTATCCCTTTTAACAATTTTAATTAGCTAATAATTTAATTGAAATTAATTACTCCATAATAAATAGTTTTTTGTAACTACATAATGAAGAAAGTAAAGTAAACAGGTTACCACCCTAGTACTATTATTATATATATATATATTTTTACACAACAGTTTTAGCCCGATTAAACTTAAGGACATTTAAATTAAAATGCTTAAAATCTTAAACTACCTCAATCGAACACTCCTGCTTGCGAGCGCACTTCGACACGCCTGAAACCCACCGTGCTCGAGCCCAGATCCATCCTCCGGTCGTCATGCGACGAGGTCAGGCCATCAACGATCTGCCATCGCGACTTCATCACGACCTCTGACACCATGCGGTCCCACCGGCAGCCACCACACTCGAACCCTCGTTCACCTCCATCCCAGACGAACTCCACCTCGACCTCGTTCCAGACGCGTCGTTCCAATGCCAGCTCGAACAAACTTCCAATGACGCCGCCGCTTCCCTATGAACGAGCGACTTCATCGCGACAGGCCGCGACTTCTCCCTCTTCCCGCTTGAACAATCTCGCACCCCTCTCTCTCTCTTCAAATCGTGAATCGATCGGATTAAGTGGAGGAATTCGATTTTGTTTGCAAACTGGGTTTAGAAAGCAGAAGTCTCGATTCCCTTTTTTTGTGGATTTGCTTTTAGGCTTCGGCCATTATCTCTTTTATTTCGATTTCTACTGATTTTGAAGATGAAGGCTCGGTTGAATGAAAGTGAAGGGAACAAGGACGTGATATTGATAAGAGGGGAAGGGGGAAAAAGAAAAGTACGAAGGAGACAATTGTGAGGCGGGATGTACGTATTGTCGGCTAAGAGAAGATAATTATATTTAATTTAAATCCGAATTCAAAATGTCTCGATAAAATTTCCAACATGTTTTTATAACGTACGCTCACACAATCACTCCAATTACTACGAAATTTGAAACCCGATAATAAAACAATATTTCGGATCCAATGGAACTGGTTTCGTCGAATTCCGAGACTGTGCCCCGGAAAGCTATTTTTAAATTCAGTTTAAACTACATATTTTTAAAAACTGAACAAAACATCTTTAAATTCGATTCTATCACTTTTATTATCTTCAGTATTATCAATACGAATTTTACAAGCCTTCAAATTATTTTTAACTGGCTTAAAATTCCAGATTCACTAATTTACCCAATTCTGATAATTAAATTCAATATTTAATTATCCAATAAATATTGACATTTGAAATTCAAGTTAAAAATTAACTTTCGAATATTTAAAATTAATTAAATATTCCCATTTCAAATGTCTAAAAATTCTGGGTCGTCACACCTGTAGAAAGAATGATTACTCCGATAACTTGTATAATTGAAAGTCGTATCATATACATTTAGTAATTTCAAATATTTATCAAAATTGTGTATTAAGTTGGTAGTTTTCATTCGTAGTTTTAGAACGAATGGGATTTTCGGCGATTTGACTGGTCCGAAAATTCGGGTCGTTACAATGTGTGTGTCAAAATTAACTTATGTTTAATGAAATAATGTAAAATATTTAAATAGATTTGATTGTTCAATAAAAAAGATTCAAATTTAAATAGTTAGTGGTGAATTTAAGTTGCATAAAAGAAAGAGTAAAAGACACTTAAGTGGAAACTAAGGAGAGGAAAAGGCGGTGATATTTTGGTATTCATTTACTACTTGTTAAGCTTGCTTTCAAAACATTTTAAAATCATATGTAAATATATGTGTATATGTGTATCAATATTAATTTATGCATTGAACGAAATAAACAATTTAAAATATTTAAATAAATGTGACTAAGTCAATAAAATAGATTCAAATTTGAATGGGTAGTGATGCATTTAAGTGTCATTAAAGAAAGAGTAAAAAACATTTAAGTGGCACTTAAGGAGAATAAAAGGTGGTCATCTTTTGGTCTTCATTTACTCTTTCTTTAGCTTGCTTTCAAAACATTTAAACTTCTGTGTGTACACATACATATGCACATACACATACATACATACATACATATATATATATATATTAAAATATGTATTAAATGAAATAAACAATTTAAAATATTTGAATTGATTTAACCAAATCAATAAAATAGATTCAAATTTAAAATTCAAAATATCTAATTTCGCTAAGTAAATAATTTTATCAAACTACAAATTGTGAAATAGTTAAAGATATTTTGAATATGCAACATATATATATAACTTGTAAAATAAATAAGTAGCCAAAAATAAAATAATTTTATTATTATTTTAAAACACATAAACGATTTAATAATGCACAAGTTTGAACAATACAAAGTGATAAAGATATCACTATTTAATATATCATTACAAGACACACAGTGCATTCCAACGGCGGCGGGACGTTGGCGTCCGTTGGAAAGCCGTTGATGGACGTTGGAAATGCAGTTGATATACATTTTCAACGGTGTTCAACATCAACCAACGGACCCACGCGCATATATCAACGTCTTCCAACGTTCAGGTTGTTCACGTGGAAGAAGATGTTGACCAAAATGGACGCTGGAAGGACGTTGGAAGAAGTTGGAAGATCCGATGGAGGACGTTAAAAGACGTTGGATTAAATGTGCCAGTGAGCCGTTGGCGGACGTTGGAAGACGTTGGAAATCTGTTTTTTTTTACAGAACCAACAATGCATGCTTCCAGCCACCTCCAACATCGTATATCTCATAAAAGCTCAATTTCGAGCACATATACAACAGCATATCTCACATATAATCAACCATAATAGTAAATCCAAGTAATAAGCATATATACTAATCAATATATACAATACAAATCAATATAAACAACATAAACCATCCAACATCAACATCCAACAAAACTCCAATCCGATAATATCCAAACTACTACGTCAACATCTCAAAAATCACATCCAAACCAACATCCAAAACATCAGAATGTATCAAATCCTGACACTCTTCAAATATACATGTCCATAGCAAAACAAATCAAATCATACCTGAAATCACTCTCCTCAAGAACCACCAGAAGACGGAAACCGGCCGTATTACTTCATAAACTCCGTAAGACGCCTGTTCAGCTCCTCCGTCTTGGCTTCGGTGCGGATATTGCTTTCCTCGAGAGCGGCGACTTGGGCTCTGAGCTGTGTAATCTCCTCCTTATCTTGAGCCCTCTGATACTCTGAGCCGTCTTAGCCTGTACATAAAATTTAAATGATTAGTGCTTAATAATTGTAATTCGTGTTTACTATAATCCATCACAATGTGCAACAGTTGGTTCAGAATAATTATTCTAAAATTTAAGAATTTATTACCGATTGATTCCCAAAACCATAGCGTCTGTCATGTGCCGCTGGATCCATGACAGACTCAAAAATAGCGTCCTCCTTATCAGCGGTCAACTCGTCGCGCCCAGAGCCCTCGAGAATGGAAGTCCGTGCTTGCTGAAACTTTTGTTGTTATGCAAAATAAGTTGAATTTAGATAACATTGTTTTAATTAACTTATATAAGTGTTAAGTCATTATGTTACTTACATATACGGACTGCGCTTTGGCATCGTGATCCCAGGAGTATGAAATGTTGCCTGCTTCGTCGACCTGGCTCAACGCATGAGTATGCGTGAAAACATCCCAGTAACTCACAGAAGTACCACCACGCTGTCTCTCCTGAAATATGTCCATATACATATATATTATATATATATTGTTACATTATCTGCAACTTAGAACTTAAAATCTTTAAATTATTATCGTAATTAATAAATATACCTAGTCCTCTCGGTGATGCTGAAATGACTTGGAACCGCCACGATGTGTGACAGGGTTCTTGCTCCTATTGGCTGAGTTCCTCTCCGACTGTCTCTGTAAATTTAATTTAAAAACAAAAATTGTTTAACATTTCTGGTTAGTATTTGCGTAGAAGAATTTAAATTAAACATGTGATAAATTTACCTGAAACTCCTCGTTTCCCCACCATGTCACAAAATCATCCCACACAGCTGCGCTCATCCACTGAGGCTTCTTTTCCGCTGTTTTTAAGCTGTTTATTGTTTCTCGGTAGTTCTTTGCGACTTTGCTACACCAGTGGCAATATACGACTGAAATATCAGCGTCCTGAAGGTCCACTTCCGCCTGCACGTTTGACAAAATAAGAGTTATACAGCTTTTATAAATAATGTAAACATGAATTGATATAAAATGTTCCTAATATATAAAGTGACATACCAAAAAATCCTTCCAAATAGTCTCTTTAACATTATCTAGAATCAATGCCCACTTAGGCCAACATTCGGTCATAGGACTCATGTATGCACATCGAGATATAGATAGAACTACTTGAGTCGGCTCCAAAGAGAAACCACTGTGTTTAAACAGATAAAAAACATTTAATATTTCATGACTACTATATATTTTTAGAATAGATTGTACGAAAATGAAATTTAATTTTGAAATTCAATACTTACCTTTGATATGCTTTTGGCTTTAGCCACACCACAGGATGTCGTAGCTCCTGTGATGGACCACCACCGTCCGGACGAGCATGCCCTCTTTGTGAGGAAGAGGGAGACCCAAAATGTCCACCGGTACGTCTACGTGACGACATACCTATATAATACATGTTACAAACAAACGTTATAACAGAAAATAAAATGACTATATGTAAAACATACAGTATGGCGTAACATAAAAACGAGATGTGATACATATCATATATTAGCATATCATTTCATTTTTAATGAAAACAGGATAATGTTTAAAAAATATATAAATTTACCTTCTCAAAATGTAGATAGTTGATCAGTCCTCGTCATTTTCGGATTCAGACTCTGCTTCGCACTCTATATTTTGTTCCTCTGTATTCTCAAATGCTTCAATTAATGCATTTGATTCATCATTTAGAGGTCCAAAATCTGTTTGATCGTCGGTTATTATTATTCCTCTATTTTCCTCGATATCTGCTTGGTAAGCTTGTTCTTCGGGAATATTTCGTCCATCAAATGTAAACCTTGCCTTTGTTTTTAAAATAGCCGACCAATCTATTTTATCTCTTCTTAGAGATGGGTAAGAAGCATAATAAACTTGAAGAGCGTGTTTGGCAAGTACAAAAGGATCGTATTTATAATAACGCGAAGTATATTTTATTTCTATAAGATTATATTTTGGGTGCACGTTGATTCCAGAACCAGGAACGTTGTTGAACCAGTTGCATTTAAACAAAAATAATTCTTCTGCGAGTCGTGTGAAATACGTCAATTGCAAAACCTGAGTTAGCACGCCATAAAAATCATGTATATGATCATTTGGATCATCACTACCTTTAACAAATACGCCAGTATTGTTAGGTAATTTTTCGGTATCGTATTCTTTGGTATTAAATTTATATCCATTGATAAAGAATATTGGATAGGTCTTCGCTTTACTTTTTGGTCCCATAGCTAAATGTTTCAATCCTTCGTCTACAACACAATTTGTTGTATCAAATACGTACTTAGAAAATCAAGAAGCGAATTCTTTGCCGATATCGCCGTTAGGATGTTGTGATTCGTAAATACTGCAATTATATAACAAATGTTGCATTATGATTAAGATACACGTGTGTGCATATATTTGTGTATACACACGTGTTGATGATATATATAGGTAAATTACCTAACAAACGGTGCAACTTCGGCACAGTTGAGAAGAACATATGTTTGTGCAACTTTTAATGTAGTAGAACAAATCTCTTTATAAAAAAGACTAAGTTCTGTTACAACAGTCCAATCTTTTACGGGCAACAGTTCTTTAAAAGCGACGGGTAATAAATTTTCCATTATAACATGACAATCATGACTTTTCACCCCGCTAAGTTTATTGTTGTTATAGTCGACACATCTACGAATATTAGAAGATATACCATCCGGGAATCTTATTCCTTCCACCCATTTTAAAAGTACTTTAACTTGATTATTGTCTAGCTCATAGCAAGCTTTTGGCTTTTTTGTGTCATTTGGCTTTATATAAAGCTCAGGACGATTACATATTACTTCGATATCATGTCTTGATTTCGAATCATCTTTCGTCTTCCCCTTGACATTCAAAAGTGTATTAAAAGCATTATCAAACACATTTTTCTCATTATGCATCACGTCAATATTATGACGAATCAGGAGATTTTTCCAATAAGGCAACTCCCAAAATATGATTTGTTTGCACCAGTTATGAATTGATGATTTACCTTGAATTTCAATTTGTTCTCCGGTTTCATGTATCATTGGATAATCCTTTACAAATTCATAAATATCTTCGCTTGACAAACCGTAGGTGGTCTCAAAGTTTCATGTCTATTAGATGTAAAGTTTTTCTTATCTCTTCTAAAAGGATGATTAATATAAAGAAAACATCGATGACAGTCAAACCATGAAATTTTTTTTCCATGAGGTAAAGAAAATGCTTGTGTATCTTCCATGCAGTACGGACAAGCTAGACGGCCAGCTATACTCCAACCTGAAAGCATTGCATATGCAGGAAAATCGCTAATTGTCCACATCAAAGAAGCATACATGCAAAAGTTTTTTTTGGAAATATCGTATGTTTCTACTCCTTCGTACTATGGTGTTTTTAATTCTTCAATCAAAGGTTTTAAATAAACATCGATTCCTTGTGTCGGATCATTAGGACCAGGGACGACAACTGTGAGAAATATATATGGAGTTTTCATACACATCCATGGAGGTAAATTATAAGGTGTGACAATTATAGGCCATGACGAATATTTAGAACCAAACTGAGAAAATGGTGAAAATCCATCCGTACATAAACCAAGTCGAACATTATGACTCTCGGATGCAAAATCAGGATATTTGTGGTCAAAATGCTTCCATGCTTTCCCATTAGCTGGGTGTGTTAACGTACCTTCTTTTCATGTTCTAACACTATGCCATCTCATATGTTACGCGGTTTACAGAAGATGCATATAACCTTTGAAGTCTAGGAGTAATTGGTAAATAATGCATACGTTTATACGGGACTTCCTTTTCTTTTTTCTTTCTTGATTTGTACCTTTCCTGATTACATATTTTACAATTTCTAAGGTTGATATCTTCTTTCCAAAACAGCATGCAACCGTTTAGACATGTATCTATTTTATGATACGGTAAACCAAAAGCTGACATCATTTTTTTACTTCATAATGATTTTTGCACATTAAATTATTTGGAGGCATATGCCGTTTCGCAGCTTGTACAACAGCTGTAAATCCAGCTTCTATGAAGTTGTATTTAGATTTCATCGCAATGTATTCAGCGGTTACTGATAATTGGGTTCCGCTTGTGCAGCCTTCCCAAAGGGGTTTCTTAGCGGCATCTAATAAATCATATTTTTTTTGTTTGCCCCAATATTTGGTTCTTCTTCAGCATTACCATCGTCATCAATTAATTGAAGAACAGGAAACGTTGACCGTGCAGCATCTTCAACCATATGTTCTACGAGATTCGTCGTATCAATTTCAGTACACACTACCTCCTCAGCTTGTACATGATTAGATGCTAACGGTTCTCCATGACGATCCCAAACCAAATAGTTCGGCATGAAACCGTATTGACGCAAATGAACTCTAACCATTTGTGGTATCAAATGCTTTAACATTTTGCATTTAGTACATGGACAACGGATTTCTTCGTCGTTTCTGTTATTACTTAAAGCGAAATCAATAAATACGCGAACACCGTTATTAAACTGTTCACTTATTGAGCCTCCATTTTCGACCCTTCTTTTTTTGTACATACAACTTCGATCAGTAAAATAATTGTCCATTTACCTACGTATATAATTAAAAAGTACGATATAAATTTAAAAAATTGACATTTTATTAAAACAATATTATTGGTGAATTTTATATTAATAGATCATTGACACTTTGTCGACGGGTCATCCTACCTCCCATTACAAATACAATAACGTAATTAAATCGTGTAAATCATTTCAATTTAAACGATTCAACAAAATTTCGACAGCATTTTGCTTTAGTTCCCTGAATAGTACACATTTGCATGTACACATGGACCATAAAGGAAGCGCTGTCGAAATTCAATGAACCATTTAAAATGAAATATTTTACGAGATTTAATTATGTTATTGTGTTCGTAACTTGTCCAATACAGGGACAAATCCAACAAATATTGTATACGATGAATATAGATGTCCGTTCTGTTAAAAAAAAGAATATCCACATAACAATCATATACAATACTTATCAGACGGGGCCGAAAGACACTCTAAGAGTTTCACGAATATAAAATATCGTTTTTGAAATTTTCTAAAATACATAAACTAATTGTATGTTCACTAACAACTAACGTTTTCAAACAAACCTAAAACTAATTGTATGCACATTGTTCTATTGTTAACACAAACTTAAATATATATAATCTTGCAATACATAAGTTAATAGCATAAATTATGCCTCAATAAACTAGATTATACATACAATAAGGCAATACAAACATTTAATACACTAATTTAACAAATTTATTTAAATATAAGGATTAGGGTTTATATCTTTTCTTGAGAGATTAGGGAGTTAGAGAGGACGAGAGGGAGGCCTAGAGTCGGAGGAGGTGCCGTGGATCGTCAGAGTAGTGGGGGGGGGGGGGGTCGGAATTGGAGCAAAATTGGGAATTGGGGGAGGGGGTAAATTTGTTTCAGCCGAATGAGAAAGAAGAAGCTGGGTTGCAGTTTTGCTCGCGGATTTCCAACGTCTTTCAACGGCCGCCAACGTCCACATTCCAACGTCTACCAACGTCCTACAGTTTTAACTAATTAAATATACGAGAAAACACTGGACGTTGGAAGACGTTGGTCAATGACGTTGGAGGCCGTTGGAAGGCTCCGTTGGAATACACTGTGTGTCTTGTAGTGTATGTATACGTATATTTATGTATGTATGTATGTATATACATATGTATGTATATGTGTGTGTGTATATATGTATGTTAAATAATTTCGACAAAACAAATATATTTTTTAAATTAATACAAAACTCCAACGATAATATTTACAGCACATAAAAGATTCAAAGGTATATATATGCAGATTCAAACCTGTATAGGTGACAACATTGGTATATATAAATCCATTGTAAAATATAAGAGATCTAATCACACTATCAAGATGTGACATAAAATTGAAATCGAAATTAGATAATTACATTAAGAAGTAGCCTAAGATTCACACATTGAACAAAGAATAACTACAAGATCTCAAGAATCCACACCCAATCTTTGCAATGGATGAACCGCTTATATTTCATTTTTATTTGATGTTTGCATTTAATTTTAAGTTAATGTAATTTTGGAAGTATTTAGTTCATTTTTTTAGGCCATAGAAGGCAAGGAGGAGAGAAGTAAAAAAGTAATGTAAAATGAATGTATGTAGGAAATGAATTAATGGATTTATTTACTCGAAGGAATGAAACATTTCTCATTCTTTTAATGGATTCTTCCCAATCAATTCCCTTAATTATTTCTCTCTTCACTACTCTCTCTTCACATGGTATGGCTAAAATTACTTGCCATCAAATGACATAAAATTTCCATAAATTTCTTAATAGAATTATCTTTATTTAAAATCCACTTGAAATTACACTATAATTAGATGATAATTAATATTTTTAAATATTAATTAATTTATAATATTTTGTAAATCAATTAAATCTTGTGGTTTTTTGAAGAATTCATCAATACGTCGTGTGACTCAAAAGTGTAAATTTGGTAAGCGATTAATCTCGAATGATTTGAATATTAAAATTTATATGCCACCTTAGCTAGTGATAAGACAGTTTGGTCGAATTTATTACTTATACTTGTTTTTGGTAAAATCCAGTTTTACTATTTTAAGTGGCATCTGGTCGTAACAATTATGTATACCAATTTTATTTATCAAAACTATATTACCTTAGGAGTTATGGAATATGGTTATGGTCGAAATTTCAATATCATCCACATTCAACTTGGTTAGTCCAAAAATGAAGTCTTTATCTCAATTATAACAATTATTATAAACTATACTGCTATGGCCAAAGATTTCGAGTTGACTATAGATTTACCCTGACATTAACCTCATATAACTGAGGAATGAATTCTCTATTGAATGGTGTTTCACTTTTAATGCTTCAACTCATAAATATTTATAGTTGTTCGGTGGATAACATGTCATGATTTAACTATAATCAATGTGGAGTATCCATATTGAAGTTCAACAGTATTCTTAAGTTGAGAGAACTATGTAATATCGTTACTTCAAGATTCTCTATTTGACCATAGTTATATTAACCAACAGAGAAAATATTGAGTGAGTCATTCCATATTTATCTAATAACTATCTATACGTATCCTTTTGGTGCACTCAACAGCTATGAGTAATACACCGGTCAACATTTGGAGAGCAACTAGTCTCAGTGGTTGAATAGATATCCTTTCTCGTCTTGACTAGGAATGTTTAAAATATTATGTTATTTTAAGGTGATAAATTTCTCATTATTACCACATATTGTAATCACTATCACGTTATATATCTTTTAAGGATTTTCTATTTAATATACTTTAAATCAGTTGCTTAATTATTTATGTAACAACCCGTATTTTTGGGTTTTAGAATTTGAATATTTAATTTGTTCAAATATTAGAATTTTAATTAAAATATAAAAATTCTATATTTCAAATTTAGACTTGATTTCTAGTGACGTATTTATAATTTAATTTCTAGAATTTTTTCATAATTTTTAATATGGGAAATAATCAATTTTCCGTTTGACGCTTTTTATGCCAAACGTTGGTACATTTGAAATTTCATATAATAAGAAAACCAGCCTATTTTATTGATGTTTTATAATCGTGTCACATTGTTATACATAATTTTATTTTTATTCTGTCATTAGTAGTTTGTTCGTAGATTGACTATTGGGCAGCATTGTACCCCGAAATGTTTGATATAAATATCTAGATATTTTACTCTTCCCTTTCTTTTCACTTCACCACGTCAGCCAACATCATAACCATCACCCTATAATTTCACTTCAACCACCTTACTATCTCACCTCAGCAGATCATCACCATTCAATCCTTAACCCCTAAGTTTCCTCCATCTATATATATCACATAACACCATTGATTCAGGAGGGATCATCACACAGATAATAACAGAGTTCTTTTCTTCTACAATTTTTTTTTTCAGAGGATGCAAAATAACATTTTCATCCATTCAAAAATCTAATCCTCTCAATCCACTCATTTTTAGCCTTAGTGATCACCATGAAATTTGTTCATCATCGAACCTAGTTTCCTCTAAAAATAGTTTCATGGATTTTCGTCGAGTATTCAGAGAAATATCCGTAAATTACTGCAGCGGTCATGAAAACGATCGTTTTCGATGATCACGGATTGGCAAACGGAGGGTACGATTGTGTTCGTAGCGGTGATTGGGGATTTTGGAGGCGTTCGTGTGATTTTTTGTAGCTTGGTTTTTTGTTGAAAAGAAGATGATTGGAAAACGTTTGAAAAATAATTTCCATCGAATTGGTAGTCGAGGGTCGAGCGGAGATGTCAGAGTGGAGGTAGGATCGAGGTGGAGGTCACGAACGTGGCCGATTTTTGATTAAGCCTCTAGATTGATGGGAATTGCTTAAATTATGGTTTAAAGGGCAAGGTTTGGTGGTGCTCGGTTATCGGCATGGTGTAGGCGGTGGGAAGCATCAGGGTGGGCCGCTAGTTGCTCAAAGGTAAGCCAAGAGGCGGCGGTTTTGAGGTTGGTAGTGGATGAGGTCGTAAGTGGATGATGGAGCGAGGCGAGCTCGGTTTTAATTACTGTCGGCGGTCGAGCTTGGAGCCAAAGGGTCGAATTGGAATATGGTGGATTGGTTGCATCGAAGTGCGGTCGACTAGGTGGAGTGAGGCGAGCCGGGTCTGGTGGTGTCGGCGTGATGGTGGCCGATGGCCTCGGCAGGTGGTGCACATGTATGCGTGCATGAGTTGTGCACGTTCGTGTGTTCGTCCAAGCAGAAGAAAGGGGGAAGGAGGAGAAGGTGTACTGTGCTTTTGGGGAGGGTTCAACTGATGTGGGCTCGTCCCGTTTAGGTGAGAATTTTAATTAGTTTTTATTATTTAAATATATATATGGAGGAATTAATTTAAAGGAAATTTTTTTGTATATTTTTAGCCTCAAGGACCCAACCTCAATATTTTAACCATAAGGACGAACATTCTTCTAAAATTATTCATAAGGACAAACATTCTTCCAAAATTACTCATAAGGACAAACATTCTTCCAAAACTGTTACCAAACTAAAAAAACTGATACCTAAAAACTACTACCGATAATTACAAACCGATGCCTAAAAACTGCTATCAATAACTAAAAACTGATACCTAAAGAAAGTTGTCCTTGGGGATAAAATACTGAATATCTGTCCTTGAGGTTAAAACGTTGAGCAACTTTGTCCTCGACAATAATTTTCTTATATATATATATATATATATATGTTTGTTTATATATTTATATGTTTGTTTGGTTATAAATTTTCATTATTTGTTCATATGATATCCGTTTTGCACAAGGATTTTTGCGATGGGCTCGTATTGACGAGTAGAATATTGTCGTATAACTTATTGATAACTTTGAATAGATATAAACTTATGACATATTAATACTAACAAAATTTAAATCACGTTATTTAAATAATAACGTCGTTTAAAATTTATATACCTTAATTTTTGATATTTATTTGGCCAAATAAATTACTATTGAGTTAAACTGGATTGAATGTAGTAATTGGACATTGGTATAGCGCAATAAAACCCCGTTCCGCTAATTAATTAATTTGGCAATTAATTAGTAGAATAAAACCCCGTCCTGCTATTCTGTGGATTTGGACATTTGGTTATATATCGTTAATGGATATTCTGCTTGAACAAGTGATATATTAACTAATGATGGTTAAATGTTAGATTTATTACATAGTCGTGGATTATGTATATATATGTTATTGACTTGAAAAGTTAATTGACTAATATGGTAACTTGATAAGTACCATGATGATCATTAAAACTCCTTCAAATTTGGAAAATTTATTATTGAATTAAAGTTATTTTAAGAATAATTATTTTTATTTTATGATTTAAAGATAATTATTTTTATTTAGTAATAAGATTTTAAAAGGTAATAACTTATTAATAATAATATTTTAAAGATTATTTATAATTGTTTTAATAATAATTTAAAGTTAATTATTTTATTAATATGGTTCTTAAAAGTTATTCCTTAATGCTATTTAAAAATTATTAATTACTATTTAAAAGTTATTAAGTTATGGTTAAAAAGTTTTAATTTTATTTAATTATTTATTTAAAAATGACTATCTACACTTTAATTTTCAATTAAAATTAATTAATTATATTGATTTGTGTTATTTAATTATATTTAAAAGGATAATAAATTATCATATTAATATTAGTTTAAAGTTAGTTAATTATTGTTTTAAAGTTAATTAATTATTAACTTAATATTGTTTTGAGGTTACATATTAATACAATAATAGTGTTTAAGATTTATTTAAAATATTATTCATGATATTTTAATTAAAGGAAAAAGAAGGATGTTTAAATAGTAGCTTATTATTTTAAGTTATTTTAAATAAGGTATGGTTTATTAAAGGAACCTTAATAAGTTAATTAAATAAGTTGTTTAAGTATGGGAAGAGTTAAATGGTTGGGATACTTATAAAAGAATTTACAAATGAGTTTTAAAGATCTGGAAAGGAGAAGTTTCGTAAACGGGGTTTGAGATTCATTAAGAATATTTTATAATGGGATTTGAGATTTATAAAGAAACTTTCTAAATAGATTGGTAATTTTTATAAAATAAAAGAGTTTCGGGAAGAAGTGGTTGATATCCATGGTATAATTCGAGCGGTAGGGATTGCCTATAGTTTACTATGGATTCACTGGGATATCGATGTAACCACTGTGTAAGCTGCAATCCATAGTAGATATTGATTAGTACTTTCCATTATCTATTTTTAGGAGTTTTTAAGTTTTTAAGTTTTGTAAAGTGAAACGGTTTATAAATATACTTATACAATTGAGATAAGTATATGGTTATACTTTTAAAGTACTGAAAATATAGTGGTTTGTGAATATACTTATCCTGTTGAGATAAGTATATGGAAGTGGTTCCAAGTATCTGAAATGTGAATTAAAATTAATAAAATATTTACTTAAGAGGCTTGGTGATTTCCATGGGAAATATAATCCTTGTTTTGAATGTTTATTTATTTGATAGTTAAATAACCGACTATCAAATCTTGGTCTAAATATGTAACCCTTCTTAATTTTGGTGGTAGGAAAATATTCACTACTTAAGACGAAGGATTTTAACTATGGAAATATCTAGGGGAAACACGAAAATTATATGGTACAATTACTGTCGGTGGTGCTATACTGTACGTATAAACTCATTTTGTTCTTCTAAGACAAATGATAAGGAGATCTTTCCACTTAAACGGTTAGGGGGTGATCCCCGCTCTTATGTATTGGCTAATGTGTCCTAAAGAACCGTATTGAGCATTTTAGAAATCGACGATTAGTTTTGCGGAGCACCTAGGAAACGAAAGAGTGTATACGTAAGAGATGACTTGAACCCATGACCACTCTGAAAAACATATACGGTTCTATGGAGGAGATTTATGAGGTATTGAGATGTTGGGATCCATGTGTGATTCCAAAACCCGTTCGGGTATGGGAATCCATGTGTGATTCCAAGACCTGATTGAGATGTGGGAATCTATGTGTGATTCCAAGACCCATTAGGCATTGGAATCCATATGGAATTCTGTGATCTATTTGGTGGTGGTGCATGAGCTGGAATGCTGAACATAGCATCATAAGTGGGAATGACTAAAACCAGATATATAAGGCATAACCAGTAGGGTTGACAAACCCATAGGATATAGTCGGCTCCACCTAGACGTTACCTACAGTTGTTATGCATGCATGGGATGATGTACTCGGTCTTAGCGAGACCAACTATGTTTTTCCTATGGTACATGTTGAATATGCTAGTATATGATTTTTGTTTAATGATAATAAACATATATATATTCATTTAAATGTATTTGTTAATGTACTATTTTATTTTCACTTAATTAAATAAATATTTGTTGAACAAAATAAATAACATAGAATTTAATTTCAAATAGATATTTTATTGAAACAATTATTTTATTAGAATTTTGAATAGTAAAAATGTGAGCTCTCACTATATATATACAATTTAAATTACAATACAATTTTTATTACATCATAATTTTCCATTTACATTTGCACCTCTCTACATTTCACTCATTCACTCGTATTATTCTTTGACTCTATTCCATATTGAATCTAGCATCTGAGTTATCTTCAAAATACACACTGGCGCAGTAAAATTGAAAAAGAAATATTTGTGCAGTGTAAAATAAAATGTGTATTTTGAAAATGTTATTTGCCTCAGTTATTTGGGTTGCACGTCATCATTTACTTTTGAGTTCATCATACACGAACAGCTTATGACATGCATAATGTATCACTGTACATACCACAAGGCCATGTACACCGATATACACATGATACAACTGCAGGGACATGTGAGCACAAGGTCAAACCCAATCAAAATCTGGATTCAACTCAAGTACAAATAAAATCACGATACAAGCACAAGGTCAAAACCAAGCCAATGCTAGGTTCAACTCAGGTGCATGCAATACGAAACAGTGGAATAATACAAAACTGAGGTAGCTATAGTAACAAGCACACATGACCAGGCTCAATCAAAGTCAAATGCCATCAAATGAACAAGACCAAAGCAGAATATAAAATGGCATATGTATATGCACATGCCTGATCAAAACTATTCTGGGGTGAACCAGATTACAAGATAACAAGTAAACCTAGTCAAACCAAAAAAGCTCCAGACTCGAACAAATTAGTTCAGGTGAAGCAACCTTCACTGACTACATACAAGTTAATTAATACAAGCAACTGTGGTGTATCAGCCTCAACAAGTAAAAGCATGGATGTGATAAGAAGAAGTGACACAAAATGCAACAAAGAATAACCAGACTCCCACAGTGCAATCAATGTCCCCAGTGAAACAAAATGAACACAATATCATATATACACATGCACTTGAGGCAACCAGACAATATGCAAACAAAGTATGCAGTGACAAAAGTGATGAATGCAAATACAGCATATAAAGTGAAGTTACAATGAAACTGCACTTGACCAGACCATGAACAAAAGTAAAAATTACAGAGAGATGATGAAGACAGTGTCAAAAAGACCACATGCAACACATAAGTGTGCAAGTGAGGCTACAAACCAAATTCAGGTAAAACACAGTAATTTCAACATTTCAGACAACAAGTGTAGGGGCACAAGTGAATGACAATATGCAACATGCACAGGATGTTAACCAGAAGACTCAGTACAACTTCAAGCAAACTACATGGATCAGTAAAACAGTGAATGGTGATCCACAAAGTATACAAAAACCAATACACAGTCACTCCTGGAAATATGCAATGCAAGCAATGCAATACTTCTATCCAAATGCAAACTAGCTCAACCAAATCAAGCTCTTATGGTTAAGAGAAACAGAAACAGTTCGATCTCAAGTCATCCATTTCAAGCTAGACAATGACGCGGGAATTCGAAGTAAACATATCAAGTTTAAATGTCAAGTGCCGAAATCAAAGATGTCACAAAATAAATTCATGGAACCAAAGTTAAGGTTAATCCGAGAATTCAAAGCCGTGGTGACCAAGGCAGATCAAAAATTATCAAAAAATCAAATTGGCCGAAGTCAGCAGTATAAAGAACGGAGCAAGTTCTAATTCATAGAGCTATGATAATCAAGCAACACAGAATTATATGAATTGAATAAGTCAGAGAAATCTCCAACGTTCAATCAAAAATCAGTGGCCTAGCTTAAATTAACAGAAGAATTCAAAAAAAAATATGAACGAAGTTATAGGACTTCGAATCCTATTCAACCCAAATCATCATCGGCCTAAAAAATTATCGAGTTCAAATTAACCAATAAAGCGAAAGAGAATAAAATACATGCCAAATTCTGTTCGAACTTAATCAAATTGAATCGACTGAAATCATCACAGCTAGAGGATCAATTGTCCAAGCCAAACAGAGGAGATAATCACTACGATTGATCAGATACAGGCGACGATTCTATTTTACAGAAGCCCAAATTTTTGAGCAAAGGAAAAGGGGAACGAAGACAAGCAAAGATACAACGATTGTCACAAACGAAAAAGGAAACGGGCCATTGAAATAAAAGGAGAAAAGAGGATTCTTTTTACTACATATTTGATTGGGTCGGTTCCTTTATATTTGGGCTTTAATATTTTAAATTAGGGTTTTGTTTTTTTTAAGTGTTTAACTTTGTATTTTTTCCTTTTAAACTTCTGTAATTATTCTAGTCATGTGACTAGGGAACGAATTATGATGGTGTAGTTCAAGAATTCGCAACTCAGTGGCTGAGTTATGGTAGGGTTTCGAGCGTAGAGTTTGTTTAGTCGATAGCGGGTGTCGCGAGTTTACGTGTGTAAGCGTCTGACTACTTAATTTCTAGTAGAAACCTTGGGTCAGCACGTAGGCAGGGTTTTGCCGAAGCTGGGTAAATCTATATGTTTTATTTTCTTCTTTTTATATTATGCTATTATCTATGCTGCTACTATCTGTGTTGCAATTATTTTATATACTTCCACATTAAATTTTTATAATTGATAGTATCACCCTATTCACCCTCCCTTTAGGGTGAAATCGATTCTACAAGTGGTATCGAAGTTAGGAACAAAAGCCATTTTTGTTTTAAAATTTTGAACTTTCAAAGACCAATTTTTGTTTTATAAATTTGAATTTTGAAAATGGCTTCTTTTAATAATGCTTTTACTGAGGGTCGGTCCAATATTATTCTTTCAGTTTTTGATGGAACGGATTTTTTGAATTGGAAATTAAAAATGGAATTTTATTTAAAATATGTTAATGTTAAATGTTGGAATATTATTGAAAATGGGTGTGATATAAAAGACAAGAAAATTACTTCAATTAATGCACTTGTTATGCATATACTATATTCTCATATTAATCAAGATAATTTTAATTTTATCTCTCATTGTGAAAATGCACATGAAATTTGGAATACCTTTGATGCAATATATGGTGCAAAAGTCAACAATCGTGAGAGAACCCATAATCGACTCAGAAACATGCTTGACAGGACTGGCAAAGTGCAGCAGTGATGAAGATTCAATAGCCGATGAGATAAGTGATTTTTCAATCAATGATTTAGTTCTCTTGTGCCAAAAATTAATTGAAAATAATTAAGTTCTAAAGTTGGGAAATAATAAGTTGGAAAGGGAACAAGCTAAACTTTATCAGGAAAATAACGATTTGGAAAACGAACTTAAAAATATTAATAAAAATAAAAATTCTAATCGAAGAAGGTGTTTGATTCATGAAAAAGAATTTTCCCCTGAGTTGATTAATAAAAATAATATTTTGCAAAAAGAATTGGATAGCTTTAAGAAGTCAGAAATTTCTAAATGTGTGATTTTTGAAAAGAAATTAAATGAGATCAAGGAAAGTTTCAAAACCCTTGAGAAAGAAAACGTGATTTTGAGCAAATCTGAAATTATTCAATTAAATCATGAATTTGAAAAGGAGATTGAAAAAATCAAGGATTTTTAAAAGATCGAATTTATAAAACCGCAACTCTTTAAAACTGAGATGCTTGAAATTGAGAATAAAATTAGATAGCTTCAAAATGAAAATATGCCATTAACAATGAATAGTTTTGAAAAGAGAGATAATAGAATTAGTTGTTGTTCGAATCTAATAAATGAAAATAAGCTTTTAAAATCCAAAATTAATAAACTTGAGTTGGTTACTCTGAAATTTTTCATTAGAGATAAATCATTTAATATACTCTTTGAGAATCAACTCTTAGAGAATAAAAGGAATGCATTTGGATTTGCAAAAGTGTCAAAATATGAACAAATAACTAATAACATTGTTAAATGGAAAAGTATAATACCCAAACACGTGAAAACCATACCAATTTGGGTTCCTAAAGGCACAAATACAAAATTTCTTAAAGTCAAACAAATCTGGGTGCCAAAAGGAACAAATATAAATTGTTTTGGGTCTCCACAAACTTATTTTCCAAAATCTGTTGCCACTAACAATCATGGACCTATAAAAACAAATAGGTCACAAAAATCTTTTCCCGCGTAGGCGTCGTGGTAGGCTAAGGAATAACAACAGTGTTATCTCGATTTTGGCTGTTCCAAACACACAACGGGCGACAAATCAAAGTTTCTTAGCCTAGTACGAAGGTGGCAGAATCATAATGGGCAACAAGAAATATTATCAGTAAAGGTAAAATAGGTAATGATACATCTATCTTAAACAATATATTAAATGTGATAATCTGCTCCATAATTTGAACCAATTCTGTCAGTTATGTAATAATAAATGTTGATTATGATTCTGACTTATGAAAATTGTTGGCCAATTATCTTCTTATGCCGAGAACACTACAATCCTTGAAATACTTCATATATATTTGTTTGATTGAATGATGGTGATTTCTCTTGATACACGTGGATATACTTGCTATGTTCACAATTTGTATATTTGCACGGCTTCAATTCAATTTCATTCAAAAGCTATTAAATTTTTTAAGGTATTTTGTTGCACACTTCATGGTCTGGTCTATAATATCAAACTAATGATAATCTTGAGTCAAATTCAGATGCATATTACACTGATAATCTAGTTGATAGAACAATTACTAGTGGAAAGTGATTTATGTTGAGATATTCAATAGTTGCATCATTTCCAAAGAAAATATCTACATATTTTTCATTTTAACTAATTTTCAAATAGCAGACATTTTTCTTATAAAATCCCTTCCAGAAAATCGTTTATTTAACCTTGTTTTAGATTAGTCATCTTAGAAAAAATTGATTTTATTTTTGGATTTGATCTTAAATGACTACATCAACTAATCCGACTCCCTACTGATTATCTAAAAGATAAATTGTAACGACCCGAAAATTTTGATCCCGAAAATTCCAGAAAGTTAGGAAAAGAAGAAAGAAAAAGAAAACGAAGAAATAGAAAACCAACTCAGAATCTCACATTCGCAGCGGATAAAATATAATATCAAATAATATTCTTTACACAAAGAAAGCTGTATCATTCAATTACATTTTAATACATCAGAGTTACAACATTTACACAATCACTGGACCGTTAAAATAACTTGTCCCAGATAAATAACAATATATTATAGGGAAAATACTCCATACGTTCCTGCCATCCAGCTCGTCTCCTGAGCTCCAGAACGTCCTTACCTGGAAATCTGTAATACTCGGTCTGACCCGAGCATTACATCAAAGTAACACCCGGGTCAGGCTGGAAACCAGCGTGAGTAAACCCATCTAACATCGAATACAAAAGCATACAACTTATATAAACCCAGGGTAACTTATATCAGTTTACAACTTCACAAGTTGTTATAGACATCACTTATTTCACACATTAATTTCTAAGTGCCAAAACTTAGATTTAATGGTCCAATTCACTTAAATCATTCCACTTCAGCCTATTGGTTTTACATATCAAATTACAAAGAATCGAAGTGGTTTCGGGTATTTACTAATACCCGACTCCGGTCTCTTCGAATCCAATGTCATCTTAACCCAAGTTATTCAAGTGATTAAATTCAAATACTGGATGTCACTTTTACACAGCAATAACACAGATAAACATCACCCATTTATCATTGATATAACCAATATCATATCAACAGAATGTCACAGCATATCATCCAATAGATATCACTCAATCCAGACATTTAACAAACAATCATCCATAAGCAAGCATTATTAATTCATATCATAATTAATCATCTAATCCTGCTTAATCAACCATTAATTAATTACAATCATTTAATTAATTCCTCACTCCTTGATTACTTTATCAATCAATCAATTAATCTCTAACCACAGATTAATTATCCTTTAATTATCAATTAATAAACCTCAATTATTAATTAATCTCCTTTAATACAAAATAATCAATTCTTAATTACTTTAAAATCAATTAATTAACCTCCAATTAACTGATTAATTAACCATCAACTATTGATTAATAACCTTAATTATTAACCAATATCTCTTAATACAAATTAATTAATCCATAATTATTCTTATAATTAATTAATTAATCATTAATTAACAAATCAATTATATCTTAATTAATAATTAATAAAACTTAATTATTAATTAACAACCTTAATTACAAATTAATTAATCCTTAATCACCTTTTGATTTAAATAGTTAATCAACCTTAATTATTATTGATTAATCCTTCATTACCATTGATTAATACTTAATTACCTTTGATTAATCATCCTTTAAGTATTAATTAATAAAACCTAATTATTAATTAATAAAACATAATTCCATTCAGAAATTTACTATCCTTAGTTACTTCATTAATTAAACCAACTCCTTGATTAATTACATTAATAAATCCTTTAATTACACCGAGTAATTAACACTTAATTACTTCCACTAAGTAATTTCTCTTTAATTACTATTCATCAAGTAATTTCCTTTTATTAATTACATCCAGTAATTATCCATTACTTCACTAAGTAATTACACTTCATTAATTACATTAGGTAATTATACTTAACCCATCATCAAGTAATTCCCTTTAATTAATTAAACTTAATTAATTAACTAAAATTTACCACATTAACTTAATTAATTACACGAGTAATTAACCCCTTTAATTATTTCATTAAGTAATTACTCTTACTTAATTCGTAAGTGGTTGTCTTTAATTAATCACTAATTAATTACTTAGTTAATTATTAACCAATCGTTTAAAATTAATTTAAATAATTTTCTTAATTACTTACTTAAAAGATCTCAATTAAGAAATTAATTTATCTTAACTAAATTATTAACTACTCTTAAATAGTTAAATTATTCTTGTTAATTTCACATATTAGAAATCTTTAATTAATCAAAATATCTTAATTACTTAAAGATAAATTCCTTATTATAATTGTTTTTTAAATTCATATCATTAAACTTTATTTTAAAATAAAACATTCGGAAAACAATTATAATTAAAACAATATAAACATCCACTTTAACTTTCAAAATCTTTAAAATGTTCCAAAATTATTAAATAAATTTTAATACCAAAATCATTATGAAAATCTACTTTTCTATCATTTTTTTAAAAAAAATTATCTATTAAATGTATAAAACTTGTTAAAATATTTATTCTTTGAAACCAATTTATTTTTATAGCATAAAACTGGTTTATCTTTGTTTTTTTAAAAACTTGAATTATCTACAAATCAATCTTCTTTGTTTTAAAAACTTAAACATTCCCGTTCAATCCTCAAACCCTTTCAACACCGAAAACTCGAGCAAACCACTTCGAGTTCCCCGATCAAAACACTGGACCAACTCACGCTCTCCCCTGATTTGAGAAAAACTCACGTATTCCTGAAATAAAACCCGAGCAACTCACCTCGTCCATCATCACTGACACGCCGTGCACATGTGTACCTCCACCAACGATCAATGTCACTCCGACCATCGACATCGATCTCGATACTTCACCCACGATCCTCAAAACCCAACTCGATCAACCATCTCACTCGATTCGAACGAAAATTGAATTCAACTCTAAACTCACATAGCCTGAAACTTACACCATCGCTATTCGACCGCCTCTGACCATCCATGCATCGAGAAGCTCCGCCACCTTCACTGTAGCTTTGCCACGTCTCCAACATCTCCCGAACACCATGCGATCGACTCCGGTCGCATCTTGTTGTCGCGAATCCCCTTAGAACATCCACGTCCAACTCACGGTGTTAAAACCTACCTTCCCTTCGATAGGCCGCCACGATCACCAGAAAAATCCATCAACATTTTTCCTGGGTCCATCCACCTACCAGCCTCCTTTTACCACAAACTCGACGCCGTCCACCACGTCGATCGCCAGAAATCGTCCAAAACGTCTCAAATGATCAACTCGAGAATATCCATCACTTCCCAAACTATAAATCGAGATATACCCATTAAAATTCATGATTTTCCATCACGAATTTGACCATGCAATCTGATCTAAGAATTGGATTGATAAATTTTTGACCCAAATTACAATTTCACTGTTATTTTTAAATTTCCAGACATATATTCAATATAAATTCCTGACATCATTTTTAATAGAAATATTGTATAATTTCAAACACTTTTTATTTACAAATTCAAAGATAACAGTGAATAAATAATGATGTATTGAATTTTAAAAGAAACAAAACTTATAAATATCATAACCGAGACTTTATCATATCTTCACAGGCATTCATCACTTACACTCATACGTGCATTCATTTAAATCCCAGCATTTCAGGCTAGCAACCATGATTTACATTCATATATCAGAGTGAAATCAAGATGTAAAACTTTTTTTTAATTTGTGTTTACTCACCCGGGAACCAATTGAACAGAGCTTGAACAGTTTTGAAACTTAAAGACTTGTGTAACGACCGTGATTTTTGAATTACTGTCGTGATAAATATTTTAAAAATCTGTAACGACCGCGATTTTCGAATTACGGTCGGAGTAAATATTTTAAATAGAAAATTTTTAATTAAAATTTGAATAAAAAATGTTGTAACAGTAGTCTTAATAGTAGTAGCATGTTGAAATAAAAGGGGTTTTGCCTTTACGTGAGAAATGGATTCATATTAAAGAGCTAGTGGAACATATTTTCAGGTGCTGTCACATTTTTGCAAAGCAAATACTTTATATTATTGGCTTCTTCATCTTTGCTTTGCTGTCATATTTTTCTAAACCAAAGTTTGAACACATTTTTGTGACAAATTGTGTAAAAGCAAATATTTAAACTATGCGGCTATCATCATTTTTAGGCTAGCTGTGTCCTTTCTCTCATCTTAAGCACGTATCACATTTAGTGCTTTTGTACAAAGGATGGCTAGCACACATCTTCCTTTTACTTGTTCATAATATTGAAAAAAATTCTCTGCAACATTATTTCGCTCATTTTCGGAAACTTGATGAAGCATTAATGGCAGATCTATAAATAGCTTTTGGTGGTTCCAGTAGTAATCAAATTGTGAAGAAAATTTTATAGTGAGTACTACTCACATTTCTCATCTTTATTTTGTGTCCAAAAATTTGTTTTCTGCTTCATTTGTTCTGTTTTTTTGCTTCGTTTGTTCTATTGTTCTGCTTCACTTATTCTATTTTATGCGTCCATATTAAGTCACATTTTGTTTTGTTCTATTTATCATTCTTTGTTTATGCAGGTATCAATTCCATACGTGCATGAATGAAAGTCCAGGCATTTCATATTTAAATGTTGATGTGTCTGCATGCAAGTAGCCACTTATATTATAGAGTAGTACACGAAAATGTAGTCCAAGTCCTTAATTTCATGCAAGCATTTCACGTATGTGCATCTTGATGTTCTGACGTGCGTGCAAAAAAATTTCATTTGAAGTGTGCGTGTGGGGTAGTAGCCTTTAGAACAAAAATCATGCTCCAAGTCATCATTCAAGTTTTCATTGTTGCGTGCGTTATTTATAAGATGTGGCAAAAAAAATAAAAAAAATAAGTAGGCTTTACATGTTTTGTTTTTGTTCTGTGTTGTAGGTTTGGCATTTTTCAGGTAAGCTTTAAAAATAAGTGCATATATGTTTGATTTTTGTTACGTGTTGCATGCTTTGTTATGTGTGGTGTGAAAGAAAAAAAATATGGTTCAAGTTTTCATTGTTGCTGTGCGTGTTGTAGGTTAGGCATATTTTCATGCAAGCTTTACAAGTATTTTGATCAAAGATGTAAGTGTATGCATGTTTTGCTGAGGCCAGGTCAATTATATGTAAGTGTTATGATGCCCAGACCATGAATTGTTTCTGTGCGTGCATGCATCTAAGTTTAGTATAAAATATTCATTTTGGGTGTAAAATGAGTCCAGATATTTTATTTGTCCGTGCATAAAAACTGTGTAATGCATACATATTAGAGTCCAGAGCACATATTTTGCTTTTCTTCGTTTTCCAGTGGAAAATTTTTGTCGTAAATATAGTGGTACAGTCCACTATTTAAATTACGTTGGAACAGCGTTACGTTTTAAAACGTATTTTGCGCTGTTATTTTTATAACGGAATGTTCATTCCGGTGCTATATTTTTGAAATGCATGTTGTTTTGATGCCAATTTTTGGCGAATAAAATTACTGTTGTTTTAACTTCAGTAACCGTTAATTTCAAAGTGAATTTTTAAGCGGTTATCCCGCAACACTATTTGGTATCCGTTTTTACGGTGTTTTGTGAAGCGTAATTTCTTCGTCGAAATTGCTATAGTTGTTGTTATTTTGATCACATGTTTTAAAAATCATTTTAAAATAAAAATTATTTCCAAATTTTTTACATTTGCGCTTTCAAAAGAGTGGGGAAGCGATTTAAGCGCTTCAGCAAAATTGAGGACTATGAACCCTTACTTTTACTGATTCGCTTAATTTCAGACTTGTCCGCTTGAGAACGTAAATTTTATTTATTTAAAATACACAATTTTACACTTTCAAGGAAGCGATGAAGAGATTTAAACGATTTAGCAAAAGTGCGGAATATGGAACTACGCTTTTACTAGTTCGGTTAATTCCGGACTCATTAATTGAAATATTCGTTGTGAATTCGTTATTTGATGATTTTGATGATTTTTGTTGGGCTTTCGAGCCACTATGATGGACCTTCGAGTCAAATACCAATACTAGACCTTCGGGTCATTTGTTGGGCGCCAAAATTATGATGACAGTACTTTATAGGCTTCGGCCATATGTTGATGCACGTGCGGCGTAGCTTAGACTCGCCATAAGCTGGGACCGATCCACTTTTATGATGATTTTTCTAGCTATCTATTTTCGATTTCTAGATTTTGTGATTTGCAGTTCTGAATTCAGTTTTGAATTTGGAAGTGATTTTGATGGAGTTTATTGAGTTGAATGTGATTTCTACATTTAAACTATGTTGATTACTTATGTTGAATAGTCTCATTCGAGACTATAATTATTTTTCTTTGATGTTATTTATGATGCATTCACTTCTAAGAATAAATTAGACTGATCCATTTATTATTTTCTTTTAAATAATACTCGGGTCTGACCGAGTTATTTCAGGGTAATCTCTATCTCTGATTCAGTAGCAGCTTCAGCTTTTGGGATTTACTCCATCTTTTGTCTAGTCTTCGAGGAGTACTTTTGGTTCATTGATTCTCGTCTCATGTATGTTGATGACTTGTATATGTATATTTAGTTCATGTGAACTATCGATTGTTGTAGCATGTATTCCAGACTTGTCTTCCGCTATATATCTGATACTTCTGTTCTGATGTGACTTTACATATCTATGTTGTTGTTGTTATAAGTTGTTTTGGATTTTTCTTTAGCCACCGTAGTTTTGTTTTAGATTTGAATTGAATTTTATATCTTTGGGAATAATTTATAAAACTTCTATTGATGTAATCAATAATCGTCTAAGGAATAACTTACGGATGGTTGCTTCTAACAAGCCTTATTCTTCGCAATAGCAGACGTTATTCCTTATAATAACCTTTGTTATTATGAGCATAGAGGTGGGGCGTTACAGCTTGGTATCAGAGCTGAAATTCAGAATGAATTATAATAAACACAGAACAGAAGTAGAATGAAACATGAATTACAACTATTCGAGGGTTTTATTCATGCCTTTCTAAACTATTCTTTCCACTTTAACATGCGGAGTACGTCTAGGAATAAAAATATATATTCCGTAGTATTCCGTTTGTTAAATTTCTTATCAATTGTGTATTATTTTAACCAATCCTTACCTTCTCTTGTCTCTCAGCCTATGGCTGGAAGAGGTAGAGGGAAGCGTTCTTCTGCAGGCCCGTCTAGTGGTTCTCATCCGGACGGAGTCTATATGTTAGTTGATCAGTTTATAGAGCTATTTCGAGGTACTCAGCCTTTTGTTGCTACTCCCACTGCTCCTACTCAGAAGTCTGCCTTCGCTCGCATGTGTAGTGACTATTCCCACCTTGGAGGTCAGCCTTTCAAGGGATCGAAAAGTGTAATGGAGGTTCAGACTTGGTTGCGCACTTGTGAGCGCATATTTTCTCAGATGGATCTTTCTGATCACCATCGCGTTCTCGTAGCGTCTAGTATGTTGCAAGAACGTGCGTTGGATTGGTGTGAGCTCTTTATTGTGGAAGTTGATGAGTCCTCTCTCTCATGGATTCAGTTTAAAGAACGTTTCGAACTTAAGTTCGTTCCTGAATCAGAAAAGGCTAACCTTGCTCGTAGTTTCCTTGAGTTGAAGAAAGGAAAGTCATCTGTTTTTGATTATGTTGCATCTTTCGAGGCCTTGTCCAAATACGGAGTTGAGTTCATTAACACTCCGCGTAAGAAGAATCTTCGTTTTGTTGATGGTTTGAAGAAGTATTTGAAGAAAGTTCTTTTGCTTCAGCTTAAACTCACTTTTGAGGAGCTTGTTGATTCGGCTCTTTGTCTTGAAGCCATTGAAAAGGAACGTGATAGTTGTGATGAAGCTGAGGTTTCTAAGAACCCCAACAAGAAGAGGTTTCCATTTCATAAGCCTAATTCTTCCAACAAGAAGAAGAAGAAGCAAGCTACCTCTAGTTCTCAGCCTAGTAGTGCATCTTCTACTCAGAGGGCGTGCTATAATTGTGGTTTTTTGGATCATCTTCTTCGTAGCTGTCCTAAGCCTCGCATTTGTCGTTATTGCAAAAAGAGGGTCATCGGGTTTTTGATTGTCCTATTGCTCCTAAGGGTTTCAAATATAGAAAGCTTAATGTTGCTAAAGCTTCTGGTGATTCTTCTAAGCCCAAAGGTATTACTCCTTCTGTTTTGGAAGGTTTTATTTTATTTCATGCCCGTTCTATTAGAGTTCTTTTCGATACGGGTGCATCACATTCATTCGTGTCGAAGGAGCTTGTTGATATTATTCATTTGGATGTTATTACTCTTTGCGACCCTTTGAGGATCGTGAATCCTACTGGTGGATCCGCTACTCTTGGTTTGTTGTGTGTTGATGTTGAGATTATTCTTTGTGATTTTACCTTTCATGAGAATCTGCATGTTATGGATCATCTTGGTTTTGATGTGACATTGGATATGGATTGGCTCATCCGTTATGAAGTTCAAATCCTATGTTCCGAAAGAACTTTATATCTCAAGCATCCCGATGCTAGCGAGTAGTTATCTATTGTATTTCAAAGCATGGATCATACTTCGAATGCTCTTATTTCTTCCTTCAAATCGAAGGATGTCCTAGAAAATATTCTGGTGGTTTGTGATTTTTCTGATGTCTTTAAGCCTATTTCAAGGTTGCCGTAGAAGAGGGCAATTGAGTTCCATATTGTTCTTATTCCTAGTGCTCATCCTGTTAGTCATCCTTCCACGAGGATGTCTGCTAAGGAAAATGAGGAACTCAATCAACAATTATCTGAGTTGGAAGCCAAGCATTTTATTCGTTCTAGCTCACCTCCTTAGGGCGCTGTCGTTTTCTTTGTTAAGAAGCCAGATGGTACTCTTAGGCTTTGCATTGATTATCGCAAGCTTAACGAGCTCACTATCAAAAATAGGTATCCATTATCTAGGATCGACGACATGTTCGACCAATTAAGTGGCGCTAAACTGTTCTCCCAACTCGATCTTGCTACCGGTTTTCATCTATTACGAGCTGCGGAAGATAGCATTCCTTTCACCACATTCCATACTCGATATGGTTCTTACGAATGGCTTGTTATGCAGTTCGGTTTGACGAATGCTCCGACGTATTTTGTTGATCTTATGAATCGGATATTCCGGGAATATCTCAATAAGTTCGTCTTGGTTTTCAACGATGATATTCTTATTTATTCCAAATCTGAAGCCGGTCATATTCAGCATTTGGAGATTGTTTTGAGCACTCTTCGTCAGCATCAGCTTTATGCCAAATTCTCCAAGTGTCACTTCTGGGAGAATGTGGTGAAGTTTCTCGGTCATATTGTTTCTTTTGATGGTATTTCTATCCATCCTTCTATGATTGAATCTATTCAGAATTGGAAGAGGCTCGAGACCGTTACTGAGATCCGTAGTTTTCTTGGATTGGCGGGTTATTATCGCCGGTTTATTAAGGACTTTTCTCGCATTGCTTTACCGCTTACCACTCTTACGAGAAAAGTTGTTCCTTTTATTTGGTCGGAAAAGTGTGAGAATTCTTTCTTAAAGTTAAAATCTCCTTACTCATGCTCCTATCTTAGTGGTTCCCGAAGGGAATCATGATCTTGTTGTTTATACCGATGCCAGTGGTTTTGGGCTCGGTTCTGTTCTCATCCAAAAGGATAGAGTAGTTGCCTATGCTTCTAGACAACTAAAGCCTAACGAGATTCGTTATGCTACCCATGATTTGGAGTTAGCTGCTATAGTCTTTGCTCTAAAGATTTGGCGACATTATTTGTTGGGCGAGCGTTTTATTCTCTTTACTGATCACAAATCTCTGAAGTATTTATTTACTCAGAAAGACCTTAATATGAGGCAACATCAATGGCTTGAATTTCTTGCTTCATATGATTTCGATATTCAGTATACCCTTGGTAAGGGTAATCGAGTTGATGATGTGCTTAGTCGCAAGCAGTAGGTTGTTGTTTCCATGATGCTAGCAGAGTGAAATATATTGAAGCTTTATCTCTTTGTGATATTAGAGACCGTCCTTCAGTTTCTGATTCTCCCGTGCTTTTATTTAGCATGGAAGCTCGTCCTAGTTTGTTGGATCGTGTTGTCGATGCCCAGAAACAAGATCCACATATTGCTTATCTTATTCAGAGTTGTAAATCGGAATCCCAAAGTGATGATCTAAAGGATTTCGACATTGATGTTCATGGTTGTATTCGGAAGAAGGGTAGATTGATCATGCCTAATGTTTCTAATCTTAGAAATGACATTCTTGAGGACTGTCATCGTTCTAAGTATACTATCCATCCGGGTAGTAGTAAGATGTATGCTGATATGAAATGCTTATACTATTGGAAAGGTATGAAGCATGATATTGCAAGTTATGTAAGTCGCTGCATGACTTGTCAACTTGTTAAAGCAGAACACCAACGTCCTAGTGGTCTTTTGCAGTCACTTGAGATTCCATTATGGAATGGGATCAAATTTCTATGGACTTCATTGATGGTCAACCTCGTTCGAGGTCGGGCCATACTAGTATTTGGGTGATTGTTGATAGATTGACTAAATCAGCCCATTTTATTCCTATCAAATCCAATCGGACTGTTCCTTTGTTGGCTAAGCTATTTACTAAAGAAGTCGTTCGACTTCACGGTGTGCCTAGTTCTATTGTTAGTGATAGAGATCCGCTTTTTACTAGTGGTTTCTGACGGAGTCTACAGAAAGCTTTGGGCACTAAGCTCAATCTCAGTACATCTTATCATCCACGGTCTGACGGTCAGACTGAAATGGTGAATCAAGTTTTGGAAGGTTTCCTACGAGCTTGCATTCTTGATTTTGGTGGTATTTGGGAAGACCACTTACCTCTTATTGAGTTCTCTTATAACAACAGTTTTCAATCCAGTATCGGTATGGCTTCTTTCGAAGCTCTTTACGGAAGACCGTGTCGATCACCATCTTGTTGGTCGGAACCGGGGAAAAAATTAGTTCTCGGCCCCGATTATATTCGTGAATCTTTGGAGAAGATTGATATCATTAGACAGAGAACGAAATAGGCTCAGAAAATGCAGAAATCTTATGCCGATCATCGTAGGAAGCCTTTGGAATTTTCTGTTTGCGATCTAGTATTCATTCGTGTTTTCCCGATGAAGGGTGTGGTGCGTTTTAGTAGCTCCTGGAAATTGGCTCCTCGATATATTGGAACGTTTTCTATTACGGAACGCATTGGCCCAGTTGCTTATCGTGTATCGCTACCTATTCAGTTTTTGGGAATTCATGACGTATTTCATGTATCCCAGCTTCGTCGATGCCTTCGAGATTCAGATTCTGTTATTGATCCTCATGTGTTGCAAGATCTTGAGATCTCACCCGACTTGTCTATTGTGCAAAATCCTATTCGTGTGCTAGCTTCGGAGGTTAAACGCCTTCGGAACAAAGAAGTCCCGCTTGTGAAAATTCAATGGTCCGCAAACCCCAAAGGTTTCACTTGGGAAACCAGAGAATTCATCAAGCGTTCTTATCCGGGTTTTCTCTCCTCTTCGGGTGGGGGCGAGCATTCTTGATCTATCTTTTCCATTTTAATCTTTGTTGTGTTGAATTATTTGTGTTATTAACTGCTTCTAATATGAAAATTGCGGCGACACAATTTTTATAAGGAGGGAGTCTGTAACGACCGTGATTTTTGAATTACTGTCGTGGTAAATATTTTAAAAATCTGTAACGACCATGATTTTTGAATTACGGTCCGAGTAAATATTTTAAATAGAAATTTTTTAGTTAAAATTTGAAAAAAAAATGTTATAAAGTCAGTAGTCTTAATAGTAGTAGCATGTTGAAATAAAAGGGGTTTTTCCTTCACGTGAGAAATGAGTTCATATTAAAGAGCTAGTGGAACATATTTTCAGGTGCTGTCACATTTTTGCAAAGCAAACACTTTACATTATGGGCTTCTTCATCTTTGCTTTGCTGTCACATTTTTCTAAACCAAAGTTTGAACACATTTTTGTGACAAATTGTGTAAAAGCAAATATTTAAACTATGCGGCTATCATCATTTTTAGGCTAGCTGTGTCCTTTCTCTCATCTTAACAACGTATCACATTTAATGCTTTTGTACAAAAGGATGGCCAGCACACATTTTCCTTTTACTTGTTCACAATATTGAAAAAAAATCTCTGCAACATTATTTCGCTCATTTTCGTAAGCTTGGTGAAGCATTAATGACAGATCTATAAATAGCTTCTGGTGGTTCCAGTAGCAATCAAATTGTGAAGAAAATTTTATAGTGAGTACTGCTCATATTTCTAATCTTTATTTTGTGCCCAAAAATTTGTTTTCTGCTTCATTTGTTCTATTTTTCTGCTTCATTTGTTCTGTTTTTCTGCCTCACTTGTTCTGTTATCTGCATCCATATTGAGTCACATTTTATTTTGTTTTATTTATCATTCTTTGTTTATGCAGGTATCAATTCCATACGTGCATGAATGATAGTCCAGGCATTTCATATTTAAATGTTGATGTGTCTGCATGCAAGTTGCCACTTATATTATAGAGTAGTACAAGAAAATATAGTCCAAGTCCTTATTTTCATGCAAGCATTTCGTGTATGTGCATCTTGATGTTCTGACGTGTGTGCAAAAAATTTTCATTGGAAGGGCGTGTGGGGTTGTAGCCTTTAGAACAAAAATCATGCTCCAGGTTACCATTCAAGTTTTCATTGTTGCGTGCGTTATTTATATGGTGTGGCAAAAAAAAGTAAGCTTTACAAGTTGTGTTTTTGTAATGTGTTGTAGGTTTGGCATTTTTCAGGTAAGCTTTAAAAATAAGTGCATATATGTTTGATTTTTGTTACGTGTTGCATGCTTTGTTATGTGTGGTGTGAAAGAAAAAAAAAATATGGTTCAAGTTTTCATTGTCGCTGTGTGTGTTGTAGGTTAGGCATATTTTCATGCAAGCTTTACAAGTATTTTGATCAAAGATGTAAGTGTATGCATGTTTTGCTGAGGCCGGGTCAATTATATGTAAGTGTTATAATGCCCAGACCATGAATTGTTTCTGTGCGTGCATGCATCTAAGTTTAGTACAAAATATTCATTTTGGGTATAAAATGAGTTCCAGACATTTTATTTGTCCATGCATAAAAACTGTGTAATGCATACATATTAGATTCCAGAGCACATATTTTGCTTTTCTTCATTTTCCAGTGCAAATTTTTTGTTGTAAATATAGTGGTACAGTCCACTATTTAAATTACGTTGAACTAGCGTTACGTTTTGAAACGTATTTTGCACCGTTATTTTTATAACGGAATTTTTACTCCGGTGCTATATTTTTGAAACGCGTGTTGTTTTGATGGCATTTTTGGCAAATAAAAATTAATATTGTTTTGACTTCAGTAACCGTTAATTTTAAAGTGAATTTTTAAGCGGTCATCCCGCAACGCTGATTTGGTATCCCTTTTTACGGTGTTTTGTGAAGCGCAATTTACTTGTCGAAATTGCTATAGTTGTTGTTGTTTTGATCACGTGTTTTAAAAATCGTTTTAAAATAAAAGTTATTTCCATAATTTTACAGTTTGCGCTTTCAAAAGAGTAAGGAAACGATTTAAGCGCTTGAGCAAAATTGAGGACTATGAACCCTTACTTTTACTGATTCGCTTAATTCCGGACTTGTACGCTTGAGAACGTAAATTTTATTTATTTAAAATACGCAATTTTACATTTTCAAGGAAACGATGAAGAGTTTTAAACGATTTAGCAAAAGTGCGGAATATGGAACCACGCTTTTACTAGTTCGGTTAATTCCGGACTCGTTAATTGAAATATTCGTTATGGATTCGTTGTTTGATGATTTTTAAGATTTTTGTTGGGCTTTCGAGCCACTATGATGGACCTTCGGGTCAAATACCAGTACTAGACTTTCGGGTCATATGTTGGACCTTCGGGTCATTTGTTGGGCGCCAAAATTATGATGACAGTACTTGGTAGGCTTCGGCCATATGTTGATGCATGTGCGGCGTAGCTTAGACTCGCCACATGCTGGGATCGATCCACTTTTATGATGATTTTTCTGGTTATCTATTTTTGATTTCTAGATTTTGTGATTTGCAGTTTTGAATTCAATTTTGAATTTGGAAGTGATTTTGATGGAGTTTAATGAGTTAAATTTGATGGAGTTGAATGTGATTTCTACATTTAAACTATGTTGATTACTTATGTTGAATAGTCTCATTCGAGACTATAATTATTTTTGCTTTGATGTTATTTATAATGCATTCACTTCTAAGAATAAATTAGACTGATCCGTTTATTATTTTCTTTTAAATAATACTCAGGTCAGACCGAGTTATTTCAGGGTAATCTCTATCTCTGATTCAGTAGCAGCTTCAGCTTTTGGGATTTACTCCATCTTTTGTCTAGTCTTCGAGGAGTACTTTTGGTTCATTGATTCTCGTCTCATGTATGTTGATGACTTGTATATGTATATTTGGTTCATGTGAACTATCAATTGTTGTAGCATGTATTCCAGACTTGTCTTCCGCTATGTATCTGATATTTCTGTTCTGATGCGACTTTACATATCTATGTTGTTGTTATTATGAGTTGTTCTGGATTTTTCTTTAGCCACCGTAGTTTCGTTTTAGATTTGGATTGAATTTTATATCTTTGGGAGTAATTTATAAAACTTCTATCGGTGTAATCAATACTCATCGAAGGCATAACTTACGGATGGTCGCTTCTAACAAGCCTTATTCTTCGCAATAGCAGACGTTATTCCTTATAATAACCTTTGTTATTGTGAGCATAGAGGTGGGGCGTCACAACTTGATTGCTTTTAATCTCTGAAATCTTGTTACTGGAAACTTTAGTTGAAATTACTTGTTGTAGATCCAGAGATCCTTGCAGAGATGTTGATTACAGGCCTTGCTTTACAGATTTTTGAATTCAGATTTGCAATTCAATTTGTTTTGCAGATTTTGAACAGATTTTGATATTGAACTTGGCTTTGAAACTTTCTTTTTAAAATCTGGTTTTGAATTTTCTTATAAAAATTTGATTTACAGTTTTGTTTTTAGAAGAGATGAAGGAAAAGGTTTGAACACAAATAATTTTGGCAATTTTTTTTATTACATTTACTTTGAAATGTTTCAAAAATAACCAAATCATTGCCACTTATTTCTTTAAGTTATTAGAATGATTCCAAGTATAATTTGCATGGTTTAAATGCTTAACAAATGTAAGAAACATGAGATTTTGTGTTTATCTCCTTATTAAAGTTTTAATTATATTTTACAAGTGTTGGATTTCATTATTAAATTAACTCTTTATCTATTTTAACATGTTCTCATGTTTATTTCAAATAGCCTTTAATGCTTTCCATATATAAATTATTGTTATTAATTATAAACTATGCTTAGTTCATTGATATATTTTTAAAATAAGCTATTGAAAAGTTTATATATTAAATCCAATCAAGTTTTCCAATTTACAATATACATACATATACATATATATATAAATATAAATTTGAAAACATTTCTTTTTAATTTAAATTTAAATTAAACTCCCTATTACAATGTATACACATATATATATTATAAATAGAAAATTTTCTTAATTAGCTTATAAAGATAAATTTTATCGTTTAAATATTTTTAACTTTGAAAAGAATAAAATTTCCAAATTAGATTATTATCATTATAGATTTTGAAAAGATAACATTTATCAAATTCAACAATTATTAGAGATAAATCCTGTTAAATTAGATTATTAAATTGATATTACACATTTTAAAATAATTATTAATGGAAATTATTAAATAAATATTGCTTAAATTTCCAAGACATCACATAAATAGTGATCGAAAAAGTGATGAGTGTTGATATTAATCAAATATTATGACTTGAGATAGTATAATTAGTAAATTTCTTTAGAAATTTAAACAATAGTTATAAAAAAATTGGTAAAAAATTCCACGACCATCTCTAATTCTGTCATATTTCTATCGACCATCACTCATCAAAATCCAATATAGTATGTCAATATGTGGTATTGTAAATAGGAAATTATGTGCTTTCATTTTATTATACTTTTAGCAATACAAAACATCCAAAGTATTTACTCTCATTTAAAAGTCCTCACGATTATGCATGGGTGAATTACTTGGAATTTTTGATTATGTGCTTTCAAGCTCGTTTAAAAGTCCTCACGGTTATGCACTTATGGAACGTATATCAAAATTGATTATTGAATGACAAGTTGATTCTAATTCCATTAAAAGTCCTCACGGTTATGCATTATTAGAAGATACTTGAATTCATTTTTTTTTATAAAAAATTGGGAATACTACTAATCTCATTTAAAAGTCCTAATGGTTATGCATGGTTATTAGATATTCTAAGTCTTAATATAAATATACCACAAATAGACACAACAATATGGTTTAATAAGATGACATCATCCCTAGCATTCTAAAGTGGAATATGCGTCAATCAGAGTATTTATGATTTCTGTTTGATTTTTTTATTGAAATTTAATATTTATACTCGATTGAGTCTTAATGTTGTATTAATGTCCATCACTTCTCTATTTTTGTAACACTATTACTCTTTTGCTGATAACAAAAGGGAGAGAGAAAAGTTAAGATTTTGGCAAACAAATGTCAAATATATTTTTTATTTGCATCTAGCTTCGTTTGCATATTTTTATGCATATATGAAGGGGGAGTTTTGTTGTAGAGAGGGAGCTTTCAAATAGAGGAGAAAATAGAGTCTATCAATGATCAAATACATTTAATAAGCTTAAAATCTCAAATATATGTTTGTTATCAATAAAAGGGGGAGATTGTTGAATATGATAGTATATGATTTTTGTTTGATGCTAATAAACATATGTATTCATTTAAATGTATTTGTTAATGTACTATTTTATTTTCACATAATTAAATAAATATTTGTTGAATAAAATAAATAACACAGAGTTTAATTTCAAACAGATATTTTATTCAAACAAATATTTTATTACAATTTTGAATAGTACAAATTTGAGCTCTCACTATATATATACAATTTCAATTACAATACAATTTTGATTACATCACAATTTTCCATTTACATTTGCACCTCACTATATTTCACTCATTCACGCGTATTATTCTTCAACTCTATTTCAGATTGAATCTAGCATCTAAGTTATCTATAAAATACACACTGACGTAGTAAAACTGAAAAAGAAATATTTGTGTAGTGTAAAATAAAATGTGTATTTTGAAAATGTTATTTGCCTCAGTTATTTGGGTTGTTCATCATCGTTTAATTTTGAATTCATCATACATGAACTGTATCATTGTACATGCCACAAGGCTGTGCACACCGATATACACTTGATACAACTGCAGGGACAGGTGAGTGCAAAGTCAAACCCAATCAAAAGCTGGATTCAACTCAAGTACAAATAAAGTCACGATACAAGCACAAGGTCAATCCCGAGTCAATGCTTGGTTCAACTCATGTGCATGCAATACAAAACAATGGAACAATACAAAACTGAGGTGGCGACAGTAACAAGCACACATGCCCAGGCTCAATCAAAGTCAAATGCCATCAAATGAACAAGACCAAAGCAGAAAATAAAATGGCACATGTATATACAGATGCATGGTCAAAACTGTTCTGGGGTGAACCAATTTACATGATAACAAGTAAACCTGGTCAAACAAAAAAAAGCTCTAGACTCGACCGAATCAGTTTAGGTGAAGCAACCTTCACTGACCACATACAAGTTAATGAATACAAGCAACAGTGGTGCAGCAGCATTAACAGGTATAAGCATGGATGTGATAAGCAGAAGTGACATAAAATGCAATAGAGAATAACCAGACTCCCATAGTGCAATCAATATCACTAGTGAAACAAAATGAACACAATATCATATATACACATGTACTAGAGGCTACCAGACAATATGCAAACAGAGTATGCAGTGACAAAAGTGGTGAATGCAAATACAACACATAAAGTGAAGTCACAATGAAACTGCATTGGACCACACCATGACAAAAGTGAAAGCTGCAGAGAGATGATGAAGACAGTGTCAAAAAAAAAAATTACAACACAGTAGTGTGCAAGTGAGGCTACAAACCAGATTCAGGTAAAACATAATAATTTCAGCATTTCAGACAACAAGTGCAGGTATACAAGTGAATGACAACATGAAACATATACACAATGTCAACCAGAAGACTCAGTACAACTTCAAGCAAATTACTTGGACCAGTGAAATAGTGAATAATGATCCAAAAAATATACAGAAACCAATACACGGTGACTCAAGGAAATATGCAATGCAAGCAACGCAATACTTCAATCCAAATGCAAAATAGCTCAACTAAATCAAGCTCTATGGTCAAGAGAAACAAAAACAGTTTGATCTCAAGTTAGCAATTTCAAACCAGGTTATGACACAGGAAATTCGAACTAAACATATCAAGTTTAAATGTCAAGTGCCGAAATCAAAGATGTCACAAGAGAAATTCACGGAACCAAAGTCAAGTTTAATCAGAGAATTCAAAGTCGTGGTGAACAAGGCAGAATAAAAGGTTATTGAAAAAAAATCAAATCGACCAAAGTCAACAGTATAAAGAATGGAGCAAGTTCTAATTCATGGAGCCATGATAATCAAGCAACATAGAATTATACGAGAATAGGTCAGAGAAATCTCCGACATTCAATCAAAAATCAGTGGCCGAGCTTAAATTAACAGAAGAATTCAAAAAAAATGTATGAACGAATTTATAGGACTTCGAATCCTATTTAACCCAAATCATTATCGGTTTAAAGAATTATCGAGTTCAAATTAACCAGTAAAGCAAAAGAGCATAAAATACATACCAAATTCAGTTCGAAGTTGATCAAATTGAATCGACCGAAATCATCATAGCTAGAGGATCAATTGTCCAAGCCAAACAGAGGAGATAATCACTACGATTGATCAGATACAGATGGCAATTCAATTTTACAAAAGCCCTAATTTTGAAGCAAAGGAAAAGAGGAAAGAAGAGAGCAAAGATACAACCATTGTCACAAACGAAAAAGGAAACGTGCCGTTGAAATAAAAAGATAAAATAATATTCTTTTTACTATATATTTGATTGGGCATGTTCCTTTATATTTGGGATTTAATATTTTTAAATTAGGGTTTTGTTTTCCTTAAATTGTTTAACCTTTTATTTTCCTTCTTAAACTTCTGCAATTATTCTAGTCGTGTGACTAGGGAACGAACTATAGTGGTGTAGTTCAAGAATTCGCAACTCAGTGGCTGAGTTGTGGCAGAGTTTTGAGCGTAGAGTTAGGTTAGTCGATAGCGGGTCTTGCGAGTTTAGTGTGTAAGCTCTAACTACTTAATTTCTACTAGAAACCTTGGGGGCAGCATATAGGCAGGGTTTTGCCGAAGCTGGATAAATATATGTATTCTATTTTCTGCTTTTTATATTCTGCTATTATCTGTGCTACAACTATTCTGCAACTATCTATATTGCGATTATTTTATATACTTCCACATTAAATTTTTATAATTGGTAGTATCACCCTATTCTCTCCCGATTTAGGGTGAAATCGATCCTACAGTACGTCATTAGGGATGTTTGTTGTTTTGGAAGGATATCTCTAATCCTTATGCAGGAGGACCATTCGTTGAAGTACTGAGGGCGCCTCCACGGAAATCCTACACAATTAGAGAACATGCATTATCTATTTTCGATTATATGCCTAGTATTGTTATGATGTACACTCATGAGCATCATAGCTACTTGATTATTATTATTTTCACCTTTAGACATTATTATAATATCACTGGAGTTTCTGATATTAACGTTTTGTTTATCGTAAGGTAAAAACCCATCTTTGTTTATATGCAACGATGCCTTTGACTTTAAAGGATTTTACAATTTAAAATAAATAAAATTTCTTGTGATTTGAGTTCTCATGCTGGTTTTACCAGACTGATCCAAGCATTGTTTTCCTGTAACGCTCGGGTCAGACCGAGCATATTTCCAGGTTTACTTGGATATTTGGAGCTTCAAGAGACGAGTTTGGAGGCCCTAAGACATATTCTCATAGATGTTTTTTTTTCCAATGCATTCATGGTTATATTTATCAACAATTGTGAGGACATGTTGTTATAACTTTCCGTGCTGAATGGGCTAGTATACTCCAATTGATGTCTATATACATATATATAAATTACAATTTTATTTTTATGTAAAGATTTGTATATAATATAGATTATTCATTTCCGCTATGAGATTCTATACTTGTTAGTCCTTCTTGTTTCTTTCTTCTTCCTTTTCCCTAACTATCCACCTTTCCGTCCAATTAGGGTTGGACATGTGTGGTTTATTGTTAGTTTAAAGTGTACAAAAAAGTGGGTCGTTACAGTTCGTATCAGAGCTTAGGTTGAGCGAACACCTAAGCTTTGTTGGGGTTGACTCATTTGAGACAGGGTAACTCAGACCTTATGAAGAGTTTAAGAGTATATAAATAAGAGCGCGTATTTGTTAGTGATATAAAAATGTTTTATATTGTGTTGTTTGATCTGTTGAGTTGAGTGACTTAAGAATTCTGGTCGATGCGTTTGGCTAACGTTACCGATAAGGATTTTCTAAACACTTGAACAAGACCATTGACACAATATTGATTTTAAAAAAATAGGTAAATGAGATAATTTTACATAAGATTATATTATATACAAAAGGAGAGTTTCCAAAAATATAGTTATTCTTGGTGGTGCTTGTTTGATAGGAAATGATAGTATTCCATCATTATCATCTAGGATTGGCCGGTCATGCTCGCCCACTTTTGAGCATTGAAAATTATCCATTAATCTATCTAGAATCTTCCTTTTAAAACCGAGGTTGGGTAGATAGGAATCTTAGGAACATTGAAATGAATACTTTACGAATTAAGTTTCACAATTTGAATATAAGACGTTCATTGATAATGTTGGGTTAAAGTTTGATTTCTAAAGGTTGTTTAATTTAATAGAAAATTTGAATATTTTGGAAAGAACATTTTAGAAACTATTTTATAAGGATTGATTTGCTAAAAATTAAGTTTAAATAAATGTTGTTTTACTGTTTTATTAAAAGAAATTTGGAATATTTTGAACTAATTTTTTAAATGATTTAATACAAAAGTTGGTTGTATTTGGAATTTCATAAAAGAAATTTATTGAACGAAACTCAAATATTTCTGAAATAAATACTTGGAAAATGATTTATATAAAGAAGCTAGAATATTTTCACAAAAATATTTGAGAATGATTTCCTTTAAATGGGGATATTTTATAAATTTGATTTATAAATATGTGCGTATAAATAAAGGAATTTGAGAATTTAAATTCCGGTGATGTTGGAAAAATGGTTTTCAAGGTTTACAAGTTAATGATAGTATTTAAAAATATTTTTGAGTTTCTAAATAGGGAATTGCTACCATTAGGAATTGGCTATATAATTGTTTAGATAAAACAAATTTTGATTTGGTTCCAAAAATATGATTTGATTTACCATGGAGTAAATATGTATATAACCATTTTAATTGATTTATGTAGTATTAATTGAGATAGTTTGGAGTATGAATGATGTTGGAAATAGTAATAATAGTCCACTATAATATATTTAAAGTATAAATTCTTTGAAAAAGAGAATTTAAAAAGAACTGTGTATTCCTTTGGATTTGGTTCGGGAAATAAATCCTGATTCGTTTTGTGGTGGTCGGTATAATCTTCTAAGTGACGGTGTGATGTTTGCTCAAACAAACGGTATTGTGCACTTAGTGAATTATTCCTTTTGTCATTGTACGGTCAGGACGAGTATGAATCCAGACGAATCCGAAGTAAGTTGGAAATGGTAGTTTGTTAAAACCATTTATTTGGAAATACATTGATTTTGTTTCAAAATGGGTTTGAACAAAAGAAGTGGTATTAAGTTAACTAGTTCAAGTGGCTCGGAAATGACTAAAAATGGGTAAGAGATACGTTTGGATGGTAAACGTTTCCATTGAATATTATCCTTCTTGTGAGAAGTATACGATATTATTTGGTAGTACTCGGTTCCTTGGTATACTTTTGGGGTTACTCGAGCTATATATATTTGTTATGGATTAGAATATATATATAATACCATTTTAAAAAAAAATTGAAATAAATATGACTCCTAAATTTCCAAAGTATATGTTGCGGTTGCAAAGAGCGTTTTACAATTTTTACAAGTTAAATCACGTTATATGAATAAAAAAATTCATAAATATTTAATGAGAATAGAATTGGTATTGGAAATAAAAAATTAAATAAGTGCGTAGAATGGACGCAGACCATTTCTCTTTCTCATATAGTTCTCATTCAAACATTCAAGTACAAGGCTCTGAGATGCACCACACGATTCTGAATAAGGATCTATTACTCGACTTTTGACGGCGAGCACTTGATGAGGGTTCTTGATATGGAACTAAGGTTTTCTATCATAGCTACAGCTATGTAAGGAGAGCAGAGGTTCCTAATCCAAGAGCCTGATCAAGGTCCCCACTAATAAATCGGGTGAACGATACTGGTTTGGAAGTGAAGTCATGTATTCGAGTGGTGATCAACTCCAATTTTGTTTATGGATGATCTATGAACTTCATGCGGCTTATGAATAGTATTGAGTGTTCTTGTACTAGAATTTCGAGGACGAAATTCTTTTTAGGGGGAGATTGTAAAGACCCGTATTTTTGGGTTTTGAAATATGAATATTTTATTTATTTAAATATTAGGATTTTAATTAAAATATATGTTTCAAATTTAATCTTGATTTATAGTGAGTATTTTTTATTTAATTTTTAGAATTTTTCCATAATTTTTAATTTGAAAAATAATCAATTTTCCATTTGACGCTTTTTACGCCAAATGTCGGTACATTTGAAATTTCATAGGATAAGAAAACCAGCCTATTTAACTGATATTTTGTAATCATGTCAAGCTATTATACATGATTTTATTTTTATTTTGTCGTTAATAGTTTGTACATAGATGGAATATTGGGCAGCATCATACCCCGAAATGTTTGATATAAATATCTAGATATTTTTCTCTTCCCTCTCTTTTCACTTCACCACCTTAGCCATCACCATCACCCTATAATTTCACTTCAGCCACCCTACTATCTCACCTCAGAAGATCATTATCAATCAATCCTTAACCCCTAAGTTTCCTCCATCTATAAATATCACACAACACCATTGATTTAGGGGGGGGGGTCGTCACACAGATAACAGCAGTGTTTCTTTTCTTCTTCAATTATTTTACAGAGGATGCAAAATAACCCGTTCATCCTAAAATCTAATCCACTCATTTAAGGCTTAGTGATCAACATGAAAGTTGTTCATCATCGAATCTAGTTTCCTCTAAAAAATAGTTTCATGGATTTTCGTTTAGTATTTAGGCAGATATCTTTAAATTACTGCAAGTGGTCCAGAAAAAGATCGTTTTCGACGATCACTGATTGGCAAAAGGAGGGTACGGATGGGTTCGTAGCGACGATTGGGGATTTTAGAGGCATTCATGTGATTTCTAGTAGTTTGATTTGTCGTAGGGAAGGAGATGATTAGAAAACGTTTGAAAAATAATTTTCGACGAACTGGTGGTTGAGGGGTCGAGCGGAGATGTCGGAAAGGAGCATAGGATCAATGTGGAGGTCACGATCGTGAATTATTTTGATTAAGGCTTTGGATTGATAGGAATTGCTTGGATTAGGATTTAAAGGGGATGATTGGTGGTGCTTGATTGTCGGCGTGGTGTGGGCAGTGGGAAGCATCGAGGTGGGCCGCGAGTTGCTCGGAGGTGAGGCAACAGGCAGGCGGTTCTGAAGATGGTAGTGGATGAGGTCGTAAGTGGATGATGGGGGGAGGCAAACTCGGTTTTCATTACTGTTGGCGGTCGAGCTTGGGGCCGAAGGGTCGAATTGGAATAGGGTGAGCTGGTTGCATCGAAGTGTGGTCGATTGGGTGGAGTGAGGTGAGACGAATCTGGTGGTGTCATCGTGATCGTGGCTGATGGCCTCGGTAGGTAGCACACGTGTACACATGTACATTCGTGCGTTCGTTCCAAGCAGAAGAAAGGAGGACGGAGGAGAAGGTGTACTGTGCTTTTGGGATGGGTTCAATAGATGTAGGCTCGGCCCTTTTAGGTGAGAATTATAAATTATTTTTTTATTTAAATACATATATAAATTTTTCGTTCGTTATAAATTTGCATAATTTGTTCATATGATCTTCGTTTTGCATATGAATTTTTGCAATGGACTCATATTGATGAGTAGAATGTTGTCGTATAATTTATTGATAACTTTGGATAGATATAACTTTATGACCTATTAATAATGACAAAATTTAAATCATGTTATTTAAATAATAACGTCATTTAAAATTTATATACCTTAATTTTTGATATTTATTTAGCCAAATAAATTACTATTGAGTTAAACTGGATTAAATATGGTAATTGGACATTAGTTTAGCTGAATAAAACCCCATTCCACTAATTAAATTAATTTAGCAATTAATTAGCATAATAAAACTCCGTCCTGCTATTCTGTGGATTTGGACATTTGATTATATATCGTTCATGGATATTCTGCTTCAATTGGTCATATATTAACTGATGCTGGTTAAGTGTTGGATTTATCACATAGTCGTGGATTATGTAAATATCTATTGTTGACTTGAAAAGTTCATTGAATAATATGGTAGCTTGAGAAGTACCATGGTGATCGTTAAGCCTCCTTTAAATTTAGAAAATTTATTAGTGAATTGAAAGTTATTTTAAGAATAATTATTCTTATTTTATGATTTAAAGATAATTATTTTTATTTACTAATAAGTTTAAAAAGGTAATAACTTATTAATAATAATATTTTAAAGATAATTTATAATTGTTTTATTAATAATTTAAAGTTAATTATTTTATTAATATGTTCCTTAAAAGTTATTCCTTAATGCTGTTATTTAAAAGTTATTTAGTGTTTTTAAACGTTTTAATTTTAATTTGATTATTTATTTAAAAATGATTATCTAAACTTTAATTTCCAATTAAAATTAATTAATTATATAGATTTCCGTTATTTAATTATATTTAAAAATAATAATTAATTATCATATTAATATTAGTTTAAAGTTAATTAATTATTTTTTTAAAGTTAATTAATTATTAACTTATTATTGTTTTGAGGTTACTTATTTATACAATAATAGTGTTTAAGATTTATTGTTTTGAGTTCTCATGCTGGTTTTACCAGACCATTCTGACGGTATTTTCGTATAATGTTCGGGTCAGATCGAGAATATTTTCAGGTTTACTTGGATATTTGGAGCTTCAGGAGATGATTTAGAGGCCTTGAGACATATTCTCATAGATGGTTATTTTTTCTTCCACTGCATTCATGGTTGTATTTATCAGCTATTATGAGGACATGTTGTTATAACTGTCTCTGTTGAATAGGTTAGTATACTTTGATTGATGTTTGTATATATCAATTACAGTTTTGTTTTTGTGTAAAGATTTGTTATATAATATAGATTATTCGTTCCCGTTATGAGATTTTTGTACTTGTTAGTTCTTCTTGTCTTCTTGTCTTCTTTCTTTTCCCTAATTATCCACCTTTCCATTCAATTAGGGTTGAACATTTGTAGTTTATTGTCTGCTTAAAGTGTATGGAAAAGTTAATCGTTACAATTTACATCCCAATAGAACAAAGTATATTATAGGAATCAAACAAATTTATTACAAACAAGATTGATTATCAAATTAGATATATGTAACAAATTACATGATTTCCCATAAGGGCATACCCTTAACTCTATCATGATAGTCCTACAGTGGTAGGAAAATTTTAGAAAACATAACAGAGGGGGAAAAGAGAATGCTAAGGAGGAGCACCAAAAGGCCAAAGTAAGGGAGGATTTAATGAGGAGAAAAGGTTGGGTGTGTCAAGGAGTTCATCCTCACCTCATGTGCATGGGAAAAGATATCTTTTGAAAGAAAAGAAAATGGAGATGTTTCGAAATGCCCAACAATGAACAATCAACTATGAATGTTAGATGGTTGTGGAGGGAGCTCGTGGTATAATAGAAGTCTACCTTACTATTATCGATCTCCTTCACAATCTGAACCTGTTGATGTTACTCTTGGTTCGTTATCAAGGTCAAGAGATATCAAAACTTCATTGATCCCTCCATGAACTTACCTAACTCCGTTAGTGTCCAAAACCCAATTGGATTTGGGTTCTTTCATAAGGTTCCTATGGCTCTACCTATTACTATTTAGATCGATCAACTTGCGCTCCAAGTGGAGGATTTGACCGGACAACTTAGAATGAACAAAGAGGATAGATGGTGCATCCAAAAGGATCTCAAAGCAGTTGACTTTTATGTAAGGTGACAGAATGCGGAAATTGTTGGGCTTAAAGATGAGAAATGAATGCCTTAAAAAGGATAAAGAAGGTCTATTGTATCCTACCTTTGAATCCCAAAAGGAATACGAACGACGTTCATTAGAGCTTAAACAAAATGGTTCGACATTAGAGAAAACAATGTTACGCTATTAGAGTTGTTCATCAAAAGTTGCTAAATGCACAGTAGGAAGCTAAAAGGCTGTCAATGGTTGGGAAATAGCCATTAAAGTAAAAGATAGGAATGATAAGGAGGTTGTAGGTCTTAGAAACGCCAAGATGAACTTGTGAAGGATTAAGATGATCATGCAATAAAAATCAAGGAAGCTCGTGCTGAAATGGAGGAAGTGGAGGATTAACTTAAAAACATTTTCAACAACTTTATAAAATAAAGAACTAAACCTAACATATGGATAACATCTTTTACATAATTAAAAGAGATTGATGGAGATAACTCTATTACACCTTTCAATGCATTGACCATTATTGACTCTCCACTCCTATTACACTTTCTGCATTTCATTTCACATGTGCTACTGTAAGAATTTCTTATTCTTTTCTTTTACTAGCATGGCGATCAATATCATATTGACTTCTCCTCTATGCAGTTAAAGTCTCACTAAAGCTTAGCTATGTCTCCACAAAAGCACTTAGCACTCTTCGGCCACTACGCATTTACAATTTGATGCCATTAAACGATGTATCCATTTAAAGCCCTACTATTTATTGCTAAGCCAGCTAAATCAGAGCTTTTTAGCACTTCTTTAGCTATTTTAATATAAATAATTAAATTAAAGTTCTTTTTCAAATGGAATCAAAATATTAGTGTACTAACCTAAGTTCAAGGCTTAAACACTAAATATAAGTTATAACACTATTTCTAGTCCCTAAATATGAACTGGATTGATCGTGACATTTTCAGATTTTGTTACGTATAAGTAAACATTGTTTCGTTTTCCTATGCTTATGAATTGAGGCTAATAATAAACCCTTTTTCAGAAATTGATTTTATCTCCAATATATTGTTATGCACCTCCGTTATTGTATGTTTTATTCTAGATTTATTCATGCCATAGTATTTTGAACCTCTACCGATATGGATCCACTAAGTGGTTTAACTGCATGGCTTTTCCTATATACTCGTTAAGTACTATTATGTAATGACTTGACCTCTATACTTATGATATTAGAGGAAGTTTACCTTTTGAAAGCATAGAGAATGTGTCACTTGATGGGCAGTCCAATATATCTATTCCCTTAGGCTGACAGTGAAAACGATGTCGAAAAACATAACTTACTAAATATGTATTTGGCATCGAAACAAAGTAATAGTGCGTGGATATTTTCCAAATGAGAGTAATAAACAAAAATTAAATACAAGAATAAACTCTACGTGACAGTAGAAAATATATTATGCCATACACAAACGAATGTGGTTTGTCTTACACAACATAAATCATACATAGACATAACGTGCAGAATATACATCATCCTATAAAATATTTGTATCGAGGAATATGATACATTATTAAGCATACTAGACAGACAAAAATAACAAAAAGTATGACATAAATCTTCATGAAAGCATCCTAAAAACTACTACAGATGAAATTCCACTTGTCAAGATGCTCGGACTGACCAAGTATTATAAATAAATGTAAAACATGTTTCGGACTAGAATGTCTAGTCTAAATACTTTATATCGGATAATATCGGCAATATATCACACATCGAAGTTCAAATAATATTTTTTTTGTAAATTGTTGCTTAAAATATCATTTAGCAATATTTCAGTGATATATCATTGATATTTTCCAATATATTATGATATTACACTGATATTTGACATACTTACTAGTGAAATTAGTCAAATATCGCCATTAAGTTGAAAAGTACATGAATAACTCATGTTACAATAATAATTTATATTATATACGCAAATTCTTTATGTAACTACATCACCAAATATTTGACAATTAATTTAAGTGGAAATTTGCATCTTTTATCGTCATCATAATTTGTACAACTTACAACAGACCGATATTATCTCGATATTTAAAAATATAGCATATCATCCCTTAATCGATATCTCATAGAAAACGATATTAACTACTTAGGTATAGTTTATGAGAAACCATAAGACTATAATAGTAGCCGCACAAGCATAAGAGCACATGTCATATGAGATGTAACTATGAATCAAAAGACAAGCATAATTCACATAATGATTAGATAATTTCTAACTTATATCTAGTTAAATCGCAAAAAGGATAAAGTAGAACAAATTGTTAAATGCACACACACATACATAGATATATAGCGTTCAATGACACCTCAAATAGTGCAGCTTTCCTGTAGCCCATTGATTCCCACTACATAATCCAAATTAAATAATATGGCTCTCTTTTCCCACTAGCCATACTATTTAGTTTGGATTATATGGTGGAAAACATGTGTTCCAGGTATGCTATAAAATGGGGGTGCCATTGAGCGCTCCTCATGTATATATGTACACACACACACATACATACATATATGTATGTATGTGTGTGTGAATCCATGTTCATAAATGGATATCCTATATACAAATAATTCAACAATTCTATCCATGAAATAACCTACGTATATATAATACTTGAATATTACCATATGTTAACTGATTTTTTTATACTTTTCAATGTCAGTCGTGCTCTTGCCCATGCTTCCTTCATCATCTTTTGTCACCACCCATCCCTCTGACCCATCCTTGTTGTCCTCTGTACCCATCGCTCCTCAACCTCCGTGCCCTCCTGACCTTCGTTCTCCTGACCTTCGTTCTACCGATTCCATCTCTTAACTTCTATCTATACCTTTTATCCCCCCTCCTCTTAGCTCTTTCTCATGATACTCCATCGACCATGCCCATGAATCGCTTGCAGTTGGACATCCTCAAAGATGGCGGTCTTCTCTCTTCAAAGCCTTGCCCCGTAAAGCTAGTGCTTATACTCCAAAAGGCTTTGCATTGAATAATGAAGGTACAACCCTCCCTCCTCCTAGGAGGTCATTCAAGAAGGTATATCATTTTGGCAAGATCATTTACTTGGATTTTTGCGGGGAGAAAAAGTTAATTGCATAAAGGTGGTTTCATATTTGAAAATTATGGAAACGTAATGGGTCTTTTGATGTTACATTGGATGGAGCTAACTTCGTTTTCAAGTTCACATGTGATGGGGATAGAAATAAAATATTAAAATCATATCTGATATTTATTAAGGGCAGATGTTTGTTATAACATCTTGGAAACCAACATTTGGATCCGTTCGAGCTCAAGTCAAGAATGTTCCTATATGGGTACATTTTTATAATATTCCTTACTTAACGAGGACTTGATTAGGGTTAATTTGCTTGCATGTCATATCAGAAGACATGTATGGCCTAATGAAGTTACGGAAAAGTAAGACCATCTTGAATACGCGTAATGTTTGATAGAAATATCCCCGAATAAGGAATTACTTGACTATATTTATGTTTTAAAGGGAGACTATCAGAAAGTGTATATTGAATATGCTTGGAGACCTCTTATTTGTACAAAATGTCAGCCACTCTCCAATTACATATCAAATGTGCCTCTAATACAAAATGCAAAAGAAAAAATGGATAAAGTGATAAGACATTTGAACTACACCGATAAGGTAGCTTCTCAAAATAAAGAAAAAACTGGCAAATAACGAGTACAAATGAGATAATAAGGTTTCGTATGTGAGGCTACCACTCTTTTATTTATCTCTGCATATCTTGTAACATAGGCTGAGTTTTGGGCCATATTTGTTGCAACCTAAACATTTATTTTCATTACTTTCTTTTGTCCAGTATCAGTATTATAACTATAAGTTCTATACTCTGTAACATATTATTCAATCTGAATAACAGAGATTATCTTTCTCTTCACCTTATATCTACAACTACAAAGCTCGTAAAATTCAATTTGGTATAAGAGCATCACTGCCTAACGACATATTGTCATTTCAAATTATCATGAGATATAGTATCATCATTTGATCAAGCATATCTCTCAAAATCTCATTAGATAATCATCATCGTTGAGATTATCTGACCTAGTGCCTTGCCAAAGATTGTATACTGGATCTGGCTGCAACAAGATCGGTTTTTCAGAAAAGCAACACAAAAAGCAATTCAAGAAATCATCGAAAAATCATCAAAAGATTCAAAAAGAGAAGTGCCATGCCAGAGAAACCCATCAGAATATCATCATACGGGTTAATGACTGCACTTACCTTCATCTTTTGAAGATTCAGATCAAGTGTTCCTATTTTCAGGCCCTTCATGTTTTTCATGAAATATTTTTTCTTTCTATGAAATATCCTCTGTAACAGAGAATCCATCATTATTATCATATGAATTCCCTGCTTGATCATAGCTAGAGAAGATTCTGCAACCTCCAAGAACTCATTGACATCTCAGCAATGCGCCATAGAGGAACTGATTAAGACTATAATCAGTCCTCATAGTCAATTGATAACTACTCATCTTGATGAAATCAATTATCTGCTCTGGAAGTATCAAGTACAAACTGAAATCAAGGGGCATGGCCTCAACAAATTCATTTCTACCTCCCCTACCATTCCACCAGAATTCTTGAAAGACAGTGAAGGTAATACAATTGAAAACAAAGAATATATTGCTTATCAAAGACAAGATAGCCTCTTGAGTTCTTGGCTTCTGTCCTCTATAAGTACAAACTTATTACCACAAATAGTGGGATGTGATACAACATGTGAAATATGGTCTACTATAGAACAAATCTTTAGTACTCAGTCTGCAGCAAGAATCATGCATTATAAAATGCAACGTCAAAACTTGAAGAAAGAAGTTATGCCAATGAGAGAATATCTTTCAAAGATAAAGACTCTCCGTGATTTGTTATGCAAAGTAGGTCAAAAGATTTCAGACAGTTAACAAGTCCTATCAATTCTTAATGGACTTAATGAGGAGTATGAATCTATTGTGGCAGTAATACCATCAAAGAAAAATCTACCATCTATTCACAATATGTTCATTCTACCCTATTGGCACATGAATGAAGAATTGAGCAAAAGAAACCATTAGAAACATATTATATTGTCAATTATGTTGCAAACTTCAACAATAAGTATCAAGATCAGAGACAATCTAGTAGAAATGAAAATAACAATATATCAAATAAATCCGTTTAAAGAGAAGGCCAACCTTTTAGAGGAAGAGGCAGAGGTGGTAGATGGAATAGTAACGGCAGGATCAAATGTCAAATATGTGGAAGAAATGGACAAACAGCCATGGAATGTTACTTCAGATATGATACTCAACATACTCAGCAAAATCAAAGTTTAGGAAATCAAAGGAACATGAATCCAAGTGCAAATATTGCTCAAATTCAAACTGAAACAAAAGGTACCTCCGGAAATGTCAGAGTTCATCACTTGGAAATTGATGAGGTGGCAAGAACACAAGACATATCGAGTGAGAGCTAGTACCCCGATTCAGGTGCCATAAATCATACACTAGCAATTTACATAACCTGAATATAGGCAACAAGGAGTACAAAGGTAATAAATTAGTATACACGGGAAATGGTGAGTCAGTTTGCATTACTTATACTAGAAATGGCATTATACAAGGAAAAAGATGTCTTTATTTAAAAAATTTGCTAAGAGTTCCTCAAATAAGGAAAAATCTTATTAGTATCTCACAATTTGCCACTGAAAATAATGTTTATTTTAAATTTAATCCTAAAGCATGTTTGGTTAGAGATTTACTAACTAATAATATTCTTTTACAGGGTGATGCGCAAAATGGGATGTACAAATCAAATCTATCTAGCAACAAGCAGCAAGAAAACTCAAGAAATTTATGCAATTTTTCTGAATATAATGCAACAGATAAAGGAGAAAATGTTTTTGATGTATGGCATTATAAACTTGGTTATCCAAGTGAGAAAATTATAAAGAAGATTTTAGTGGACAATAATATTTTGTTTAGTGATATACCTCTACCTTATATATGTACTCACTGTCAATTAGGGAAAGGCCATAAACTTGCTTTTGCTAAATCATCAGTTGTGTATCATAGACCCCTTGAGCTAATAGCATCAGATTTGTGGCGTCTAGATCCAATCAATTCTGACTATGGTTTCAAATATTATATCTCTTTTGTTGATGCTTATTCCAGGTATATCAAGATTTACTTTCTCAAGACAAAGTCGGAAGCATACCGTGTGGTAATTCAGTTCATCACTCAAGCTGAAAATCAAACAAACTGCCATGTGAAAACAATTCAAACAGATGGAGGATCTGCATACAAATCCCTCAACTTATATTTTCAGAAGAAGGGCATCTTACACAGAACTACTTGTGCCTATACTTCTGAGAAAAATGGTCTAGTTGAAAGGAAGCACGTGCATATTGTTGAGACTGGTCTCACATTATTTGCCCATGCTGCCTTACCTCTAAAATATTGGTCTGATGCATTTAATACTGCCGTATATCTCATTAATAGATTACCCACAAAGGTTTTAAATCACAAAAGCCTAATAGAAGTTATGTGCAAAATAAAGTCGATTATCAAAGACCTAAAGGTATTTGGATGTCTTTGCTTTCCATATTTAAGACCATATAATGCACATAAACTCAATTTTTATTCATCTCCATGCCATTATTGGGATATGCAAATAAGCAAAAAGGCTATAAATGCCTTGATAGTAAAGGCATTTTTATTATTTCAAGACATGTTGTTTTTAATGAAAGAATTTTTTCATTTGCAGACAAGGAAAGATCAACTCAGAAAGTATAAAATCCAACCGTGTTTATTCCATCCATATCTATATAATCCAAGGACATTTATCAAAGGAGTACAAGTGAAACTCAAAAAATACCAGATCATGAAGAAACTGATATGCCAGAGCACATCACCTGCACTCGTCAGAGGAATGAAAGCACATGACAAAGCAGTCAACATGAGCATAGTGATAATCAAGTATCAAGCACGCACAATGAACAATAAATTACTACAACAGTTCACAATCAAGTCGGGCAAAGTCAAACTGGACATCACATGACTACAAGGTCAAAGAGTGGAATATTTAAGCCTAAGGTATATACAACTTTTCTGAACAATGATGAACTAGAAAACTATGAACAAGCCATGCTAGATGAAAAACGGAAGACTGCACTGGATGAAGAATATAACGCACTTATCAAAAACAAAACATGGAAACTTGTCACACTGCCCAAAGACAAAAATACTATTGCATGAAAGTGGACTTGGAGGCTAAAAAAATCTTGATGGAACCACATCTAAATACAAGGCCATACGTGTTGCTAAGGGGTACACACAATAGTATGACTTTGATTTCAATGAAACTTTCTGTAACGACCCGTAAATTTTCGATAATTAAAATAGCTAATTTAATAAGATTTCGTGATTTAGTGTTAGAAAAAAATTGTAAGTCGTTTGGAATAATAATAAATGTTGAATCCATTGGGTATAATAGAGTAATTGATTGATAAGTAAAATCTATATAAATCAAATATTGAATATTGAATAGGTAAATTGTTTAAATTAAATATTTAAAACTTATTGAATAATTAAATAACTGTAAAATGAAAATAGTGTTCTAAATTGTGAATTGGTTTTAAAAGTTGAATCTTATAAGTTCAATTTCAATATTTCAAAAGATAATGAATTATTGGATAATCGAAATTGTTTAAATTTAATATTTGGAATTTACTGAATAATTTAATAATGGGAATTGAATAACCGTATAATGGAAATGGTTGTTCTATAATTTTAATTCGTTTCAAAAGTTAAATTTTTAAGTTCGTTTTTGAATATCTCAAAAGATAGTGATTCAAGAATAATAAAATTTGTTTAAATTTAATATTACGAATGTTTGAATAATTAAATTCCGAATTTGATATGATTAATTTGATATTGAAATTTAATAGATGAAAATAGAGTGAATAATTGAAATTTGATTTAATATGATTCAAATTGGTTTCCAAAGTGAATGTAAGTTATATTGGGATTATAATAGAGTTAATAAGATTTTTAAATTGGAATTTATTGGATAATTGAATAACGGGTTTAATATGATTAAAAAATGATTTGTAAAATTTTATTTTATCATATTAAAGTTAGAATGATGTTGTAGAACTTTTAAAATCGAATTAAAAGTAAATTTGTGAAAATTGAATATTTTAATATTTAATTGACGAGTTAAAATAGCCATTTTTCAAACAGTCTCGGATTTCGACGAAACCAGTTTCATCGGATCCGTAACGTGATATTATTGTAAGATTTTAAATTTCATATCAATCGGATTTACCGTTTGTCCGGGACAAGCCAAAACGCATAGAAATTTGTTTAATTAGTTTAATTTAAATTTGATCGTTTATTTCCGTAACTCGCACAGATGATCGAATTAGACTCCGAAACATATTACATTGTGTCCGGAACGTGGGGTAAACCCTAGAAACGCCGGTCACCGCGCGTAAATCGAAGTTTGGAAAACCAGGATGAATATTGTTCATCGTTTTCTATATAAGCACCCCATCTCTTCATTTTTGCAAAAGAAAAATAAACTAGGGTTTGAAGCTTGCCGGCCGCCATTTTCAAAACCAAAGGCCAGAAATCGTTCGTCTTTCTTCCTTAATTGCTTCAAATCCGTAAACATTTACACGAAGTGTTCAACACGAAAATCGAAGAGCGTATCGAGGCCTTCGAATCTCTACGGTTATGATCGGGAATCGTTGAGAGAATTCGCGGCAATTCCCATTCGAACGCACGCCCTTTGCTCGCGTTTTTCGAGAAGGGGAAGCCACCGCGTGCGTGCGGTCTTGGGGCGAAGGTCGAGATGGGCTTTCGATTGGCAGTGGTATGATGGGGTCCGGAGGTTGGTAGGTGGTCGCGTCTTGATCGAAGTCGAACGTGTTTTGGGTTTACATGTCGCGTGAATGAACTGGGAAGAAGAGAGGAAGAAGTTCACACGGCCTGGATCCAGGGTTTCAAGATCAACAGCCCAGAATTGTTTATGGTATAAAATAAATAAAAGAAATGTAAATTAATTATAATTTAACTCGTGTAATGTTTAAAAATGTGTATCACTTTCATACGAGGTCCGTTTTGGACGAAACCAGTTGCATTGCAATCGTTTTGTCGAGCAGTACGCTATGGAATTGGATTGGAGTCGTTTGGAGCTAGAGAAAAATTCGGGTAAAATTAAACGCTCGTTTATTTTTATTCGAAATAAAACGCTGAAACTACATTGAAATCAAGGTGAGTGTTTTATAACGCTCACAACGTACTAAATATCTTTATGCTAGTTAAATCTGATATTATGAAGTGTTATGAATTTTATTTGTCGTTGTTTGATAAAATTTAATTGTCATATAGATTGTCATTTGAATTAACCGTTGAAAATTAAATTAACAGTTAAATTGAAATTAAAATTGAATTTCGATTAAATTACCTGATATTGATAACTATGAAATTGCCGTGAATTGTATTGTCTATTGGATGATGTATTTTGATGGATGTTATTGGTTGATATTTAAATGTTTGGATGTTTATTTGCTTATATATATATATATCCTGTTATGCATACATATGTAACTATGATTTGATTTAAGTGATATATATTCATCCCTGACATTTAATTGAAATAACTAATCACTTGGCCATAGGATAGAAAATTATATACGGACACCGAATTGGCTAAATTAATAATTTTTAAAATCGTCGATTTGAAATTTATTTAAATGTTTTGATTTAAAAGTTATAAATAGAAATCAATTTATCGGAAAATTGAGTTTGGAATGTTGAAATAAATTTTGGTTAAAGGAAATTGTTAAATAATTTAAGTTGAGACTTTGAGAATAAAAATCGGGATATGATTGAATTTCGAAAATTTATTTGTTTTAAAGATTGAACATTATTTCGAGCTTTGAGTATTACTAAGTAAAAGTGACATAAAAATGATATTTTGAAATTGAGCTTGAAATTGAATCATATTTGAAATTTGGATTTAAATTTGAATATTGAAGGATAATTTTGTTAAGTGTTATAAATTGATATTTTGAAATCAAGCTCCAAATCGATATAAATTGAAATTGAATTAATTGAAGGTGAATGTAAAATTGAATTAATTTGAAGTCAAAGTTGACATTGATTTGAATTGAAATCGAAATTGAATCGGTAGAATGGAAATTGAAATTGATTTGAATTGGGAAGCTATAATTGAAATGGACTGGTTTTGAAGCTATTTTATTTTGTTTTCCAAATTACTCTGTTATATAAACCATTTTTGAATACTTGAACTATTTTAATCTATTTTAGATCTACTTAACCCAATTTAAATTATTTTAAACTAATTTATCTATTTTAAATCCATTTTAAGACTTTAAGTATTTTTAACTACTTTAATTATTTAAACTGTTTTTAAACAACTTAAAACTATTTTCTAAAATTCTAAGCTGGTCAATAAGGTGAAATGTTTATATTTAAATCTTGAATTTAAATACGAATTGGGTTAAATGAAGTTGCAACCTAAATTGAAATTTGAAATGATTTTGAAATCGAAATGAGATATTGATGCAAAAAATGATTTTTGAAACGGAATCTAACATTTGAATAGATACGATGATATTTGAAATGGATTTGATTTTTGAAGCGAATATGATATTTTGATATCAATTATGAATCGATTTGAAATGTAAAAGAGCCAACGGTATAATAATACGTAGTTATTAAAGAGACCGGGATCGGATATGGACATACTCTCTGTCGATACCGAACACCACTTTAATAACTATTATACGCGGAGTGTTGATCCAGAATGAAGTGGATGGTTTGGTGAACGCGTTGACTGAAGAAAGAGAACGATATTTGATGACCCCAGACATGACTAAAACAGGAGCCGCGCCGGGCCATTGAGGTTCGCCATCTCTAGCGGACACACTTCTTCGATAGCATATCTATTACATTTGTGATTCGATTTGGGTGCACCCCTTGATTTGGGAGTGTTGTTTCGCGATGTTGGGGTAGCTGCTGGCTATGCTCAATATCAGTCCGGATTACGCAACTACTAGTATCCTAGTTGTTATCGCCTCATGTACCTTGTCATACTGATTATCCTATTCGCGACCACTACGTTATGTTTTGTGTTATACCTATGGGGTACCCTCTGATAACCACCAGTTTACGGTGGGGCTTACGATGTTGTATAGACTATGACATTATAAAAATGTGTTAAGGGGGACTATGGTAACGCCTTAACGCTATTTTGATACTTTGTATTACTGATAGGCATTATCTACTTAGCGTACATTACTACATAGTACATAGTTTAACGGATCCTTAAGAGATGGAAAATCCCGTAACATCTCTTGAGTTATTGCACGCACGTTGACATTGAATATGAGATGTCAAACCCCGTAAACATCTCTGACGCCGTTACACTCATATTTATTTACGATTGATTTAACTTTCATAATGATATTTTAGTCCTGACTCGAGTGTTTTGTCTTTTCATTACGCTCGGGTCAGTCCTGAGTTTTTCAGATTTTTGAAGATCTATTCTGGAGGATGAAGACGAAGATTTGGTATACTATTATTATTATTACCCTTGCATCATGCTATCTGCTGCATTATTTTAATTGTTCTGTTGTATATGTATAACTCTGATAAATGTTGTATAAATAATTGTCAAAGTATAGTAAACAGCTTCATGAACTGTTTATTTGACTATTATATTTTATTGTTCCGCTGCGAGATTCTGTGTTGTTTCTTTTCCTTTATTTCTCTTTCTTTTCTTTTCTTATTTACCCCAATAACCATCTGCCCTTTTGAATGGTTTGGAATCGACATGTGTATTTGATCGTCGGTTTAAACTGTCCAAAAAGGCGGGTCGTTACACTTTCTCTCCTATGGTGAAACCAGCAACTATAAGGGTTGTTCTCACTATTGTATTACATAAGTAATGGAATATCAGGCAGCTAGTTGTCAATAATGCTTTTCTTAATGGGGACTTCAAGAAGAAGTTTATATGGATCAACTATAGGGATACAAGCAGTTATGTGTGCAAGTTAAACAAAGCAATATATGGATTAAAGCAAGCTCCAAGGGTATGGTTTGATAAGATAAAAGCAACACTTATGAAACTTCAGTATCAACCAACAAAGTCAGACAATTCCATATTCATAAAACATGACAAAGTTGAAATAACATACATTCTGGTATATGTGGATGATTTCATAATCATTAGCAACAACAACAAGGAAATCGGTAGCATCATACGGTATCTTGACAAGCAGTTCTTAATTAAAGATTTGGCTGGCTTAAATTATTTCTTAGGCACTGAAGTGAAGAAACTATCAGATTCAGTATTGCAACTAAGTCAGAAAAAACATATTACAGAGATCTTATGCAAGCCAAAAATGAAGTCAGCAAAACCACTGCCTACACCAACGACAAGCAATTTAAACTATCTAAGTATAGAGGTGAACCAATCAGTAATGATAAACAATACAGAAGCATTATTGGAGCATTATAGTATGCAACAATTTTACAAGGCCAAAGATCCCATATAGTGTAAACAAAGTGAGCCAATTTAAGCATCAACCTCTTAATGAACATTGGAAGACAGTTAAAAGAATTCTGAGATACTTAAAGGGTACTTTAAATTATGATCTAACACTTAGAGAAGGAAAAACCCTTAATCTAAATGCCTTTGCAGATGCTGATTGGGCTACAGACCCAGATGATCGAAGATCAACCATCGGATACTGCATCTATCTTAGTGATAATCCTATTTCTTGGAACTCAAAAAAACAACTTACTATTTCCAGATCTAGCATGTAGGCAAAAAAAAGAAGTGTGGCAAGTTCCACAACAGAAATTATGTGGCTACATTCTTTACTCAGAAAACTATAGATCAATCTAAATAGCAATTTGTGTTATTGTGTGATAATTTAAGTACTGTGACACTAGCTGCTAACCCTATTTTCCATTCAAGAACTAAGCATATCGAAATTGACTTGTATTTTGTCCGTAAACAAGTGTTAAAATAAAATCTCAGTATCAATCATTTACCTACAACTTACTAGCATGCTAAGTCGCTGTCAGCCTTGAACTTCACGAGATTCAAAAAGGATCTGAAAGTAAGGAGCTCCAACAACAACTTTAACGCACTCTTGTACTTGTAGCATGCGTCTGAAGCACTGTCACCTCAGATCTTTTCATCTTTGCTTCAAAATTTTATAGCATCTGAAAGACTCAGAAAGCTGAGAAACTTCATTCATAATTCATGCTTCTGAAATGGTCTAAAGGCTTTTCGCATGCTACTGGAACTTCTATGCCTCAGATCTACACTTCTTACTGCAAATCCATGCCGATTTCTCTAAACCGACATGAACCTCGGCAAGAATTCTACTCCTTTTGCTATCAAATCAGTGTGCGATCACTTATTAAAGCTCAGATCTCAAGAATTTGAAGTTATTTCCGAGTTTTCTTCACCAGATCGAAGAAATTTTGAGGACAGCGAAACCCTAAATCTATTTGAAAGCAGGAAATAAAGAGTACAAATGAGATAACAGGGTTTCGTATGTGAGGCTGCCACACTTTTATTTGTCTCTGCATATCTTATAACATAGGCTGAGTTTTGGACAATATTTGTTGCAGCCCAAACATTTATTTTCATTGCTTTCTTTTGTCCAGTATCAGTAAATATAAGCTCTATACTCTATAACATATTATTTAATCTGAATAACAGAAATTATCTTTCTCTTCATTTTTTATCTGCAATTACAAAACTCATAAAATTCAATTCCGGTACTTAAGTTTGAAAAAAAGCTTCTACTTCCAACAATTTTGATATAGATATGCAGCAAACTGTTAATGTTCCCTAGCTTAATAATGAAGAATTGCTTACTTCGCAAAATTGCCATCTTACTTCACAAAGTGCCTCTGTCTAGATCAATGTGCCTATTGAAACATGCAATATACATAAAACTTCCAATCCATTTTCTAGTTTGAAAAACCTTGATGAATTTGATGAAGGTGAAGTTCTATCACCTAAACAAGTATCTAATGCAAGCTATCATGATGCTTCATTCTGCTCATCTATGATAGCTTCTATCACTCCTCCATGTAGCAACGCAAAACTAGGCTTCCTTATTTCTGTGCCTCCTGAAATAGCCTTCTCACATCATTCAACTCAAACAATACTCCTCTTCGAAATTTGCATATGCACGCTAATGGCATGCAAACTTCCCCTATGCACTCACATTTTCTTTTTGCTTTATTTCTAGCTTTCAAACCTGCTTCTTTTGAATAAACATATGTGTATCAAACTTTCTCCAAATTTATCTCCCCATGCCTAGAATTTGCACACTTATGAAACTTCCACCTCCTCAGGATTTTCAAGCAAATAACTCCAATCACTCTTCAGGTTCCAAAACCATAATCAATTCTGAAACTCCTTCTAAAATTCAACCTCAAAAATCCCCTACAGTTCCATATTCTCCCCTCTCTTCTATTTCACTTCCTCTCCAAATTGAACATTCTTCACCTGTGCATAATGCCATCATGTGCACTCCTAACTTTATATATGTCTCCACTCCTTATGCTGCTATCAGACCTTCATAATTCATCCAAATTTTCACTCCTAATTCCATTCCACCTTATTATCATGATCCTACTCCATTAGACCTAGCAGAAAATAATATATCAACTGGAAAAAGAAAAATAATTAGCAATTAAATAAAAACAAGAAAAGTCCTGTCTCTATTCCAGATGACCTTAGTTCTAAAGGAGATTACATAGAGAAACAAATTCTTCCTGCCACTTCAAAATCCAACTAGGCTTCCATTTCCACAACTTCAATGACCACTAGGCAATCTCTAGATCCTACTATAATGGGAATAACTGCAGTAGATTTGGCAATAGAAAATTTTGCAAGCTAGATAGACCTTATTTTAATTCTGCTGCACTCTCCATATGGCTTAATCTTATCTCTCACTTCCCCCACCTTCTCTATCTGATCACTGCCCTATTGTTATTTCCTAGGGCATAGCTACTGTTAAAGGTTCCTATAGTTTTAATTTTTTTTAATGTTTGGACTAAAGATTTTGAGTTTCTTTCTCTTGTAGCTCAGGTATGGGATGCTTCAATCTACGTAAATCCAATGCTCATCTTGCAGTAGAAATTGAAGCTAACCAAAATAAGATTGAAGGAATGGCCTCAAAGAAAATTTGGTAAAGGAAATCTCCTATCCAATAAGCTAAGGGAAGATCTTTACTCTGTTCAATTATTATTTCAATCTAATCCTAATGACAGGAATATTTCTGATAAGGAACTCCTTTTATCCTCCCAACTTTCTCCAACTATTAAAACTGAGCTTGATATGTTTAAGAAGAAAAATAGTGCTGGCATGCAGAGGGTGATAAGAACACTAAACTCTTCCATAACTCTCTCATATTCAAGAAAGCAAATACCATAATTCACTCTATACAGGATCTTCATGACATTCATCATACCTCCCCTTGACATTAAAGAAGCTTTTATCAATTACTTTACTCCTCTCATGGGTAAAAATTCCAATCATGTTCATGTTTCAGACCCATCTCCCCTTGCTCACTTGCATTTGCCTACAATCTCAAACTCTCAAGCCAGTAGCCTTATCTCTCAAATCACCCTTGACGAAATAAGAACTCCATATTTGATATGAAATCTGATAGCACTACAGGTCCATATGGTTTTTTGCCCATTTCTTTCAATTCATATGGAGTATCATCAGCACTGATTTTTCTAAGGCAATTCTACACTCTTTTAAATCAAACATCCCTTTGAGTGGAATTAATTATACTAAATTGGCCTTAATTCCGAAAAATGATCATCCATGGGATATCTCCAAATTTTGGCCCATTGCTTGTTGTAATGTCACCTATAAATGTATTATTAAAGTCATAGTAGCTAGATTGAAATGCTGCCTTAACTCCATCATTTCTACTAATCAAACAGGCTTTTTGCCAGACATTTCAATTTCTAAAAAACATCCTTTTATCCAAAGATTTACTGAAAGGGTATAAGAGGAAAAATAACTCTCCTAGATGTGTGCTCAAGCTAGATATTTAGAAAGCATACGATACTGCTAATTGGGAGGCCATTATCTCTATCATGTCAAAAATGAATTTTTCGTTGCCTCTATTAGCTTGTCTATATACCTATATCTCCACAATTAAACTTTCTTTATCCTGGAATGGAGAAAGTTTTAGTTATCTTTCTTCTAAAAGAGGCATCAGGTAAGGAGACCCAGTCTCATCATATCTTTTTATCTCTACCATGGAACTATTGAAAAGTTTGATAAGTGCTCATGTTGAAAGCAAGCTTATAGAAATCCATCCCAAATGTAAGGACCTCGATATATATTCCTTAATGTTTCCTGACGACTTATTACTCTTCTCTAAACCCTCTGTCAAGTCTACATCTTATATTCATATAGTTTTAGATCTGTTTAAATGCATGACTGGACTAGAGATTAATAGGCAAAAATTACAAATTGGTATTACTAGTCTTTCAAAGAATGCTCAACAAGAAATCCTATCCATCTCTGGTTTATCTCCCTTGGATCCTAAGCAATATATCTTGGAGCTTCTTTGTGTACTTTTAGGGTTACCATAGCACAATGTCTTCCTCTATTTGAAAAAATACTGCTAAATTAAATACCATGCCAAATGATAATCTTTCTCAGGCTGCAAGAATAATAATTATCAAAAGTGTTGGAATTGGGATGTGTGCTTATTATTTCAGAATTTTCACATTACTTGACAAGCTTATTTCAATGATTAATCAGGCTTTTAATCATTATTTATGGCATGGTAACCCTTATTCAAAGAAACTTATCTCGGTGGCCTTCAAGAAAATCCAATTACCATGATAAAGCTGCTCTTTCTCTTTCTCATTACATTACATTAATCAAATTGTAAATGGAACAAAGTATATAACATAAGGAATAGTTATTTCTAGAAAATGGAAATTCCCTTGGATTATAATTGGCTTTGGCACAGTATCTTAAACCAAAGAGACCATGTAATGCCTCGGTTAAGAAGCAATCATTTGGGTTCCTTTTGGCACTCTCCATGGAGTAGTAATGGTGTTATTCTCTCAAATATAATTGATTATGATATGAGGCAGCTCTCTAGCATCTTGGCTCTACCACCGCTAATGATTATATAATGGTTCGAAATTTCGACGGAATTCCGGTTATTCCGGCGATTTCTTTCCGGTTCCGCTCATAACCAAAACAGAATCCTGTCAAAATTCCGGTTCCGGTCTAAATTCCGAATTTTCTATTCAAATGTTGAAAAAACTTATAAAATATTAATTAAAAAAATACAACAAATATATAATAATTAAAAAAAGAAAACAAATTAATCGGGACAATAAATAAATGGAGAAGAAATCGTATGGTTTCATAAAAAAAATTGTTATACTTTCATTAATTTACATCGAATCATAATAAAAAATTCAAAATTTTCAAAAATGGTCAAAGTTTTAAAATCTTGAATAAACAATACAGAATCTTACACACTAGATTTTTAATTAAAGTGTGTATTTTATATGTAATGTAAAAAATGTACTATATATTTATGGCAACATTAGATATTTTTAGTGTATATAGCAAATAAAAACAAAAAAGTGCTAGAATTAGAAAACTGGAATTAAAGCAGACCTTTTAAAATTTTCGGCACAAAACCAGAAATTTTAAAATTACCAATGGTCAGAACGAAAGCAGAAAACAGAATTTTGAACCTTGGATTATATTCATTTTGGTTCTATCATTCTGTAGCACTCTAGCTCTGCCAACATTAGAACTCTGCGAAAAATGAATAAGCCTGTTGAGATGCTCTCAAGTATTTTAACATATGAAGGAAGCTTTTGTCACCGTTGATTCTGTCTGATGCAATCCAGACCATTATTCTTTTGATAGCAAAGAAATACAGTTTGGGCAGTATTCAATACAAGCCCATTTCTGATTGTATTTATACCGTTCACTTTGCTATGAAGTTATGTAACGTTTCTCATTTTTCAAATATAACTCTGTAAATACAATCTGTAACAAAGCAAGTTTGTGATCAATAAAAGATTATATTTATTCTCTTTTAATATTCCGGTATATTTCCCATCATACTCTGATCTAATATCAGAGTTGCATGCTTGACAGCATAAGATCAAAGGAAGATTCAACAGAAGGATATCATAGCTTCTTGATGTGCACGTAAATATGCATATTTTTATCACCATATTTATTCTTTTTAAATTAAATAAATGATCATATTGGGTATTTTAACTTGTTTTAACCAAAATCCATATTAATTTCAAATTGTCACGTATTCATCTTCATATAGGGGAAAAACAGTCATTCGTGTGCATATATTTCTTTGAGAAAAATTAATTGAAAATTTATATATATTTTTGTAAGAATTTGGTCTCAAATAGGAGTGGTTTCATGGAATATGCATGCACAAAGAATATAAAGGAATGAAGATGGAAACAATTCAAAGTAAAGATCATGGAGGACCCCACCTACCCACCATCTTAATGTACAAGTTAGAGGCTAATGCACATGCTTGTGGAATTAATGGCTTCATATACACTTAAATGATGATTAGTAGAAGCTAATGATTACTTGGCCTCCACACTTTCTCAAGGGTAGTTTGGTCATTCCTCAAATTATGGATTAGGGTTTCATGCTTGTATAAATAACCCCTTATGTTTCATGTAACTCTCCCTCTTCCTCTTCATTAGTTTTAGGCTCAAAATAAACAAAACTCTTCTCTTTCTTTTTTCATGGCTATTTAGCCATTTTTATTTTCATGTAATTTCTTTTTTTATGCAATCTAATATATGATCTTTTCCTTTCTTTGTTTATTTTCTTTCATGTTGTAGTGTAGATCTCTTTTTCTTTTATGCAAATAGAATATATCTCTTTTCCATTAGCTTTCATTTTTCTTTCCTTTTGCTTTCATGTTGCATGCTACTTGTGTTGATATAATAACACAAATGAAAGGCTAATCCCTTCAATTTAGGGGTAATGAAGCCTCTAATCATGTAGCTTCAACATTTTGATATTTTATACTTCCTTTTTTGCTTTAATGAGAATGTATGAAGTTGTTAACTTGTTGTTTTTGCTTTGAATTTGATAGCATATATTGTTGACACAAAATAGACTATACTTAAACAATCGCTAACACAAATTACCACTTCAACTACATATGATGATGGTAATGAAGTGAATGTTGAGATTAAAATTTAATGGTCTATATTTCTAATTAATAGTTAATAGGCCATACTTAAAATAGATTTTGCTTTCAACTTTGTTATCATTTTTCATGTGAGTTAGTAAATGGTTTAAGAGGTGTGCTATAGTTTGATGGTTTATGTTGAGCTAATTAATAGAACAAATAAGCCATACTTATAATAAGCACATTAATTAAGCTAACTAATGACAAAGAAAAGAGAGATCATAACTTCATTTTGTTGATTTATGTGATCTAGAGAGTGGAAGTTGTCTCTAAATTGTCTTAACACTCTCATATTTTTTATATATTTTCTTTTGTCATTTTTCTCCTTTTTTTAGTTAATCACTCATTCAACTTTGATTAATTTGATTGAGTAGAATTTTAAAATCATCAATTCCCTGTGGATCGACCCGTATTCGCCACGTGCTACATTCGTACACCGTGCGCTTGCGGTTAATTTTAATTTCTAAATTTTTCGACGGTTTTCTAATTTGATAGAAACTCCGTCGATTAACAAGTTTTTGGCGCAGTTGCCGGGAAATTTGTTTTGATTTTGAATTTCTATTCTTCGAATTATTTTGTTTGATTTTGTGTGTTTGTTTAGTTTGTTCTTGCATTAAAAAAAATTGTTGTGTGTTTGTTGTGTGAATTTTGCTTTCATTTGTTTGTTTTGCATTTGCATTTCTGTATAAAAAACATACACAAATCATCTAAAAAAAGAGGAGTTTTATTTCATTTTCAATTTCTATTTTGAAGTACATTGTATTTGCTTTGCATTTCAACTTCTGTTACACATCTCTGTTACATTGTTTTATTTTACTGTTACATTGCTTCACACCACATTGTCGTGTGCACTGCCCTCATTCTCTATCCTTCACCAAACCCCATCCATCTTCAGCATACTTGCTTCCATCAAACTTGCCTTCATACAATATCACCCTGCCTTTGCCTCCCCGACATCTGCATACCTCTGAACTCCTCACCATCCACAACCATTCCTCTGCACATCTCCAAACTGCTACATCACTTTCTGCTGTACAACTATCCAAACATTTCTATACATCCCCTTCCACTTACATCACCCAAACAACAACTTGCTGCTGCTTTCAAACAAAATAGTGCTCGGCCATCCCCCTTCTATCATCAACAGCCCTGACTGCACTTCCTCAAACCACAAACCATCTCCCTCATTCTCATCAAACTTCATAGTCCACAATACGGCACATCTCAGTCGTCAAATACCCACACCACATCAATCATCACGTACTCTCCTCTGCCTTTCAAACTGTCACAACCCTCTTCACAAATTCAACCGCCTCACCCATTTTCTGTCATTTTCAAAAACACCCACTCGAACTTCCTGAAACCAGACACCACGTGACCACCCTCAATTGCAACAATTCGCGACATCGAACTGCCCTCCAATCCAAATCGCCAATCCCCAAAGACTTCGACGCCTACCACAGTTCTGCCTTCCGCAATCAACTCGCCATACTTCGCCTGAACCTACATCCAATAACCCAAAACCATCCTCTGCCTCAGCCTTCATCCAATTCGACATCAAACACCAGCATCTTCATACAACATACAACATCACCATCACCATCGCAGTGACCTCACAGTACCACTTCACTGTCTCATCTTCAAATCACTTCCAATTACAACTCGCTCTACTCCTCACCATTATTTCTTACATTCACCATCAACATCCACCGCAACCAGGCAAGGCAACTAACTTACAAACCATACAACAATTCATCCACCCAAACAACTCTTCAACGAAACCACTCGCACACCACCAGTCGCCAACTACTACATAGTGACCACCAAACCACCGTCTCCAAACCACAACTCCAATTCATTACACGACCACTTCAGCAAGTCGCAAGTCGATCGTCTCCCTAATCGCCTCCATTTCAGCCAATCCATCAACCTCGAACACACGAATTCAATCGCCGAACGAATTTTTTTTTAAAAGAAAATAATTGGCGATTTGCTCGAAAAAGGCGATTTTTTGATTGTTTGTGAAATTGAAATATTTGGAAGATTATCTGGATTGAGATTAGTACGAGTTGTTGAATTATGAAAACCAAAGGATCGTGATTTTTGTTTTCGGGTGGAGTTTCATATTTGGGCCGGGGCTTCTTGTAAAAATTAGTACAGTTTTTTTTAGTTGTTTATATTGAGTTGTTTTGTTTTGTAAAAAAAAAACAGTTTTGCTTTGTTTATTTTGTTTAACTTGTTTTTAGTTAGTTTTGCTTTATCCTTAAAAAAATTAGTTTTAAATTTGTTTGTCTCGTTTCAAGTTGCTCTTAAGTTTCATCCTTATATTAAAAAAATTGTATACATCTTGTTTTTATTTGCAGGTTGTCAAAGCAGATTGGAAAAGTTGCTTGCATCGCTCAACTGCTGCCAAAAAAAAAATCGCTTGCTTATAAAATAATTTCGCACCTTTATCTCTTGTTTTCATTCGTAGTTGCATTGTTAATACATGTTTATTTTCTGCTTTGCATTTCATTTTATAATTTTGATTAATAATAACAATAGCTCTTAATTGTATGTTGACAATTTGTCTTCTTTGAACAATTTAATTTCTTGGTGTCTAGGCTACGGCAGAGTAGTAACCATTTATAAATATTTCGGTGATTCGTAAATAATATAGTGGTTGTTCCTCTGAAGGTACTTAAATCTTCGGCTGCATTGCTACGGTGATTCGTGGTGCACCGATAAATCCTGCCCGTTACCTGGCTGAGAACTATCTTGTTTATCTAAGACAATTTGTAATTATACAATTTTGTGTTAACTTAGGATAAATCATTTGTAATTAACCATTGCATTCATATAGTTGCATTAGTTCATGCATATTTAAAAAAAATTCAAAATCCAAAACTAAAAAAATTATAAATATTCATCTTCTTTTTCTTTGAAATTTTTAAATCATTTTTCTTTGAAATTTCAAAAAAAAATCCAAATTTTTTTTAGAAAAACCAAAAAAACATTATAAAACCTTTTCAAAAACAAAAAAAAAATTGAAAATCCAAAAACAAAACAAAAATCAATTTTCCATTTTGAAAAATAAATTCTACTTGTAAATATTTTTCTTCATAAAAAAACAACAAAAAAAAAAAACTTGAAAATGTCCGAGTTTCCTTTCTCTTACTCACTTGAATTTAGTTGTGAAAATCAATATAATCCATACGAGTTCACTCCAAATTCGTATGGATATTTTAACAACAACTATTGTTTAAACGATTTGAATTTTGAACCACAAAATTTTCAAAATGATGACCAACCTTCAAATCTTGAATATAGCATTTCATCTTTACTTGAAATCGCTACACAACAAAATCAAATGATAAATAAGTTGTGTCATTCATATTTGTGCGATAACTCGAATCAAAGTTTTCAAAATAATCAAAATTTGAATTCACTTCAAAATTCAAACGATTTCGAGTATAACCCATGCCAATACAATTTTGAACTCCAAAATGAATTTCAAAATCAAAACGAAAATGTGATCCACTTTTCAAATAATTTTGGCAATGGGAATAATCTTAACTACGATACGAGTGAATTTTTTTGTTATAAACAAATCCAAATCAAAAAATTTCAAGTTAATAATTACAAATTTGACTTTGTTGAGCAAATGAATGAAATTTATGATGATCACACGAATTTGTTGATTAAAACATTGGAAAATTTTCGTGAGAAACAAAATCAAATTTCAGTGTGTGACGAGTCAAACGATAATCCATCTTTTACCAAGATCGATGATTCTCAAATAACAACTTTTGAAATTGATAATGATGATCTTGATCAAGTTGTTGAAAATACGGTAAATAAGTTGGATTTCAATTCTTTTGAGGGTGCGAAATTCGATTTAAACTTCGATTTTCCTTTTTCTGAAAATTTGAATACGACAACTTTGAATTTTAAACTCGATTTACACGATGAAGTTGTTGATAATCCAACAAAGGAAGTCGAATTTAACGAACATGAGTTTTATGGACTTTTTAAAAATGAGTTGTTGAATTCTGAAGGGGAAAATTTCGATCACCATTTTGATTTTGAAATTGATAATTTTGAAGAAGTTTTCAATGATAAGTTTGAACTTCAATTTGGTGAAAATAAACTTGAATTTCAATCAATTGTTTTATCAACCCTAAAAATCATCGAAAACAAAACAACTCATTCAATTTTCAATAAAACAACATTCGTTTTTCCAAATCAACATTCAACTTTGAAATCTTTTACGGTTTGGTTTTTCGTGCTTAAGCTGTGTCTCACACATTTGACGAGACAAATGAATCGGTCTTTAGAAGACCGTTTCATTTACTTTTTGACCGTATACTTTCTCATCTCTTGTAAATAATCATCCTTTCATGTAAATATAGGATTTTTTTCTTTCTCCTTCCACTTAGGTTGACTGTGGGGACACAGTCAAAATCAAGTGCGAGGGGAGTCTCATCATCTTTTTGATTTTTCATAGTTTATTTTACATTTTCTTTTCAAAACTTAAAAAAACAAAAAAAAATCAAAAACAAAATTTTTATTTATTTTTAAAGAAACACTATAGGATAAATATATGGTTTTGGTTTATTAAATTGAAATTTTGAAAGTTTATTTATCTTAACAAAAATAAAAATGAAGTTTGATTACAAATAACAATAGTTTAACTAGTATATAGGAAGATTCATACGTGTTAATTATGAAATACATCCTAATTGAAAATCTTTGTTTTAAAAAGTGGTTGATTTAAAGTAAAGATATAACATTTTTTTGTCTTCTACGTTAAATAGTGCTAAGATGATTTTGCAAAACTCTCTCTCTCTCTTAAACAAAATATATATATATATATATATATATATATATATATATATAAAACATCCAAAGTATTCACTCTCATTTAAAAGTCCTCACGGTTATGCATGGGTGAATTACTTGGAATCTTTGATTATGTTCTTTCATACTCATTTAAAAGTCCTCACGGTTATGCATGTATGGAACACATGTAAAAAAAAGGAACAGACTTAATAAAAACCACCTACGGTCAATAGGTGTATGCACGAAAGTGTGTGCACTTGTCATGCTCTGTACTTGCCTTTCATAAGCCCGAAAGGCAATGCATGGGTGGTATATATGGCCTCAGTTTACCTGAGCTAGGTGTGTAATTTTTCTTGCTAATAAGGAGAGAGCAAGCAAGTGAAATCCTAACACTATTTTTACTTATTTGATTTGATTTGTTATTGAAAAGAAATGTAAAGACCACTTTGATAAACTTTGATAATCAACTAAGGATCCATTTCATAGTTACACTGTGTTATTAACCAAAACAATGAGTTAAACTATAGTCTATTTGTTATGATAACTTGATTTTTGTTGGAAATTTTGACGAGTAAATGACATAAATTTTCGAGATAATAGCCAAAACATATATTTAACTTATTCATGTCAATTTAAAAATAAATCCTTGATTTGTAAATATTTTCAAAAACTCGCATTCATCTCTTTATAAATAAATCTTGCATTTTGTAAATATTTTCATCCTGCATTTGGATTTGTGGGTAGTATCCACTGAAAACCCTCACGAGACAACACTCATCCTACTGGGGACACCCAGAGGTTTAACGGCTTGTTGCATACGCTAAATGCAATCGTGCTTCCTACGAAAACGGATTTATCTTAGTTTCTCTTTGTTCGAGGACAAATAAAAAGATAAGTGTGGGGGTATTTGATGTGCACGTAAATATGCATATTTTTATCACCATATTTATTCTTTTTAAATTAAATAAATGATCATATTGGGTATTTTAACTTGTTTTAATCAAAATCCATATTAATTCCAAATTGTCACGTATCCATCTTCATATAGGGGAAAAACAGTCATTCGTGTGCATATATTTCTATGAGAAAAATTAATTGGAAATTTATATATATTTTTGTAGGAATTTGGTCTCAAATAGGAGTGGTTTCATGGAGGAATATGCATGCCCAAAGAATATAAAGGAATGAAGATGGAAATAATTCAAAGTAAAGATCATGGAGGACCCCACCTACCCACCACCTTAATGTACAAGTTAGAGGCTAATGCACATGCTTATGGAATTAATGGCTTCATATACACTTAAATGATGATTAGTACAAGCTAATGATTACTTGGCCTCCAAACTTTCTCAAGGGTAGTTTGGTCATTCCCCAAATTATGGATTAGGGTTTTATGCTTGTATAAATAACCTTTATGTTTCATGTAACTCTCCCTCTTCCTCTTCATTAGTTTTGGGCTCAAAATAAACAAAGCTCTTCTCTTTCTTTTTTCATGGCTACTTAGCCATTTTTATTCTAATGTAATTTCTTTTTTTATGCAATTTAATATATGATCTTTTCCTTTCTTTGTTTATTTCCTTTCATGTTGTAGTGTAGATCTCTTTTTCTTTTATGCAAATAGAATATATCTCTTTTCCATTAGCTTTCATTTTTCTTTCTTTTTGCTTTCATGTTGCATGCTACTTGTGTTGATATAATAACACAAATGAGAGGCTAATCCCTCCAATTTAGGGGTAATGAAGCCTCTAATCATGTAGCTTCAACATTTTGATGTTTTATACTCCCTTTTTATGCTTTAATGAGAATGTATGAAGTGGTTAACTTGTTGTTTTTGCTTTAAATTTGATAGCCTATATTGTTGACACCAAATAGGCTATACTTAAACAATCACTAACACAAATTACCTCTTCATCTACATATGATGATGGTAATAAAGTGAATGTTGAGATTAAAATTTGATGGTCTATATTTCTAATTAATAGTTAATAGGCCATACTTAAAATAGATTTTGCTTTCAACTTTGTTATCATTTTTCATGTGAGTTAGTAAATGGTTTAAGAGGTGTGCTATAGTTTGATGGCTTATGTTGAGCTAATTAATAACACAAATAGGCCATACTTATAATAAGCACATTAATTAAGCTAACTAATGACAAAGAAAAGAGAGATCATAATTTCATTTTGTTGATTTATGTGATCTAGAGAGTGGAAGTTGTCTCTAAATTGTCTTAACACTCTCATATTTTTTATCTATTTTATTTTATCATTTTTCTCCTTTTTTAGTTAATCACTCATTCAACTTTGATTAATTTGATTGAGTAGAATTTTAAAATCATCAATTCCCTGTGGATCGACCCGTATTCGTCACGTGCTACATTCGTACACCGTGCGCTTGCGGCTAATTTTAATTTCTAAATTCTTCGACGGTTTTCTAATTCGATAGAAATTCCGTCGATTAACACTTCTCCATCGGAGATTCTTCATCACTTAGAGAGCCATTTTTTACCCATTAGATTATATAATCATCATCTGGGTAAAACAAGTTTATCTTCTCAAATCTAGTGCCTCGCCAAGCCTTACACTGGCTGCACTCAGATTCTCATTAAAGATAACTTGCTTAAGAAAACAACATAAATCAGATTTAAGAAGCAGAAAACCATCGTAGCAAACTTGAAAACAAGAGTAGTTCCATGCCAAGATCCATCAGATAAATACTCATCACTTAGATCTAGCCGCGTCGTATCTGTCTTTATTGCCTTCTTGAGGATTTTCTTATTCAAGAATCATATCTGAATTCATTCTTCCATTATAATTCAAGATTCTTCATCATGACTGATGATCATTCAACAACCTCTGATAATGCCACTTCAGAGCAGCAATCTGATGCAACAGAAAAGCTAATCAAATCTGTCATAAGCCCATAGAGTCAACTCATTACAGTGCATCCTAATGAAAACGACTATCTGTTGTGGAAACTGCAGATTGAAACAGCTATGCAGGGTTATGGCCTTGAAGGTTTTCTTCTTGGCATAATACCAACTCCACCAAAATGCATCACTATTCAAGAAAATAAAATTACCAACAATGAAGAGTGTGTCAAACATCATAGGCAAGATAGACTGATATGCTCCTGGTTACTGTCATCAATAAACACTAATCTTTTATCACATGTTATTGGATGCAAATCTACCAGTGAAATTTGGTCAACCATTGAAAAGGTTTTCAATACTCAATCTACAACTAAAGTTATGTATCATAAGAGATAGCTGCAAAGCATCAGAAAGGACAATTATTCTATGAGAGAATATCTATACAAAATCAAGATAATTTGTGATCCGCTTGAGGCTGCAGGCCATAAAGTATCTGATTCTGAACAAATATTAACTATATTAAATGGTTTAAGCGACAAATATGAAGCCGTGGCGGAGGTTTTAGCATCTCATAAAATCTTACCATCAGTAGATGATGTTCATTCTATCCTACAGGCTCATGAGGCTAGAATAGACAATAAAAGGCCTTAAGAATCCGAGTTTACTATCAATTACACTACAAACACAAGAAACAAGAATCAAAACAACAACAAAGGTGATAAATCATCACAAAGAGGAGGATACTCCAACAGATTAAGAGGAAGAGGCAGTTACAACAACAATAGACCAAAACGCCAAATCTGTGAAAAAATTGGGCATACAGCTGTAAAATGTTATTTTACTTATTCAAATCAGAAGAGCAACAATCCAAGAAATGATAACTGCAGTGTCACTATGGCTCATGAAAATTCCAATGGTCAAGCAAACAACAAAGATCGCAACTCAAGTGAAAATGGTCAACCAAAACATGCTCAGGATGACTATTGGTACGTGACTCATAGGCAACTAATCATATAACTAACAACTTAGAAAACTTAAATCTTGGCAACAAGGAGTATGGAGGTAAACAATCTATTTGCATGGGTAATGGTAAGTGTATCAAAATTTCTCATGTAGGAAGTGCATTTATCAAAGAGAAGAAACAATTATTCCTATATAATTTATTAAGAGTGCCGAAAATTAAAAAGAATCTTATAAGTGTATCTCAATTTGCCAACGACAATAAAGTTTTCTTTGAATTTTATCCTAAATATTGTCTTGTTAGAGATATACTAACTTAGGATATTTTATTGCAAGGTGATGCTGAAAAGGGATTATATAGGTTTAAATCTGTCAACTGTACAAATTCTACAAAGGAGCAAAACTGTTGTAACCAGTGTGAAACGAATAGCTGCAGTGGTATATTTGATCTTTGGCACCGCAAACTTGGTCATCCTAGTGTTAAAGTTGTGAAATAAGTTCTTACTGAAAATTGTATATTTGGTGATAATGTCTCTCCTCCTTGTATATGCACACATTGTCAAATGGGTAAGAGTCACAAATTGCCATTTGATGACTCCTTAACCAAATATTCCAAACCTCTTGAACTTGTTGCTACCGATCTTTGGAGGACCAGCATCAACATGTTCGGATTATGGTTATAAATACTATATATCTTTTGTAGATGCTCATATAAGATACACTTGGATATATTTTAAAAAAATAAATCTGACATATATAAAGTTGTATTAGATTTTATTACCATGGTTGAAAAACAACTTAGTTCACATGTTAAAATTCTACAATCAGATGGTGGAGCAGAGTACAAATCCCTTAAGGATTACTTTAGAAAAAAGGGAATAATCCATGGAACTACGTGTCCCTACACATCTGAATGGAATGGTTTAGTTGAGAGAAAGCATAGGCGCATAGTTGAAAAAGGGCTCAGCCTATTAGCTCATGCAAATTTATCCCTAAAATTTTGGCCTGAAGCTTTCAACACGGTAGTCTATCTTATCAATATACTGCCAACCAAAATTTTATAGGGTATAACCCCCATAAAAAAATTACAAGGGGTGAAGCCAGATTACTATAGTTTAAAAACATTTGGGTGCTTATGCTTTCCATACTTGAGACCTTATAACAACAATAAGCTAAATTTCAGATCAAAGCCATGCATATTTCTTGGGTATGCTACTAATCAAAAAGGATACAAATGTCTTGATGATAGTGAAAAGCTTTTCATTAGTAGATATGTTGTATTCAATGAAAATGTATTTCCCTTTAGAAACTATGAAGTAAAAACAACAAGCAAAGTATATAATTCAGGTATGTTAGTACCTGAACTACCCATATACTTTGAGAATGAGAATCCAACAGAGGTGAAGAGGACTAGTGGAGATCATCAAACTCACCCTGCAGTCTCTATTCAACAAAACTTTGAGTGGATTGATGATTTCAGTCATGCCAGTCAATCACCTACACTCTCAACAAACAAAGAAAGTCAAAATGCACATTATCAACAAACTGATTCAATACTAGTCATGACACAACTGAAAGTTTACTCATACCGATTCCACAGCCAAACCAAGTCATCCTATGGTCACTAGAGCTAAAAGTGGCATCTTTAACCCAAAAGTATATCTTGCCAATACAAGATCTGATGAACCATTAAGCTATGAGCAAGCTGCAAAACATAACAACTGGAGAGCAGCAATGGATGAAGAGTATAAAGCTCTTATAAAAAATAAGACATGTAATCTTGTATGCCCACTAGCACACAAAAATATTGTTGGCTGTAGATGGACATACAAGATAAAAAGAAATCCTGATGGGACCATCAGTAAATACAAAGCAAGACTTGTTGCCAAAGGCTGTACACAACATTATGGGTTTGACTTCACTGAAACTTTTTCTCCAGTGGTCAAATCCTCTACAATAAGGCTTATACTTACTGTTGCACTACACAAAGGTTGGGGCACTAGGCAGCTAGATGTCAATAACGCTTTTCTAAATGGCATATTAGAAGAAGAGATTTATATGATGCAACCACATGGCTATGAACAAAATACAAATCTTTTGTGTAAATTAAATAAGGCAATACATGGCCTTAAATAAGCACCAAGAGTATGGTTTGATAGATTTAAATGAACTCTAATATCAAAAGGATATCAGTCTACCAAATCAGATACTTCAATGTTCATCAAAATTAGCCAATCATCAACTATTTATATTCTAATCTACGTTGATGATCTTATAATTACAGGTAACAATCAAGATGAAATCAATCAAGTTATATGCTATCCAGACAAGCAATTCTCAATCAAAGATCTTGGAGACCTCAATTATTTTCTAGGAATTGAAGTGTACAAAACAACAAAGTCTGAGATAACATTGTGTCAAAGAAAATAAATATCAGAACTACTGGCTAAGACCAAAATGGAAGATGTAAAACCCATGCCAACATCAATGACAAGCAATCAAAGTCTATCAAAAACAGGGGTAAGCCGTAAACAATGTTAAACAATATAGAAGTGTTATAGGAGCATTACAATATGCTACTATAACACGACTTGATATTGCATTCAGTGTTAACAAAATTTCTCATTTTATGAAGAATCCACTAGATAAACGCAGGAAAGAAGCAAGAAGATTCTTACATACTTAAGGGGAACTATAAGTCATGGCCTATCTCTCAAAGCTTGCAAAGATCTCAATTTAATTGGATATGTAGATGCTGACTTGGCTACAGATTCAGATGACAGAAAATCTGTCACTGGATATTGTATATTCATTGGTAAAAACTTGATATCATGATGCTATAAGAAACAGTCAACTATCTCAAGATCTAGCACATAAGCAGATTATAGGAGTGTAGCTAGTGCCACAGCCGAAATAATGTGGTTACAGTCAATTTTGGGAGAATTAAAGTTGAAATCAGATATCAAGCCAACACTGTGGTGCGACAATCAAAGAACTGTTTACATGATAGCTAATCTTATACTACACTCTAGAAAAAAACATATTGAGATAGATCTGCATTTTGTTCGATATCAAGTTATACAAGGGAACTTACAAGTTAACCATATACCTGCTACCTACCAGAGAGCCGATACACTCATTAAATCCCTGTCAAGAAAGAACTTCGTGAAGTTCAGGTCAGAACTGGGAATTACTGAAATCCAGTCCTCACTCAAGCTCAATGAATCAGACTTCAACCAAACTGGGAAGTAGAAGAAGAAGGAACGTCAAAGAAGTTAACTTGTTATTGACTCAAATCATAGTCGCTCAGATCTTCAAGAGATTCGAGAGCGCAACTCAAATCAGACATCAGGAAGACATAAAACTAAGGTGGAACAAGAATTTTGTGAAAGACGTGAACTTAATCTGAGAATTGAATGATCTCGTCTCACAAACCCTAACCCTAGATATCGGGTTAGGGTTCGTAGGGGAAAAAAATGAATAAGCCTGTTGAGATGTTCTCACGTATTTTAACATATGAAGGAAGCTTTTGTCACCGTTGATTCTGTCTGATGCAATCCAGACCATTATTCTTTTGATAGCAAAGAAATACAGTTTGGGCAGTATTCAATACAAGCCCATTTCTGATTGTATTTATACCGTTCACTTTGCTATGAAGTTTTGTAACGTTTCTCATTTTTCAAATATAACTCTGTAAATACAATCTGTAACAAAGCAAGTTTGTGATCAATAAAAGATTATATTTATTCTCTTTTAATATTCCGGTATATTTCCCATCATACTCTGATCTAATATCAGAGTTGCATGCTTGACAGCATAAGATCAAAGGAAGATTCAACAGAAGGATATCATAGCTTCTTGATGTGCACGTAAATATGCATATTTTTATCACCATATTTATTCTTTTTAAATTAAATAAATGATCATATTGGGTATTTTAACTTGTTTTCACCAAAATCCATATTAATTTCAAATTGTCACGTATTCATCTTCATATAGGGGAAAAACAGTCATTCGTGTGCATATATTTCTTTGAGAAAAATTAATTGAAAATTTATATATATTTTTGTAAGAATTTGGTCTCAAATAGGAGTGGTTTCATGGAATATGCATGCACAAAGAATATAAAGGAATGAAGATGGAAACAATTCAAAGTAAAGATCATGGAGGACCCCACCTACCCACCATCTTAATGTACAAGTTAGAGGCTAATGCACATGCTTGTGGAATTAATGGCTTCATATACACTTAAATGATGATTAGTAGAAGCTAATGATTACTTGGCCTCCACACTTTCTCAAGGGTAGTTTGGTCATTCCTCAAATTATGGATTAGGGTTTCATGCTTGTATAAATAACCCCTTATGTTTCATGTAACTCTCCCTCTTCCTCTTCATTAGTTTTAGGCTCAAAATAAACAAAACTCTTCTCTTTCTTTTTTCATGGCTATTTAGCCATTTTTATTCTCATGTAATTTCTTTTTTTATGCAATCTAATATATGATCTTTTCCTTTCTTTGTTTATTTTCCTTCATGTTGTAGTGTAGATCTCTTTTTCTTTTATGCAAATAGAATATATCTCTTTTCCATTAGCTTTCATTTTTCTTTCCTTTTGCTTTCATGTTGCATGCTACTTGTGTTGATATAATAACACAAATGAAAGGCTAATCCCTTCAATTTAGGGGTAATGAAGCCTCTAATCATGTAGCTTCAACATTTTGATATTTTATACTTCCTTTTTTGCTTTAATGAGAATGTATGAAGTTGTTAACTTGTTGTTTTTGCTTTGAATTTGATAGCATATATTGTTGACACAAAATAGACTATACTTAAACAATCGCTAACACAAATTACCACTTCAACTACATATGATGATGGTAATGAAGTGAATGTTGAGATTAAAATTTAATGGTCTATATTTCTAATTAATAGTTAATAGGCCATACTTAAAATAGATTTTGCTTTCAACTTTGTTATCATTTTTCATGTGAGTTAGTAAATAGTTTAAGAGGTGTGCTATAGTTTGATGGTTTATGTTGAGCTAATTAATAGAACAAATAAGCCATACTTATAATAAGCACATTAATTAAGCTAACTAATGACAAAGAAAAGAGAGATCATAACTTCATTTTGTTGATTTATGTGATCTAGAGAGTGGAAGTTGTCTCTAAATTGTTTTAACACTCTCATATTTTTTTATATATTTTCTTTTGTCATTTTTCTCCTTTTTTTAGTTAATCACTCATTCAACTTTGATTAATTTGATTGAGTAGAATTTTAAAATCATCAATTCCCTGTGGATCGACCCGTATTCGCCACGTGCTACATTCGTACACCGTGCGCTTGCGGTTAATTTTAATTTCTAAATTTTTCGACGGTTTTCTAATTTGATAGAAATTCCGTCGATTAACAAGTTTTTGGCGCAGTTGCCGGGGAAGCTTTTGTCACCGTTGATTCTATCTAATGCAATCTAGACCACTTATTCTTTTGACAGCAAAGAAATACAGTTTGGGCCTTATTCAATACAAGCCCATTTTTGATTGTATTTATACCGTTCACTTTGCTGTGAAGTTTTGTAACATTTATCATTTTTCAATTATAACTTTGTAAATAAAATCTATAACAAAGCAAGTTTGTGATTAATAAAAGATTATATTCATTCTCTTTTAATCCTTCGATATATTTCCTATCATACTCTGATCCTGTGGGATTTAATACAACATTCTTTCTCTCCATTATCTAGCATGAGAACATAGTGGAACAACATAGACCGTCATTCTATCTCCTTTGCATATAACGCTCTTTGAACCAATCTACATCTTTAACCCTTTCCCTTAGTTTAAGAGAATATGGAAATCGGGTTCCAAACCAAAAGAAAACTTGTTGTTATGGAAAATTTTGAACAACATTGCTCATACCCAGGATTATCTACTACATAGAGGAATTATTAAGTCTTCTTTCTGTTTTCTATGCTCTCGTGCTCCAGATACATGTCATCTATTTTTAACTACACTTATGTGTATAATCTATGGAAAAGATTACTGAGACATAATAACCTACACTCTCTGATCAGAAATCGTAGGTCTGAATAGCTAACTATTTATAAAGCAACAAGATGGAGAACTACGAACTCAATGTTGCTCTTAAAACTGCTAAAGAAGATGATAGCTATAATATGGGAAGAAAGAAATGCTCATTTCTCTAAAGGGAATAAGAAACTTGTTTTTATTTTGTTTCAGAAGCCTGTTAATGATTAGAGTGCCAATAAATTTTAAAAATAGGCTAATACTTTAGCCGTTGGTTAGGGCATTACTGATTTTTATTTCTCTTTGTTAAGGTCGGCCCTTTTGTTTTTTGGTTTTTTCATAATGGAATCTTTTGTCGTAACAATATTAGTGGCCAGCCTACTATAAAATCGGCTTGCCTTGCCAAAAAATGTACCATAGTCAAGGCAAGAAGACAAATCTAAAGGGCCAAATACCAGGATAACCAAAAAGAAAACTATTTCATATCCTATATATTAAAGTTCAACATATATTGAACATTAGTACTATAAGTTGATCAAAATCCCATAAGAGAACTATTTCATATCTTATTAGATCAATGTTCAACATGTATTAAACATTAATACTATAAGTTACTCATATGTCCTGAAAATGTGGACGTCTCCACACAACCAACGTGCTACTCCCAATAGCATACATCACTTGATCCATCTAATAGATACTAAACATTAACACCACTCAATCCATCTAATAGATACTAAACATTAACACAAAGATGCAAGCAAATGCCATGCTTTCCAAATATGTATTGGCATGGATTAAAAGTGATGGCCGAAAATATCACAATGCCTTGATAGAAGGTCATTGCCTATGAAGACTATGGCATGTTGCATCAATTTAGGACATGGTCCCTAATCAATTAACTAATTTAAATAATCGACCCACCTAGTGAAAAAGCCTTATTTACCTTTAAAGTGATTTTTATTCGATTAAAGTTAATACTAAAAATGTTAATATTTGTCAAATAAGTTATATCTAAAAATGTCGACTTTAAATATTTCAATATATATGATATATAAAAATATCGTTCACTTATAAATGATATATGAAAATATCAAAGTATACCTTAGTCTATATGCATGTGAAAAAATATCGTACTTTTACTATCCCAAATTAAACAATATTTGAAAATATCATATTTAATATTTAAAAATTAATTATTTCATAATAACATTATTAATACATCAAAATAATTGATATACACTAATATCATTTGTATTTTACAAGATTTATGATATTTGAAAAAATATTGTAGTTACAGTCTCTAGAATTTGTCATATATGAAAATATCGTTTTTAAGCATTTTGAACATTATGATATACTATATATATGTGTGTGTGTATCGATTTTAATATCTCGAATTTAGAGATACATGAAAATGTAAATCTTACTAAATTAATGTGTGTTTATATACGTACGTACATACATACATACATATATTTGTGTGTGTGTATCATTTATTAATTCTTTAAATTAGTGAAAAAATAGGAAGTCTTTTATATATTTTTTTTATAAATTTCATCTAATACCTTTTTACTATAAACCTAACCACAATTGTTAAAACGTATATAATATTGAAATACTAATGTCCTATAACCGTTAATGTAACAATATGATAGTGTTGAAAATTAGTAAATAATTAATGATAAATTTAATGTCCTATAACCACATAATTTATAATTCTCAATTTCAAAACTTTGTAGCCATTGTCAATGTTAAATTTGGTTCATATGAAATGTTGACTAATATATAAAATAATAATTTGTTTTAATTTGTAACATGATTTTGTATAATATCATATATAAGGAAATATATAATATTTCACTTTGGAAAAATATACTCTTACTTTGTTTTGAAGTAGAAGCAAACAATAAACTTTAAGTCTAAGTTTGAAAATAAATTTATAGCTAAAACAATTTTTGTAATTCAAATAAAAGTAAAATATATTTGTGGATAAAATAGTAATAACATTTGAATATTTAACCTGTTGAGTTTTTCATATTTAAAAAATTAGTTTAACTTCTATTAATCAATAAAACTTATGTAAGTTGTTAAAAATAAATTTGTAGATAAAATTGAAATATTGATATCCCCAAATGGATTTAGTTCAAGATAAACTTGAATTCATATATATGTATATATATATCTGTGTGTGTATGTGTGTGTGTATATGTGTGTGTGTGTGTGTGTGTGTGTGTATGTATGTATATAGCCAATTTCCACAAAGCAATTCAATTATAATTTTAGTTCGACAATTTATCCTAATGTCAGTCTAATCCGTTTAGCATAAGTTCACACATTACATTAATCATTCAAACAAGCATTCAAATCAGACATGCTTTCTAATTCGACGATTTAAGCAATCATTCGACAATTAGCATGACAAGCGATATATATAGTTATCCATCCTTGTGACCAGGTTATGTTCGGATGAATCAAATCCGTTAAAATGATTAAATATCAAGCTATAATCCTGAGCGATAGCTGAATGAAGTCCAAAGATAACATATAGTCTTCAAACAAAAGCCCACACACCTCTTGCCATAAACATAAGACTTAAATGTCCAAGAACTAATAGAAGTTATTGATCAGTACCCTTGGTTAAGGATCGACACCGATCCCTAAAACTACTCCAAATCCTCCACTTTCCTATGCCATACATATGGAGGTAATTATGAGTTACTCAATACATGTAGAAACAGTGTCAACAAGAAAATTGACACATAAATCAAGTACATTTGACCTACTTTCAAACCAAAGAGTCCACTCGAGTTCACATCTATTGAAATGCAATCAAGGCATCAGAGATGAAGATGCATGTTGACTAAACACTCACAAGAGGGAAATCAAGATCCATGGAGTAAACACATTGATCTATACCGATCCCTACACATGGTTTGGTACCGATCCTCGACTACTACAAATGTGACGCCCCACCTCGAGATCTACACTAGCAAAGGATATTACAGAGTAATACCGTCTGCTAGTGTAGAGAATAGGGCTAGTTAGGAGCGACCCTCTGTAAATTTGAATTGACCGAGCATTGATATGTCGATTAGTATACTGATAATTTTATTTTCTCAACTGGGATCGACATATGCAATTCAGATTCAAAACAAATCTATGGTGGCTAAATGAATATTCAAAACAATATATAATACAACACAAAAAACAAGATCATAGAGTATAAAATGTACAGAGCGGATTATAAAATGAATACAAGATGAACGGACATAAAATAGATACATGATTTAGAATACATAATATGAAAGTACTACATCCTAAAGACAAGAATATGTACACAAAATAAGTCTATCTTGACATAAGGTGCATCAAACATGAATATATACGTAGTGATGACAAAAGCAAACATCTAGCTAACTGATAGGAAGTCCACCCTTAAAGCATCAAGCTGAAGGACTTGAAACATCTTGGTCTAACCCAAGTATTATAAAATAACAAACTGGTTAGTCTAGACTAAATAAATAAGTTAGCAAGATAAATGACAGGTAAACTGAACTAGATCTCAAATGTAGTCACCAAGTCAAGTATCGAGAAATTTTCATAATACTTCACTAACTTCAAGAATAAAATCTAAATATCAATACTCAAGATGGATTCTATAAGAAACATCCCCGAAACTATTTGGTGATAACACGAATAACATCAAATCAACAAATCACAAATAGAAATCCAGAAATCTCATAAAAGGGGAAAAGGCACCAAACTTCAAGATTGGTGAATAAGTTCACCTACATGCATGTAACTCTAGGATAGATGTATGTGTCTACAAATCAAGATGGCTTAAATTCCCATAATAACTTCAAGATAGGCGGGAGCCTATAGACCTCCAAGATAGGTGTCAGACCTATAAACTCCAAGATAGGAACAAGTTCTATAAACTACATAATAGGTACAAGACCTATAAAAACTCCAAGATAGGTACAAGACCTATAGAACTCCAAGGGCGAGTCATAAACTCGTTGATATAAGTGCTATGTACTTTCGAATAGCAGCCAAATAAGTAACAATCATGTGTCCCATGCCACACGGATTTACTTAAACATTTACCATACCATTTTAAATTCCACTCGTGTGTATAAATGACTTAATTGAACAAGTCCAGGAATTAACCTATATAACAAACGCGAGCACTCCATATCACTAGTTTTATTTAACCGTTTAAATAGATTTTTCATTCAATCGATATCGTGCAATTTTATAAAATATTTCACTTTAAGATTATTCTGTAAAATATTAGTTTATATGTAGAATACACACACACAAACACATGCAAAAACACTTTTTAAACAATTGCTCTAACTCATCTTTAAACCATTGTTAATGAGAATAAATAGTATGTGTATATTTCTAAAGTAGTTTATATAGCAATTAGATTGGTACTTAAAAAGATTTCGATAAATTTGTTTAATTTAAAAACGATCCTTCTATAAATTCAAGTTGAAAAGTGCAACTAAAAATTATGTATTACTTCCAAGGCCCATAGAACAATTCTTTGGTATAGAAACACCAAAATGAATTCATCAATTCATAAATCAAAAATCCAAAAATGGCAATGAAATTGGTATGAAGTGCAACGTCAAAATCAAACAAATAATATGGGAGATCAATCAGACAAATCAGTGATGAACGGAGTAACCAAAGGAACATAGCTTGGAGTTCATCCTTAGGCTGGGACTGGTGCATCAGTCGAGTATACCGATCCACCGGTTGCGTCGTCTCGGCCGATTTCCAGGCGGCTCTGATGGCCCTCCGATGATCTGATTCCGCTCATTTCTCCTTCCCTGCCTCTTTGGATGTCCGAAGCACCATACTAGCACTCTTATAAGCATACAAACATATAAACTGAGTGCAAATCATGATTATATATGGTGGACTTTCAGCAAACAGAGAATCAAATTTAAAGTTACAAGAGATTCAATACCATATTGAGATCATATTCACTATAGATTCAAGAAATTCAACCAACAATCACATGCTTTCATTACAGACTGGAAGTGTGAGCAAAACTCACCTTAATATCCAAAAAGCGTTGAAGTTACATGCATCAACCCTAAGCCAAATCAACTAAAGCAACCCTGAATTTCATCCGCGGTGCTATGCAAATTTGACGTAGAAAACCTCAATATTTTTCCACGAAATTTTAGCTGAAGGTGCATACATGAGATACAAATAACATAACCAAATTTCAGATTTTTATGATTTTTATACAATTAATTATGGTTTTTCTACTAGCCTACATTTTCTATCCTGATTTCACTGAAAATAGCTTTGGAAAATGACCATCTTTAACCCATCAAAACTCATTGAAATTAAATGAAATTTGGACTATAAGCACTGGAACATGACAGCAGCAGCATATCCAAATTTGAATTCTTTTAATAATTTATTTGAATTGATTTTTGAAAGAGGCTAGGGTTTATGAATTAGGGGAAGAAGAAGGTTCACCATCTTTCTCAATTGAAAATAGAAATATGAGGAAAAGAACGTATATCAGAATGTTTTTCTCGAATTTGTTAAATGGGTCAAATGTGGATTTAATCCAATAAAATATAATACAGCACAATTTCTTCCAAGCATAAATAATTACACTGTTAAGCCCAATGTTTTAACCCATGCCTTGATTATATAAACTAAACTAGTTTGTAATATCAATCTTAGACCACTTATTACATTTTTATTTGCAAAAAGAAGAAATGAATTCAAAATCCATCTTTTAATTAATAAATAAAATTACACTTTCAATTTGAAACCAAATTTGGATAAAATAGTCTTTCTTATTATAATCCACTATTTAACATCAAAACTTAAGTAGTCAAGATTAGCTCCATTTCCATGTTCCAAAGGTGATCAAATAATTCATATAATTATATTTGGAAATAAAATAATTCATATTTCATAATTACATTTTTCCATTTTCCTTTATTATAACATAAAAGAATTAAATCACGTAGAAATATTATTATTACACTAAAATTCTCCAGCATTCATTTTCCACTAAAAAATCATTTATACGTGTCGACAAGAATCATTTTCCAAGTAGTTAAGTGATTCGGCTTTGGTGCGAGAGGTCATACGTTTGAAACTTGTGAGTGTGCTTTGAACGTTTATTGACATACGATATGTAGTCCCAGTGACATATTGTATATAAAGTACCATTTCAAAAAAAAATCATTTATATGTGCTCCGTCCATATCGTTCCAAATTCTACTTTAAATTTGAAATAAAAATCCCCAAATCTCTTAATTATTAAATTATCACCATATTAAGTTATATTTTAACTTAATTTCAGGTAATTAAAAAACGAAGGTTATTACAGACTCTTTTCCTTACGAAAATTGCATCCCCGCAATTTCTATTATAAAGAAGGGTCTGTGGTTTACACATTTATTTCCATGTTACATTCGTCCATGATTACGAAGATGATTAGAGTTTTATAAATACCTTTCCCTCAGATCATTTCTTTTCACAATTTTAGTTTTCTTTAAGTCATCCTTTATCTTGAGAATCTTAATATTATAAACTAAACCCAATATAACATCCATTTAACCATCCAAATGGACAATAGTGACCAACCAAAAAGGTAATGCCTCAAATCATTACCATTCAAATGAAAATACTTATCAAAGTTAGGAATACCTTATCCTTTTTAAATTATTCTTTTAGAACCTTAAAATCTTTTGTTTCACTACCACATATAAGATTTTTCAAAAAATTTCTTACTCCCAAATTTTCGGGAAAAAAATCAGAATAGTCTCCTTTGTATGGAGAGTCTTTCGAACAATTACAATATAATAAATTAGATATACATGAACCAAAACATGATCGAAAACAATTTATATATCAAAATTTTCCACATGGCATGTGACCAACAATGAATATAACACTTTAACAAAAACTTACCTTATTTTAGCATTTATTTTTAAGCAATTTACTGAATTCTTATGCGAGCGAGAGCAAACTAAAGTCACCACATAGTTCAACTAGCTTTCAAAAGCACATATTCTCAACCCAAAGGTCACATATTAGCCATACATAAAGAAGTTACAAGAATGAAACAACATCACTATTGTCTTTTAACTACTTTCTAGCTAAATTTTAAGGGTCTAAACGACTAGATCAAGTCATGGTTTCATCATAATGAATGTTTACATGATGTATTAACTTCAAAACATCTATCAAATTACAAGAACATTAAGTACAACTCAAGTTATTGAGGATTTTATAAAGGTAACCAATTCAGATTTTCGAATGTAAAAGCAGGCCTGATCATAAAATGAACGTTTATAACCTATTAAACTTTAAAATTTTGAAAAATATTTGAAACAAAAGTTATGGATTACACTCTTACCTTTTTGAATTGGGCAAAAATGTTGAAATCAGAATTACCGTTCAAACGTTATGATCAGAACAAGATGAGGGTTTAACTGAGAAATTGTGTAACATGTCGGAACTTATGGTTATGTTAGAAACAGTGTTTAGCTCATGAAAATGATAGAATTTGAGAAAATTATCTAAATAAATTTGTTCATTGCTGAAACATCTTTCAAATTCAAAAAGAATCAATACAATCAGACGAAAGAGTCAAAAGATATAGTCATTTTACTAAAACTGTTTTGAAAATAAAATTTCTGTAACCTAGTCATTTGAAAATTTTCATCCTAAATCAAAATATCACACCAGGACAAATTTTTTCTCTAAAGTCCTTTAAACAAAGTTTTAGAATAAATAATTTTGTCTAGAAAGTTAAGAATTGTTAATCATGAATTATCATTAGCTAACAGTACATAAATATGAAAATACTTTGCGTATTTTTTTGACTTTCCTTACTAAGTAGATTTTAAAGAGTAAACTAAATTATTATTAATTCCATTTACTTTAGACTTAACTTGTCTATAATTTTCCTTTAAATTTACCAATGAAAAGAAAAACAACCAGTTTGGGGAGACCATTAATTTTAATTATCACTTTTCTTTTATTGTTACCCAATCAACTATTAGCTTCAAATCATGAACATAAACCAAAGCAATGATAATAGTAACATTATTATTCTTTCTATAAAACCTTTCACGATGAAATATTTATAAACATTGAGAAAAATAATTTTCTCATGTGATTAACTTCTCTTTGAGGAGTTAGAACCATATATATAATTTAACCTTATATCGAAAAGGTAATTATAAAGCTAGCTAAAATACTTCCAATTTCCATAAAGTTCAAAATACACTAAGTAATGATTATTACATTCTTGATAACTTCTTCGCCACATAAATTTATAAACTTTATGTTTTACAAAAAGTACAATTCTTTCCCCAAATTATTTACCATTAAAATTACTTTGTTGACACTAACTATTCTTTTAATTCAAATCATCAGAATACAAAGTTACTCTTACTTCAATATTTTCTAATATTTGAAAATTTCAAAATCAATTTTCCACTTTTCAAATTGAAGAATTGTAAAATGCCGAACTTCTTGAACTAAGTTGTGCATGTGTATCTATAAGACCTTATTTTCTTGAAATATTTCTTATCTATAAAATCAATTTACCCGATAAATAAATAGCTTAGGTTTTCATTTTTAACTTTAAGATAAATCACCATATGCCATACATAATAAATTAAAGTAACATACACAATTCCCCTAAACATATATCGTACAAATGGACACATACAAGTTCATAAGTACCATATAATACAATGACATTGCCTTGCCATTTATTTATAGGAACTGCTTTGTCAATTGGCTGCAATGTTGTCCAAGCGAGCAACACTACCTTGCCACTGACCTCGACTGTCACTAATGATCGATGGATGCATTTTCCATTCATAATGAAATTAATACTCATAAGTATATTTTTTATTTACATTGAATTTATTTCAACCATCATAAATTTATAACGCATAAAGATTATTTTCATACCAATTGCAATTTTCTTCTCAAAATATTTCTCAAATAATATTCTGTTATTTTAAGCATTTCTTAACCTCATATCAAATCACTTTCATTTTATTATCAAAATTTTATATGATACTTCCCTTCAGAATAGAATATATAAAATTCAAAACACTTCTTAAAGTATTATTTACCGTTAAGACATTTTCTCTTAAAATTCATTACATATGTGTATATATATACACATTTTCCAAAATCCTCTTTCCTATTTTAAATAATATTTAACTCCCTTAAACTTTATTCCCTTTTTAAATATCATTTATAACGCATTAATACTTATTTATTCAAATAATCTCCATATATTCATTTAATCCATTTTCCCCCCAAAAATTACTCTTTTAACCAATTTTAAAGACCAAATCAATATAATTTCCCCTAATGAATACTTTGGATTAGCCTCTCATAAATTTTGGTTAAATTCTCTTTTATTATCTTAATACAAGAATTAAACCACATAAAAGGTATTTCATTAAATTTTCCATATATATATTTTCCACTTTAAGCAATCTTAGCTTCAAAGTCTACTTCCTCTTATTTTTATTATTTCCAAATACAGTTTCTCAACCATTACCTGATTCCCTAACATATTATGTTTGATTGTCTCGTTTAAGTGTTTAGGAATCCCTATTGAGTACGTTAGCCAGACATCCCGATCAAAATTCATAGAACAACCAATGAGAAATTTAACACACACATACACACACATATGTATGTATATATATATGTATGTATATATATACTTCAAAAGAAATTCTCTTTTAAAATGGAGAATACTTATATCTTTATACACTCTAGTTTATACATATAATAACAAGCTTATAATCATCACCATTTAACATTTTATAGAAAACTCATAGGATGGTGTCTCCTATTTAGGCAATGATTACGTCAAAACAATTCTTAATCTGTAACTAATAACATTTATTTCTTTTGTCAAAATTTGATCCTTGATTATTTTATATCCATGAAATTCAATATCTCTTGCAGTGATTTCTAATATGAAGACACAACAAGGTTTAATTATAAATCTTCAAATAGGATTCTATTTACTAAGGGATATTTCTTAATTGAATCTGAAGTGTCACTAAGAATCCAATGCAAACAAACATCCAATCAACAAATCAAATCAGTCACAAGCCTACTGGATAATGTGCCTAGTGGAAACAGTCCATCTGCTTCCGCTACACGATTCTGATCACAAAAGGGTTGATAATAGACTTCATGATTTGCAAAGTGAACATAAGCACCTTGTCCTAGCCGGGTCCATGGAGTTGCCCAGTGTCCAGAATGGTAGCTTAACCACTAGCGATATTTTAGCTAAGGTGGATATGATTGGATCGAAAGTTATTTAAGAATCACATGATTTGATAATATAAATTTCAAAGAAAGGGAAAAATGAAAGTATAATATACTCGAAAACCATAAAGAAATTCTCTTATCCTATAGGAGATGATTTCCATTATCTATCCAATGAATCTCGAAGAAGAGATCCTACAACTCGACTAAGAGAAGATCCTCGTCCTTGATATCATATTTTGTTCTGAACCAGCTCCGATACTAAGCTAGGATGTACTCCCGAGATCCACACTAACAAAGGATATTATAAAGTAATACTGTCTACTAGTGCAGAGAATAGGGCTCGTTAGGAGTGACCCTCCATAAATTTGAATTGAACGAGCATCAATACATCGATTAGTATAATGATAATTTTATTTTCTCAAGTGGGATCAACATATGTAATTAAGGTTCAAAATAAATATATGGTGGCTAAATAAATATTGAGAACAATAGACGATACAACACAAAACACATAATCACGAGTATAAAATATACACGACAGATTATACAATGATTACAAGCAGAACAGGTACAAATAGATACATAATGAAGACTACATAGTACAAAAATACTACAACCTAAAGATATGAATATGTACACAAATAAGTCTAGCTTGACATATGGTACGTTAAAAGAATATATACATAGTGATGACAAAAGTAAACATCTAGCTAACTGATAGGAAGTCCACCCTAAAAGCATCAACCTGAAGGAGCTAAAACATCTTGGTCCGACCCGAGTATTATATAATAAATGGGTCGGTCTAGACTAAAATAAATGACTTCACAAGATAAATGATAGGTAAAATGAACTAGACGTCAAATGTATTCACCAAGTCAAGTATCAACAAGTATTCAACATATTTCAATAACTTCAAGAATAAAATCACCAAATATCAAAACTCAAGATAACTTCTACGCTACACCAGAAAAGATCTTTCGTGCGTTAAAAAAATGCTACCAAAATTTTAGTTGTGTTTAGGTAAACACTGTAATACGACATGCAATTAAAAGTCTGAAACTTTCTGTAGCATTGCAAAAAACGCTACCAAAACTTGACCTATGCTAGGGTTTTAGAAACGCTATAAAAAGTTTTAAACTTTTATAGCATGTCGTATCGTAGTGTTTACTAAAACACTACTAAAAGTTTTGCTAGCGTTTAACAACGCCATGCTAGTCTTATTGCAGTTGTTTACATTTATATCCGCAACGTTTTTTATAAACTACTAAAAGTTATTAACTGTTTGAGCAAACCACACATGCTACCATTCGTATTTTATAGGCTACTAAAAGTTTTTAACCGTTTGAGCATACCATACATGCTACCATTTCTTGTTAATGCTTGTAGCATTTCCAGCCATCGCTCACATAATAGTCTTATTAAAACCATCAATCAATCACATAATCGTCGTATTCAAATCAACAATCAATCAATCACATAATCATCATATTTAAACAATTGAAAAAACACGTCAATCACATAATCAAATATTATATCTGCAACCATTTTGATAATAGTTTTTCGAAAAATGAGCAAATTCACATAAAATCCATAAGCATTCATAAACAAGTTTACACAACAAGTATTAACAAAATGTTATAGTATATATAACAATTAAAGCCATGTTCATTACTTGACTACCCATACTTCTTTGCTACAGCTGGTCTTTAGTCCTAAAAAGCTAATTACCTGTAGATAATTTAACAATCAACGGATGATTATGAAACTATTTTGCATATTTAAAGTATATCAAACATCCTTAGTAAAACTTTTATTTAATTTAAATAATTTATAAAACTTAGTTAACTTAGTTGAATTTTTATAAAACTTGGTAAAATTTTATAATAAACTTATTTAAAATTTAAAAACTTATTAACTTATTTAATTCTAATAAAACTTAATTAATTTGTCTAAATTTATTTAATTTTTATAAAACATAGTTAAATTATATTAAACTTGGTTAATTTTTTAAATTTTGGTTAATTTTTATAAAATTTAGTTAAACTTTTATAAAGCTCGATTTACATATTTATAACTTTATTTATATTAAATCAAACTTATAAATTATCTCAATTATTAAAACTTAAAATGTCATAACTTATATTCTAATTAACTTGAACTTATAAATTATCTCAAACTAAAAGTTTATAGATATGTTAATTTTAATAAATTATCTCAAACTTATAAATTTAGTTAATCTACTATTATTATTGTTGTTATTGTTATAATCTTAATTAATTTTTATAAACATATTTTTTTATAAAACTTAGCCAACTCCGTTAATTATATAAACTTAGTTTTATTATTGTTGTAGTTGTTGTCAATTAAAATACTTAGTTGACTTAGTTAATTTATTATTATTATTATCGTTATTATTACGATTATAAACATAGTTAGTTTTTATCAAACTATAGCTTATTATTATTATTATTATAAAGTTATTTTTTTATCAAACTTAGTTTATTATTATTATAAACTTGTTAATTTTTATAATACTTAGTTAATTTTTATAAAACTTACATAATTTACTCAAACTATTATTACTATTTTTTTTATTAGGCTTATAAATTATCTCAGTTGATACAAGTTAAAATATCATATCTTATATTTTAATTAACTTAAACTTATAAATTATCTAAAACTTAATCTCTATTATCTTAGTTAATTTTATAAATTATCTCAAACTTATACATTTTTTATAAACTTAGTTAATTTATTATTGTTGTTGTTGTAAACTTAGTTAATTTTGTAAACTTAGTTTTTGTTATTATTGTTATTACTTATAAAAATTAGTTGACTTAATTAATTTATTACTGTTTTTTATTGTAAACTTAGTTAATTTTTATCAAAATATAGTTTATTGTTGTTGTTGTTGTTCTTATTATAAACTAAGTTTATTTTTTTATTAAACTTAGTTTATTATTATTACTATTATTATAATCTTGTTAATTTTTGTAAAACTTAGTTAATTTATTTAAGCTATTTATTATTATTTTTACTATCATAAACATAGCGAAATTTTTATAAATTTTGTTAATGCTTATCAAACTAAGTTAATTTTCTTCTACTAGAACTAATAATAGTGACATATCATCTACATTTCATATTTATTTATTTTATAGGTTTATGAGTGTGGCAAGATAACATAATATTGGTAAAACAATATTAAATGATTTATAATCCATGAACCTTTATTTCACTGTTCCAGTTTTGGTTTCCAGAATAGCTTGATTTATCATCTATAAAATATAACAAAATTCAAGAGATTAAAGTTAAAGAACTTGTATAAATACAAGTGTACTTTATGTTTATTCAGCAATCGATGTATAAAGAAGATAAAACCCAACACTAGAACTCTAAAAATTAGATGGTACTTTAATTTGCAACTCTATAATTTGATGATACAAGGTGATTTGAATAATTAGATTCGGTGGAAATATCTAACCTCGAGAAGCTGGTCTCAGCATCACCTTTGCTTCTTCATTGTCTTCATCATCTCTGTTCAATACATTATATCAAAAAACATATTAAATTTACTTTGTTAGTGACCACTGCCGTAGTGTTAAGATATATTAAAAAATATTTGCAACTCAAACAGGACTGTACTTTAGAACAAGCAGTAATGGATATTTTTTAAAGCAAGCAGTGGTGACGCACTTTAGAACAATGCCCAACCTACTAACAAGGAACAAAAATCAAACCATAGGTAAATGTGTAGAGGTGGACATCGTTTTTTGTTATCTACCATTTTGTCTCCTCAAATTTAAATCTGGATTTCATTTCTCAAATTTGAAATAAGAAAACTTATTGATAATGCCTTATATTGTTTGCCACATGAATTCATTTCTTATCCATCTCTCTTTTGTTTATGTAGTGTAATTATAATTCTTCCTTGATTCACCTTACATATTTGATTAGTTGTGCATGTTTAGTTCATTCTTTGCTGCAAGAAACAAAATACTTTAGTAACAAGAAACCAAAACTTATGCAAAGAACTCCTTTACAAAAATGATACAAAAAACTCTGCAAACTAATAGATGTGTGGATATTAGAATGTTTGTGTAGGAATGCAAAGGCTATGTATTCAGTTGACTTGTATAATGAAAACAACTGGCAACAGCTAACAACGTGAATTATATTATTGAATAATGGTACTACCGCATATCATTAGTATGAAGCAATTTAGTCATTGAGATAGAAAATGCGATTCCCTTCGTTTCAGCGCATTTTCCTCACATTCTTATTTTTCTTATGTAAAAGATTGAATTTTTTTTAATGATAGTATATGCAAATTGCTTTTAATTCTTTTACTGAGTACTAGCATTATTGAATATACTATTGTAAAGCAGTTTAAGTATTATGATAATAATCATAGTAACATTGATCGATTAGATAAACAAAATAGCAAATTTGAACGAGAATGTAGACTTAAATAACAAGTGCAATCTAATTGGAAGCATATCAAAAGGTGAAAGAACTCGAATTCAAGCTTCAAAACCTATGTGGAAAATTCAAACCACTGCCTTAGTAAAAAATCAAGCAATTGGGGCAGAAATGAAAAGAAGGAAGAGTGGAAACACCTTTAGCTTCAAAAGTAACAACAATACTCTTTCATGCTCATGATGGTGATTAAAATTGGATTCTAATCACATTTAACCAACTGTTTTTTATTTCGATTCTAAAAAGATGAATGTCATACCCATGATGAAACAAGCAAAAGGTGACGGGTAATGGTTAGTGTAGGTAATTTGTTTCTATACTTTTCTTTTTCCATTTTTCTTCTATTTATAAGTCAACGCTAACCGTATTTTTCATTTAGTATTCACAACTTTACTCTCTTTTTGTGATATCTAGGAATTTCGAGGAATTTAAATTATGATAATCTTCTTAATAAATTAATTAAAATTGATAAAATTGTTATTTTCAAATATAAATAACCAAAATAATTAATAACATGATGATTTTAAATATAGTTATAAATGGATTCTTAATGGAATAACTATTTTCAAATATAGTTGGTGTTGATTTATAAATGAATTCTAAAATAGAATTATTTTTTTGAGTTAATAAGGAGTTTATATATATAATTAAGATTAATTTTAAAATAGATTTTTTTTAAATAAAGTTATTATCTTTCAAAAGTAACAATGTGTTTGTTTATAATTAATATATATATTTGAATTGATTTTGAATTTGAGTTGCATTTAGATTTAAATATGAATTTAAAAGGGTATGTATATATCTTGAAATTATTTTGATATAAAATATATGGATGAGTTTTATTTAAAATAAGATTTATTTCCTTAAAATGAATTTATTAAGAAAGCGTTTATTAAATTGTAAAATAAATACAAAAGGTTTATTTTAACATTTTAAAGTAGATTAAAAATATTATAGATGATTTTGTTTAAATTTTTATTGGTTTATACTTTATTTTCTTTTAAAGATTTTATTTATATAAGATTTAGAAAGCATTTATAAATTTACATAATTGTATTTATTAATTAGGAATTAACATAAAAGCTTTTAAAATTATTTTAAATTAATATAAAATAAAGTATTACAAGTGTTGATTTATTAGCTTGAAAATACACATGTAAGTTAATTAAGGAATGGTAGTGACAAGTGTTAGCTTTTAAAAACAAGTGTCATAATTTATTTCTTATTTCTTTTAATTTGAATAAATTCTAATCTTTATTATATAAACATACTTCTTCATCTTCCTATTTCTTTTAACTTTTCAACTTCTATAAGAAAAAAGAAACTAAACCATGTTAAGCTGCTCTTCAAACCTGAAACACTCTGCAGATTATAAACCAAATCTAAAACTCTTCTCAAACCAGATAATGATCAAAATCCTAACCTGAAATTCTTTTGAATCAAATCTGAAACCATTTTTCAAATAATCACCTCCTCAAACCCAAAATCAAAACAATTCAACTCTGTTAAACCTGTCACATTTTCAAAATCAAAATTTTCCTCTGTTAAAATCTTTTTCAAATCAGAGCCTGAAATGCAAACATGAAACCATTTTAAATCTGAGATTTTGCAAAACAATTTTCAGCAAAGAATCAATCCTGTAAACTGCTACATCCTCAAGATGTAATCAAGAATCAATGCAAGTTGTAGCTCAAAAACCAGAATCTCAAATCTGTAGCCTTCTCAAACAAACAAGATTCAAGTTTTTCAGTTTCAAATTGTCAAGTTTCAAAATGTTTACTTCTACAAAATTCAAAGCAAACTCTGTAAACCTTCTTTTCAAATCTGTAAGCAAGCCTGTAGTAAAGATTATGAAGCATGCAACCTGGAATCAATGTGAGCTCAAAACAAATCAAAGCAGCAATACAGTTTTCAAAGCTTCACAGTAAATAAATCAAGTCTCTGCTTTTTAAAATCTGTTGAGTAAACACTTTTTAAAATTTAAATCTAAGTATATATATATATATATATATATCTGTTTGTTTGTGAAGTCTGAGATGAATGATGCTTTATTGTGCATAGATATGAGGTTATCTCTGTATTTATAAATGTTTATATGTGTGCATGCCTGATTATATGTAAAAGCATCTCTGTTCTTGGTTCAGAAATAAAAGTTGACCAAAAATCCAAATCTACTCACCTGATCTTTTTTAGGCTTAAAGATGCAAACATGATATGTTTGTTTCATTATAAATTAAGGTTTAAAAATTTATTCCTAGCAAAATACGTTTGAAATACTTCTGGAATTAAGAAAGTTCAGATGGAAATGGAAATGCATGATTAAATCAAGTGTTAAATTTAGTTGATTCAAATTTATATTTTGGATTTTCTGAGTGAATCATGATTTTTAAAAATAAAATCAAATTTTTTAATACTGTATTGGGTGAGAAATTCTCGTTTGTCTTGAAATGGGTTCTGAGGCAATTCCTGATGATTTCCTGATATTATGTAGTTTATGCTTGGTCTGGAGATAGGGGAAGGTATGGCAAGGCTTGGAAAAAATTTGGTGGTTTGTCTGACCAACGTGATGTCGGCGGCGAGCAAATTTAGTTTCTAACTCTAAATTGGACGAGCTGAGTAGCTTGGACCTTTGCCTTTTCTCTGATGCATCGAGTTCTATGAAACTTTGGGATTTCGTTCGTGGAAGTTTGGCGATGATGTGACTGGAGTTACGGCGACTCAGGTGGTTGGAGAGAGGATGTTCGAGGCGTTTTCTGGTGGGTTTTGGGTTCCAGTATTCGTTCTCCTCACTCGATTTTGGATGTGAGGTTTGTGAGTGTGTTTGGGTGATCGAGCATTGATGTTGTGGTGATGAATGGTGTGTCGACGTCACCGGAGGTGATCATTGGCGTCAATGTTGATTGTGCAGGTGCACAGGGGAGATTTGGGTTGTCTGTTGTTTGGATTGGTTTTTGCTTGAAGGAGATATCGAGTGTTTGGGAAAGAGACTTGAGTTCATACTCGAGTGGTTTTGAGGGGTTTTGCCTGTATGTTTTAAAACTAAAATTTAAATTAAGTTTAAATAGATATCAAAATGGGCAGAGAAGATGTTTACTCAGGTTAGAACCAAGTGATCTTCAAGTTTGACTCGAAGCAGCAGAGATGTTAAGCAGTTTTTAAAAGGTTTAAATCAAATTGTTTTTGAAATTTAAATTTAAATATATTTTAAAGCTTCTTGTTTAAAACTTGCCCTTTTCTAATTGTTTTCTTTAACTATTAATTAAGAAGTTTTGAAAACGTGATTGATTTAAATTTTGTGAAATCTAAAGCGATTTCAAAACATTAATTTAAAATGAAAAGTTTAATATTTTATAAAAGTAAGTTTAAAATACAAAATTGTAATTAGTTTTAAAACCTCTACTTGATAATATTGAAGTTATTTTAAGCAAGTTAAGTTTTGTTAACTTTAAAATTATCAAGTTAAATGATTATTTATTCTAAAACTTAATTAATGATGTAATTAAGTAAAGGTAATTACAATGTTTTAAAAATGTTAATTGTAATTATGGTATTTATAAGATAATGTTTTATCTTTAAATGATTATGGTTAAATGTCTTGAGATTAATTAGTTTACTAAGGGAATTAAGTATAATTAATCAATTTGATTAATTAATTATAAAGGATTAATCAAGTAATTAATTAAGAGTAATTAATTGGTTTAATTAATAATTAATTTTGAAAAGCAAAGAGCTATAAGCTCATATTATTGACTAATATCAAATTACAACTCACACTTACAATCCAAAGAACAACACTAATACAACACATACACTACAGGCACTGAAACACAATACAACACAACCTACAGGCACTGAAACAAAAGAAAAACACATACACCACAATACCCACTTTGTCAATAATAACTATAGAACTGACAACCAATTACCACCACCTTATTCATAAACATGATTATAAAGTTTGAAGGAAAAACTCTGAACCAACAAACAGTTACAACATCAACCTGAAGACAGACTTCAATATTATCACATGCCAGGAAACGAGCAATCATCAAACTTCCACCTGAAACAGAGGTTTTAAAATGGAATTCAGGGAGTAGGCATTTCATCAGAACAACTTGATTTTATTTCATAAAGAATACTGCCATGTATCAAGTTATAGAGTTGAGAAGCATTTTTAACATCAATTCCAAAAACTCTATTATTTCTCTCAGACCACACTGCATGTATCAACTTCTTGAGCAACTTTAGGAGCATAAAAGTCTTTCTTGTTTTCCATCTAGTAGCTTTGAAGATATTAAACCATTCAATAGTACTAACAGTAGAAGGTCTATAGTATCCACCATTAGACAAAAGCTTAAACCAAATTTGATATACAAAAGGACATTCAAAAAACAGGTGAGTATTTGTTTCCTTATCAGCTCTGCATAAAACACAGGTGTCTTCTGATATTAAACCCAATCTACACAGTTTTTCTTTAGTATTCAATGCATTTGCCATCACCTTCCATAAAAGTAAATTCTCTTTAGCACTTCCTCCACATTTCCAAATTCTTGAATACCAAGGAAAATATGAACCAATTCCAGATAGAGATTTGTATACAAGCTTAATAGAATGTGGCTTTCCTTTATCAGACCAAATAAGGAAATTATCATTGTTGATAATTTGATTGTTAGTAATAACATTCCAGAGCTTCCTGAGAAGACAAGAACTAGAGTATGGTAGAACAATATTATCATCATGGATAAACTCATCAACTATAGCTGAATTAGAGATGCCAGAGTTTCTTCTGAGATTATAATCCACAACAGTACTTAAAATTAAACCTTTTCTAGCCCAAGGAGAATGCCAGAATGAGAGTCCTTTAATTTTTGTATAGTTACATTGTAAAAAGGGGATAAATGTTTGCCTAAGCTTAAGAATACTTCTCCAACTCCAACTGCAGTTCTGTGGAATTTCCATAGTCCAAAAATTCTTATGACCAATCAAGTGATGGTTTACCCATTGAGACCATAAGCTTTTATCAGTTTGAAAATTTTTGTTGAAGTAAACTGATATTGCAGCCTTATTCCAAAGAAAGATGTTAGTTATACCAAGACCACCATTCTTCTTAGTTTCAAACAGTTTGTAAAATGAGATTGGGATTAATTTCTTGGAAAAAGGGTCTCCATGCCATAGAAATTTATTAAGAGCACTAGAAATCATTTCTATCAGTTTAACAGGAAGAATGTAATGCCTTGTCCAGTAATTGGTCATGGCAACAGCAATGGATTGAATAATTGTTAATCTACCTGCTTGAGAAAGTTTGTCAATGGGCCAAACAGTAAGCTTTTCAATGATCTTCTCAAAAAGAGGTAAGCAATTATGCTTTGTAATTCTTGAACTCAATATTGGTAAACCCAAATAAAAGGAATTCTTTGGTAATTCAAGCAATCCAGAAAAATCAATGATATCTTTCTTCTGAGATGAATTTAAGCCAGCAATGTATATATTTGATTTCTGAAGATTTATTTGTAATCCAGTAATAGAATGGAAAAGATCAAGAGATGAAGTAATAGATTGAATATTTTGGAAAGTCGGTTTTGTGAAGATAATAAGGTCATCAGCAAAAAGCAAATGAGTGATTAATGGATTATTACATTTGGGATGTAGTTGTAACTTATTTTTAACAACCAGATCTTTCAATAGAGAATTTAAAAGCTCCATGACTAATATGAACAAGTAGGCTGAAATAGGATCACCTTGTCTTACACCTTGTTTGCCTTTGAAATAACCATACAAACCACCCTCTCTAGTAATAGAATACCTAGGTGATGAAATACATGAGTAAATCCATGCCAAAAAAGGTTTGGGAAAATTCATTCTGGACATAATAGCTAAAATAGAAGGCCAAGCAATGGAATCAAATGCTTTTTTAATGTCAAGTTTAAGCATGCATCTTGGAGAAATATTTGATCTCTCATATCCATACAACAATTCTTGTGTCAAAAGAATATTATCACTTATTGATCTACCAGATATATAAGCAGCTTGGTTATTTGAGATTATAGAAGGTAAAACAGCTTGCAATCTATTTGACAAAATTTTAGAGATTATTTTGTAGATGATATTACAACAAGATATAGGCCTGAAATCTGAAACATCAGATGGATTACTTTTTTTGGGAACCAGAGTGATAGCTGTTGCAGCAAGACAATCAGGGAATTTGTTTTGCAGGAAAAAATATTGAATGGCTTTAATAATATCAGATCCAACTATATTCCAACTTTTTTGAACAAAATGAGCATTAAATCCATCAGGTCCTCCACAACTATTAGAATCCAGGCGAAAAACAGCAGATTCAATTTCATTTTGAGAAATTGCAGTAATCAAATCATTTGATTGAGAAATAGTAATTGTAGGGAGATTAATATGAAATAGAGGATTAATATCAGGAGTGAATAAATTGGATGGAGCCAGAATGGATTTAAAGTACTGAACAAAAGCCTCATTGATTCCTTCAAAAGTATTAACCATGTCACCAAACATATTCTTGATATGATGAATACATTCTTGATTCCTTTTTACTTTAATAAAATTATGATAGTACCTAGTATTCCTATCAGCCTCCTTCTCCATTCTCAAGTGAATCTTTTGTCTAAGTGAAGAGACTTTCTTTTGAATAGCATTATCCAGAGAATTTTTTAATTGTGATTCCAAATGAATTAAGGAAATATCAAATGGTCTCTCAGACAACATAGTTTGAATTCTATGAAGCTCATTTCTAATTTGAGTGGAAAGATTAAAATCCTTACCAAAAATGGTAGCAGACCACTTCCTAAGATGAAATTTAAGAGCCTTCAATTTGAAAGTAATATTCGACAGAGGATCCCTTCCAAATTGTAAGTTCCACACCTGCTTCAAAATAACAAAATATTCATCCTGCTTAGTCCAGAAATTAAAAAATTTAAAAGAGTGTTTTGTACCATGTATATCATCAATTCCACAATGAAATAATAATGGGCAGTGATCTGACAAAGATGGATTTAAGATATTATAAAAGGAATTTGGCCATAGTTGAAGAAGAGAAAAGTTTAAGAAAATATGATCAAGCTTACATAAAGTAGGATTACCACTCCTATTATTAGACCATGTATAGTCAGGACCAATGCTTTTTGCAGATAAAAGATTAGATTGAATTAGTGCACTGTTTAATGGAGAAATGTCTTTAAGAGATAAAGGGGTGCCACCAAGTTTCTGATTACTAGCATACATGGAATTGAAATCACCACCAATCAGCCATGGAGTAGTATCTGATTTTAAAGAAGGAAGGAAATTAAGAAAATCTTGTCTTAAAGATAAAGAGTTGTGAGCATAGACAGAAGTAAGATGAAAAGAAACATTTGAAGGCAAGTGCAAACAAAGATAGTGAATAAATTGATCAGAAGCATTTAATCTGGAAATTTTGAAAAAATTTGGATTCCATAAAGTAAGCAATCTTCCATGTTTGGCTTCAAGAAAATTATCATCATATAACCATGATTGAGCAATCAAATTCCTAGCCTTCAAAGAGGCATTTGTATCAAGCTTAGATTCAGATATACACATAATATGTATATTGTTTCTAAAAATAAGATTTCTAATATCAACTTGCTTTGAGGATAAATTAGCCCCTCTAATATTCCAAAAAGCAATATTAATCATTTAGAAGGAAGAGGAGGAAATATAGTGGTAGGATTTTTCCTAGTATGTCTATGATGAGAATTGCTTTTGGAAGAGGATAAAGGTAAGACTTCATGTGGCTTAAAATTTTTGCCTTTATTTAGATCATCAGAATTACCTACAATATTTTTCACAGATTGTGAATCAGAAAGCTCAATAGAACCAGAGGGTGGTGGTAATACAATATTATTTGGAGGGGACAAATGAAGATAAGGTGAATCAGGATTAAGGATGGAAGATTTAGCACTAAACTGAGAGGAACAAGAAGTTGAAGTGGATGTTGATGAGATTGGAGGAACAGAAGAAACTAATAAACTAGCAGATGGTGATGATTTTCCATTTATTATGAAGGAAGCAGATGGTTCAGAGACATAAGACACATCATTATTAGCAGGAAGATTATCAAGAACAGAAGCAGAAGAGCTAATGGATTGAATTAGAGTAGATTTGGAAGAGAAAACTTCACTGGCACTATTATTATTAGCAATAAGAGGAGTATCATTCAAGACAGCAAAGGAATTATTATTATCAGAAGAACATGAACTATTATTATTAAGTACTACAGATTCAACTTCTTTGCCTTTTTTCAACTGATTGCCAGCATCATAAGTAAAATTATTTCTATCCATTGAAACCACTTTCTTCTGTTTCCAAACTCCTTTATTCTTTTTTATTAACAATTCTCCAATTAACATCAACTGCACTACCATCCTTAATACCACCTTGATAATTATCTACCTTCATACCCACCATATGATTATTATCATCAGCAGTAACACAATCAACCTTCCCAACACTCTGCTTGCTCACAAACTCACAGGAAAAAGTATTGTGCCCAAAGACTTTACAATGAGTGCAGATACTAGGTTTCCAGTCATAAGACAGTTGTACATCAGGACAGTTACTTCCTAATTGCGGAATATTAATAGAACTTGGTAAATCACAATCAGGAGATATCTCCACAAGTGCTTTAGCGTACTTAAATCTTTGTAATTTTTCAGTGGAACTATCAAAACACATCAATCTACCAACGCGACATGCAAGCCAATTAATACCTACTAATGTCCAGAGAATGATGGGTATCCTGTGAAAATGGATCCAAATAGGTACCTTCTTGATCTGAGCTTGCGTTAAACCTATCGAAGGATCCCATTTTGTTATAATGAACATTCTACCTCTAATGAAAATTGGATCCGACTCAAGAACAAGATCTCTATCTTCAAGATTAGAAAACTTAAAGTAAAAATTATAACCATCAGATTTAAAATCAACATCACCTTTGAGTTTCCAGAATCTCTTCAAGAAATTGACCACAGTTAAAAAAGAAAGAGTACCATCCAGAAAGAATCCAACCAGGTGATCATTCCAATACTTAATACCTTCCTCCTTAACTACATCAGGCAAAACAGTGTTAGGCTTATCACGAGAAATATCAAAATGAATCGGTTTATAAGATCCAGCATTCCTAGGTAAAGATTTGAAGAGCGAAGACCAATTCGAATTTAAAGAAGGAGGAGCAAAAGGAACAGATGAATTCAAAGCAGACTCAGAAGCATGAGTAGAAGAAGAAGAAGGAACAGAAGACGAAGAAGTTGAAGCGGAGAGATGAGAAGAGACTAAAGGTGGAAACGAGGCAGAAACAAGAGAGAAAGAGGAGGAAGAAGGATCAGGCGCCATTAAGATTTCAAACGGAAGCAGACAACATGGTTTTGGAAGTTAAAGGAATGGATGTTAAATTGGGGTTTAACTAGAAACTCAATTAATAATTAATTAAACATTATTATTTAATTAATTAAGTTTAATTAATTGTAATTAAGAATTATTAATTAAAGATTGTTAATTAATGATCAAAGATTAATTAATTGAGTAATTAAGTAATTAAGAATGAATTAATCAAGTAATTAAGATTTGATTAATTTGTAATTAGAGAGTTGTTAATTAAGTAATTAGAGTTACTTAATTAATATTTAAGATGTACTTAATTTGTAATTAAGTTTTATTAATTAATAATTAGGTTTTATTAATTAATACCTAAAGGATGATTAATCTATAATTAAATATTAATTAATTGATTAATCAAAGGATGATTAAGGATTAATCAAAGGGTAATTAAAAATTAATCAAAGTTAATTAAAGATTAATCAAAGGTGATTAAGGATTAATCAAATGGTAATTAAGGATTGATTAATTTGTAATTATGGATTAATTAATTTGTAATTAAAGTTGTTAAATAATAATTAAGTTTGTTAAATAATAATTAAGGGATAATTAACTAGTTAATTAATGATTAATTATAAGATTACTTATGAATTAATAATTTGTAATTAAGAGATATTGATTAATAATTAAGGTTATTAATTAATATTTAATGGATAATTAATTAGTTATTTAAAGGTTAATTAACTGATTGTAAAAGTAATTAAGGGTTGATTTCTTTGTATTAAAGGAGATTAATTAATAATTGAGGTTTATTAATTGATAGTTAAAGGATAATTAATCTGTAGTTATAGATTAATTAATTGATTTATAAGATAATTAAGAAGTGATTAATTAATTAAATGTCTGTAATTAATTAATGATTGTTTGAGCAGGATTAGGTGATTAATTCTTAATTAATTTAATTTAAGGTGATTAAATTAATTATAACATGGATTAATAATTCCTTATTATGCATGATTGTTCGTGTAGAATATCTGTATTGGATGATATCTATTGAGTGATATATATTATATGATATCTATTGGATGATATCTATTGGATGATATCTATTGGATTATATCTATTAGATGATATGTTGGGATATTCTGTGATATGATATTGGATATATCAGTGATAAATTTGTGATATTTATCTATGTTATATGCTGTGTGAATTCAAGTATTGAGTTGAATTGAAATGAATTGTTTTAAACTTTAAAACAATTTGGACCTAAAAGATGGTGTTTTGGATTTCGATGAGACCAAGATCGGGTTTCCAGAATTGGATATCCTAAAACCACATCGATCCAAATTAAGCGTTAGGTCATGAATCTCAAGTGAAGATAAAGATTCAGAGTGCAAGGTTATCGTTGTTAACTCTGAAGGTGATTCCAAAATGAGTGTAACGAGATAATGCCTTCAGTTTCGTTCGAACCCGGAACGAACTTGTATGGATTGAATGCTTTTAGAACATCGTTAGGTGGACAATGAGCATTCTAAGATAGATGTGTTCTATAAAGGGAATCGTAGCCTCAAGCTTCATCAACTGGGAATGGCTAAAACATGGGAGGTGCAGCAAGGCTAAGTGGGTCATGCCCAAGTAGACGAGATTTACCCCTGTCTAGATGTCCCTTTTTATTCGGCTGTGTGGGCAGTTGGATCTGTAGCCAACTGCAGGGTTGTGTTGTTCGGGACTGTTCAGTAAGGAATGGTCCCGGCCTTATATTGTAGGGGATCTAGGGTGGATCCTCGGTACGTTGATCTAGGCCACGTACTGTGACGGGCGGTACCCCAGTCGCCCTACCATTGTATGGAATCCAATCTCCAATAAGTACCGTACGTTTTGATTGTGCCCAACTATGTTGGAACGTGAGATGTAAGCATTCCAACTATTGCTGTATTTTACTTGAAAACTCTAGACCCTATTATAATATCACTGGATTTCCTTTCAAATGTTTTTCTTAGCATAAGGAAAAAACTTACCCGTGTTTATGTGTGGGAAGTCTTATGTGATACCTTTTATTTTCAAAGGTTTGCAAAAGTTAAGCAACTTTTAACCGTTTACTCACACCAGACCCATGTCTGACCCGGAGTTTATTTCTGTTTTTCTTAAACTCTTGGGTACTCAAATTTTTTTGAGTAGTCGAGAGATCATGTTTTGGCTTGACGAATATTGGAGAGCATGGAGCAGGAGTCCAGACGTAGCTATATCTATATTTTCGCTGAGTTGTGTTGTAGTCTTTTTCTGTTGCATTTGGAATGTAATGGATTGACAGAACTTTATAACTGTCTAATGTGAATGGTTGTTGTATTTGTGTAACTCTGATGTAAATGACTATGTAATATTTATATTATATATTATATTTTGTTCCGTTCCGCTGTGAGATTCTGATATTATTGAGTTCTTCTTCTTTCTATTCTATTTCTATCTATTTCCTTCTTATCGATGATGCATCTTTCTGTGGAATGAAGGGCGGGTCGTCACATTTTCTTTATGCACCAATTTATCCTTATTAAAATATATATTGATATTATTTTTATTTAATAAAATTGTATATAGTTTTGAACTTTCTTTCATTTACATCTCTTATCAGCACACATGTATGTGTATATTCTTTGACTAAAGAAATTTGAAACAAATGATGTTTATCATCCCATTGAATCAGCACTTAACTAATGTAAAAAAATAATGAATTTTACATATGGTTTTATACATATATATTACGTCATCTAACTTAAGCATGGGTACAAGCTTGGTGTGTTTTTTAACTGAAGATCGACTGATGCACTAATTGTTTTAAAAGAGATTTCGTATGTAAAGTTTCATTTCATACTACTTGGTAAATGAAAAAAAATTGTATGCATGGCTCTAGATGCACCAATTTTTAATATTGGATTTAGAAAGGCATCAGATCTTCTATTTCAAAATGCAAGTTACTTCATATGGCTTTGTTGAGAAAAGTTGTACGGATATTGTTGTCAAAGTATCAAAAATTGCTAAAAATATAATAACGATATTTGATTTCCATGTAAATATGATATTATATTGAATATTAACATACTTGCTTCGCTTTGGTGGCATGTATTTTTTTTTTTTTGGAAAAGGTACTTTATTAATAATAGAAAGCATATACTTCCTTGATATGCCTCATTAAAACCTTACAACCCCCCTAACCTATATGGGTGCCTTGTAAGGAAAAAGAGTACATATCAATTCCATATATTAACAATACAAGGAGACAAAATGAAGCTAAGCAGTCAAACAGATAGAGGAGGAACTACAAGTAGAAAAAATCTCAAAACCATCCGTACGAACTGCTAACTTCAGAGGTCTAAACAGCTAACTCCTACCTAAAACTCTTAAACACCAAAACAACCCAAGAACAAAACCGCACCGATCAGGAGACCAATCATAATTGGACACGCAGAAAGAGCTTGGAAAAAGAAAATTAGTTCGATCCCAAAACTCTGAATCAATTTTAGCTTCAGCCATGGAGGTGGGTGAGGATAATGAGCTTCTTCCAAAAGATTGACGAAGTATAGTTCCTCAAAATGCTCGTTCGTACCACAGATACTTACTTCAAGGAGGTCGAAAGGCCTCATGCAGATCTGACACCATAAAAAGATTAGACAAGATAAGTTTTTCTTCCTCGTTTAGCTTGTGGATCTGAATCTTTTGTAGCAGTAGGTGTTTGCTTTGAATGAGAATTTGTTTAATTTTCACTTCTACTGGTTCATTTATTCCATCAAACACCCGTTTGTTGCGTTCGCACCATATATTCCAGATGATGTTGGTACATATAATGCTTGTAATACATGAAATATTTGGTTGCATTTTGCCCTGAGCTTCTTGAATATCAGCCAGAAGTTTGCAAATTTCGTAACTATTTCCCTGAAAGATGTTGAGTTTAGGGATGATGTTATCTATAATTCTTCTTGAGTACGTGCATTGGAAGAAGAGGTGGTCTCTGTTTTCTTTGTCATTGTCACATAGAACACATTTTTGGTCTACCATAGTAGACCATTTGCTAATCTTATCTTTTGTCTGCAATTTGTCTTTGAAGGCCAAAAGAGAACAAATTGACATTTTAGGAGCGCAACCTTTATCCCAAATGAGCTTAGTCCAATCGTGTTCAACGTATTTATTTCTAAATTCCTGCCAGGCTGACTTAAGAGAGAAATTGCCTTGTTTGCTGGGTAGCCACCACCAAAAATCTTGTTGAATATGGTTGTGTATGTTAATTTGTTTAATAACAGTATGAGATTGAGTTGGAATACTATTGAGGTTTTGCTTCCACTTTTTATTATGAATGAGTTCAGAAACTGTTTTATGGCAACCCCTCAAAGTATACATACTGTTCCATCCATATTTATCAATTAAAGAGGAGACTTGAATCCATGGATCGAACCAGATGTCAGTTGTGTCTCCATTCACAATTTTTCTGTCAATATGGCCTTTGCACCATTGTCTGGCTCTAAGTATGGTTTTCCAAGTGTGGGAAGCGTTATTGTTCATTCTGACAGTCCAAAAATTAATATTATTACAGTATCTGTTATGCATCCATCTTGCCCACAAGGAATTACCATTAATATAATTCCATAGCAGTTTAGTTGCTGAGGCTGTAGCTAAATCTTCAATTCTCCTAATTCCCAAGCCCCCTTCTCTTTTTGTTTTGCATACTTCATTCCAGCTCAATTTATGTGATTTAGATTTCCATAAGAAGTTTGCACATAAAGAATTGATCTTATGAATGATTGTTGCAGGGAATTGTGCTATCTGTAACCAAAATTGCAGCATGGGGTGGATAACTGACTTGATCAGTTCAACTCTACCACTGATATTGAGGAATCTGGTTTGCCAATTATTAAATTTTTTGTTGATTTTATCAATCAACCATCCAAAGTCCCTTGTTTTCAATGCATTATTGGAGAGTGGGATTCCCAAGTAGGTAATTGGCAAATTATCAATTTTGAAATTGATAATTTCTTCAATTTCCTTTTTATCCCTGGCACCTTTACTGAAAAAGATTTTTGATTTTTCAGTATTTAGTTCCAGTCCTGCAAATTTCCTCATCTTTTGTAGAATGTTATGGATAGTATTTGCATTTTTGGTAGTAGCTTTTGCTAAAATGAGGATGTCATCAGCATAGAGTAGATGAGTAATTATTGGTTCTACTTGATAAATTGGGCTGATATTTCCTTTGAAGTATTCAATGTCCAAGTTAATAGTGAGATATTCCATGGCTATAGAAAAAAGATATGGCGACAGAGGGTCACCTTGTCTGATTCCTCTCGAGCTGTTGATAAAATCATGTGGGGCACCCTCTACTAAAACTGAAAATGATGGAGTAGAGATACACTCGTATATAAGATTAGCAAAGGAGATTGGGAATCCCATCGATTTCAGCATATGATGAATAAATTCTCTATTGATCTTGTCATAGGCCTTGTGCAAATCAATTTTTAAGCAAAAATTATTCGAATTTTTCCTGTTAAAACTCCTGACCATCTCATAGGCAAGAAGAGAGTTTTCTGATATAAGCCTGTTTGGGATAAAAGCATTTTGATTAAATGATATAAGCTCATTCATGTATATTTTCATCCTATTGCACAGAAGATTAGAGAGAATTTTATATGTAATATTACATAAAGAGATAGGTCGAAAATCAGTCATCTTTGATGCTTCTGGAATTTTTGGAATGAGGCAAATGAAAGTGTGGTTAATTTCTCTGATTATTTTGCCAGAATGGAGAATATCATTCATAGCTTTCCAAATATCCATTTTAATTTTATCCCAATGAAGTTTAAAGAATTTAGAATTGAGGCCATCCGGTCCGGGAGAGCTATTTTCATTAATTTGGAAAACTGCCTCTTTAATTTCCTCCAATGAAAAAGGATTGCCTAATTGATTCTTTGCATTGTCTGATAAAATTTTCTTGCAAATAATTTTTGGAAATTGATTTTGATTATGAGGCAGTTGAAAAAGATCTGAGAAATATAGAGAGGCTTCATGAGCAATTTTTTCTGATGCTGAAACCCACATTCCCTGTTGATTAATCGTAAAATGATTTTTACGACATGCTTTGTAATCTGCAATTTTATTGAAAAAAAATTCAGTTGGTCTGTCTCCCATCGTGAGCCAGTTGAATTTCATTTTCTGTTCGTTGTCAATGGCCAATTTCCTCATCATATAATGTAACTTATCACAGTTATTAGAGTATATTTGCAGCAGATTATTATCAGATGGGTTAGTCAGAATTTGTTTATAAGTTTTATTGTTATGATCTTTCAAACTATTCAACTCTTTCTGCAAGTTTGTTTGATTATGAGCCCATTTCTTCAAATTATGCTTCACCTGTTTCAGTTTGCAGAGGAGGGAGTACAGGGGATATCCATCGAAATGAGATTCCAGAGCCTCATTGACTACTGAGGAATAGTCAGAGTAGCAGTGCCAGGAATTTTTGTATTTAAATGGTATGTTTTTCTTTTGTGAATTCTGGACATGTAAGATGATAGAGATCTGTGTGTGGTCACTTATTGAATGATTACCAAAATGTATGCCAAAGTTGTTAAATTGGTTGATCCAAATGTAGTTAACAAAAACTCTGTCAATCTTACTATGAATAGAGAATAAGTTACCTCCTCTCCACGTGTAGAAATTTCCCGAGAATTCAGGTTCCACAAGTTTAGAAGAATTAATACAGTCCAAAAAACTTGAGTCCCCATTAGAGCTCATAATACCTCTGTTTATCCTTTCATTATTATATAGGATAGTGTTAAAATCACCAGCCACTAACCACGGCAGATTAATAAACTTGGATAAAGTTTTGATGTCTTCCCAAAGATACTTACGACCTTCTTCGTCGTTAAAGGCATAGGAAACTGTACACACCATACTTGTATTAGAAGCATTATGAAGAATACAAGTAATGGATTGGTCCGAAGTATGGAGAACAATAGTGGTCCAGATATTTGAGTCCCAAATAATCATGATTCTACTTTTTCGATCATCTGAAGCGTTGTGTGACATTTTCCAATTATTATCTAATTTGTACATAAACTTTTCAATTGAATTAGAAGAGAGCTTGTTTTCTAGAATACCAATAAAGGAATATTTATTCGTTTTCGCAATGTCAATAATTTCTAATTGTTTGTAGAGGGCATTCATCCCCCGAATGTTCCAAATTAGGAACTCCATTAACAGTTTATATTAGGCTCGCTACTATCTTCCATGGGGGTAGCTTTCCCCAAGTTCTTTGTTTTTTTGGATTTCTTATTTTTGTTTTTTAATTGACTAACAAGATTTGACCATTCAGGGTTTTCAACCACTTCAGAGTTCAATGATGCTTTAAACTCAAAAGGCACTTCCTCTGATCTTGTTTTACGCGAAGGCTTGTTTCTGATAATGTGTGAAGATTCCATAGTCTCTGTCTCTTGTTGAATGGCTGAAATGGTACTATCGGTGATGGTATTTTCCTTGTTCTGGATAGGAACTGCAATAGAACATGATTCCTGATGTAATATGCGGGAGGATGACTGAGTTAGCATGTTCAAGTTGGACGCCCTATCTGTATCGTTGTTATAAGTTAACTTGGAAGTATTCATACATTCATCTGTTGTTTGGTCTACTTGTATATACTCTAAACTTACTTGATTGTGATCAGTTGTCGTAACATTAGTACTTGCATTGATGTGAAAGTTATGTGTTGGTTCAGCATGCGTCTTTTGGCCATACTGCCTTGTTGTATCCATTGTTTCGACTTGATTGCTTAACTTTGTGTTATCATCACTATTTTTTAAAACGTTTTCATTTTCATACGAATCTATAGCCATCTCTGTATCTTTGTTCACTGTGGTACAGTTCTCTTTAGGGAGCCATACCTTGGTGAATTGACAGTGTATTTCAGCGTGTCCAAAACTCCTACAGTTTGGACAAATACTCGGTTTCCACTCATAATTCACCGCTTGCCATATAATTTCGTCTTTATCATTAAGAATTGGAATTTTGATTGGGAATGTGAAGTTGCTATCGATTTCAATGAGAACTCTGGCAAAAGCAATTTTAATAATTCCTTCAGTAAATTTGTCAAGCCTGATTGGAGTTCCGAGTACTGAGGCTATCCGACTAATTCCTTCTTCTGTCCAGAAATCAAGTGGCAAATTGGGAAGACGAATCCAGATCGGAATAGTCTTAAGTAAATCTTTATTAAGTTGCATTCCTGGGTTCCATCTTTTCATCATCATCAGTTTCTTGTTATAATAGTATGGTCCACCCTCAAGAACGTTCAGACAATCTTTTTCTTTACTGAATTTAATCACATAGAATCCGTTCTCCATTGAAAAAATCGAGAATTCTCCCATTGGTTTCCATACTCTCAATATATATTCTTTGAAATATGGATAATACGGTTTCGGACCAACAACGTATACAACAATAGCATTTCTCCATTGATTTCTAGCATCTGAAATCACTTCGGAGGACATTTTAGCGCATTTTATAGAATTGACTTCACGGGGCTGGTAAAATTTTAGTGGAATAGACGTCTGAATATTGTTGCCTTTGACAACCTCATTCCACGCTTTGCTAATCGGGGAGGCATAGTTCCAATTTGGAGTTTTCTTAATATTCATAGGACTATTATGCGGATTCGTCACAGGGGGAACAGGGATCTGATTGTTATTCAAAGGACTTGTGATATTACCTGCTCGATTGAAGCCTTCTGACTGGTTTGATTTCTTGAGATGGCGAACACTTGAATTTGATTTGATTTGTCTCTTCCATTTACGAGTTATCACAGGCGTAAATCCATCGTCATCGACACTATTGTTATGTTCCATTCGCGGAGGTTCGAAGCCAGGGGGGTGATCAGGCGGAGAAGGAGGCGGATCTGCCATTGGGAGGGGTTGAAGGCAACAGGAGGTGGAGGCTGCCATAGAACACGGGGTGAGAAGAGGAGCGACAGCAAGGGCAGACGGCCGGTGCTGGGGCGAGTAGTGATGGACGGCGGCTAATTAGGGTTTCAGCGGCTAATCAGGCTGCCATGACTCAACTTCTTTTGTTATTTGGATTGCGGTGGGCGTGCCTTTTCTTTAGCATGACCGATATAACTATGCTGTTGGACATTTATATAAGTCGTATTTTGTTGGACTTTTGATTTGAAAGTCTAAAATTTAAACTGCATGTCCTATCATATTTGTATTTGCTTTTAACTAATATCTTACTGTCAAATTAAGTTCCATTGGAATAAATGGATAATAAATAGCATATTGTTATCGTTATGAGAGAAAAATTCAATGTAAATGATTAGTAATAATAAACCATGTGAGTATGATAAAATTTTAGTCTATCGTGTCAATATTGTCCTTAACTACTCAAATTAAGAACTGAATATTGGAAAGATATAAACTATAGTTTTCATCCTAGCATTAACATGACTCTAATGTTTGGTATGCATAAAATTATGCATGTCTTCAAATTGATAAAAAGTATATAAGAAAATATGTTAATTCATTTCAAATAACTTCAAAAATAGAAAGCTGAGGGCAGAGAAACCCAAAAACGTTGCCATATTAAACTGAATATTACTAAGTTTCCAACCAAATTGATTTTAATCTATTGATCCGTGCAGCACACGGGGATTTCCACTTGTGTGTGTGTTATAGCTTATGTCAATTTATCTCTAAGTTGGACAGACGGGAAAATGAACAAGGACTTTCTTTGTTAACTCTGCTAAAGGTTTTCATCTCCCAAATTTGGAAAAAAGGAATGCTAGACGCTTTGTAGGGAAGGAAAGCAATGAGCAGCCATGATAGCTACTTTGAATAATGCCTTTGCTAGGGCTTTTAAAAGCCCTATCTTTCATTTTAACTCTTCACTTATTAACTATTGGAGTTAGCTTTTGTGGCATATAGTTTCTTAAATGCAGTTTGTGAGTGTGCCCCTTGTATTTTCTTTCTTTGTTTTCAATTATAGGAGTGACTAGCATGTTAGTTGCCTCTTTTTTGTGTGTCTATTCTTTTATTAATAAAATTGGAAGGGTCAGTATAAAACCCTGCTAGCTTTGCAAAAAAAAACTTATGTCACATTTGTTTTATGCATCGGGAAGAGATGAAACGAGCTCGAGTCATTTCTTTAAATAACATCTAATGAGAACAAAATGAAGTAAATGAATGTAAAGTGTACCATCGTAATTGGCCCCATCCATTCTATTTGGTGCCTAAGTAGACCAAATAAGAGAGCCAGGTGCTTACATATCTGGTTTCAGTACATCATCATCTTGAAAGCAAAAATCTTTTTCACTTGGACCATTCTTAGGAAAATATTGCAATTTATCGAGCAGAAGTGTGAAGTATATGAAACAAATCACAAGCTATGCTGGCTCTTGCTACAATCGATAAGCTGCTGCATTTGCAAAAGCATAAAAATATATTATCAAATGGAATTTAACATAACATAAATATGATAATTATAATCTTCAAATTTTCAGGACTATTTCTTTGAAGCTCGCACAACATTTTTCTTGAAAAGCCACCTTAAATTTTCACGCCCCTTGTTAATTTCCTTCATCACGACAACATATATTTTCTTTTTCAAAAGAGTACTTTTATGTTTACCCACCTACTTGTATGCAACTCTTATCGTGTTTACATAGATGTGTATATTGGTTCAATTCATTATTGTCTTTCAGTCCCAATCAAAAGTCCACTTCTATTTTATTATCAATGCATCACATCAACAACCACATGATGAAGACTTTCATTAATCGTGAAAATTATGTGTACATTGTCAAAAACCAAGCATTTTCTAGAAAACTACATCCACAGATCATCAAAATCTTTTGTGTGTGCGCGTGACACACGCGCATGTATTAATATTACTGTTATTAGTTTCAATATCTAATTAAATTCTATTAAATAATATATATTTATATATGAATTCGAATTTAAAATTTGTATTCTTTTGTTTTTTATAGAATATATATTAGACATAAAAATTGTAAAATTAAAATGTATTACCTTCCGAAATGACCGTAGTGTTTCCTATCCAAGGACCCTTCTTTGATATTAGTAACATAGTTGCAATGTTTATTGAAAATTAAATTTTAGTTTTTTGGAGAATCAAAGTTATATCTTAAAATGGAGGCAACAAGGTTTTATTAAAAGTAACGAGTTAAAAAAGTGTCTGATTCTTCATATTACTCCTTAAAAAAGCTTGACACAATTATCAGTTAAACTAATCTTTCAATTACTCATTCATCATTAGAATCAATCTTTCCACCTCCAGTGACCCCTATAACCAAATATATAATGTATATTGTACCAACCTTTCTATAAAAATAACTATAATTTTTGCTCATGCAAATTACCCTTTTTGAAAAAAATGTAGCATACAGTTTTCATTCTGTAGCAGAAATTAGTCATATATTATTTTCTATAGCTTAACATATTCGTGTTGGATAAAAGTCAAATTTATTTTTGAATGCATTTTTTTAAAATCATGGAACTTGTAGGGAATAAATAGGCATGTCGATTACACAATACTCATTAAAATCAATTGAATATGTAATAATCTACTCCTCAAACTAATCTACGAAGGCAATACAAATATTTATTTAAACATATGGGCCGTAAAAGATAGTCCTTGTGTGCAAAATTGACGGGGAGCGGTAGCGATCTAGGGTTTTTAAAATTGACATGGATGAGTGAGATTTAGGGTTTGTAAAATTGACGCAGACTAGTAGAGGTTAGAGTTTGTGCTAAAATCCATGGAGAACCATACCAAATCCATATCGGACCAAATTTTTGCATATAAAATTTTACTTACCTAGGGCTTGTAAACTGACGTAGGTAAGCTGCAAATTAAAGGAGGAGTTGATATAATACGACGATAGTGGTAAAATGTTGGAGAGAAGTAGTGAGATATGACAATGGAGGAAAAGTTATTAGGGCTTGGTCAGTTCTGAGAGAAGAGGGAAAAGGAAGACTTTTGATAGGTAATAAGATTTTAGCATTGGCGGGGAAGGCGGGAAATTTTGGTAGCGTTGGGAAAAGGGGAAAAATAAAGTGAAAAATAACAATAGTTGCAATTACCATTGAAACGCTGTCATTAAATGCATCTAAAAGCATATTTTCTTGTAGTGCTGTAGGAAAAAATCAGTGAAACTATTTGGTGATAACACAAATAACATCGAATATAAAAATCACAAATAGAAATTTAGAAATCTCATAAAAGAGGAAAAGCACCAAACTCCAAGACTGGCGAATAAGTTTACCCACGTGCATGTAACTCCAAGACGTATGTGTCAATAAAATCTAAGGTGGGTTTTACTCTCATAAAAACTTTATGATAGGCGAGAGCCATAGAACTTTAAGATAGGTGCGAGACCTATAAACTCCAAGATGGGAACAAGTCATAGAAATTACATGATGAGTACAACACCTATAAAAACTCCAAGATAGGTACAAGACCTATAGAACTCCAAGGGCAAATCATAAACTCACCGATATAAGTGTTATGTAATTTCAAATAGAAATCGAATAGGTAAAAACCATGTGTCCCATACCACATAGGTTTAGTTAAACATTATTATATGATAGTAAATTTCACTCGTGTGTATAAATGGCTCAATTGAACAAGTCCAAAATTAACTGGTAGAACAAACTTGAGCATTCCATACCACTCGTTTTATTAAACCGTTTAAGTTAATTCCTCATTCAATGGATGTCGTGCAATTTTATAAAATATTTCATTTTAAAATCATTCCCGTAAAATATTGGCTTATAAGTGGAATATATATACATATATACACACACACACACACATATATATATATATGTATATGTATATATCGGTACACTTTTTAAATGATTTCTCCAAATCATCTTTAAACCATTGTTAATGAGAATAAATAGTGTATATAGATACATACATACATACATACATACATACATACATACATACATACATACATATATCTAAAATTCTTTATATAGCGATTAGATTGGTACTTAAAAAGATTTTGATAAAATGGTTTGATTTAGAAATCAACCTTTTATAAATTCAAGTTGAAAATGTGCGTCAAAAAGTTGTATATTACTCCAAAGACCCATAGAACAATTCTATGTTATAAAACACCAAAATTAATTCATCAATTCACAAATCAAAAATATGAAAATGGCAATGAAGTTGATACGAAATGAAACTTCAAAAACAAGCAAACAACATCGGGAGATCAACTAGACAAATGTATAGCGAAAGGAGCAATAGAGGACCCAAAGAACACAGCCTACGGCTCAATCTCAGGCTATGATCGGTGCACCGGTCGGGTAAACCGATCCACCCATTGTGTCACCTGGGCTGACTCCCAAGTGGCTCCGATGGACTTCCGATGATTCGATTCCGCTTGTTTCTCATTTGCTACCTCTTTGGAGGTCTGAAGCACTGTATTAGCACTCATGCAAGCATACAAACATATAAAATTGGGTGCAAATCATGATTATATATGGTAAGTTTTCAGCAAATAAAGAATCAAATTCAAAGTGATAATAGATTTAACAGCGGATTATGTTCACTATAGATTCAACCAATTCAACCAACAATCGCATGCATTCATTATAGACTAGAAGTGTGAGTAAAACTCGACTTATTATCCAAAAAGCTTCAAAGTTACATGCATCAACCCTAAGTCAAATCAACTAAAAAATCCCTAAATTTAATCCCCAATGCTATGCGAATTTGACATAGAAAACCTAAATATTTTTCCATGAAATTTTAGATGAAGGTGCATGCATGAGTTAAGAACAACATATCCAAATTTCTAATTTTCTGATTTTCCTATAATAAATTATGATTTTTCTACTAACCTGCATTTTTTATCCAGATTTCAACAAAAATAGCTTGCGAAAATAACCACCTTTAACCATCAAACTTTAATGAAATTGCATGAAATTTTAAAAAGAAGTGCCAGAACATGGCAGAAACAAACTTCCCAAATTTGAGAATTTTTAGCAATTTATTTAAATTTATTTAATTTTGAAAGAGGCTAGGGCTTGTGAATTTGGGGAAAAGAATGTTCACTGTCTTTCTCAGTTGAAAACAGAAAGTGAGAATATGAGGAAAAGAACGTACAAAAGATTGTATTTCTCAAATTTCTTAAATGGGCCAAGTGTGGATTTAATCCAAAAAGAGACAATAAAGTACAATTTTTCCATGCATAAATAATTACACTACTAAAACCAATGTTTTAACTCATAACTTGATTACATAAACTACACTAATTTATAACGTCAATCTTAGACCACTTATTACATTTTTGGAAAAAGAAGAAATAAATTCAAACTTTTAATTAATAAATAAAATTACATTTTCAATCTGAAACCAAATTTGGATAAAATAGTCTTTTATATTATAATTCAATATGTTAACCTCAAAACTTAACTAGTCAAGATTAACTCCATTTTCATATTTCCAAGGTGATCAAATAATTCATATAATCATACTGGGAAATAAAATAATCCCATATTTCATAATTACATTTTTACCATTTTATTTTATATAATAGAAAATAATTAAATCACCTAGAAATATTATCATTACACTAAAATTCTCCAAACATTCATTTTCCACTAGAAAATTATTTACATGTGCTCTTTCCATATTATTCCAAATTCTAATTTAAATTTGAGATTAAAATCCCCAAATCTCTTAATTATTAAACTATCACCGTATAAGTTATATTTTAACTTAATTTTAGGTAATGAAAATACTAGGATTGTTATAGATGAACTGGTCACAATCTCTCTAGTTCAATTTCTCCAGAACATGGGAAACATGGGCAAGAACGTGAATTAGAGTTTTCTAATGACCTACGGCAATAATAGAGGAGAGGGGGGCATTGTTTGAGGGATCTTTTTGCTTGTTTAATGAATTTTTATATTCTTCTGTAATTTCACAAATCATCTCTGATCCTTACGAACAGCTGTGTAGAAACTCATCAAAAACTTCAAAAAAGTTGAAGTGGACGTAGGCTTCTGATTAGTCGAACCTCTATAATTGTTGTGTGCTTTTGTTTTTTCTTGTTTTTTATGTTTTTCAATTATTTTCTTCATTTTATTCTCTACTTATAATTTTTAGGTGTTTGTGCTAACTTTTGGCATAAACATTTTGGTGCTTTCATTGGGAGCTAATGATATCAAGCTATTGTGATCTATTTTCTACTTTTGGATTGTTCAAATCCATAAGGTAGATCCTTCAGTCTTGTTATTGTAATATGTGACTACTCAGATTTCCATAGAGTCTATTATAGGATTAATTGAAGTAATGACCCTTCGAAAGGTGAAATCCATTGCCTCTAAACACTACAAGAAAAATCTAGTTTCTGTAGCAAATACTGGTAGCATTTCCTTCCAAGTGCAACTAATATTTATTCTAATAATAAAAAAAATTCTTTTACCGCTGCTAAAAAGTTTTCCACCCGTCTCGCCAATAATTTGGGTCAAAAAATATGCATTGCACAAACACTTCGTTACTTTTCTTCCTTTTCCTCTTTATGTTATTCTATTTAGTTGAAAAGGAAAACCAAAAGAAATTCACAATCTTCACAAATCACTTTTCACGCATTCTTCCATTTTAATTTTGTTCTCCCTCAATAGGAAAAAATTCACAATCTCCATAAATCTCAAAATCGCGCTGCCGAAAACATCTCGACCTAAAAAACTCATGCCTTATGCTTCTCCATGCTGTCGTTGGTTTGAGTATAGATTGCCAGGGAAGTCGCATGTCGTTGCTATTCGTCTTGAATCGTTGGACCTGAAGTCGCATGAACCTCGAGGTTGTTACCGATTGGAAATTGCTTCATCGAGGATGTTATCATGGTCAAAAGATTGCAATTGAGATCTAAATGACATTGCTTGTGTCTTGTCAAAGTTCGTCATCTTGCATCATCGTTAAGTTGATTGCTGCTGCTGAATAATCAGAGCATGTGCCGCAGTTTAAATCTCACTTGAGATTCTATATTGTTGCTTGGAAGAGATGCTTGGGCATGAATCTAAATGGCGGTGGTGATGCCATTTATTAAAACATTTAGAAGTATTAGTAAAACACTTAGAAATATTATTATAACTTTTTTAAAACCTAGTTTGTAATACTCAGGTTGGATAATTTATTTTTGTATACAATGGAGAAGTAATGTCGTCAAATAAAGCAAAACAGAGAGCTAAAGCTTATGAAGATGAAGGTTAGCACTTACATCTTATTCGCTAACTGCTTATGTGTGTTCTTCTTTCTTTTGATTTACACTTTCCCCCATCGAGTAATTTATAATCTTCACTTAACTCATAAAATTTGGCTTATATTCTGGAAATAGAGATGGTAAGTGTACTTATAAATGACTTAAGGGGGTATCAGCGAGATTCAAGTTAAACAGTAGGAGTTTATTTGCTTTCTCTTGTTATATGCTTTGTCTCTTATTGTAAAATATATGATTCAACTATTTTGTTATTTGACTATTTTGGTTATGCAAATTTTGTGTAAATATGGTTTCTATAGTGTATCATTTCAAAGTTTTGAGTCAAAAGGGGATTCGAATTAGAGTTAGGATTTGAGTCATAACCAAAACCAAGTTGTCACTACCAAAAAGTATCATCTATATATTTTCTCCTGATATTCTAGAGAAAAACAAAACATTGATTATGCATAATGATGTTGACCAAAATGTATCATCTATGTATTTTTTTGTTAAGTCGTGATAGTTTACCATTTTGATAACAGACAAAGGTATCTACACAAGAATGAAACTTCTATGCAAGTGAAAATATTAATGGAATAAAGCATGTCTCGTGATACCCCCAACCCAAAGTTAGTGAAGTTGATGCATATATTTGTAGAACATTTTAGTATGTGATTTTGTCCTTTATTGACTCTTTCTCCATTTTCTTTTCACGCACATCTATAAAAGTTCATGGAAGTTAATGGCACTATTAAAATCTTGATCTAAATAGAGTATGACTATATTGTCTAGTCATCTGCATTTGATGCTTAGTGAATTATTCACATCATTGAACAGTTGAATAATTGTTAATATGTTCATATTCAATATATTTATTCATTAAATATTTTTGATAATTAATTTTGTACGTCTTGAGATATATAATGTAAAGGGTAGTGTATGATCTTTTTTGTTATTTTTGGAGTTATATCGAATATATGTCTAAAATAAAATAGTTTAACAGTTATATTCAAAATTATTATATTATGAAAAAATGATCAAAGGGATTGATGAATGGAACTTATGTGATGATATATAATTTGAATTTGTGAACCATTGTTTACATAATAGATCATCAAAAATATTGGAAATATACGAGTTCTAAGCAATGATATGTAGTTCTAAGTATGTCTCAAGTGAAGAAGTGTTCGGGGTTAGTTAATGTGCTCTGTCTTTACTGTGTGAAGCCTAACTTGGTTTGTTTGAAGAGTCTTAGTTCGGTTAACAATAGATATTTGTTTGGTTGAAGTGTGCGACTAATGTGTTTCAGCGTTAAACTGAGATGCTCCAAGTTTGGATTGGATTAATGCTATATAACTATTGTGCTAAAGCGTGAGAAGATAAACTTGGTTGAATTCCTTCAGCCACAAGCAGCTGCAAGGAAAAGCTCCAGTAGTGATGCACGAGTATTGATGTTCAGGCATGGAAGAGCAACTAAGCTTGAATGAGATGGCCGGAAGATACAGCTGGTGCTAGTTGATGAGCAGATGAGTGACCGGCCTGAGCATGGAGTAGATGATGGCAATAGGACATGAAGAAAATTATCGATGCTAAATGTAACGACCCGGAATTTCACTGCCTTAATTTTAATTAATTAATAATGATGGTAAAATCATTTTAAAAATTTATTTATCAGATTAAATAAATCGTAGAAAAATTGAAAATGTGATCGAAGAACATTTTTCGAAATTTTGACCTTTCGACACAGGAATATTATCGAGAACGTTGTTTGTCTTTGTGCACGATATGTACATATATGTACATATATGTAAGAATTAATTAAATAGATTATAATACACTTAGAAATAGATTATCATATGTTAATTTGGATTAGCATAGTTTTAAAAATAATAAACATTTTATATAAATATATATATTAAGTATTGTCACATCGTAGATTTTGCTATCATTAACCATCATCATATCTTGTCACATCTTAGAAGTAATTAATAATTAAACTTATACATATATAATGATGTGAAAATTCATGGTTTTCAAATAATATATATATATATATATATATATATATATATATATATATATATATATAAAGAAAGCGAGGTGACAGCTCATAGATTTAAATATAATAAACATTATATATAAGTGTTGTCGCATCTTGAATATTTTTAATGAATCATCATTATTCATAATTACACGGATGAGGTGACTAGAGAGTAGAGATGCAATTCATGAGAGGGAGGAAAAGATGTTGATTTGATTTCACGTAATGACGACATAAGAAAATTTGCTTATAAATAACTCCAACCTCCTTTCGTTTTACAACTTCTTTCTCCTACTATAACTTCTTCGTTCCTACCTTAAATAGTAATCTTCCTTTACTCAAATCACCTAAATTCCAGTGGCTACAGCATTCTAGTTGACCACTTTTTTCAATTTTGACCATAGCTATGTCAAAATTCCCAATCTTGGCAAAGCAAATTTTTATGCTGAATTTCATATCTGAAAATTACCCTTCTTCTTTTGACCATAACTTCTTCAAAACTAATTGAAAATGAGTGAAACTTTTTCTTATATGATAAAGGAAAGACATTCTTGTAACTTTTCTTTTGACTACTTTTCCAAATTCCGTGAGTTGTTGGCCCAAAAACAATGGGAAATGACCTAATTTTGGGTTGATTTTCGACAAATCGTTGATAATCTGAAGCTCCTCTACCTTCAAGCTATTACCTCATGTCCACCCCCACACCTCTGGCTGAGCCTACATACACTTGGACCAAGCCCATTTTGACGGTTACTAGCACCTAATCCCTTCATCTTTAAAGCTAGGGAGTCGTTAGCAAGTTTAGCTTAAATTCGGGTAGCTTTTGCGGAAGTTTGGTGAGTATACTGCTCATTTTCTTATTGAAAATAGTTATTTTATTTATGTCACTACATATGGTGTAGAAGTTGAAGGATAATCGTGTGGTTTGATTATGATTTGGATGGCTGATTTTAGTTTGATTTGGTTATGGAAATCGATGTTGTATTATTAAGTTAGTAAGCATGTATATGGATGTATACTTGCAGTCAATGATGAAGATGGTTGATGCTAGAATTATGTTGATTGTAAAACATGCGCTATAGCAAGGGGTTGGTAGAAAAGCTAACTACTTTGCATAATTGCGTTAGTTATGAGATCCGGTTGGAATCAAAGTTTGTTTTTGAAGTTTAAAGTTTTGAAATGGATTAAAGTTTGTAACTTTAATTTTAAAGTTTTTTTAATTTTTATAAAGTATTTTTCAAATTAAGAAAAATTAAGTGTTTGTGCAGTGGTTCGCAAAGAATATGTTAGAGCGAACTGAGCCCATAGTGATAGTCGTTATAGATGTAGTTCGGCAACGGTTTGAATTTCTATTTCAAATTTGTTTTATTATGAAATTAGTTTACTAAGTTTTTTTAAACTTAATTAGTAATATTAAACGTAGTTAAGTTGTAATATAATTAATTAATTAATTAAAAGATAATTAACACCTAATTGGTAATTAAGAAGGCGATTAGAGGTTAATCATCGCTTAAGTTAAGTTAATGACTTTTAATTGATTTATAAAGTTTTAACTAGTGATCAATGGGGTTAAGTAGTAATTAAGTTATTAATAATTATTTAATTAAGATTAATGGTTATTTATTTATTTATTTAATGGGTTATTTAATTAATATTTAATTAATTAGGGTTTAACTCTTAAACAATGTGGTTTAACCTTAACTAAGATGCATTAGGAAGTTAATTAGTACTAATCAAGTTCACTAAGCCTAATTAGAGTTTAATTATGATTTAATCTTGATTTAAATTAGATCAATTAAGATTTAGTTAGGGTAGAAGCTAATTAAATATACTTTAAACTTTTCAAAGGTAATCTTAAACTAAACAGAATGTGTTTAAATCAACTATCCTTTTCAAAGTAAATAGATTCCATATCAAATGATATCTTGTTCAAACCCTTAAGTAGCCCATACGATTTGGAGAATTAAATGACACCCGTTAGCAGAACAAAACATCGTTCTTCTATAGGGTAAGTGATTTGATTGTGCGGACACGTGTTAAACAGAATAAATTCCCATTCTTCTATAGGGTAAGTGATTTGATTGTGCGGACACATGTTAAACAGAATAAATTCCCATTCTTCTTTAAATTGATTCAATGGTTTGGACATCTATTTAGCAGGATAAATAACCATCCTGTTTTTATGTCATTTGGAATTGATATGCAAACTTGTTATATTGATGTGTTATTCCCTGATTGGATATGAATTGTATTTACATATATGGTAGCTTATATAAATAGTTGTTAAGTGACTTGGGAATCGAATTGAAATTGAATGGTAACTTAAACTAGTACTATTGGGATTGCTAAGTCTCCTTTTGAATTTGTAAATTGTGTTTTGAATTAACTTAAATTCTTTAATCAATTTAGAGTTTAAAATTAATAAATGATTTCTAAGTTATGAAATTATGTTGTAAAGTTATTTATAAGTAATAACTTGTTTACAAAAGGGGTTTTTACTGAAGGGTTGCTTTAAGTGATTACAAATGACATCTATAAGGAGTATAGAAATGTTTATATAAATACTTTCAAAAATAGGAAAAAGGTTTATAAATCATTTCAAAGCTTTGGAAAGAGGATTATAAATTAACTTGAAAGTTTATAAAAGTGGGTAATAACTTTATTTTGAAAGTTATAAGTTAATTGAAATAGGAGATGAGCTTTTAAAAAAGGAATTTTTGATAAAGGACAAGTGGAATGTATTATTTAGAAATAATGTGTGGTTATTTAATATGGGATTTGGGAAGAAGAAAATTTTGAAAAGTTTATAAATATACTTATACTGGTAAGATTAGTATATGATTTGTTTCAAGGCATGAAAAGTAAAATGTTTTGGTAATATAATTATACTATTAAGAAAAGTATATAAATGTTTCCAAAGTATGAAAGGAAATGTAAGGGGTTTGGGAATAGTGTTTTGAAAAGATCTCGTGATCAAGTTTTATAAATTTGTTTTATTAATGAAAGAGAATTAGAAAAAGGCTTAGTGGATCCCATATGGAAAATAAACCATGATTGGATGTTTGTTTATTTGATAGTTAAATAACCAACTATCAAATCTGGACAAAATGTAACTTTGGAGATATCTGGATAAACACGAGTATTATATTGTATAGTTACCATCGAAGGTGCTATACTATACGTATATATTTGTTTCGTTCTTCTAAGATGAATGATAAGGAAATCCATCCACAAACAGTTAGGAGGTGAACTCCACTCTTGTCATTTGTCTATTTGATTTCCTAAAGAACCGGGGTTGAGTTTACTGAAAATATCGGAAGTTGTTTTCAAAGATCAGGATCAGATATGCTATTTGAAAACCACTTTGATCCAACCTAAGCGTTTTAAAATGAAGACATCATGAAGCATGGGATTAAAGACGGAGCCATTGAAGTGCAAGGGTTGTTTGCTACTAATCCTGAGGGTGGTTCAAAATGGATGAGTAGAAGTAGTGCCATCGGTTTGTCCTTATCCTGGACAACTTGTATGATGAATGCTGGCGCTGCATTGAAGCCCAAAGGGCAGCGTTAGCATTCTAAGGTGGATTGCTATTCAGATAGGTAAACGTATCCTCAAGCCTCACAACCAGGAGGAATGGAAAAAGCAAGTCATGTAATAGAGCTATGTGGTTAGCTACAATTAGGAGCGGTTACCCCATTCAAGATGTCATTTTCAGAGTTGGTTTGCGCACAAACACCATGGTAGTATAAGGCCTCGGTGTCAAGGGGTGAGGTAATCCTGTCTGCCATGTTATAAGGGTAACCGACTCTGTGTTAGCATTAGTGCATTTTCTAGAGGTGTATCATCGAAAGGTACTCCTTTGCCTTGCCATTGTTGGAATCCAATCTTCAATACATGTATTACTTTTTTGATTGTAGAGCCTAGTATGTTGGAATGTGAGATGCAAGCAGTTCAGCTATTTTATCTATTTATTTTAAACCTAGACACTATAATAATATCATTGGATTTTGATATAAAATGTTTTGGTTATAGTAAGGTAAAAACCCATCCGTTTTTATGTGCGGTGTGGTCTTACGAGATATCATTTGTGAAAAGTTTTGAAATATAGAAATCAGTTTAGTTGTTACTTGTTACCGAGTTTTACTCACGTTGGCTTACCCGACTGACCCAGGCATTGTTCCTTGTAATGCTCGGGTCAGACCAAGAATGTTTTTCCCAGGTTAGCTGGATAATTTGGAGTTGGAGAGGAGATGGATGGTCAAGCCGTATCAACATATATTTTTCTTCCACTCTATTATAGAGTCTGTATGTTTGTTAATATAAGGACAGGTTCCTATAACTGTCCAAATTTAGATAAATCTAGTGTACTCCGACATTGTATATATGAATAAAGATGTTTCCTTTTTGTAAAGATCATTATTGTGTTATATATATTTGTTGCGTTGTGAGATTCTGTGTTGTTTAGTTTTCTTCTATCTTCTACCTTCTTCTATCACCCTAACAAATCGGTATTTCCGGCACTTGAATGTTCGGCATATAATACAGTGGATATATTAGTGTTGATTTTAAGGGTAAAAAATATGGTTAGTTGCATTTGGTATCAGAGCTGAAGATTAAGCGAGAACCTTGGCCTTGGTAGGGTTAACTTGTTAGAGATTGGGTAAGTGACACCGTAGAATGAGTGTGAGTGTATATATATGAGCGTGTATTTGTTAGTGATCATCAAATATTTTATATTATGTTGATTTATTGGTTTAGTGACTTATGAACTCTGGACAATACAAGGTGTACAATTGTACTGATAGGGGTTTCTGAACATTTAACCTAGGCAAATCGACGTAGTATTGTTTTGGAATTGGGTAAATGAAAAAAATATCCCCGGGTATATTTTATATATAAATGAATAATTTTCACAAATAGTATAATATAGTTGGTTGAGGTGTTAGGAGATAATAATATGTTATTATTATTATCATTTAGGGTTATTTTAATCATTCTCGTCTAGTTGAGCATTGACTCTTATTCCCTTTTTTAGATATGAGTTGGGTAGATAAGGATTGAGAAAAATATGGCAACGAACACCTTGTGAATTAAGTTTCATAGTTTTACTAAATGGCATTCGATGTTAATTTTGATTTAAAGCTAGAATATTTTTAGACAAATATTTAAAAATGGTTTAATAGAAGTGATATATGAAATCGATTTATAAGAATGTATTAGTTAAGTTGGAAGAATTTTGGTTGTAAACTTGAGAACCTAAATCCTGGTGCTTTTGAAAAATTATTTTCAAGGATTTGTGAAAATAATAATAGTAATATTTGAAACCAATTCGGTTTAAGCACAAATTTTTGGGAATGAAAGTGTAAGTAAGACGTGTTATCTTTTATTGGTACGAGGAACAAGCCTGGATTATTTGTGATTATCAGAATAATCTTCTAAGTAACGATCAGATTCAGGTTAGGATGCTTTGGAGCTCAGGAGACAAGTTGGAGGATTCTCAGGCGTACTATACGTACTTGGTTATTTCTGTCGTGTGTGAGCTATGTTTTATGTGCAGTATATGTAAGGACAAGTTATTATAACTGTCCAGATTGATTGTTGACTGTTGTACTCTAATGATTGTATGTATATTATAGTTACACTTTCTTGTATAATACCTGTTACTGTATATTATATATTGTCCCGCTGCGATTGTGAGATTCTGCATTGTTGTTTCTGTTTCTTCTTCTATCATCTTCTTTCTCTTAGTTATTCGCCTTTTTGGAAAGTATGGTTTAATGTCCGCTTAAAGGGTATGGAACGACGTGTCGCTACATTGTAGCAGCCCGCATCTCCATACCCTTTGAGTCGACAATAAATCACATGTGCCAACTCAACTTGAACGGAAATAAGAATCTTTAAGGGTGAAGAAGAAAAGGATAGAAGAAGAAATAGAAACAACAATATGCAGAATCTAATAATCGCAGCGGAACAATATATAATAGATAATAACATATCTTTATACAAAGAAACTGTAACTATAATATACATACAATCGTCAAGGTATAATAGCCAATAGTCAATCTGGACAGTTATAATAACATGTCCTCACAAGCACTGAACATATAGTTTAACACACACAGCAGAATATAATCAAGTACGTGGAATACGCCTAAGACTCATGTAGCTCGTCTCCTGAGCTCTATAGCATCCCAACATGAATTTGTAATACTCGATCTGACCCGAGCATTATAATAAAATAACACCTAAGTAGGTCTGGAAAACCAACGTGAGAAAACACACTCAATTTGGATTATTGCCGTTATCAAAATCCTTTGAAAACAAAGGTATCTCGTAAGACCATGCCACATATAAACACAATGGGTTTTTATCTTACGATAATTAAAATATTTTATGTCAAAATCATTTGATATTATAGTGGTGTATATAGAAAATAAACTATAAAATAGCTGAAATGCTTGCATCTCACGTTTCAGCATAGTTAAGCACATCTAAAATCGTAGCGGCTCGTAGTGGATATTAGATTCCATACAATGACAGGGCTACTGGGGTACGCCCACTACTGTACACCTCCAGAAAATGTACCGAGATCGAACCTATCGTGGAATACAATAACCTATGATTTTTGTTTGATGATAATAAACACATATATATATATATTTGTTTGAATATATTTCTTATTGTACTATTTTATTTTTCACATGATTAAATAAATATTTGTTGAATAAAATAAGTGACTTAGAATTCATATTCAAACAAATATTTTATTCAAACGAATATTTTATTTCAAAATCAAATAGTACAAATTTGAGCTCTCACTACATTTACACATTTTCAATTACAATACAATTTCAATACAATACAATTTCAATTTACAATTTTCACCTTACGACATATTCACTCTCACTTGTATTTAATCTTCAACATTACTCTAGCCTAGTCTAGCACCTGAGCTATCTGTAAAATAAACACGCAGTAAAATTGAAAAAAAGAAATATTTTGCAGTTCACAATGAAGTGTGTGTTTTGAAAAATATTATTTGCCTTAGTTATTTGGGTTGTTCGTCATCATTTTTGTTAATTCATCTTACACGAACAACTTGTGACATGCACAATGTATCACTGTACATGCCACTAGGTCATGCATACTGGTATATACTTGCTTGTTAGAATCCCAAGGATAGGTGAGCACAAGGTCAAACCCAAGCAAAAGCTGGATTCAACTCAAGTCAAAATGCTCGACCAAAACAAAGCTTTACATGCAACAGAGAATACACATAAAGCTCGAAGCAATACAAGGGTAACATGACCAAACTTCGTATGCAACTGGACATTTAACTCAAAGTACAAACACAGACAACTACAACCAGTTTTCAAATGGCTGAAACACAAAAGAATTCAAATGCAAATCACACACCAGTATACAGTAATGATTGCTAAGATAGCTGGACTACCTAACAATACAACAAAGTTGTGCAACAAACCATGGACATTTATAAAGCAGACCAAATTACCCAGTGCAGTCTTTTAATGAACACAACATATCAACATGAAACAGAGTTCGCATATATCAGTTCAGGTATGAAGAGATAAACATGAATACAAAGGACTCAGCTAACAATGGAGCATGCATCTACAATAGAGTTCAAGTCTCGACCAAAACAACATGTCCAGATCAATGCAAGTGGAACAAGCCAAAGTAACATAGCATACACATACATGCATGTTCACATATGTATACATGTGTGTGTGTATAGTGGCAAAACAATCAAAAGAGTATCCATGAACACACTTGTACTAGACTTCAAATCAGAACAGTAGTGAACATATGGGATGCAACCAGTCTCAATGAGACCAAAATGGAGGCATGAAGTAATGACCTGAAATTTTCGATCCTAGAAATTCGACACTAATATGTTCATTGTAGTAGGGCCGAGCAATCGAACGCCAAAAATTCCAGATTGTTAGGGTAAAGAAGAAAAAGAGGTAGAAGAAGAAACATAAAACAACAACACAGAATCTCACAAACGCATCGGATCAAAATATAATATGCAAATAATATCATTTACATAAAGGAAGCTGTAAGTGTCAATTTACATACAATATATCAGAGTACAATCATTCACAATAAACTAGATAGTTATAATTAACTTGTCCCTAGATACATACTACATAGTCTCAAATACACAGCGGAATAATCAAAGACGTCTTTGCCATCCAGCTCGCCTCCTGAGCTCCAAAACGTCCAAACCAAAAAATTTGTAATACACGGTCTGACCCGAGCATTACAATAAAGTAACACCCAAGTCAGGCTGGAAACCAGTATGTGTGAACCCATATAATATGAAAAACTTAAGTTATAAAACTTCTTTGAAAACTAGGGTAACTCGTACATCACTACGATTTCTTATCTTGCTATAGCCAAGACATTTATTCCACAAAATAAATGTTAATTATTAGTCTAGAGATATTAAATAATCAAAAGCATTTAATTCAAATTAAACATTCATAGGCAAGATTAACTAGTTAACATTTCTAATTGATTTAAAACAGAATAAATTAATTACTTATAAATCCTGCTTAATTGTCATTAACTTATTTATAAGCCATTTATTATTTTATGTAAATTAACATTTGAATTAATTTATTATTAACATATACAATAACTTAAGAACTTTTATTAATAAAATTTTAAAACATTTATTTTCCTTAAGCCTCTACTTAATTACATTATTCAATTCCAAGAATTAATTTAGATAAATGACATATAAATAAATTATTCTAAGCTTACTCAATTTAGGTAAAAATAAAGTATTTATGTAACCTTTAACTGACCAAATATTTAAGTTAAACATTTCAATTAAAAAAAATTGTTAGAAAATTTTCTTGGGAAACTTGTTTATTTCTGTATGCTTTAATTTTTAAAACTTTGTAAATTTCATTTTAATTTTTTATTTATTTAAAAAGAAGACCACAGCCCAAAGCCCAAACTTCGACAAAACTTAATCTTCCATCTCCTTTAAAACTTGCTAATAACACTACGAACCAGACTCGAGCCCACCCCGATACAAACTCGAGCCAAACCCAATCCTTCCCGATCCTCTTCCCATCTTCTCTCTTCTCTTCTCTTACAATTTCTACAGCAACTCCAGATACCCTGACATGCAAGCTTCTTATGCACACGCACATAATAACGGAGCCACTCCGACCAACAATGACGATTCCAGTCAACAACGATCATCTCGACCCATTTGACCACCCAGAACCCACGACAACCACTTGAATCAAAATCAAGTGAAATCAAAACCCATCAGGATGAAACCCGATCGCCAAAACACCTCGCATCTCCTATCTCCGACCACCGAAAACCACGTCCTCATGCCTGGACCTTTCCCTTGCTTCCATCTTTCTTTTCCCCTACCTCCCGCCCACCTCGATGCCACCACGACGTCGAGAACACCCGGTAAACAACCCCGACCAAAAACACTGAATAAACCCTAAATCCCATTGCGTCGCCATCATCGACACCTAGAAAATTCAATTCCATTTTTTTCGAGACCGCCGACCCACTATCTTCCTCTGGCCACAACCTCGAGGCTATTGAACTTCATGACCACCAGAAATCGACGAAATTCCATTTTCCGTTCGACCCACAATTTCTCAACCAATACTTACTTAAAAATCTCAATATCACCATTAAAAATCATGGTTTTAAACGACAAATCAAATTATACAGGTGAAACTTGAAATCATGGAAGTAGAAATTTCGACATGTTTTGAGTTTCATTGTATTTCTTTCTTCCTAGTAACTCTACCTTCTAACTCACTTAAAAATATTTTTAAAATTAAGATTTAGTTAAGAAAAACACATTTCTTTTAAAGATCATAACCTAAAAGAGATTGAGGGAAGAGAATTTAAATTTTTGAACTTACTTTAAGTCTGTAAAACAAGAACAAAGGCATGCTTATCTATACACAGACATGCATATGTATATATACCAGGCAAACACATTTATATGACCATGCAAAACAATTTCACAATGTTACTTCAATCATTCATCACATGCATCATAATATAAACATATTTTGCTTTAAAAGTAAAGTTTACTCACAATATTTAGTTGAATAGAGGAAAGTTTTGAAATTAGAAAATTGATTTCTTTGATCTTTGAAACTGGAAACTTGATTTAGATCTGATCTTACTTTGATTAAGTTGAGTTGATTCTTGAACTTGAATTTGAATCAGGAAGTTTGCTTAGTTGAAAACTTAAAATAGTTGTTTAGATGTTTTGTTGTCTTAGTTTTACTCTGGTTTTGGTTTATAAAGAAAAAGAGTTGATATATATATATATATATTTGTACAGTAAACAGCCTTGTTTCTTTAAACCATTTTATTATTATTTTTGAAGAAACAAATAAATTTGACACTTGTATTTTCATGACATCCTTAGCTTACAAATGTCCACAAGTGAATATTTTATATTTTCCTTTTAGGTTTTATATTTTTACTCTTATGTTTTCTTTTTTATTTATTTTATGATCTCAAAGGAAATAATATAAAACCTTTTTATTTATACTTATTTTAAGTTTCAGCTAATTTAATTAATAACTATATACATCTTAGTGTTTAAAAATGTAGACTTTTAAATTTAAATTATATTTTGAGTTTTTGAAAATAAAAATATAACTTTGGAATAATTGAAATATCTTATGTGGATTTTGATATTATATATATCCATTTTTTTTTCAAACTCCATATATCATTTATATGGCCTATATATACTTACCTACATTTATATATTTGTATATATGTCTTTCGAACATTAAAATACATATGTATATATCTATATACTTATGGATATTTAATCTTAATTTGAAATGGTGAAATATATTATTTATTTTTTTACAACAAGGTTTAACATATTCAAAGATCTGTAATTCAATATCGTCATAGTTTTCAAATCAATTAATATTTGTTCAGATATTACCATTATCAAAATTTTTATTTATTTGACAAATAAAATTAACGTTCCTTGAAATAAACCAGCTAATTACCCAATTAATAGACGTTTAAAATTCCGGGCTGTCACATTCCTCCCCCTTTAGAACTTTTCATCCCCGAAAAGGAACAAAGAAAGAATTTTAAATTATACTGTGAATTATTAGTTAAATTACCCTTTAAATATTTTTAACTCTTAACTCTTTTTATTTAAATTTTTAAAACACTTAAAAAATCTACATAATATTATCAAAATAGTTTTACAAAAATACTTTTTATAACTCCATGTTTCAACAAGTCCATCCTTGCTCTCACAGAAATTCGGTCATACGTTGATCAGGCGTAGGACTGAAAATCTATAAGTACTTATCAGACCCGTTTTCAACACCCAGTGAAAATACTTAGAAAAATTTTGTGAAAATATAGAAAACATTTTTGTGAGAATGCTCTGGAAATCATCTCCCTCTCCATGGATCGTAGTTAGCCCGATGATTACGTCGCCATACCGAAAAAATCCATAGAAAACTATAGGCATCCGCACCCCTTAATTAGACCATGGTACCGCCACAAATCACAGCTACACCTAGGGTTTCGTTGCCATAACGGCAAAAGCCATGTAACTGTGGGCATCGGCGCCCTCAAATTTCGTTGCCAAATGAAACTTTGTTAAATATGCGAGTACATGATTTTTGTTTGATGATAATAAACATATATATATATATATATATTCATTTAAATGTACTTGTTAATGTACTATTTTCATGGAATTAAATAATTATTTCCTGAATAAAATAAATAACAAGGAGTTTAAATTCAAACAGATAATTTATTCAAACAAATATTTATTACAATTTTGAATAGTACAAATTTGAAATCTCACTATATATATATATATACAAATTCAATGACAATAAAAATTCGATTACATCACAATTTATCATTTACAAATGTACCTCACTACAATTCACTCATTCACTCATATTTTATCTTCAGCTTCACTCCTGATTGAATCTAGCAACCGAGAAACCTGCAAAAATGCACACCAATGTAGTAAAATTGAAAATAAAATATTTTTTGTAGTATAAAATAATATGTGATTTTGGAAATTTTATTTGCCTCAGTCATTTGGGTTGTTCGTCATCATTTAAATTTGAATTCATCATACACGAACAACTTGCGACATGCACGGTGTATCACCGTACATGCCACAAGGCCGTGCACATCGAGATATACAGTTGATAAAATACAGGGACAGGTGAGCACAGGTCAAACCCAAATGAAAAACCGAGTTCAACTCAAGTGCAATACAAATAAAGTCACGACACGAGCACAAGGTCAAACCCGAGCTCCAAGCTGTATTCAACTTAGGTGCAATCAAAATGTACAAACTCAAGAATGAATGAAACTGCAATATAGCTTCAAATGAAAACAATGCACACAATGAAGCATGTGCATAGCAGCAGCAAGCATATGAAAACAATTACAAGACTCACAATGCAACTGGAATGCAAACTGTCTCGAAGTAAATACACTGCCTCAAGGCAAGTAGCAAGACTACATGAATCAAAGGACCAGAGCACCTAAAGAAGGCCACACAAGCGACCAAACTTCAACACGATGTGATAAACAACATACAAATATACATGAACCAGTTCAATATGCTATGCACTTGAACCCAGACTGTCAAAGAAACTTCAATACAACATGATACAAATACAACATGAAGACTGCGTATTCAAGAGCATCGGACCAACATCAATGTACAATGAACACTGCAGCTATAAATAAATGGTTCAAATGGTCAGGCAAAATGCAGACAATGTCAACAAGACCAGACTTCGAATCAACACAATGTATACACACTAGACTTCAAGTCAGACATGAACCAAGTGCAACTGGAAACCCAAAACTGCAAAATATAAAGACTACAGCTCCAAAACGTCACATTCACATAGCAGTATCAAGTGATCGAAGTCATACTAGTAATGACAGTGACAACAGAGAAAGAAAAACTGAGCTATCACAATAGTTTGAAAACGCAGCAAGTACTCAGGTCAACAAAATAAAAATCATGTCATATAAAAAGCATACACCAGTTCGATATGCTATGCAACGTCAACCAGTTCATATATGCAACCAAACTTCGAGTCGAGCAGTGATTAGACAACTCAAAATCATGTTAGGTAACAATGAACAACAGAGTCGTGTTTTTTTTACACAGTGTATAAGACCAAAGTCAAAAAGAAAGGCAAGTAAAAATCGAACAAGTTCAGTCTAACAAAAATGGCCAAAGTCGAGCACAAAGAACGTAATCAACATCATCAAGTCAAAGCCAAAGTTAAGTAGGTCTTACAAGTTTCAAAACAGAGTTCAAATGCCAGAAATTCACAACCGTAACGACCAAGGAAAGATCAAACGGTTCAGAATCAAAGTTGTGGCAATCAAGCGAGTACCAAATCAAAACGTGTTAATCAAGTAAACGAAATTATTCGATATGAACAAGTCAGAAATCATCATCAACATCAAAACAAAATCGAATGGCCGAGATAAATCAATTGATGAATTCAAATAAATGTATACGAACGAAAATCAAGGGTTTCGAACCCTATATAAACAAGAAACATCATCGGCAGTTTGACATAGAGTTCAAGCAAGAATAACAGTAAAGAAAAAATAAAAATTACATATCGTATTCACAGTTGAAATCAAACAAAATCGAAGGAGCTGTATTCGAAGCAAGGAGACGATCGATTGCGAAAGCAAATCAAAAGAACTACTGTAATCGATGAACAATCAATTGGGTTCTTCGATAACCGAATCCCTAATTAGACAAGGTCGAACCCTAGCAAATCTCACAAGAGCGAAGATAAGGACAAAGCCCTAGCTAATCTCACAGGAGCGAATGCAAGGCCAAAAGCCCTAATTTTAGAGCAAAAGAGGAACAAGATCAAAGCTGCCATTCTTTCTTCAAAAGCAGGCTAACATATTAAAATGAAGAAAGGATATTTATTTTGGGCCGACTCCTTTATATTATTAATTGGCCTTTAGTTTTATATATTAGGGTTTTGTGTTTAATTTTTTTAAAATTTTTATTTTTCCTTTTAAACTGGTGTAAATTCTAGTCGAGTGACTAGGGGACAAACTGCATGGCGTAGTTTGAGAATTCGCAACTCAGTGGCTGAGTTGCGGCAGGGTTTTGAGCATAGAGTTAGGTTAGTCAATAGCGGGTGTCGCAAGCTTACGTGTGTAAGCGTCTGACTATCTAATTTCTAGTAGAAACCTTAGGGGCAGCACGTAGGTAGGGTTTTGTCGAAGCTGGGTAAATTCTGTGTCATTCTATTTCTACATTTATTCTGCTATTATCTGTGCTATTAATCTGGTTTATCTGTGTTCAAATTATTTTATGTAAACTTCTGCAATAATTTTTATAATTAATAGCATCACCCTATCCACCCACCCTTTAGGGTGGAATCGATCCTACAAGTGGTATCAGAGTTAGGAATAGAAGTCAGCTTTTGTTTTTAAAAATTTATTTTTTTTCAAAAATTAATTTTTGTTTTTAAAAATTTGAATTTTTAAAATGGCTTCTTTTAATAATGTTTTTGCTGAGGATCAGTCCATAGTTAGACCATTAATGTTCAATGGTGAATACGCCTACTGGAAAAATAGAATGAAAATTTTTCTGAAAAACATTAACGCTTGGAATATTCTTGAGACTGGTCATAGAGCACCAACTATAATTGTAGATAATTAGGAAATAGATAAACCGATGCACCAATGGACAGAGCTAGAAAATAAAGTACAAAATGCTAACGCTAAAGCTATGGATTCTATTATCTATTCATTGAATCAATTTGAATTTAATCATGTCTCACATTATCTAGCTGCACAAGAAATATGGCACACACTCAAAGTGAACTCTTGGAAAATCATACACGGAATTGGAAATAGTTCGAAAAATCCTTAAAGTCCCTCCATGGAGTTATGAAGAAAAAGTCACAGCTATTCAAGAATCAAAGGATTTGAAACAAATCAAGGTGGAAGAGCTCATCGAAAATCTCACCACTTATGAGCTAGAAATGAAATTCAGAAAGAGCATGAAGGAGGTGACACTCGAAAGAAATCAATAGCTCTCAAAGGAACAACTAAAAATGAAGATGATGATGATGATGGTGAAGCAGAATTAGCACTATTAATAAGAAGATTCAAAAAGTGGAATCACAAATATGGCAATCCAGCCGAAAATCATCAAGTAAAGAACAGAATAAACAAAGTTCTAGACAATTCATAAAAACAAGAGATCATCTGCCACAAGTGTAATAAACTAGGCCATATCAAACCAAATTGTCCTCAAAATCGACTCAGCCGAGGAAAGAAACTGAAAAGGAGAAGTTTTGTAGCTACTTGGGATGAAAGCGATGAAGATGAAAGTGATAGCACTGGCAGTGAGAGTGAAAAAGCAAATTTGTGTCTTCATGGTGAAATAACTGGCGGTGATGACGATGAGCCAAGTGAGGTATCAAAACTTACTTATATATTTTCACAACGTAAATGGGTGCTTCGAACGTCTTAGGAAGAAATATGCTAAAATTGAATCACAAAGAGATAGTTTGATAGAATTAAATAAACAGCTCGATTAATTAGTTGAAAACTTTCAAAAAAATTCTCTAAGTGTGAAAAATGTCCATCATTTGAAGAAGAAATTAAAAAATCAGAAATTAAAATAAAATCGCTTGAAAATGAAATTCTGATTTTAAAAGAGAGCGAAAATACGAGGAGAGAAAATTCTATTAAAAAGTGCACTCAATTGTTAAACGAAAATGAATTTCTCAAAACACAAGTTCAACAATTATCTACAACTTTGGATAAATTTTCCAAAAGCGAAAGATCATTAAATATGCAATTAAAGAAAAAACCAGTTAATATTGATAGACAAGGACTTTGGTATACTCAGCCTGAACCTATTAGAAGAAAAATTAATCAAGTAAATTCTAAGTGCACGATTTATGGAAAAACTGGACACTATCACAATATTTGTTTGCATAAACCCAAACACGTGAAATCTATACCAATTTGGGTTCCAAAAGACACAAATATAAAATACCTTAAAGTTAAACAAATCTCGGGTGTCGAAAGGAACATATATAAACAGTTTTGGGTCTCCACAAACTTATTTTTCAAAATTTATTTCCACTAACAATCATGGGCCTATAAAAACAAATAGGTCACTAAACTCTCTTCTTGTGTAAGTATGCTGGCAGGCTAAGGAACAACAGCAACGGTACCTGGATTCTGGCTGTTCTAGGCACATGACAGGCGACAAATAAAAGTTCCTTAGCCTAGAAAAGTACAGAGGTGGCAGAATCACAATGGGTAACAATGACAAGTGTAGAATTGTCGGTAAAGGAGAAGTAGGTAACAATACATTACCTTAAATGAAGTACTATATATTGAAAATCTGTACCACAATTTGATATCAATCGGCCAGCTATGTGATAAAGGCATGAACGTTATTTTTGACTCTGACTTGTGCAAAATTGTTGACCAATCATCAAAAGAAATCATATTTTCGGGTAAGAGAAAAGGTAATATATACTCTCTATCTTTTAGTAGCTAAGGATATAGAAGTAAATTTATAGCATAGACGATTAGGGCATGCTAGCATGAATCTATTAAACAAATTGAAAAGAGAAGATTTGGTAAGAGGGTTGCCATCACATGATTTCGAAACAAATTTTTTATGTAAAGAATGTACAATGGGAAAACTTAGAAAATCATCATTTCATGCCAAGAACAATGTAAGCACTTCTAGAGTTCCTGAACAAGATCATACGGATCTATTTGGACCTAACGACATTGCTAGCTTATGTGGTATGAAATATTGTTTTGTGATAGTTGATAATTACTCAAAATATACATGGGTATATTTCTTAGCTAAAAAATCAGAATCTTTTTCATACTTCAAAAAATTCAAAAAATTAGTTCAAATGAAAAAGGAGTTTCTATTATTTCGTTAAGAAGTGATCATGGTGGAGAATTTGAAAATTATGAATTTGAAATTTTTTGTAATGAAAATGGATTCAAACTTGAATTCTCTGCACCACGTACTCCACAACAAAATGGGGCAGTTGAGAGAAAGAATCTAACATTGCAAGAGTTGGCTAGGTCTATGATAAATTAGTATGAACTACCTTTGCATTTTTGGGCAGAAGCAGTAAATACAGCATGTTATGTAATAAATAGAGTTATGATTAGACCGATTCTTAACAAAACACCCTATGAGCTATGGTTCAAACATAAACCAAACATTGCTTACTTCAAAGTATTTGGGTGTCCTCGCTATATTCTCAATTAGGCGATCAATTAGGAAAATTTGAAGCAAAAGCTGATGAGGGCATGTTCATGGGATACTCTTCTAGAAGCAAAGCTTTTAGAGTCTACAACAAAAAGACTAAAAAAATTGTGGAGTCAATCAATGTGAAATTTTATGAAGGCATTGATGATCAGGACACAATCAAAAGCAATGTTGAAGAGGAGAACGAAAAAAATGAAAATGGAGAACCAAAAGAAACTGCAACAAAAGAAGTCTGGAGGAATCTGGATCCAGAGAGACTGAAATTCAAAGCAGATCATCCTCCAGAATTGGTAATAGGAAATCCTATCAAAGGTGTACAAACTCGTTCCTCCTTTAGAAATCTGTGTGTCCTGTGTCTATATAGTGGATTTATTTTAGAAATAGAACCAAAAAACATAGGTACAACTCTTAATGATGAAAACTGGTTTATGGCCATGCAAGAAGAGCTAAACCAATTTGAACGAAATGATGTTTAGAGTCTAGCACCTAGACCTAAGGATTATCCAGTTATAGGAACAAAATGGATTTTTAAAAATAAATTTGATGAATCTGGAAATGTGATTAGAAATAAAGCTAGATTAGTCGCTAAAGGATATAATCAAATTAAAGGAGTTGACTTTGATGAAACTTTTGCACTAGTAGCTAGACTAGAATCAGTTAGGATATTATTAGCTTTTGCTTGCTACAAAGAATCTAAACTAAGACAAATGGATATTAAAAGTGCTTTTCTTAACGGAATTTTAAAAGAAGATGTATTTGTTGAACAACCAGAAGGTTTGGAAAGTCATGAATATCTAACCATGTATATAAACTTAAAAAGGCACTATATGGATTAAAACAAGCTCTTAGAGCTTGGTATGAATGTCTTAGTACTTATCTCCTTGAAAATGTGTTCAAAAAGGGCTGTGTAGACACCATACTATTTCTGTTGCATGAAAAAAATGATCTTTTGATTGTTCAAATATATGTTGATGACATCATTTATGGTGCTACTAACAAGTTATTGTATGAGAAATTTGAAAAAGTTATGTAGGAAAAGTTTGAAATGAGCTTGGTTGGAGAGTTAAAATTCTTTTTAGGATTTCAAATCAAACAAAGCGATAATGGTACATTCATTTCTCAAACAAAATATATTGGGGAACTTGTCAACAAATTGGGATTGAAAGATGCTAAACCAGCAAGAACCCCTATGAGTACAATAATTAAACTTGACAAGGATGAAAAAGGTAAGGCAGTTAATCAAAAGCAATATAGAGGTATGATTGGATCACTTCTTTATCTTACCGCTTCTAGACTAACATCATGTTTTCTGTCTGCTTGTGTGCACGATTTTAGTCTAACCCAAAAGAATCTCATTTAAAAGCTGTTAAAAGAATTATAAGATATTTGTTGCATACCCCACGATTTGGTCTTTGGTATCCAACAAACGATAACTTTGAATTAAAAGGATTTTCAGATGCAGATTATGCTGGAAGTCTAGTTGATAGAACAAGTGCTAGTGGAGCATGCTTTATGTTAGGACATTCGTTAGTAGCATGGTCAAGCAGAAAACAGAATTGTATTGCATTATCCACCACAGAAGCAAAGTATATTGCTCTAAGTGGTTGCTCTGCTCAAATCTTATGGATGATACAAACTTCACAAGTCTATGGTCTAAATTTTAAATGTGTACCACTAATGTGTGATAGTAAAAGCGCAATTGATCTCACAAATAATCTTGTACATCACTTACAAACAAAACATATAAATGTTAGACATCATTTTATTAGAGATCATATTTCCAAAGAAAATATGTGCATAAATTTCATTTCAATCGATTCTCAATTGGCAGACATTTTTACAAAACCCCTACCGGAAAATAGTTTCTGTAAACTACATCTCAGTTTAGGTGTTTTAGAAATTTGATTTTATTTTTCCTATTTAACAAATCTTTCTCCCTACTAAAGGTAAATAGTGATTGAAAAAGTGGTGAGTGTTGATATTAAACATATATTATAACTCAAGATAGTATAATTAGTAAATTTCTTTAGAAATTTAAACAAAAGTTATAAAAAAAATTTGTTGGTAATTATTCCATGACCATTTCTATTTCTATCGACCATCACTCATCAAAATTCAATATAATTTGTCAATATATAGAATTTTAAACAGGAAATCATTTGTTTTTCATTTTTAAATTTTTTTAACAAATAAAAAGATCCAAAGTATTTACTCTCATTTAAAAGTCCTCACGGTTATGCATGGGTGAATTACTTGGAATTTTTTATGTGCTTCCATGCTTATTTAAAAGTCCTCACGGTTATGCATGTATGAAACACATATTAAAATTGATTAATTAAATAAACGAGTTAATTCTGATCTCATTTTAAAGTCCTCACGGTTATGCGTGGTTAGAAGATACTTGAATTCATTTATAAAAAAATAAATAAAATAATAATAAATAATAAATAATAAAAATTTGGAATACTACCAGTCGCATTTAAAAGTCCTAACGGTTATGCATGGTTAGTAGATATTCAAATTTCTGAAATAAATACACCACGAATAGACACAACTGTATGGTTTTATATGATGACATCATCCATATCATTCTAAAAGTGGAATATGTGCCAAACAGAGTATTTGTGATTTTTGTTTGATTTTTTATTGAAATTTAATATTTATGTTCGATTGAGTTTTAATGTTGTATTAATGTCTATCACTTTAACTCTATTTTTCTATCACTGTTACTCTTTTGTTGATAACAAAAGGGGGAGAGAAAGGTAAGATTTTGACAAATAAAGGTCAAATATTTTCTATATACATCTAGGCTCATTTGCATACTTTTATTTACATGCATATATGAAGGGAGAGCTATGTGTAGAGAGGGAGCATTTAAATAGGGGGAGAAAATAGAGTCTATCAATGATCAAATACATTTAACATATTCAAAATCTTAAATATGTGTTTGTTATCATCAAAAGGGGGAGATTGTTGAATATGCGAGTATATGATTTTTATTTGATGATAATAAACATATATATATTCATTTAAATATATTTGTTAATGTACTATTTTCACGGAATTAAATAAAATTTGCTGAATAATATAAATAATACAGAGTTTAAATTCAAACAGATATTTTATTCAAACAAATATTCATTACAATTTTGAATAGTAAAAATTTGAGCTCTCACTATACATACATACATATATATATATATATGTGTGTGTGTGTGTACACAAATTCAATGACAATACAAATTCGATTACATCACAATTTATCATTTACAAATGTACCTCACTACAATTCACTCATTCACTCATTCACTCGTATTTTATCTTCAACTGCACTCCAGATTGAATCCAGCATCTGAGAAATCTGCAAAAATACACACTAACACAGTAAAATTGAAAATAAAATATTTTTTGTAGTATAAATTAAAATGTGATTTTGAAAATTTTATTTGCCTCGGTCATTTGGGTTGTTCGTCATCATTTAAATTTGAATTCATCATACACGAAAAACTTGTGACATGCACGGTGTATCACCTGTACATGCCACAATGCCGTGCACACTGAAATATACACTTGATAAAATTACAGGGACAGGTAAGCACAGGTCAAACCCAAATGAAAAGCCGAGTTCAACTCAAGTGCAATACAAATAAAGTCACGATACGAGCACCAGGTCAAACCTGAGCTCCAAGCTGGATTCAACTCAGGTGCAATCAAAATGTACAAACTCAAGGATGAATGAAACTGCAATATAGCTTCAAATGAAAACAATGTACACAGCGAAGCATGTGCATTGTAGCAGCAAGCATATGAAAATAATTACAAGACCCACAATGCAGCTGGAATGCAAATTGTCTCGAAGTACATACACTGCCTCAAAGCAAGTAGCAAGACTGCATGAATTAAAGGACCAGAGCACCTAAAGCAGGCCACACATGCGACCAGACTTCAACATGAAGTGATAAACAACATACATATATACATGAACCAGTTCAATATGCTATGCACTTGAACCCAGACTGTCAGAGAAACTTCAATACAACATGATACAAATACAACATGAAAATTGCATATTCAAGTGCATCAGACCAACATCAATGTACAATGAACACTGCAGCTATCAATAAATGGTTCAAATGGTCAGGCAAAATGCAGACAATGTAAACAAGACTAGACTTTGAATCAACACAATGTATACACACTAGACTTTAAGTCAGGCATGAACCAAGTGCAACTAGAAACCCAAAACTGCAAAATATGAAGACTACAGCTCCAAAACGTCACGTTCACATAGCAGTATCAAGTGATCGAAGTCATACTAGCAGTGACAGTGACAACGAAGAAAGAAAAACTGAGCTATCACAATAGTTTGAAAACGCAGCAAGTACTCGAGTCAACAAAGTACAAATCATCTCATATAAAAAGCATACACCAGTTCGAAATGCTATGCAACATGAACCAGTTTATATATGCAACCAGACTTCGAGTCGAGCAGTGACCAGACAGCTCAAAATCACGTCAGGTAACAATGAACAACAGAGTGAATTTTTTTTACACAGTGTATAAGGCCAAAGTAAAAAAGAAAGGCAAGTAAAAATCGAACAAGTTCCGTCTAACACAAATGGCCAAAGTCGAGCACAAAGAACGTAATCAACATCATCAAGTCAAAGCCAAGTCAAGTAGGTCTTACAAATTTCAAAACAGAGGTCAAATGCCAGAAAATCACAACTGTAGACCAAGGAAAGATCGAACAGTTCAGAAGCAAAGCCGTGGCAATCAAGGAATCAAGCGAGTTCAAAATCAAAACCGTGTTAATCAAGTAAATAAAATTATTCGATATGAACAAGTCAGAAATCATCATCAACATCAAAACAAAATCGAATGGCCTAGATAAATCAATTGACGAATTCAAATAAATGTATACGAACGAAAATCAAGGGTTTCGAACCCTATATAAACAAGAAACGTCATGGGCAGTTTGACATAGAGTTTAAGCAAGAATAAAAGTAAAGTAAAAATAAAAATTACATACCGTATTCACAGTTGAACTCAAACTAAATCGAAGGAGTTGTATTCAATGCAAGGAGACGATCGATTGCCAAAGCAAATTAGAAGAACTACTGTAATCGATCAACAATCAATTGGGTTCTTCGAGAACCGAAGCCCTAATTTGACAAGGCCGAAGTCCTAGCAAATCTCACAAGAGCGAAGATAAGGATGAAGCCCTAGCTAATCTCACAGGAGCGAACATAAGGCCAAAAGCCCTAATTTCAGAGCAAAAGAGGAACGAGATCAAAGCGGCCATTCTTTCTTCAAAAGCAGGCCGACATATTAAAATAAAAAAAGGATATTTTGTGACGATCCGGAATTTTTAACAATTTAAATTGAAATAGTTAATTGATTTTAAAATATTTAGAAGTTAATTTTAACTTGAATTCTAGATATTAATATTTACTTGATAATTAAATTATTGAATTATATAGTTTAAATATTGAATCATATAATTTGAAATTGGGTAAAACGATGAATCTGGGATTTCTAAGTCTGTTTAAAATAATTTGAAGGCTTATAAAATTTATATTGATAGCACTGAAGGCAGTGAAAGTGTTGAAATTTAATTTAAAGGTAATTTGTTTAATTTTAATAATATATCGTTTAAATTGGAATTTAAAAATAGCCTTCCAAGGAACAGTCTCGGAATTCGATGAAACCAATTCCATTGGATACGTAATAGTTAGTTATTATCAGATTTCAATTTTCGTAGCAATCGGAGTTGTCGTTTGACCCTGGCAGCTCAAAACGCTTAGAAATATTCTAATCGATTTATTTTTAAAACGGATCGTTTTCTTTTGTAACTCGTGCATACGATCGACTTAGGTTCTGAAACACGTTTCATCATGTTCGGGACGCGGGTAGAATCTTATAATTGCCTAACAGCATTTCTTAAAAGGGGTTCGATTTAAATGGCAGTTTATGTGACGTTTTGAAGATATAATAAAATTTAAAGAAATAAGGTCATAGATATTTTCCTTTAATCGTACTCAAGAAGCCTCTCACCCACCTATTATTTATTTATTTATTCCCCCGTCTCCCTCACATTGATAAGCAGCAAGCGATCTAAAAAAAAACAAATATAATGGCCGAGTTCTCTTCCATCATTTTCCAAAATCGATTCGATAAAAAAAGGGGAAAGGTAAACGAGTGCAACTCGACTCGAGTTGGGGTATTGGCTGTTGTCGAGGCGAGGGCGGGTCGTGAGGGCAGTCTCGAGCTCGAAGTGGCGGAGGGGTCGAATCTTCCTGTCGCGTTCGAATTAGGGGAGAGCAGCGACATCTAGCGTAAAGGGTTGGCACGAATGGGAGGAGAAGTTGAAGGTGGCTGCGACGATGGGTCGTGAGCCGAGAAGAAGAGGCGATGGGGTGGTTCGCGTTCGGTTGTGGAGCGGTCGCGTGCGTGCTTGGCTGCGATCTAGGGTTTCGTGCTCGTGAGGCCGACGGCGACATTCAGGAGGTGGAGTGGTGGATTTGCGACAGTTTGGTGAGAAGTTTTATTTTATTTTAAATTATTTCCTAAGTTTATAATATATGCACATGGAAAGAAAAATTATTGTTACTGCTGTGTTGAGATTTAGATATGAACTTTTGTTAGTTTCCGGATTGGGTAATATGTGTAAAGATTTTTTAAAAAAATAAAAAATAAAAAGGGGGGGAATTAGTTTAAGAAAATTTAATTATTTGATTAAGTAAAGATTTGGTTAAACTAAATTTACAAAATGGTAATAACTTATATAATTATTTAATAACTAGATAATATTTTATAAACAGAAAATTAGTTTGAAATTGACTTATTAGGTAAAATGGAATTTATTAAATAGAAATTGATTTGTCCAAATTGTTTGAATATTCTTAAAATCATTTAATATTTATTCAAGGTCTGAAAACATGGAAAACGAGTCGAGATAGAGTGGATTGCAAAGCAAAGGCAAAGGTGAGTAAATCACACTTTGTTGGGTTTATTTAAATTTAAATGGTTGAATTTAAATAATTGGATGAATGATTGTGTTGTTTGGATGTATACTGATGATCTAGTAATTTTAAATTTTGGGTTGGTTCTCGAGTTGCTTGATGTTTGACTTGAAGCATTTGGAATTTAAATGGTTTTAAACTTAAACCGTAAATAAGAAAATGGTGCAGTTTAAAATCAATAAAGGTTTAATGATTGGTGATTCATTAGATAGGTAAGATAATTTAAATGAATAATTAATTAATTAAATTAATTAATGATTTGGGTTAATTAATCAAGTCATAATTAATTAGAGTGATTACTGGGTGGTTTAATAAGTAATTACTTAAGTCAATTAATAAAATATAATTACTTTATACAATTAATCGAGAGATAAATTAGGATAATTAATTAATAGGTGGAGACCAATCAAGTATGATTAATATTATGGTTTAATTCGTATAATTAGTTTAGATTAAGATAAATTGATATATAATTAGAAATAAATAATTTATATAATTAATGAAGTAATTAAAGATTTGATTAATTAAGATTAATTTATCCATAATAAGTGACTCATGAGAAATTAATTAATATAAGTAATTAAGGATTAATGTAATTAATATAGATAATTAATTTATGAAGCAATTAAGATTTCTTATTGATTTGGTTAAGAATAATTAATATCGTGAAATTAATTAAAGATAATTACTTGAATGAAATTGAAAGATAATTAATCCAAGGCGATTAATTAAGATGAAAAATGAAGGGATGATTGATGAATTGATTTGAAATTAATCAATGTTTAATAAAGAAATCTAAGTATTGAGGTTTGAAATTCAATCAGAATCAATTGAATTGATTTGTATGTGATTAAGTTTTGCTTATGGATGTTTGAATGCTATTGAATGCTTTGAATGAGTTGATATCTCTGATATGAAATGTTATGTATTTCATTTGGATAACGTGGGTTAGGATGACATGAGACTCGAAGAGACCGGGATCGGGTATTGGGAAATACCCGAAACCACTTCGAATTTTTTTTAGATTGATATGTGGAATCTATAGGTTTAATGAAGTGATGTTAAGGAATTGGACCTTTTAAATCTAAACCATGGTACTTAGAAAATGGATGTGTGAAATAAGTGATGTCTAAAATAAATTGTGGCATTGTGAATTGGTATGAGTACTCGGGTTTTATATAAGTTAATTGCTTTGGTATTTCATGTTAAAGGGATTTTACTCACGCTGGTTTCCAGCCTGACCCGGGTGTTACTTTGGTGTAATTCTCGAGTCAGACCGAGTATTACAGATTTTCAGGTTAGGATGTTCTGGAGCTCAGGAGGCGAGCTGGATGGCAATATCGTATAGAGTATTTTCCGCTGTATTTATATTATTGATAATCTGAGACACGGTAATTGCAAATATTCACTGACTGTATATAACATGAAACTCTGATGTATATTAAATGTAATCGACGGATATAATATTGTTTTGTAAGTTACTATTATTTATTATTATATTTTATCCGCTGCGAATGTGAGATGTTTGGTGTTTCTGTTCTTCTTCTTCTATCTTTTTCTTCTTTCCATAACTATCTGAAATTTTCGGGTTAGAAAATTCTGGGTCGTTACATTTGGTATCAGAGCTGAAAGGTTAAGCGGGAACCTTGGCTCTGGTGGGGATTACTCATGAAATAGAGTCCAAAGTACTCTAGGATGAGTTGAGTGTGTGTGTGTGTGTGTGTATATATATATGAGCGCGTACTTGTTATTTTCTTATATAAAGATTTTAAATGATTTTATATAAAAGTATATTTTGATATATTAAGTAATATGTCCTTCTAATAAGTATTAAGGTGATTGGTTATTAAATTAATAGAATTAAATTAAGAAGTAATGACATACAACCAAATAGAAATCTTGAATTGGAATTAAATTAAGTAGAAATAGAAATACAACCAAATTAAAATTCAATTGATTAAAAATGAAATTCTAAATCTGGTCTCAGAATTTGAAAATTTTGTTTCAAAATAATGAAAAATAATAATAAATAAGTATTATTTGAATAAAAGATACTTGTTAAACAATGGGTTGTTTGAAATTTGATTTGAATTTAAAACCAAGGGTGGTTTAAAATTGTAAAACATGGCTGGAAGGGCCAAGAAATAAATATGTATATATGTATGGATATACATGATATCGAAGATAATTTGAAATAAACTCTAAGAGATTGAGTTTTGATTTTTTCCTGAAGTGTGATGTAAAAAAAAAAAAAAAACCCAAAGCGATATAAGTTTTGAACTTATAAGAGGGAAAGAATTTTGAAGTTTGAAGCAGGAATTCAAATTTGGTAAGGTTGATTGGATTAAGTAAATTGAAATTTAACTTGGAAAGGTAAATGGTTAATTTGAATTGGGAGTTTGTGTGATCTCAAAATAGGTTTGAGATCTGGAAATTGAAAATGGATGGACGTTTTAAAATAAATTAGATGATATCATACTATTGCTAATAAAAATCTATAAATTTAGAATGGTATTGTATAAATAAGATAAATTTGAATAATCGAATTGTAAAATAAACTTGTTTAAGAATTGGCTTCGAACTGGAAGATAAAATTTAATAATAAATTAAAATTTTAAAATAAAATTGTATTGAACTCTTATTTGAACCTTGAAATACATAAGTTAAGATAATTTAAAATGGAATTTTGAGAATTGAACTCAGAAATTAAATTGATTAAAAACTTTTAATAAAGGTTAATTTGGTTTAAATGGTTAAACCAACCTTTGAGAATTTAACTCGAATTTACATAATTCGAGATAGTTTAAATTCAAGATTGAAATTGAATTAGTTCAAAATTGAATTGGATTATATTGAAATGATTTGAATTTGAAATGGGTTCAATTGATAATAATTCGAATTGATTGGAATAATTTGAAGTTATAATTAAAGTGAACATGATTTAAACCCAATGGAATTTGGAGTTATTTGAATTGTAATTGGTCAATTTAAATGGAGATTTAAATTGAATTGTTGGGAAAGTGAACAGTTGGCTCTTGACTATTTTAAATAAATTGTTTTAATACAAACTTATTTTTCTAAGCTATTAAATATATGCAATCTTTCTTTTTAAAAGCCAACTTATTATATATTTGTTTTACCATTATTTTTGGAGCTATTTAAACATTTTTAAATTGTTTCCTAAACTAATTACTATTTTTCAACTATTTCACAAACTAATTTCTATTTTGCAACTATTTTGCAATTATTTAAAATCTCTGAAACTATTCAACTATTTTCCAACTATTTTACAATTATTTAACTATTTTATAGCTAATTTGCAAACTAATAATTATTTTTCAACTACTTATTTATTTTTTAAAATTTTCAAGCTATTTTTCTAAAAATAAACTGGTCGGAGTTCAAACTGTTATTGATTTAAATACCCAACTGAGATAAGAATTGAAGTAATAATCCATATGAGGATTGATGTAAATGAGAATAAGTGAACGTGAATAGAAGGCAATTGATTTGGCTAATATCAATGAAGTTAAATACGTAGGATGTACGTATATTATTCGATTCGCATAGCGATTTGATCCAGATTCGAGCACAAAATTTCGAGATAATTATATCGATCCAAGTGGGTTTTTCACTCAATTTTCGACGGCGAACCTGGATATGGATTGTTGATTGGTTCTCGATGTTCTCTATCATAGTTATAGCTATGCAAGGAGAATGACGGTTTCTAATCAAGAACCCAGATCTGTGTCCGCACTAGGAAGTCGGGTGGGCGATACTAGTTCGAAAGTGAAATTGTGTGATCGAGTGAGCGATCATATTGGTATAGCGTACGGATGTTATGTGTACATCGTACGGATTTGAATGGAATTGATATTTGAAAGAGTAATCAAATTTGAATGTTTGGTTTTGAATAAACAAAGTTGTATATCTTTGTTATATAAGATAAATCTTCCCTTATTGCTGGAAGAAAAATGTTTGAAATATTTGAAGTATAAAGGAGTTTTATACAAGTTTGAAAAGATCCAAAGCTTTTTAAAATTTTATATGTCTGAATATATATAAAGGATCTTATGAGAATTTTGGAAAAGGTTTTGGGAACCTTTGGATTTGAAAAGGCTTTTGACTTTTGGGTAAAATCAATATTGAATTTGAAAAGCCTAGTTTGAGAATTATCGATTTTGGGATAATCGATTTTGTGTAAAGGAGCTTTGTATAATATCATACTAGGTGTATGATTTGAAGATACTATATGTGTATAGTATAAAATGTTTTGATGATGGCTCTGGGGAAAAAGGCGCTCCCTTGAAATGAACTTCTCAGGAGTGCCACTGGGTGGTGCTGCCTTGAGCCCAAGAGGGGTTCTAAAGTTGATCCTGTGAGGAGTCCGGACAAAACTAGTTCCTGAGGATTATGAGTAGTGTACACCATAGCAGAAGTCGTGTGTGCCGCTGAGAGCCAATAGTCTGCGTTTGATTTTATATCGGTAGACTGCGACCTATGGTATAACATAGCGAAAGTCGTGTGTGCCGCTGAGAGCCAACAGTCTGTGTTTGGTTTTACATCGGCAGACTGCGACCTATGTAGGAGTGGAGAGGTTTCATTTTGACAGCGAAAATCAGAGGCCGCGAGGAGCTTGCAGTTACGTGGACTTTTGTTGTGACGGCAACGTAATCCTGGATGTAATTGTGATCTATTGTGTGGGATCCATGGCGTAATCGATAGGTCTCGGATAGCCTACAGTTACGTGGACTTTTGCTGCGATGGCAACGTAACCCTGGAATGTAACTGTGACCATGGATGGGGGTGATGATTTCCAGAGCATTCTCACCAAAGATATTTCCTCTATTTTCAAAAACTGTTTCTATATTTCAATAAAATTATTTTCCAAGTATTTTCACTAGATGTTGAAAACGGGTTTACCAAGTACTTATAGCAGTCCTGTGCCTGATCAACGTATGTATGAATTTCTGTGAGAACAAGGATGGACTGGTTGAGACATCGAGTTATAAGAAGTATTTTTATAAGAAGTTATTTTATTAAGTATGATGTGAATTTAAAAGCATTTCTAATTTTTTTTTAAATAAAGATGTTGGAATTTTGGGGAAATAAAAAGGAAATCTAAACTGAAATTTTAATGAAGAAAACTTGTAATTAAAATCAAATATTGATTTAGAAGTCGAAAGTAAACTAATTGGCTAAATAATTATTTGGTTGAGTATATTAATAAATTTAACTTGGGTAAATAAATGGGTTGTAAGTGATAATGGGTTTGAAAATGAATTCGAATTTTAAATAGAATTCGACTTAGATTTGATAATGAATTAAAAAGAGGAAAGGTTGTAAAATAAAAATAAAATAGAGTTGGATTGAAAATGAGATGGTTTGAATTACAAATAAAATTCAAATGTGATTTGAATAATATTTAATGGAATTTGTAAGTAAATTGGATATAATGGAAGAGAATTGTAATAGAAATGGTTTGAGTTGCAAATAAAATCCAGATGAGTAGAAATAGTTTGAGAATGGCTTTATATTAATAAAATAAACTCGATAATGAATTAAGTAAATAAATGAAAAAATTAAAATGGGTTAATTGAGTTAAATAATAAATGGATGAAGTCTGATAGAATAAGAAATTTAACCAAAGTTGTGATTGGAATTGGATTATCAGACTGAACTTAAATTTGGTGGCATATCAATTTGAAGTGTAAATGAGTTAAGTTGTGCTTGAATATTATTTTGATAAATTGAGAAGATGAATTAAAATTAAAATTTAAAATGGATGGGCTTACTGAATTTAATGAAATTTGATTAAATGAGAATCAAATGGAAGTAAACTTAAGTTTGGTCTTGGAATAAACTAAATAAATTCACTTAAGTTTAGAATTTATGGAAGTTTGGCTTCGAATAAGAGTGAAAGCCCATTAAATAGAAGCTTGAATTAAATTAATTTGAAAATGGTCATTAATTTGTAAGTTTGAATGTGTCAAGCTTAATAAAATGTTTGCATGAATCTAATGTGGAAATAAAATGAAATGCAATGAACGGTTGGTAGATAATTTAGAAAAGAAATGGAGTTAAATGCAGAATGAGTTGAAATTAATTTAAAATAGTTATAATCTAACAATAATTGTCGTTTGGCGTAAATAGAAGTAATTAAAATACTATGAGTTGATAGAGATTAAATAAAATTGATTCTGAATCATCTGAAGTGAATATGAGCTTGTTTGGATTAAAAATCAATGGAATGTAAGAAATTGAGTTGCAAACCATTAAAATTGAATGAAATGGCTTATGAATTGGTTGAAAGCAATTGAAATTAGATTTGAAAACATATAAATTGCTCATGGAAGTTATTTCAAATGCGTTTCATTTAGAATTGAAGCGTTATAGTTGTTTAAGTAAGAGAAATGTTGTAAACTTCATATATATAGTGCTTATATGTGTAAATTGAGTAAGTACAGGTACCTGAAGGCCGTTTGGCTGGATTTGGATTGCACTAATTGCTAAAATAAATTAGCCACTTGCTTAACTTGCTAAATAAGGTACTCCTACGCATTAAAAATAGGAAATATGAACTGTTTTTGCTTTTTCCGACCGTGTGGGTCGATGTATATATATTTATATCTCTTGTCAAATTGCAAAAGCTCCTCCGTACAAGGGAGACTCTGCCAAAATTTCCGAAAATTTTAGGAGTTCGAAATTTTTTGAAAAATAAAATAAAATTGGTTAACGATAAAACGATTTCAAATTGGGAATTAGAGTAAATTAGTAAATGAAACTAATATGAATCAGATATACATAAAGGATTAAATTCAACATTCAAAATTTAAAGTAAATTGAATTCGTATAGAAGTGGGGGAAAACTAGTTGAATAGAAATAGATATGGAAACATATATAAGAGAATGTATAAAACGATTTGAAGTTACGATTGAATACGGTTGCTAAACAAGATATGCAGGTATTTAAAAGGGAAAAGAAAGTTGGATTTGATTCCAAAAGATAAATGTGAATTGCCCGACAAAAAGGTATGTATTATAATTTCTGTATGAATTGGATTGGGTTTTTGATCTAGCCACTTGGCTTTCTATTTTCTTTTTGGAATTTGGGAGCTCGTGGAGGCCTTTTGTAGTAGTACCGAGATAGCCGCGCAAAGGAGACGCTGGCAAAAATTTTCGAAAATTTAGGGAGTTAGAAAATTTTTGAGAAAATTTTGATAATTCCAAAGTTGCTTTCAAATTGAAATTTAGATGATTGAGCAAAGGGGTGTTGTATGAAACTATAGAAGGTTTTAGGAAATTGGTTAAGGTGACAGCGGGCCTTTAATAAAGATAGTTGGTAGAACGTTGAATTGTGAGTTTTGGGAGAAGGTAAATGGGTATCAGACCATTCTTCCTATCTAGTAATTTCGGGGATGAAATTCTTTTAAGGGGGAAGAATGTGACGACCCGAAATTTTTAACAATTTAAATTGAAATAGTTAATTGATTTTAAAATATTTAGAAGTTCAATGTAAGTTTGTCTCAATTAATACTTTTTTTAAACTCTCATGTCTGCTCATGGAGCTCCCAACCATCCCCCCAGTGTCATCTCAGAAGTACCTCCCCCCATCTCCTCTGTCAGTATAGTCGTACCTCCCCCGTCCTTCACTGACACCCTTGTCTCGTCCTCTAGCACTTCAACGTCCCCTCCTAGCCATGCCCCTACCAACATCACCATGGTCCCTAAACCAACTCTAACAGTCATCCCTCCCCTTGTTCCCCCTGATCCCATCCCGTCTCCACCTCCACCCACTAACAGCAACGCACCACCTAATCCCCCTCCTAGTGAACGGATATGGACTTCTCTGTTCAAGCATAAACCCAAGAATGCCGGGAAGTACATCCCCGTTCACCTGTCTCCTGAGTATGAAGAGGACGTATTAGTTCCTTCTATAGACGTCATTGACGCTGGAGCAGTGATGTGGAAGGATACTCTAGTTGGATTCTTCTTGGACGAACCGTTGTCATACACAGCGGTCATATCTAAACTTAAGAAGATTTGGAAGCTAAAAGGAACGGTGACAGCTAAGTTAGATGGTATTTTATTCCTTTTTAATTTCTCTTGTTCTGAAGATAGAGACAAGATCCTTCAGTGCGATCCTATTATCATGAATAATAAGCTGTTCATCGTTAAACCTTAGGATCCAGCTATCAGTAATGTAACAGGCACTATAACTACGGTTCCAGTTTGGGTTCAATTGTATAACTTACCATTATATGCATGGTCTCCACTTGGAATTAATTGGCTCTGTAGTCATTTGGGGAAGATGTTGTGTATGGATGAAATGACAGAAAAGCAAGAAAGACTGAGCTATGCGAAATGTTTAGTGGAAATTAAGCCAAACAGGGAGCTTCCTGATGAATTTACAGTGAAGCTGGTTGAAGGAGGGTATCAAAAAATCTATGTGAAGTACTTGTGGAAGCCTAATGTATGCGTGAAGTGCAAAAGATTTGGACATAAAACTGAGTGTTGTGATGGTAAGGAAAAAAACAAAATGAGAATAAAAAGGAAACAGTTAACATTGCCAACAATGTCAACGTGGAGGTTAAAGCCAACTCAACCCAAGTGAAAAGAACTGTGAGGACAAAACAGAAATGAAATATAAGAGTATGGCAACGAGTCAGCGGAAAGAAAGTGGATCCAATGGACAAAGGGAAAATAGAGGAGCAGAAACAAGGAAGCAATAAAAAAAAGGAAAATGGTGAAGGTAAAATAAGGATGAACAATAACCAAGGACACAGAGGAAACAAAGAAGTAATTAATCAAGACACAAATGAAAAAGATACAACCAATTCCACACTTCGGGTAGACACTGTGAGTAATGTAAGCGGCCAGGAAAAAGTTGTGAAAACAAATGATAATGATACAGAAGGCAAACTGCTTACCTTCAACAAATTTGCTGTTCTGCTTAATTTGGATGTTGAGGAAAATGAGAATGTCATGCAAGAAGAAAGTATGAATAATAATGCTAAAGGTCAAGTTACACACTACAAAGTAGCTGAAGTTCAAAATGAAACTAAAAACCAAACAACTCAAAAAGAAGGAAGCTGTAACAAAGTAAAAAAAGGGGGTAACAATGTTAAGCAAATAAGGAACATGACACAAAGTCAGGAAGTAGAAGAGGATGTAGATAAAGATGAACGTCAGAGTAGTGATGGTGAAAATGGTGAAGATAAAAGTTTGGGAGGTAGGAAAAATAGAAAGGATGAAAATAAGCACTCCAAACTCAATACAAATATCCATGAAAAAGAGGATGTACACATCAATACATGCACAGCGTATCAGATAATGCTATTTGACAAAACTTCTACTCAAGGCAATGCCACTTCCCCGAACTTTCCTCTTAACCACATATATTCCAAGACCAAACCTCCCCAAGCATACAAAGCACCTACTTCTGTTGAAATACCCCTTATTCTAACCACTCCACATACTCCTGATCAAATTAACACCCACTTGAATGAGGGAACAACTAATCATGAAGTAACACCACTTTCAGCTACTATTCCTAATTACCTGAACTCGAAGCAGGCTGTGACTAGGAGAATGAAGACAGAGTTACTTAACGCACGTGTTGTCCAATGATGTTACGCATTGGAGCATGGAATATACGTGGTGCACACCATGTAATCAAGCAGGACCAATGCAAGCAACTAATCACATCTCAACAACTATCAGTAATAGCAATACTTGAAACGAAGTTGAACCTTGCCAAGTCTATCAAGGCAGCAGAATACATTAATCCAAGGTGGAAATATATACACAATCTCAATGAAGCTCCGTGTGGAAGAATATTTATTCTTTTCAATCCCTCTCAGATCCAACTTTCTCCCATCCTATCTACTCCCCAGTTGATTCATTGTCATGTAACTGACCTCTCCGATAAAACATCCTTCTATGTCTCCTTTGTGTACGCTTACAACTCTGTTATATCCAGAACATCTTTACTTACGGCCATCCCATCTCTCAGACAGTCCATGCATCCATGGATTATCCTTGGAGACTTCAACTGTTGTTGCTCTCTCACCGACAGAATTGGTGGAAACCCCCTCTCTCTCAATGAAATCAAACCCCTGGCCGATACACTCTCAGATGCTGATCTTGTTAAGGTCAGAACTGTGGGTATGCAATATACGTGGAACAATAAGAGGAGACATGGGTGCAGAACCTTTTCTACAATTGACCACTCTTTCTCGAACCACTGTGCTTTAGCTAAATGGCCCCTCCTCTACAACCTCATTCCTCCTCCTCTCCTTTCTGACCACTCTCCTCAACATTTCTTTTTGATAAAAAAAATTATAAAAAAAAATGGAAAAAGAAAGTTGTTTTCACTTTTCAGCTGAATTCTTATTTTCTCTATTTCAACAAAAATCTAATTCAAATCAAAAGGAGATAAAGACTGCAAATCTAAGAGAATGAAACTGGAAAATTCAACAAAGCAGGAAATCAAAGGCAATAACAATATCAAAGCTTCAAATACAACCAGTCAAGACAAATCTAACAACAAGCAATAATACAAAGATCAACACCAGATGTAAATTTAATAAGCAAAAGAAGGTTAAACAAATCTGGAAACTATCAGCCTGGAACAAATCTGTTCTCTGTTTGCATGTGCAGGTGAGTAAACTGCTTCCACTATTAATTTTTAAACTTGACAACCTTGATGCTTGTGATTTATCATTGAAATGACTTATGGAAATTTGTTTGCATGATGAAGATTTGTCGGTATATAGATAGAAATATAGTTATTGAATAAGTATGCCTGAAAATATGTCTGCTCATCTCTGTTCCTTGATACAGTTTGATAAGTCTAGTTTTAAAATCTTAATTTCTCATTATACAGACAATAATAAGCAAGAATTTAAAAAGGAAATTGTTTTGGATAATGCAATTTCATTTTTAAAAAGAATTTCAAGAAGAAATATTGAGTAAAAGACGTGAAACAAGAAATAACAGTAAAGTTTTTTTTAAATCAGAAAATTTAAATGTTTAAATTTCTTGTATTGAATATGAAATCTGATTTATGTCGAAATTTCATGAATTTTGATAACTATAGCATAATTTTTAAGTTTGTGGATAGTGAGGCATTAAGTGATAATCAGTTTTGGGTTTAACCTCGATCTCCGGCGTTCTCGAAGCTCGTAAACGTTGGCATTAAGATAGAAGATAGACTGATGATCAACGATGGTGGGAAAAATGGCTCAGGGTTTTTCTGATGATCGTGGAGGCCGGTACAGTTGATCTAGGGTTTAGTGGTAATAGTGGAAGGTCATTGGATTTGTGGAATTTTCGAATTGCTCAGGAAGAATTGAACAATCGGTCTAGGGGGAGATGATGAAGGAGGAAGAGGGGAAGCTCGAGGTGAAATCTGGTGGACGTTAGGGTGATGGTTCATCGATGCAGGGCAATTAAAATTCAGGAAGATGACTCCAGTTAGAACTGGAATGCTCGATTTTGATTTCGAGATTATAGATGGAATCTGGTGGTTTGGATAGAGAGAAGTGACGATCGATGATTTGCCGGAGGTGCGATGTGTGGCCGAAGCGCCGTCTTGCGTGGGTGCACGTGCATCGGAATTTTTCTTTGCACCAGAATTTTTACTGTGCACTGGTTTAGGAACGAAGGGGTTTCCTCGGGTTGATGCTCGGGAAGAAGAAGGTTGTAGCTCGGGAATTCTTCGTGTTCTTTTTGTGTTGTTCTCGAAGTATTTTGGAGGTGTGAGATCTTTGTGTTTGCTCGAGTAATCAATCGGGGATATTTAGTCTGGGCTCGGGTTAGTTTGACCTGATGATTGAGTAGGGTATTTTGAAAGGAATCAAATAAAAACCAGGATGTTACAAGTTTTAAAATAATGTAAAGTATTAACCTAGTTTTTCAAGAATTACAAATCTATTACGAAAATGTGATTTAATTTTGGTTAATTAAGTAGATGGTTTAAGATAAGTGTATTAAATTTAAGTTAATTAGGGGTCTCAAGTAATTTTTGTATGCTGGTATAAATAAATTTTTAAACATTCAATTTAAATGTGATGTATATGTTAGTTAAGTAATTAATTAAGATAATAACTTTATCTTAGAGTAATCAAGGACTTAAGTAAATAAGATTAATTAATTAATTGGATAATCAATTAGTTGATTAAAGATTAATTAATTGATTATATAAGTAATTAAGGATTGATTACTTTGTATAGAAGGAGATTAATTGACAATTAAGGTCTATTAATTAATAATAAAAGAATAATTAATCTATAATGAAAGATTAATTAATTAGTTTATTGGGTAATTAAAGGGTAAATTACCCAATTATAATTAATTAGATGAATGTAATTATTTAATCTGTTAATTAATTAAAGATAGTCACTTGGTAATTGATTAAGTGTAATTACTTAATAAGATTTGATTGGTGTAATTACTTAAGGGGAAGTAATTAAAGGTTAATTACTTAGGAGAAGTAATTAAGGATTAATTACTTAGTGGATAAATTGATTAGAGAATTAATTAATTAAGGGATGATTTATGTAAGGAAATTAACCAAGGGATTGGCTAATTAATGAGTGTGATTAATTAAAGAATAATTAATCAATGTAATTGTCGAATTATTAATTTGGGTAATTAATTATGATGGCAAGTAAAGGTTAAGTAATGTGATGGGTTAAGAATAATTAATTTGTGTAATTAATTTAATGGAAAATTACTTAATGTAATTAAAGAATGATTAATCAAGGATGATTGATCAAGATGAATAATTAAGGGATGATTAATGAATTGGATATAATTAATTAATGATAAATAAGCAAGATGTATAAATAATAAGTAATTAATCTAAGTCATTGGTAGGTAATTAGATTAATGGGAATGGTATGACTATTTTATCTTGCTTATGAATAATTGATAGATATTTAAATGCCTTGGATTATTTGTTATCCCTGATATGTGATTGTGATGTTCTGTGAAATGGAATGTTTTGTAATATGATATGTTAGGTTGAACTGATATGATATGGTTATCTTTGATGAATTGTTATGTAAAAGTGATATCCCGAATTTAAATTTTTAATCACTTGAATAACTTGGGATAAGATAGTTTTGAATTCAAAGAGACCGTAGCCGGGTATTAGTGAATACCCGAAACCACTTCGATTTGTAATCTAAGTTTTATATAATTGGATGTGTGAAATTAAACAGGCTGGAATAGAATAAATTAAGTGACATGGACATTTAACCTGAGAACTGTGGTGTGAGATAAATGATTTACTTTAATAAAGAAAGAACTCGTAAAGTTACGAGTTTCCTTGGTATTCACTCAAGCTTATACATTAGTATTTCATATTAGTTGGGTTTACTCACGGTGGTTTCCAGCCTGACCCGGGTGTTACTTTGATGTAATGCTCGGGTCAGACCGAGTATTATAGATTTTCAGGTAAGAACGTTCTGGAGCTCAGGAGGTGAACTGGATGGCTGGAACGTATGGAGTGTTTACCGTTGTGTATAGTATAGTTGGCTTGGAAATGTTGTTTTAAACTGTCCGGTTTATTGTAATGGTTGTAACTCTGATGTGTGAAAATATAATTGTACCGATGATGAATCTTCTTGTAAAACCGTTATTTATGTTATATTATATCTTGATCCGCTACAAATGTGAGGTTTCTGTGACTGGATTTCTGTTTTCTTCTTCTTTCTCTTTCCTTCTTTTCTTAACTATCTGCAAGTTTCGGGATCGAAATTTTCGGGTCGTTACATTTGGTATCAGAGCGAAGGTTAAGCGAGAACCTTGGCTCTGGTGGGTATACTCATTAAGGATAGGATCAATAGTACCCTAGAATGAGTTGAGTGTATATATATATGAGAGAGCGTACTTGTTATTTTCTTATAAAAGATTTTAAATGATTTTATATAAAAATATATTTTGATATATAAAGCAATATTTCTTTCTAATAAATATTAAGGGAAATTAGTTGTTAAATTTTTGAAATCAAATTAAGAAGTAATAGAATACAACCAAATTGAAATTGAAGTTAAATTAAAGATAAGTTTGAAATAGATTCAAACTGAAATTAAATCTTTAATTTTGGAAAGATTTTCATAATAAGACAATAATGAATTGGTTTCTAGATACGATAATCTTGGTTATTATCATAAATAATTATTGTAATATAATGTATATTAATGGGTAGGCAAAATGAAATGTTTTAAGGAAATAAAACATTTAGGGAAGTATGACTTATAAATTGGAATTACAGATGATCTAAATAGTGAAGTTTTAAATCTGGGTCCTGTTTCAAACTAGAGTTGTTTGAAATTTTAAAGGAATTTGTTTTGAATTAAAAACCAAAGGTGGTTTGAAATAAACTCTAAATGTTGAATTTTGAGTTTGGAATAAGATGTGATACCCGAAGTGATAAGTTTTTGAACTTAATAAGTGGGAAGATTATTTATCAGAAGTTTAAAATTTGAAATAAGTTCAAACTGGGTAAGGTTGACTGGATTAAGTGAATTGAGTTTAACTTGGGGAATAGTTAAATAAGTTGGGATGGTCAACCTGATTTGGAAATTTCAAGATGAAATTGGAATTTAACTTGGAGAGTTAAATGGTTAATTTGAATTTGGAATTTGTGTGATCTCGAAATGGGTTTAAGATCTGGAAATTGAAAGTGGATGTTTTAAATAAATTGGATGGTATCATCCTATTGTTATTAAAAATTTTGAATTGCAAATTGGACTTGTTTAAATGAATGAGAAATGAAATATGGTAATCCATTGTTGAGATAAAAGGGAAATCAAACTTTAATTTGAAATTAAGGGTATTGAATTACCTTGAATAAAAAATTGGAGTAATTAAATTTATAAATTAAATTGTTTAAAGGTTTGGGTTATTGATGCAAAAATAAAGGTTAATTTGGTTTAAAAAGTTAAACCAACTTTAGATAATTTAACTCGAATTTATATAATTCGAGACGGTTTAAATTTGAAATTGGAATTGAATTCATCCAAATTGAATTTGGTTTGAATTAATTGGATCTGTGATTGAAGGTGTATAAGTTTAAAAATTTAAATGGGAAATTGAATTGGATTATATTGGAATGATTTGAATTTGAAATGGGTTCAGTTGATAATAATTTAAATTGACTGGAATAATTTGAAATTATAATTTAAGATGAACATGATTAAAATCAAATGGTATTTGATTTGGATTGAGAAAGAAATCAAGATTAATTCAGCTTGAATTGGGGTTGAATCAATTTCAATAGGAATTGAAGTTATTTAAATTAGAATTGAGTCAATTTAAATGGAAGTGGAAATTTAAATTGAATTGATGAGAATGGAGATTGGGAAGTGAACAGTTTTGACTCTGGACTATTTTTAATGTAAATTGTTTTAATATAAACCTATTTTTTTTCCAAGCTATTCATTATATATACAACCTTTCTTTTAAAAGACAAACTGTTTTATAAACTAATTACTATATTCCAACTATTTTACAAAACTAATTACTATCTTACTATTATTTCGTAATTATCTAAAATTTCTATAATTATTTTAAGTATTTTCTAACTATTTTACACTTAATTTACAAACTAGTAATTATTTTCCAACTACTTATCTATTTTTAATTTTTTTCAAGCTTTTTTCTAAATAAGCTGATCGGAGTTCAAACTGTTATTGGTTAAATACCCAATCGAGATAAGAATAGAGATGATAATCCAAATGGGATTGAAGCAGTTGTGAATAAGTGAATGAAAATTAAAGTGAATGTGAATAGAAAGAGAATTGATTTGGCTAATAATCAATAAAGATAAGTATGTAGGATGTACGTATGTTATTCTATTCGCATAGTGATTTGATCCAGATTCGAGCACAGAATTTCGAAATAATTATATCGATCCGAGTGGGATTTTTCACTCGATTTTCGACGGCGAACCTAGATATGGATTGTTGATTAGTTCTGGATATTCTCTATCATAGTTATGACTATGCAAGGAGAATGACGGTTTCTGATCAAGAAACCAGATCTGAGTCTACACTAGGAAGTCGGGTGGACGATACTAGTTTGGAGTGAAATTGTATGGTCGAGTAAGCGATCAGATTGGTATAGCGTACGGATGATATGTGTACATGTACAGATTTGAATAAAAATGATATTGGAAAGAGTAATCAAATTTGGATATTTGATTTTGAGTAAACAAAGTTAAATATCTTTGTTTTATAAAATGAAACTCCCCTTGTTGAATCTTTTGCCAGAAGAAAAGGGTTTCTGAGATTGTTTGAAGTATAAAAGGAGTTTTATACAAGTTTGGAATGATCCAAAGTTTTAAATTTTTTTATATATCTGTGTGTGTATGTGTGTGTGTATATATATATATATATATAAAGGATCTTATGAGGATTTTAGAAAAGGTTTTGAGAACCTTTGGATTTGGAAAAGCTTTTGATTTTTTTGTTAAAATCAATATGAGAATTTGGAAAGCCTGGTTTAAGAATTATCGATTTTGGAATAATCGATTTTATGTAAAGGAGCTTTGTATGAGATCATACTAGGTGTAGGATTTGAAGATACTGTATGTGTATAGTATAAAATGTTTTGATGATGGCTCTGGGGAAAAAGGCGCTCCCTTGAAATGAACTTCTCAGGAGTGCCACCGGGTGGTGCTGCCTTGAGCCCCAAGGGGGGGGGTTCTAAAGTTGATCCTGTAAGGAGTCGGGACAAAACTAGTTCCTGGGGATTATGAGTAGTTTATACCATAGCGAAAGTCGTGTGTGCTGTTAAGAGCCAATAGTCGGCGTTTGATTTTATATCGGTAGACTGCGACCTATGTAGGAGTGGAGAAGTTTCATTTTGACAGTGGAAATCAGAGGCCGTAGAGAGCCTGCAGTTACATGGACTTTTGCTGTGATGGCAACGTAACCCTGGAATGTAACTGCGATCTGTCGTGGGTTCCATGGCGTAATCGAGAGGCCGCGGAGAGCCTGCAGTTACATAGACTTTTGCTGCGAGGGTAACGTAACCCTGGAATGTAACTGCGACCATGGTGGGGGTGATGATTTCCAGAGCATTCTCACCAAAGATATTCCTATATTTTCAAAAATGATTTTCTATATTTTCAATAAAATTATTTTTCAAGTATTTTCACTGGGTGTTGAAAACGGGTCTGCTAAGTACTTATAGATTTTCAGTCGTACGCCTGATGAACGTATGACCGAATTTCTGTGAGAACAAGGATGGACTGGCTAAAACATAGAGTTATAAAAAGTATTTTTATAAAACCTTTTTATAATATTATGTAGATTTTAAAAGTGTTTCAAAGAATAATTTTTCTAATAATAAGCATTTTAATAAATTCTGGTTTCGTTCCTTTTCGAGGACGAAAAGATTCTAAGGGGGAGGAATGTAACAACCCGAATTTTTGGTCTTCTGTAATTGATTAACAAACTAGATTAATTAATATAATATTGAATTTTTAATTGAACGAATGAATCTGATCAGATAAATATTTATATTTGTAACTGTGTTGTATATATATACATAGATTTTAAATAAAATTATTGATTACAAATTTAATTTGTGTTTCTTAATACATACATATATTTGAATATATATATATATATATAGAGTTAAAATAATTTTTCCAAGCATATAAACATATGATGCATTTAACTTGATCAAACATAATTTATTTATAAATAAATGTTTACTTGAATTCACTTATGTTTATTTATTAAAATCTAGAAGCTTATTTATATAAGATAAATACATTTTATATACATGTAAATGTTTCATAAATATATATATAAATTTAAAAGAATTAATAAGAGACAAGAGTAACACTTGTAAGCAATTTAAAATGGGTTGAAGACATTTGTAAAGATAAATGCATATGTGTAAGCTGATTAACACCTAAGAGGACAAATGTCAACATTTCTTTTTTGATAAAAAAAATTTATAAAAAAAATACACATGGAAGAAGAAAGTTGTTTTCACTTTTCAGCTGAATTCTTATTTTCTCCATTTCAACAAAAATCTAATTCAAATCAAAAGGAGATAAAGACTGCAAAGCTGAGAGAATGAAACTGGAAAATTCAACAAAGCAGGAAATCAAAGGCAATAACAATATCAAAGCTTCAAATACAACCAGTCAAGACAAATCTAACAACAAGCAACAATGCAAAGATCAACACCAGATGTTAATTTAATAAGCAAAAGAAGATTAAACAAATCTGGAAACCATCAGCCTGGAACAAATCTGTTCTCTGTTTGCATGTGCAGGTGAGTAAACTGCTTCCATTATTAATGTTTAAACCTGACAACCTTGATGCTTGTGATTTAACATAGAAATGACTTATGGAAATTTGTTTGCATGATGAAGATTTGTTGGTATATAGATAGAAATATAGTTATTGAATAAGTATGCCTGAAAATATGTTTGCTCATCTCTGTTCCTTGATACAGTTTGATAAGTCTAGTTTTAAAATCTTAATTTCTCATTATACAGACAATAATAAGCAAGAATTTAAAAAGGGAAATTGTTCTGGATAATGCAATTTCATTTTTAAAAAGAATTTCAAGAAGAAATATTGAGTAAAAGATGTGAAACAAGAAATAACAGTAAAGTTTTTTTTTTAATCAGAAAATTTAAATGTTTAAATTTCTTGTATTGAATATGAAATCTGATTTATGTCTAAATTTCATGAATTTTGATAACTATAGCATAATTTTTAAGTTTGTGGATAGTGAGGCATTAAGTGATAATCAGTTTTGGGTTTAACCTCGATCTCCGGCGTTCTCGAAGCTCGTAAACGTCGGCATTAAGATAGAAGATCGATTGATGATCAACGATGGTGGGAAAAATGGCTCAGGGTTTTTCTGATGATCGTGGAGGCCGGTACAGTTGATCTAGGGTTTAGTGGTGCTAGTGGAAGGTCATTGGATTTGTGGAATTGTCGAATTTCTAAGGAAGAATTGAACAATCGGTCTAGGGGGAGATGATGAAGGAGGAAGAGGGGAACCTCGAGGTGAAATCTGGTGGACGTTAGGGTGATGGTTCATCGACGCGGGGCAATTAAAATTTAGGAAGATGATTCCAGTTAGAACTGGAATGCTCGATTTTGATTTCGAGATTATAGATGGAATCTGGTGGTTTGGATAGAGAGAAGTGACGATCGATGATTTGCCGGAGGTGCGATGTGTGGCCGGAGCGCTGCCTTTTGTGGGTGCACGTGCACCGGAAATTTTCTGTGCACCAGAATTTTACTGTGCACTGGTTTGGGAATGAAGGGGTTTCCTTGGGTTGATGCTCGGGAAGAAGAAGGTTGTAGCCCGGGAATTCTTCGTGTTCTTTTTGTATTGTTCTCAAAGTATTTTGGAGGTGTGAGATCTTTGTGTTTGCTCGAGTAATCAAACAGCGATATTTAGTCTGGGCTCGGGTTAGTTTGACCTGATGATTAAGTAGGGTATTTTGAAAGGAATCAAATAAAAACCAGGATGTTACAATTTTTAAAATAATGTAAAGTATTGAACTAGTTTTTCAAGAATTAAAAATCTATCAAGAAAATGTGATATAATTTTGGTTAATTAAGTAGATGGTTTAAGATAAATGTATTAAATTTAAGTTAATTAGGGGTCTCAAGTAATTTTTGTATGCTGGTATAAATAAATTTTTAAACATTCAATTTAAATGTGATGTATATGTTAGTTAAGTAATTAATTAAGATAATAAGTTTATCTTAGAGTAATCAAGGACTTAAGTAAATAAGGATTAATTAATTAATGGGATAATCAATTAGTTGATTAAAGATTAATTAATTGATTATATAAGTAATTAAGAATTGATTACTTTGTATGGAAGGAGATTACTTGACAATTAAGGTTTATTAATTAATAATTAAAGAATAATTAATCTATAATGAAAGATTAATTAATTAGTTTATTGGGTAATTAAAGGGTAAATTACCCAATTATAATTAATTAGATGGATGTAATTATTTAATCTGTTAATTAATTAAAGATAGTCACTTGGTAATTGATTAAGTATAATTACTTAATAAGATTTGATTGGTGTAATTACTTAAGGGGAAGTAATTAAAGGTTAATTATTTAGGAGAAGTAATTAAGGATTAATTACTTAGTGGATAAATTGATTAAAGAATTAATTAATTAAGGGTTGATTTATTTAAGGAAATTAACCAAGGGATTGGCTAATTAATGAGTGAGATTAATTAAAGAATAATTAATCAATGTAATTGTCGGATTATTAATTTGGGTAATTAATTAAGATGGCAAGTAAAGGTTAAGTAATGTGATGGGTTAAGAATAATTAATTTGTGTAATTAATTTAATGGAAAATTACTTAATGTAATTAAAGAATGATTAATCAAGGATGATTGATCACGGATGATTGATCAAGATGAATAATTAAGGGATGATTAATTAATTGGATATAATTAATTAATGATAAATAAGCAAGATGTATAAATAATAAGTAATTAATCTAAGTCATTGGTAGATAATTAGATTAATGGGAATGGTATGACTAATTTATCTTGCTTATGAATAATTGATAGATATTTGATTGCCTTGGATTATTTGTTATCCCTGATATGTGATTGTGATGTTTTGTGAAATGGAATGTTTTGTAGTATGATATGTTGGGTTGAACTGATATAATGTGGTTATCTTTGATGAATTGTTATGTAAAAGTGATATCCCGAATTAAATTTTTAATCACTTGAATACTTGGGATAAGATAGTTTTGAATTCGAAGAGACCGGAGTCGGGTATTAGTGAATACCCGAAACCACTTCGATTTGTAATCTAAGTTTTATATAATTAGATGTGTGAAATTAAATAGGCTGGAATGGAATGAATTAAGTGACATGGACATTTAACCTGAGAACTGTGGTGTGAGATAAATGATTTACTTTAATAAAGAAAGAACTCGTAAAGTTACGAGTTTCCTTGGTATTCACTCAAGCTTATACATTAGTATTTCATATTAGTTGGGTTTACTCACGCTGGTTTCCAGCCTGACCCGGGTGTTACTTTGATGTAATGCTCGGGTCAGACCGAGTATTACAGATTTTCAGGTAAGAACGATCTGGAGTTCAGGAGGCGAACTGGATGGCTGGAACGTGTGGAGTATTTACCGCTGTGTATAGTATAGTTAGCTTGGACATGTTGTTTTAAACTGTCCGGTGTATTGTAATGGTTGTAACTCTGATGTATGAAAATATAATTGTACAGATGATGAATCTTCTTGTAAAACCGTTATTTATGTTATATTATATGTTGATTCGCTGCGAATATGAGGTTTCTATGACTGGTTTTCTGTTTTCTTCTTCTTTCTCTTTCCTTCTTTTCTAAACTATCTGGAAGTTTCGGGATCGAAATTTTCGGGTCGTTACATCCAACTACAAATTTCATTCATTTATTCAGTTGATTCCAGTGATGTATTCTGATTGTACTTGATTATCAAATCGAACTTCTGTGTATCTTGCTACTTCTGTTGTAGTTTGTTTAACTTTGATATATTTGTATAGTAGCTTCATGAACTACTATTTCTTTGCTTCCGCTGTATTTTTATATTACTCTGCGTCTGTTATCTGTGATTTATTTACTGCATATTCTAAGCTTTGCCAAATTTAAATCAACAATTCGGTATTTTTAACTATTCAAGTCCGACATGTGCGGATGCGAATGATTGAAAATAGCGAGTCGTTACATTTGGTATCATAGCTTTGTCTCTAGGAAAACTTAGCATATATGGTAAATTTATTTACAGAATCACTTTCATTCGAGTGTGAATCTCTTCCTTTTGACTCATCTCCTTTGAATTTTGGAACGTTCCCTGCGGTTCCGAAATTCATTCTTGTCCCTCGCTATTCGTATTCTTTTGAATTTTGGAGCATTCCATAGCTCCACTGAATGACTTGTAAAGGGGTGAAACTCCTTTACGATTGGCATTGATTCATCGGAGATTTCTATATATCCTCGGTTAGATGCTAGTATCATTGTTATACCAAATTCTATCTCTTAAGATCAAATGTAGATCTGCCTTAGAATTCCACATCAATCTAATTCTTGAAGTCACTGTTGACTCGGTTAAGGTTGCCCGCGATTTATACAAGCTTATCCATTTCCCTACTCTAATATTTATCATCTTATCTTTTGTCTCCAACTTATCTTCAAATCAAAATTCTCTTTGATTTGAGTCAATTAAATTTGAACCCCTATTCTTGCTTTGTAAAGCTATATTAAAAATGTTTTATATATTGTGTTGTTTGAGTTGTTGATGTTGAGTGGGGTTTCTGATCTATTCGTCTGATCAACGCAATCTATAGGATCTCCAAAACACTTGAACAGAGCAAACTGACACAATATAGTTTTCAAATTTAGCAAATGAAATAAATTTTGTATAATTATATTATATATGCATAAGTATAATTTTTCGAATTTTTGATAGTTAATTGAATTGGATGTTGAGAAATAATATTTGACTTTGTATATAGCTTGTAACCATTAGCTTTTGTTTCAAATATAAATAATTGAACTATTAAACATGGCTATAAATTAATTTGGAAGTTTAAATGAATTTAAAACAAGAAACTAAGAATTTAATTTTCGATGGTTTCAAACTTTGTGTTTAAAGTTTTAAAGGGTGTATTATTTAAAGTATTCTAAGTAGAAATCGTTTCAAAGAATTTTAAATTTGTAAGTCAGTGCTCTTTTATTTGTCACTGGGAAATAATTTTGGTGATGACTGTCGCATCATTGACATTTATTTTCGAGTTTCGAAGTGAAGAGACCATTCTGTAGTTTAGCTACAGCCTTACTTTGGAGAATTGATTTGATTTGGATTTCTAGAATATGACTTGATTATAATATATATGATTTAAGAATTGGAGTTGATATATATTGTGTATATTTACTTATCTCTAAAATAGTTTGAAGTTAATCAAAAATTTAATTTTAAAATTTTATCTTAAAGGAAAATTTCAATTATAAAAGGAAATCAAATTATGAATAAATATGTAAGCTTGGATAATTTAATTAAGAAATTTTTTATTTGTATAATATTCTATTGCATTCCAATATAACTTACCTAAATTATTAGAAGTTAACAATGTAATTGGATAATATACAATATAAAAGGGCTTTTATAAATAAAATTTGAGTGGTTATAATAAGTGTTATACAGTTAAATATTAGTTATAAAAAGATTAATATAGGGGTAAATAGAAGAAAAAGTTAATTGAATAGAATATAATGTAAATGGTGTTAAAGGAATTTATAAATAAATTAGAGTAGTCATAATAAGTGTAAATATACTTAATATATGGGATAAAAATATATTAAGTGGAATAAATTTAATAATAATTTAGAATAATGAAGGATTAAATTTATTGAATAAATTATGAGTATAATAAAAGATTTTCAAATGCATTATTTAGAAATTTGTTAATTTAAGATGATTGGATGATAAGATAATGAAATTAGAAATAGTTAAGATTTATTTAACTTAGGTGAAATCAAGTATTAATGTAGGTTGAAATTTTCAGGGCTTTAAATTTATTTTCTTATCTTGTTTCCCAATCCCTTTTCTTTCGGGATGTTTCCATTCTCCTACTTCCTTCCTTTTCGGGGACAACAAAAAGTTTTGAGTGGGGGAGAGTGTAACAACCCATAATTTTCTAAATTTTTTTATTTAAATTTTATTTGAAAAATTTAATTTTTAAATTATTTAAAATTTGAATTTTTGAAATTTTCCATTGTAACTTTGGGTTTTGTTTGTTATTTATTTTCCAAATTTAATAAAATAAGCAATTTCTGAAAATTTTATATTTTTGGTCAACCAAAAGTCAAAGTTTGATCACAGTTGAAAATTTCAAATTTGAATTTTTAAATGCTAATCTTTTTCTTTGAAAATGTATTTTATTTTAATATTTATTCTGCTTTTCGTTTCATGAAATTCTGATTTGTACTTTTAGATTCGGATAAATTACAGCGTTTTACACGCAATAAATTTATGTATTTTCATTATATATATATATATATATATATATATGTCTCTATATTTTTTCTATATCCATCTCTTTGTTCATTTCTCTATTTATTTGTCTAGACTTTTATTGTATTCATTGGAATTTATTTGTTTATATCTTTTATAAAGAGTTGGAGAAAATCAAAGGGTATACGTTACTTTGTTAAATGCTTGCCTTTTTAATTTTCTAACCTCTTTATTAATTCTTAGCATTTCTCACCTATTATAGACGTGCACTACTCTATCAAATCACATACAAAATCTTCCTAAATATCTCACTTCTTCAATTGCCTCTTCTGAGTGAAAGATATTACATAAGTTTCTTTTATTAAATAGGAAATAAATCCCATTCATTCACTAGCATCTTTATTTCTTGCCTTTTTATTTCCTACCTCCTTACCTTCTAGCTGTGCATTTTATTTTCATTAAGCCGTGAGAAACTTTCCATTCACTTCATTTGTCATTTGCATGCAAACAATGAAAAATATACATGATTCTTCTCCTTAAATTGTGCCTTTTAATTTCCTAGCCATTCATTTTCTAGCCTTTACATCTCTAGCCATCCACTTTATGTATCTTCAGCCGTTCATGGTTTGTATAACCCTAGCCGCCACTTTTATTATTATTTCACGTGAAAAGTTCTCACTTCACATACATTTGCGTGAGAAAAAAAATGCTAGATCTAATATCCATGGCTTCTCCTTCCTCTCCTTTTTCTATTTCTCCTTTTCCTTTTCCTTTGTTTTGCGTCATGATTTGCTCGGCCTCTACCTTGCACCACCCCCTAGTTGACCTCATCACCATCTCCATCATCACCATGCCGATCATTACCACCTCCTCCATCACCCCAAAGCATAGCCATGACCCCTAGATGAGAATCCATCACCAAAGGCCTTGAAACCCTAGCCAAACTCCTAGATTTCATCTCCTTCCTCTTATTAGCATCGGCCACACCACACTAACACCACCTACATGCCATGCCATGACCACAAACATCCCTAGTCGTGAGTTTGTAATGCCTAGACCCTACCCAAACCCAATGGTTGAGCCCACGTGGTGGTTGAAGCAAAGGTTGTGTCACTTTTATCTTATATTTTCATTTGTTTTAATTTCTATTCTTTTATATTGAAATATATTCTTATATATGTTGTATTTTTTTGCATACAAGATTTGGATCTGACACTTCATCCACCCAAAAATATAATCGTACTTTGTCGTGCCTTTTTTGTGCTTTGCAGAGTTTGGATTATTATTTTGAATTTGATTTTAGCTTTCAAAAGGTGAGTTATTCACTCTAGACAGTATGTACTTATATTATTGTGAAATGATGATAAGTGAATCTGTATATAAATTGATATATTCTTCAAATATGCCTATGATGTGATTTTATGATGTTAAATAATGTTTATAAAACTGTTGCATCATCCAATATGAGATGTTATATTTAACTGTTCATTTTATTTCTGCATCTCACACTGCAAGTTCCCTTATCACTATGGTTGAAATGATACATACCCGAACAGACTTTAGAATAAGGAAAAATCATTATGGGCTGAAATGATAGGCTCGAGTGATTTTTATTGTACTTATTTTCTTGCGATTGCGGGTTTGAATGATAGAACACGGATTTTTCTTTTTAAATTACGGATTGAAATGATACATATCCGTATTACTTGACCTAGGTTAGAAAATTATATATAGACCCATGGATAAATTTTAAATAATATTTTCCTAAAAATTATTAAGTATTTTGAGTTTGAAGATATATTATATTTTTGCTTAAAGATTTGATTTGAAGATCTGAAATATAAAGGGATATTGGATTTCTATAAGTTAAAATTATATAAGTTGATCTTGGTTTTAATCGTAATTTAAAATCTTTATTTGGTTTTAAATTGTAATGTAAGGATCTTTGTTTATGATAAATAACTTAATAATTAAATTTGATTTAATATGGAATTTTTAATCTAATTTAGTGATTTTATTTAAGGTTATTCCCTGAAATGGATATGTTTATATAATGAATAGTGTATTTTGAATTGAGAAAATGAAATGCAGTTTTAATTGGGCATTTGGTAATAAAATTTATTTAACTTGAAATCATAGTTAATTGATGTCAAAATGAATCGATTTATAAAGAGAATTGGACTGTTATATTAACTACGATAAAATATTTTAGTTAGGGTTATGTTTTGTAAAAAGAAATGATTATGATTTAAAAATGGAAAAATGTAACTTAAGATGACTTAACTTGAAATTTGGTTTTAAATGGAAATTTTAAGTTAAGTAAATAAATGGAAATTAATTGTTTACTTGATGGGTGTGTAAAAGTTAAGAAACTTATAAGATGGGTATATAAAATTTAAGTTATTTTTTGAAATAAAGGTTAAGAAATTTATAAAGTGTTGACTAACAAAGGAATTTTAATTTAAATTGGACATTTATTAATAAAATAATATTTTATTAAAATTTATAAGTTAAGTAATATCCAAATAATTTTTTTTGAAAAGTGGAATAAGTTTAATAGGTTAAAAATGAGAAAAGTGAAGAAATATTATTTTAAAAGGTATAACAGAAATTATAGCGGTTCAGAAATGCTATGGAAAATATGAACTATGGCTTGAATATACTAAAGATACCTATAACAGCATTTCTGAAGTGCTAAAGTTTCTGGAAATACGAACTATGGCTTGGAGCTACTAAGTAAACCTATAACAACACTTCTGAAGTGCTCCAGTTGTTGAAAATTTGAACTACGTGCTGAATTTTCCAAATAAGCCTATGACATCATTTCTGAAATGCTGTAATTTCTGAATTTGAACTATGTTTTGATTTATACTAAATATACCTATCGCAGCACTTTATAAGTGCTTCTATTTTGAAAATTTCAATTTTGAAATGTTGAAATTTAACGAATGAACTTAGAAATTGCTGAAATTCTAGAAATTGAATATTTGATTTGGAAGGGTAACTACTCCAAATTTAAATGGTTTAAATGAATATTATTTTAAAGGTGTTAGGATTTTCTAAGTATTAAAATTTCCAAATGATAATATTTCAAAGTGTTACGGTTTCAAAATATTATGGTTCTAAGTGTTTTTTTTTGGAGTTGTATAATTTTTAATGTACTATGGTTTGGAAATGAAGTTATTTAGAATTGTATTAAATTTTAAATTGAAAAAAATATATTAATTTGAAACTAATTGAAATTGAAGATTTAAGAATATGACTTTATAAGGTCGTTTGGGTTAAGGTGATTTAAAGGAATATTTCAAATTTAATAAACTGAAGGAAATATTTAGTGTTTTGGAAACTTGGGTTTTATTTAAATGAGATATTGATTTGGTTTTTGGAATTTAAAGGACATATTATTACTTTGGTCTTTGAAATGGGAAATGATATATTGATTTAATTTGGAAAGGAAATAATATAGTATTTAGTTTTGAAATGGATATGATATTTGGTTTTAAAGTGTAAATGATTTGAAAGAAATAACCATGGGTATAATAACGGTTCGTTGTTAAAGAGATCGGGATCGGATATGGGCATACTCTCTGTCGATACAGAAAACCACTTTAACAACTGTGTACGCGGTGGAGATTCTAGAATGAAGTAGGATGGTGGTGACGTTCTATTGAGGTATTTACGTAGACTCGACCCTCGTGAGTTGGCATAAGGTGGCTAAAGCAGGAGCGCTTACGGGCCAGTGAGGTAGCCCCTCTTATCGGACGCACTCCTTCGATACCATTCGATCACTTTGTGATTGATTGGGGCCCTTTGATTTTTTTTGGGGGCATGGCTTGAGGTGGGCGGTAGCTGCGTGCTATGCGTCACCCTCAGCCCGGATGCGTAATTGGTATATGTAATGACCCGCATTCATTCCACAGAATGACGCATCATTAAAAAGAAAGAAAGGGGATAGAAAAGATAGAGAAGAAAGAACTAAACAACATCGGAATCTCACAGCAGAACGAATAAATTATATTAATCACATAAGTACTACATAGTATACAACATCTATCAGAGTTACACAGCTCTTACAACACAAACTTGACAGCTATAAACACCTGTCTAGTATTTACAACTCAAGTACAACACAAAGATACAGATATAACACTAGCACAACGGAACCACTATATCTACACGCTGAAGCCTCCTGCTCCAAATCTCCTCCAAAACACGACAAAGCTAACCTGAATCCCTTGGCTACTCGTAGAAATTTGAGTACCCAAGTGTTTAAGGAAAACATAATAAACTTCGAGTCAGACATGGGTCTGGTGTGAGTAAACGAGTTAAAGTTGCTTAACTTTGAAAACCTTTGAAAACAAAGGGTATCACGTAAGACTCCCCACACATAAACATGGGTAAGTTTTTACCTTACGCTAACCGAAACATTTGATAGGAAATCCAGTGATATTATAATAGGGTCTAGGGTTTTCAAATAAATAAGAAATAGCCGAAATTGTACATTTATTAAATTCCAACTACATAGGTATACAATCAAAACCGTAAAGGCAAGTAGGAAGAATGAGTTTCCATCAATGGAAGGGCTACTAGGGTACTGCCTGTCACAGTACGGGGCCTAGATCACCGTACCGAGGATTACTCGCAATCCCCTATAACACAAGGCCGAAACCATCCCTTACCGGATAGTCCCGAACAAGACAACTTCGCAATTGGTGCGCAATTCCAACTGCCCACATAGCCGAATATAAAGGTACTTCTAGACAGGGGAAAATCTCGTCCTTCTTGGGTGCTACCCACTTAGCCTTGCTGCACCTCCCCTGTTTTAGCCATTCCCGGTTGATGAGGCTTGAGTCTACGATTACCTTTATAGAACACATCTATCTTAGAGTGCTCATCGTCCGCCTGACGATGTTCTAAAAGCATTCAATCCATACAAGTTCGTTCCGGGTTCGAACGAAACCGAAGGCATTATCTCATTACACTCATTTTGGAATCAACCTCAGAGTTAACGACAATAACCCTTACACTCTGAATCTCCATCTCGAACCTGAAAGTACTATCTCTGTTATACTCGTATTGGAATCACCCTCAGAGTTATAACAACAAGTAGTTCTGACACTTCGAGTCTTCAACTTGATCTTCACTTGAATTTACGACCTATCGTTAATTTGGATCGATGTGGTTTTCGGATATCCAATTCTAGAAACCCGATCCCGGTCTCATCGAAATCCAAATCGCCATCTTTTAGGTCCAAGTTGTTTTAAAGTTTAAAACAATTCAATTCATTATCTATATACACATAGATAGATAATTCACATCATCACACAAGTAGATAATCCATATTATCATCACAAATAGATAATTCACATTGTCATCATACTTTAACCAAAGCATCCATATCACACAGCAACACCTATCTCATATCTGAGATCTCAAACCATCAAGGGCAATCAATATCATTCATCCATACATAAGCAAAGATTAATTAATCACAATATCTCTAATTAATTTAAAATGAATTAAATTAATTACTTGCATTTCTAATTAATTTAAAATAAATTAAATTAATTTCTTTCGTCACATAAATCTTGCTTACATAACCATTAATTAAATACAAATAAATAAATAAATTAATCACCATCTCATCATTCATCTTAATTAATCATTCTTGATTAATTATCCTTTAAATTACATTCAAGTAATTAGCCTTCAATTAATATTACAAATTAATTATTCTTAACCAAATACAGTAATTAACCTTTAATTACCTTCATTAATTATATTAATTAATGATCCGTAATTACTTACTTCCACTAATTAATTAACTATAATTAATTACATTAATCCTTAATTAATTACATCAGTTAATTAAACTTTAACTAATCACTTTTATCAATAAATCTTACTTAATCATGAACAGTAATTGCCATCCTGTAATTACTTATCTTGATTAATTAAATCCTTAATTAATTATATTAATCCATTGATTAATTACACTAAGTAATTGATCTTTAATTACTTCTACTAAGTAATTATACTTTAATTACTTCGCATTAAGTAATTCTCTTTAATTAATTACATCCAGTAATTACTCATTAATTACTTACACTAAGTAATTACACTATAAATCTTATTAAGTAATTATACTTAATCAATCACCAAATGATTATCTTTAATTAACTAACAATGTAACTAACTTAAGTTAATTACATTTATTTCATTAATTACAATTGGTAATTTATCCCTTAATTACCCTTTAAACAAATTAATTAATCCTTAATTACTGATTAATTATTCTTTAATTATTAATTAATAAACCTTAATTATCAATTAACAAAGCTTAATAACAATTAATTAATCCTTAATTAATCAATTAATTAATCCTCATTAACAATTAATTAACCTTAATAATAGTTAATTAATCCTTAATTAATTTCAATTATAGATTAATAATTTCTAGATTATTAATTAATAAAGCCTAATTATTAATTAATAAAACTTAAATATAAATTAAGTACTTTTCAATTACAAGTTAATTAATCTCCAATTATTAATTAATTATACTTAATTATAAATTAATTAACCTTTGATTAATTAACTTATAACCCTTAATTATTCATTTTAAATAAATTAATTAAATAAATTAATTACTCTTAATTAATTCCTTAATTTATCCTTTATAATTATTAACTAAATTAATTAATTATACTTAATTATCTTAATTAACTTGGTTTATTTCAAGATAATAAAACTTGAATTATCTTTCTAATGCCTTAATTATCATTAAAACATTGTAAACCATTTTAGCTTAATAATTAATTTTACTTAATTAAATCATTAATTAAGTTTTTTTAAAATAATCATTAATTTGATAAATTAAAATTATCAAAACATAACTTTTAAAAATACTTAAAACATTTATCAATTGATAGTTTTTTAAAAAAAAGACTAGTTTCAAATTTGAATTTTAAGAACTTGCTTTGACAAATACCTTTAAAATTTCATTTCTAATTCAACCTTTAAAAATCTGGAAAACCTTGACTACTGCTATGTTATTAAGGAGATTTCTTGACACTTTGCATTGATAATGTATTCTTGGTTTATAGGCTTGCTGAAAATTGGTTACAGGCCTGATTTTTAGGAGGCTACAGGTTTAACGCTTCCAGACATTTTGATTTGAAAAAGATTTGAAATAGAGGTAGATTTTGGTCTGAGAATGGTTACAGGCTTTGAGCATTGATTTGAAAAGAAAATGTTTTGAGAATTGGTTTCAGATTTTCTTGCTTACAACTTTCTGGTTTGCATTTGTCTTGAGGAATGAATTTCAAGCTATTGATTCATGTTAGAGAAAGTTTTCATGTTTGTTTTGATTTTTAGGAAAGGTTTCAGGTTTTGATTGCATGAACAATTTCTGGTTTGAGAGATAAAGTTCATGTTTTTGTGTTTTCTTTGTTATTAGAAACGAAGATAGAAAAAGAGTTGAAGAGAGAAAGTGAATGTTTATATAGATTAAATTAGAATTAATTTTAAAATGAAAGAAAACAAAACAAACTAGTGACACTTGTCTTTCACCCTATTTAATTACTTTACACATGTTACTTATCCCTTGACTTAATTACATTTGTATTTATTCATTTTTTTAAAATTATTTTAAAAGCTTTTTAAAATAGATTTCCTAATTAACTGGTATGTTTCTTAATTTATAAATGATTTTCTAATTTTTAATAAATAGAACTTTTAAAATAAAATAAAATAAAAACCAATTATATTTTAAATAAAATCATATATAATATTTTTAACTCATTTTAAAATGCTAATTTAAAATCTTTTGTATTTATTCCCATCAAATAAATACTTTTCCAAATTTCTATAAACAATTTCCTTTAAACAAAATAATATAAAACAATCTTATTTTAAATAAAAATCCTTATATTTTATATCCAAAAATATTTTTAAGATATATATCTTTTAAATTCAAATTTTAAATTCAAATTCAAATTCAATTTAAAATCCAATTTAAAATCAATTCAAATAAATATAGGTATCAATTTTAAATTAACACATTATTAATTGTAAATAATTATCCTATTTAAAATCAATTTAAGTACACACATATATATATATACATATTTAAATAACACTTATTAAATTTGAAATAATAAGTCTATTTAAAATCTATATAAAAAACAACTCATTATTAAATTGTTTGAAAATATCACTTTTGCCAATTTTAATTTATTTATAAAAGTGATTATCATATTTTAAATTCCTTGAAATTCTGGGATATCACATTCCTCCCCCCTCAAAAGAATTTCATCCTCGAAATTTAAAACAAGAGATAATCCAAAGGTTTTAATTTTATTTCAACAATTTCAAACATCCAAGCATACATATCAGCCATACACTATTAATCAAACAACCAATTTTATCCAAATAATCAATTCAGTCAAACAGACAACACTAGCTATCCGGACACAGATCCAGATAAGCTTCCTAAAATTATCCGAGTTTCCCAGGTACAGATACTGGAATACTCGCTCTACTAAATCCAAACTAGCTACACTACTAAGCTACTGAGCTCCCACTCATCTAGATCGACAATCTACACAAAATATCAGACCACACTCAAGACTGACTCAGCAACCAAACCCTTCTGAACTACTGATTCCAAAACCAGTGATGGACCAAACACGTACTCCCTTAGAGATACGTGAAACGCATTGAATCCCAGTCCTCCAAACTGGCAATTCAACCCTACAGACCAAAGCACTTATCTTTAAAAACACAGAAAGATCCAATATACCTTGGAGCTAGCTTCCCGGTCTTACTCAATCTTATTGCCCCCTTTACCGGAGAAAACCTCAACAACAACGAAGTCTCCAACTTCGAATTCCAAATTCCTCCATCTCTTATCCACAAAACTCTTCTGATGATCCTAGGCTGCTTACAGATCCTTCCTTGATCAGCTCAACCTTCGCCGATGCTTCTTGAAACAAACTGGATAAAAACAACCCAACAAAATGATCCTATCGAGATCAACCGAAATCAAGAACACTAACTCTACTCTACAATCCTCAAAAGACTGCACTTACTTCTCCTATCTGGAAAAGATAAAACAGGTGCACTCTCAAACTTGCTTCCGCTGCACAACTCTGATCTGGAGTAAATGAGAATGCTGATGATGAACATGAACTAGTCCAACACATCCTAGAAGACACGGTACATCAAATCCATAAAGAGAAAACTCAGAAGTTCCATGAAATCCTAAGCTGCTTCACGAAACCCCCTCTCTAGAAACCATCCTTCTAATAAGCTAAACCATCGATACCACTCCTGGAAACCTAGTCGATATAAAAACTCAATCTCCAGATGCTATGGCAGAACTCGACTTCTACGAAGACATCCGGAAAAATCCCTGACAACCCAGGAGAACACTCAATCATCGCAAGTCACTTTTGCGATCAACCCAGACTAATTTCCAAAGAAACTATTCTCTCTTTACCAATCAGAACGGCGCATGCTTATCTAACCAGTCCATTGAAGAAATGGATCCACTTTGCTGCTTCTGAACTCCACCTTAAGAGAACCGCAGATAGATGACCTTCTTGTCGGCACACAAAACACTCCAAGCTGAACTGCTAAAATAGATGCCATCAACTTACCAATCCAAAACTCTTCGAACCTTAAAGCCATATCATCTAATTCCATACAGAGCCTTGAGATGTGCAGATATCTCCACAAGAAACTCGGACTTCAAACCCAATACAAATATCCAGCTGAATTCAGTCTCATCACCAATGTAGACACACTTCCTTAAACTTGCTCCAAAAAAACATCTTCGAAAACATCCATAGTTACCGAGTCTCATCACGCAGTTGCTCCTTTTCGAAGTTGCCAAGATACCATCACACGCTTCTGCACAACCGACAAATCCAAACTCTACTCTTCCAAACTCGCTCTTCAAAGATGGACTCTGAACCTCAAAAAGGTTTCCTTCAGAGATCGGTGAAATCCTTACACCACTGCAAAACTCACTCGAGAGGGTATTGGGTCTACAGTCTCGACAGATACACTACCAACCTTGACAATCAGACTCCTTCATTGGTAGTCGTGTTACACACACCACTAACCTTCCCACCTCTATAACTTACATTGAAAAACCCAAACAGGTAACCCAAAAAATAAGTAGAAATATATATATATATATATATATATATATATTAAAATTACAAATACGCTCTGTCAAAAAAGAAATCACTCCAAAGCCTAGGTATTCACTTAACCTAACACTCTGATACCGCTGTAATGACCCGCATTCATTCCACAGAATGACGCATCATTAAAAAGAAAGAAAGAGGATAGAAAAGAGAAAAGATAGAGAAGAAAGAACTAAACAACATCAGAATCTCATAGCGGAACGAATAAATTATATTAATCGCATAAGTAATACATAGTATACAACATCTATCAGAGTTACACATCTCTTACAACACAAACTAGCCAGTTATAAACGCTTGTCTAGTATTTACAACTCAAGTACAACACAGAGATACAGATATAACACTAGCACATCGGAACCACTATATCTACACGCTGAAGCCTCCTCCTACAAATCTCCTCCAGAACACGACAAAGCTAACCTGAATCCCTTGGCTGCTCGTAGAAATTTGAGTACCCAAGAGTTTAAGAAAAACATAATAAACTCCGGGTCAGACATGAGTCTGTTGTGAGTAAACGGGTTAAAGTTGCTTAACTTTGAAAACAAAGGGTATCACGTAAGACTCCCCACGCATAAACATGGGTAATTTTTTACCTTACGCTTACCAAAACATTTGATAGGAAATCCAGTGATATTATAATAGGGTCTACGATTTTCAAATAAATAAGAAATAGCCGAAATTGTTACATTTATTAAATTCCAGCTACATAGGTATACAATCAAAACCGTAAAGGCACGTAGGAAGAATGGGTTTCCATCAATGGCAGGGCTACTGAGCTACCGTCCATCACAGTATGGGGCCTAGATCAACGTACCGAGGATTACTTCCAATCTGCTGCAACACAAGGTCGGAACCATCCCTTGCTGGATAGTCCCGAACAAGACAACCTCGTAGTTGGTGCGCAATTCTAACTGCCCAGACAGTCGAATATAAAGGGACTTCTAGACAGGGGAAAATCTCGTCCTACTTGAGTGCTACCCACTTAGCCTTGCCACACCTCCCCTGTTTTAGCCATTCTCGGTTGATGAGGCTTGAGGCTACGATTACCTTTATAGAACACATCTATCTTAGAATGCTCATCGTCCGCCTGACGATGTTCTGAAAGCATTCAATCCATACAAGTTCGTTCCGGGTTCGAATGAAACCGAAGGCATTATCTCGTTGCACTCATTTTGGAATCACCCTCAGAGTTAACGACAATAACCCTTGCACTCTGAATCTCCATCTCGAACCTGAAAATACTATCTCCGTTATACTCGTATTGGAATCACCCTCATAGTTTTAACGACAAATAGTTCTGAAACTTCGAGTCTTCAACTTGATCTTCACTTGAATTCACGGTCTATCGTTAATTTGGATCGATGTGGTTTTCGGATATCCAATTCTGGAAACCCGATCCCGGTCTCATCGAAATCCAAATCGCCGTCTTTTAGGTCCAAGTTATTTTAAAGTTTAAAACAATTCAGTTCATTATATATATACACACAGATAGATAATTCACATCATCACACAAGTAAATAATCCATATTATCATCACAAATAGATAATTCACATTATCATCATACTTTAACCAAAGCATCCATATCACACAGCATCACTTATCTCATATCTGAGATCTCAAACCATTAAGGGCAATCAATATCATCCATCCATACATAAGCAAGTATTAATTAATCACAATATCCCTAATTAATTTAAAATGAATTAAATAAATTACTTGCATCTCTAATTAATTTAAAATAAATTAAATTAATTTCTTTCGTCACACAAATCTTGAATACATAACCATTAATTAATTATAAATCAATTATTAATCACCATCTAATCAGTCATCTTAATTAATCATTCTTGATTAATTTTCCTTTAAATTACATTCAAGTAATTAGCCTTTAATTAATTTTACAAATTAATTATTCTTAACCAAATACAGTAATTAACCTTTAATTACATTCATTAATTATATTAATTAATGATCCTTAATTACTTACTTACATTAATTAATTAACTATAATTGATTACATTAATCCTTAATTAATTACATCAGTTAATTAAACTTTAACTAATCACTTTTATCAATAAATCTTACTTAATCATAAACTGTAATTTCCATCCTGTAATTACTTATCTTAATTAATTAACTCCTTAATTAATTATATTAATCCATTGATTAATTACACTAAGTAATTAATCTTTAATTACTTCTACAAAGTAATTATACTTTAATCACTTCCCATTAAGTAATTCTCTTTAATTAATTACATCCAGTAATTATTCATTAATTACTTACACTAAGTAATTACACTATAAATCTTATTAAGTAATTATACTTAATCAATCACCAAATGATTATCTTTAATTAATTAACAATGTAATTAACTTAAGTTAATCACATTCATTTCATTAATTACAATTGGTAATTTATCCCTTAATTACCCTTTAAACAAATTAATTAATCTTTAATTACAGATTGATTATTCTTTAATTATTAATTAATAAACATTAATTATCAATTAAATAAACTTAATAAAAATTAATTAATCCTTAATTAATCGGTTAATCAATCCTCATTAACAATTAATTAACCCTTGATAATAGTTAATTAATCCTTAATTAACTTCAATTATAGATTAATAATTTCTAGCCTAATTATTAATTAATATAATTTAATTATAGATTAAGTACTTTTTAGTTACAAGTTAATTAATCTCTAATTATTAATTAATTATACTTAATTATAAATTAATTAACCTCTGATTAATTAACTTATAACCCTTAATTATTCATTTTAAATAAATAAATTAAATAAATTAATTACTCTTAATTAATTCCATAATTTATCCTTTATAGTTATTAACTAAATTAATTAATTATACTTAATTTTATTAATTAACTTGGTTTATTTGAAGATAATAAAACTTGAATTATCTTTCTAATGCCTTAATTATCATTAAAACATTGTAAACCATTTTAGCTTAATAATTAATTTTCCTTAATTAAATCATTAATTAAGTTTTTTTAAATAATCATTAATTTGATAAATTAAAGTTATCAAAACATAACTTTTAAAAATACTTAAAACATTTATCAATTAATATGTTTTTAAAAAAAGAACTAGTTTTAAATTTGAATTTTAAAAACTTGCTTTTACAAATACCTTTAAAATTTCATTTCTAACTCAACCTTTAAAAATTAACTTAAAACTTTACTTAATAAAATTTAAGTTAAAAAAATATCAAAACCTCTTAACACATTGTTAAAGAAAACATTTATTATATATAAAGTAAATTTATATTAGAAGATTTAAACTAAATTAAAGTTTAAATTTCAAAACTTTTTTAAAAAAATTTACTCGACACATGCATCGGAACAAACCCAAAATCCATTCAGGTCTAACCAAAGTTCTCTTTCCATTTCAAATTAAGTTTTAGTTTTAAATTTAAATTTAAAATTTTTAGACCTGGAACCAAATCCCCTGGAACTACTCGAGTTCCCACTCGAGTCGTTCCCTTTAAAACTCGATCTCCCCTTCGAGTTCAACCCACAGCAAAACCCACAACCCAAAAACAACTGACACAACCTCCCTTGTTCACATGCACCGGCGCCGGAATCGCTCTTCACCTCTGATGAGCCCTCCTGCATATCGAAAATCAATGCAACAACCATTCCCAATCACCAAATCCCAAAAACAAGCCTCGATCCAAAATCGAGTAGTCCAGTTAAAACTGGAACCAAAACCCATGGCCAAAACCACCTCGAACATGCGCCTCTGACCATCAGATGACGTGCTACCCCATCCACTCCATCTTCGATCATCACGAACCTATCTCCAAAGTCCCATCGAACTCGATGCACCAGAGAAGAAGTAGTGATCCCATTTTCCCAGTTCGACCAAATTAGGTTTAAAATCTAAATCAGCTCGCCGCTGATGCCACGACCATCTGACACCCCACCAGCCATTTTTGACGTACTTCCTGATCCTTCCTCTACCTCCACCCAAGATCCCGATCACCCTAGACCTAATGGCCATCAAAAATTGTTCAGAAACTCAATTTCAGACATCCCCAAAATTCACATTCATTACTTCATTAAAAATTGTGATTTTGATTTTGAAAATCCTAACTTTCTAAGTTGATTCAAGTTATAATCCTGAAACAACAATTTACAATGATCGATTTTAACATGATTTAAAAAATTTCCACTGTCTTTCCAATTTCCAATTAAATATCAAAATATTGTACTTAACTACATTTTTAAGTTTTAATCTATGATTTAACAAACATTTCTTGTTTGAAAACTAAGTCACATTAGAGATCAGAAGAAGAGAGGATGGAATTTGAACAATATTTAAACTCTGGGATATGAAACAGAGAAGAGCATGAATATAATAGACATGCACACATGAATACAATCATATTTACAGAATTCTACATCTATATATACATGCAGGGTATCATCATCACAAAGATTTCACAAGCAACAACCATTAACTTATTTAAACTTTTAATAAAAATGTTTACTCACCTTTGAAAATGCAGAGAGTTTTGAAAAGAACTGGGAAGCTTTATTTCATTTGAAACTGAAAACTTGAAAAGCTTTGAACACTTGAAACTGAAGCTTTGAAACAAATGAAACGGATGACTTATAAAACTGGAAAACCTTGATTACTGTTATGTTGTTGAGGAGATTTGTTGACACTTTGCATTTGATAATGTATTCTTGGTTTACAGGCTTGCTGAAAATTGGTTACAGGCTTGAGTTTTAGGAGGTTACAGGTTTAACACTTCCAGACTTTTTGATTTAAAAAAGATTTGAAATAGAGGTAGATTTTGGTTTGAGAATGGTTACAGGCTTTGAGCATTGATTTGAAAAGAAAATGTTTTGAGAATTGGTTTCAGATTTTCTTGCTTATAGCTTTCTGGTTCGCATTTGTCTTGAGGAATGAATTTCAAGCTATTGATTCATGTTAGAGAAAGTTTTCAGGTTTGTTTTGATTTTTAGGAAAGGTTTCAAATTTTGATTGCATGAACAATTTCTGGTTTGAGAGATGAAGTTCATGTTTTTGTGTTTTCTTTGTTATTAGAAATGAAGATAGAAAAAGAATTAAAGAAAGGAAGTGAATGTTTATATAGATTAAATTAGAATTAATTTTAAAATGAAAGAAAATAAAACAAACTAGTGACACTTGTCTTTCACCCTATTTAATTACTTAACACATGTTACTTATCCCTTGATTTAATTACACTTGTATTTATTCATTTTTTATTTTAAATTTATTTTAAAAGCTTTTTAAAATAGATTTCCTAATTAACTAGTATGTTTCTTAATTTATAAACGCTTTTCTAATTTTAAATAAATAAAACTTTTAAAATGAAATAAAATAAAAACCAATTATATTTTAAATAAAATCATATATTATATTTTAAACTCATTTTAAAATGCTAATTTAAAAGCTTTTGTATTTATTTCTTTTAAATAAATACTTTTCCAAATTTATATAAACAATTTCCTTTAAAGAAAATAATATAAAACAATCTTATTTTAAATAAAAATCCTTATATTTTATATCCAAAAATATTTTTAAGATATATATCTTTTAAATTCAAATTTTAAGTCCAAATTCAAATTCAATTTAAAATCCAATTTTAAAATCAATTCAAATAAATATAGATATCAATTTTAAACTAACACATTATTAATTGTAAATAATTATTCTATTTAAAATCAATTTAAATACACATATATATATACATATTTAAATAACACTTATTAAATTTGAAATAATAAGTCTATTTTAAATCTATTTAAAATATATAAAAGACAACTCATTATTAAATTGTTTGAAAATATCACTTTTTCCAATTTTAATTTATTTATAAAAGAGGTTATCACATTTTAAATTCTTTGAAAATCCGGAATATCATAGTATATCTACTCTGGCATTGCCTAGTTGTGCCGTGTCACCTATCCTAGCGCGCCTTGTACGAGTTTGATTTGTGTCGTACCTATGGAGTATCCTTTGGTAGCCTCCCGATCAGGAGGTATTACAGTACTGTATAGACTATTGGCACTATTACGTGTTAAAGTGGAAAATGTAAAGCCTTAAAAGTAAGTTTATTTTACTAATAGACATTATTATAATACTGAAATATTACTACATAGTAAATAGTTTAACGGATCCTTAGAGGATGGGATGTCCCAAGCATCCTTTAAGTTACTTGTACCTTATATTACAATTCACTTGAGTTGGTTTACATTGTATAAATATGTATGTCCTGACTCGAGTGTTTTCTACTTTGCTTTACGTTCGGGTCAGACTAAGTGATACAGCGTTAAAGACTCGCCTTCAGAGTTGGAGCTTTGCTTGAAGATCCAGCTACCAATTTCATTCAGTTATCCAGTTGATTCCAGTGATATATTTTGATTGTACTTGATTATCATATTGAACTTCTGTGTATCTTGTTACTTCTATTATAGTTTGTTTAACTATGATGTATTTATATAGTAGCTTCATGGATTACTATTTCTTTTCTTCCGCTGTATTTTATATTACTCTGTCTCTGTGATCTGTGATTTATTTACCGCATATTCTGAGCTTTGCCAAATTTAAAGTAACAATTTGGTATTTTTAACTATTCAAGTCCGACATATGTGGATGCGAATGGTTGAAAATAACGGGTCTTTACAATTTCTACATACATGAATCTTTATCTACAACAACTATTATCAGACCATCCCCGGCCACAACATAAAGCTTACCCAATATTCACATAAACCTCACCAAACATCCACATACCCTCCATTGTTACATCATTCAATTTAATCTTGCCACTGTTATATTGTTTGGCTGTTTCATCATATACATAACCAGAAACTGCCACTGCACAGTGGCCACCACGAGATGCCACCACAATAACTTCACTAATATCTCAACAAATTCCACAGTTGATCTCCCTGAGCTCCACAGTAAAACCCTCACTTCACTGCATACTTGTTCACTACACTGCAACAACGCTCTTCCATCAACAGTGCATGCAAACCACAACAACCTTCATTCTTCAACGACCATCACCTAAATACCTTACCACCTTGCAGCTACTCCACCAAGCAACTACAATAATCACCAATTGCTCGTCACTCCTTCAAACATCACCATCACTGCTGCCGTTCCTCACACTCCACTACTAATATCCTTCACTGTCCTGACCACCAAGCTGCTGTCCCCTGTCACCACTACTACCCTACATTACAGTCCAAAGCCATCACTACGACAACCCTTCATAGTACAACCAACATTCTTCCCATAACTGCCTGCATTTTTCTGCCTTCTCTATTCTAGTGCAAAGCCACTCAATCACCTTGCTTCGACCACTGCAATACAAATGCAAACTCGAACAATCAACAATCATGCCTCTCCAATAATCAACTGCCGAGCACTTCCATCAAAACCATCCCGCACTTCAACATTCACATTCAAAAAAAATACCGCTGCTTCCACTTCAACATCACAGAACCACAAACATTCCACACTGCACAAATACATAACCATTCTACTCAGTTGACAACTACATACAAATACTTACCTCACTGTGAACATCAGCATCACAACAATTCCCAAACCAACCCTCTGCAAATCCTTAACCTCATCACAATCGCCAGACGCGAAACCAGTTCGAAACCAACCACCGACCCGTGACCTTCCTCTACAATTCATGGACACCTAAGTCGCAACCAACCACTCCAACCACCAGGTCAGTCTTCACCGAACTCAGCAAACCCAAATGCCGGACCACCACAATCCGTGGACACCCTTGACATCACCAGAAATCTTCATCGGTAACCCAAATCAAACATCCACCGCATCACCTAAATCAACCATTGAAGCAACCAATCCCAATCGGCTATCAAACATCCTTCGTGACCTCCACCGCAAGTCGAACCAGCACCGCAATCCATTCATGATTTCCAATCCACTTCCGATTTGTAACTTCAATTTTTTTCTTTCTTTCGGTTTTTTTTCAGTTTGCGATTTCTCGTTTTGTTTTTGAATTAGAAGAGGAGGAAACGAGAGTTTAAAAAAAGGGAAGAGGAAAAAACTTGTTTGGGCCGGGCATTGTTTGTTTGTGAGTTTTGTTTTTGAGATTCCAATGGTGAAGCTGTTTTGTGTTATTATAGTTTGTTTTGTTTTTTACAGGAAATTTTCTTCAAGACACATTTTGGGGTTTTTTTTATGAAGGACGGCCCATAAATATTTTTCTTCAAAGGACAAATTATCGTTTTTAGTTTTCCAGCCCAATTCTCGCGCGCTTATTCTTCTTCTTCATTCGATCAAAATTTTGAGTCGCGATCAAATATCTTTCTTTTAATTGTAATATCAATCAACGTTATTCGTTTATTTCAATTTCGTCCACTTCAACGATTTTTTTTTTCTTCCGTGCTTTTGTTGATTTCATTCTTTTCATATTTGTACGGTGATCTCGTTTTTCTCAGGTATGCTTATATCATTCTGTTTTTTTGATGTTTTTCTATTTGAGTTAAGTAAAATTGTTCGTGATTTATAATTGTGTTTATTATTATGAATGATATGCAGTCTTGTTCTTCTCCTTGTTTTTTCATTCGTCGATGGATGATTGTGGAAGTACCAGCAGGTTTTTTATTGTTATACTCGTTTCTTTATGCAGTGTTGTTTTGTAGTTACTTTTCATTTGATTTATTTTGCATTTTCTTGCATTAATGTTGGGATGATTGGAGAAGTATCGTTGGTTGGGTTGTATATAAATTTGTGATTGAGTGGAAAACTACTGTATTTTAGGTTCAGTTTCTGGGTATCATTTTTATATTTTCTTAGTATCATTTTTTTCTATCAGTATCTAGGTACCAGTTTTATCTATGGTAGGTATCAATTTTGTAAAATTGAATAATTACTGTTCTAAATCGTACATATTTTTACTAACGTTTATTTTTTTATTTTTTTTTGGCAGTGGGGATAACATCATTCTTTGTTTGTTTGTGTTGAATAATAATACTTTTAGCACTCGATTGTTTATCGATTTCTCTTTGTATGATTTGAAGAATGAGATATGTCGATATTGGTCTCAATTAACTCCTTCTTCTATTTAGATTTCTTATGTACTTGAGGACAAAGTTATTATGGTTGACACTGATTCTGATATTCAGAGCATAATTTGTTTTCAGTTACACAAGAAAAGTTCTTCCTTTGGTTTTACTGTTAAGGTTAAGGGTTGTGAATTGAAAGTTGTTGATGGTGCTTCTATTTCAAGTTCATCCTATGTTCCTGCTTCTTCATCTTCTATTGTATCTGTCTGTTCAAATGTTGTTGTTAATGGTAAAAGTTATTTAAAAGATATGTTGAGGAGAGGGTCGACATTAAGCATTTTCAATTTTGTTGGTTTTTGTTTTGGAGGCGCTGAACATTTTAGAGAGTTTTTGATGGCATATCAAATTCAAAAGGGGTATGAATTAGTATTTTTAAAGAATTGTACTACAAGAGTTACTGTGATTTGCTCTTCATATAAGGATGGTTGTCTTTTCAAAGTCCATGCTTCCTGTAATTCTGGAGAATTGAAAAGGTTCTTTATCAGAAATTTGGTTCCTGATCATTCTTGTGGGGCTGGTCTTAGACATGTGAATAATCCACATATATCTAGTTCTTTTGTTAAATCGATGATTATTGATGAGATCCGCGATTGTCCAAGTAAAAAGCCTAAGGATATTATACTTCATTTTAAAAGAGAATACAATTTTCAGTTGTCTTATGGTTATGCTTATCATGGGAAACAATTTGCATTGATGGAGTTGCACGGTAATGATGCTTTGTCTTATAATGATTTGAGTTGGTATTTGGAAGCAGTGAAGAAATCTAATCCAGATAGTTATGTTGATATGGATGTTGATCCTTGTAGTAATGAATTTCAAAGGGTGGTTATTGCTTTGGGCGCTTGTTTACTTGGTTTCAAGTCTTGTCGTCCTATGATATTCTTAGATGCTACTCACTTGAAGGGACGTCCTGGTGTAGTGATGGGTGCTACTGCAAAAAATGGTGATCAAGGTATGTGTTTGTTTTTAAACTTGATTTGTTTGTATTTTAGATTATAATACTTGGCATAATTATTAAGGTACATTTTTTTATCATAATTTGTATTCTGTTGGTATCAGTTTTAAGAAATGTAGTTTATAAGTAGCAAGTTTCTAGCATCATAATTTTCATTGTATTAAATTGTAAGTTTGTATTTCGTATAATATGTTCATACTGCTAAACAGGAGATTAGTATTAGTTTTTGTATATTATTAGTATCAGTTTCGATTAGTTCATATATGGTATCATTTATAGTTATGTAGTATTAGAATTTGCTTTGTATCGAAATATATGTCATGTTTTGTTTCTTTGTTGTTTTAGAATGAAGATTAATGTGCATACTGTTGTGCTTATCAATATTTTTATAATGGTCATACCAGGTTTTAGGTATCAATTTTGTTACTGTTAGTATCAGTTTTATGAATTTTTTTATATTTATGGTTGTAGTTACTTTTATTTTATTTTTTACTAATTATTTTTGCATTTGCAGGTTTCTTCCCTTTAGCTATGAGTGTAGTTTCTGTTGAAAATGTGCATAACTGGACATGGTTTTTGAATCATTTAAAACAAATGCTTCAAGAAGAGCGTACTTTAGTTTTTATGTCCGATCGCCACCAAGGTTTGCTTTCAGGTGTTCGTGATGTTTTTCCTTCAGATTATCATAGTTATTGCTACTTGCATATGGAACAAAATCTTCTTTCTGCAGCGAAAGGCAAAAATGCAAACGTGTCTATTGTTGATTTATTCAAAATGTGTTCTAGAGCTTCAAATCATATGAATTTGAAGGAGCATATTCTAAGTTTTGTCAATTTGGTTGTGTTTCTGGTGTTAATTTTTTAAAGGATAAGCCATTTGATAAGTGGGTGGATTTATTTTTTCCAGGGAAACGTTTTGGTGAATATAGTTCCAATGTTGTAGAAAGTTTTAACAGTTGGATTTTAAATGAACGAGCATTGCCTATTACTTTGTGTTTAGATGGTATTCGTATTAAGATTATGGAACAAATGGCTAGAAGAAGAGAAGAATGTCGTTTGTGGAGAACAAGTCTATGTCTTCTATGGAGTTACGTTTAGATGAATTGGTTGAAGAAGGGTTTGGATGGGATGTATATAAATCTTCTGATTTTGCTTTTGAAGTGAAATCTCCAAACTCTCATTGTGTTGATTTGAAGGAGCGTATTTGTAGTTGCAACAAGTGAAAAATTACAGGATTTCCTTGTGCTCATGCTATAAAGTGTATGAACAAGTCTAAGTTGTTTGTATATGATTTTGTCGAGAATTATTTCACAATTGATGCCTATCGATGTTCTTATGCCAATGCTATAAATCCGATTCCAAATTATGATAGGCCTATTGTTGATGGTAGCATACAAGATGTTATCAAGCCACCAAAGGAGAAACGTGGCTCTGGTAGACCATCAGTGAAGCGCAAAGGAGGATTTTCATATTTTCATAACAAGCAAAACAGATGTGGCAAGTGCAAGCAATTTGGTCATAATAAACGGAATTGTCAAGCTTCAAAGAGGATATGATTTGATTTTATATTTTTAATTTGTTTAGAGTAATAAGTGTATGTGAGACTTGTTTCAGTGGTCTATAGTAATTGAACCTTTTGTTATTAATTTGTTTTTAGTATAGCATATTATGGAATTGATTATAATTTCAGCTATTTTAGTATAGATGATAGTATCAGTTTTTTGTTTTTGCAGTATGATTTCTGTTGTTTGTTTGTGGAAGTTTTGGTACCAGTATCATTTTTACAGTATCATTTTTTACAGTACCAAATATTATCAGTTTATAGTTGTATCAGTTTTTTTAAGTTTTGGTATCATTTTTTAAGTTTTGGTATCACTTTTACAGTTCTGGTATCAGTTAATTTGGTTGGAGATAATGTTTCATTGATTGGATATAAATGGTTTTATTATCAGTTTCTGTTTGTTTTTAGAATCAGTTTTGTGTATTATAATATGTGCTATAATTTACAGCAGTATTCCTTAATAATTATAATAATATATGGAGTTTGCAAAACCTGATACCTGAACTAATTGTTGTTTCATACAGTATGTTGAGTTTAAGTTCTAAAAAAACCGATACTATCAGTCATAAGAAGTGATGCCCAGTTACTGTTTTGTATTGTAATATTGCATGAAATTTGATAATATCATTTTACAACTGATAGTTGTATCATAAAACTGATAATATTATGTTTGATCCATAGTTGGATGATAGAACATACATTATTTAATCTTGTTATAATATAAAAAACAGAAAAAGAAAAGAACATCACCACAACATATCATTCCAGGAGACCAGTATTGTTTTTAGAAGTAAAAGCAGTAATGTTTTGCTTACAGAACAACATTTCTTCATAAGTATGAAATTACAACAGAACATCATTAATTCGCAGCTATACATTTCAACATAACAACATTACGTCACAGATATCAAATTTAATTGTGAAATAATGCAATGTGAACTCATTTCCTTTCTTTTCTTTGTTCTTCTAGGCTTGACATGTATTTTGACAGACTCCAGCAGTGTTCATCGTCTGTTAATATTGCATGTGCAATTCTTGCTCTTGTTGAAAATACATCTTTCTTTTCAATTTTTACTGGTATCCTGCTTCTGTTCAGCGAAATGATGAATATCATTACAAAAATCCCACAGTCAAGCCTGTTGAAACCAAGATGTAATATTAGTATAAATTTTCATCTGCTTTATTAATAGGTTTATAATTAGTACAAAAATTTGAATTTTAGAAATAATGGTACAAGCATACAGTATGGTATGAATTAAAATATTTAGCAGTTATACTAGTACACTATGTATTTATTTCTGTAGGTATCAGTTTATTTTTCTGTAGGTATCAGTTTCTTGTTATGTAGGTATCAATTTTCTTCCTGTAGTAAATGTTTATTTGTATTTAAAGTTTATTGAATTGAGAGATAATAATTCTCAATATTTTTATTACGAATCAAATTTAATTAAATATAAACGGTATACAATGATGTCTAGAAGTATGTATGGAAAATTATACTGCAAAAACATTTATTATAATGGAAAAAACCTTACGTGTCTGCTCCCTGCTGTGCACACTTTATTTGATGCATTTCATCTGGTTTCACTGCCATGTCTTTTATGTCATTGCTTTTCCAGATTTCTTGGAGCATTTCCTCTATTTCATGTCTCTAAAACAGGTAATATATTAAAATTTTAGCTCATATTCACGGTATAAGTATTTTTTAAAAGAAAGATAAATCTCATACCAATTTTATAGCCTCCTTTAAACTTGAATTGTTTCTTTCGTTTGATCTTCTAGGGCGGTTAGAATCAATGTGGCACCATTGCATTGTTGGGTATGTTAAAGTTACTAATGTCCAGTGTTTCTCACAATGCAAAGGAAAATATATACTTTCAGTAAATTTGTCGTGTACAATAGATTCAAGCATAGGGAGAATGATACTTTTCTTCACACTCTTCATATCACACACAATTGCTTTCTGTTTAATATGAAAATAAGTTATGATATAATAAATGAAGCAATTATTATGTACTTGAATATTAAAGTTTTATTTACCGTCATTGTAGTTGTGAAAGCATAGTTGTGGTCTTCTATTCCATATTTTGAAATGTACCAATCTATGATCTGTATTAAAATCAGAATAGTATACGTTTTTTTATTGGTGGAGCAATATTAAATTGTTAATAGTTTCAATACTCTTAGTAGTTGTTGTGTACGTTGATAAGTATAAAAATAATAAAGCATAAGGTCAATTTAAGCATGTTGTGGATTTTGGTATCGGTGTTGACGTAAAGAAAAAAATTATTATGTACCTGCCCGTCTGTTTCGCCTCCTTCAAGTAGAAGTTTTAGTGCATTCTTTGTTATGACACAACCTCCTCTTATTGTGTCATTGTCTTCCCATGCCACTACACTATTTTGATAAAAACAAGTTGTATATGTTAGATAAACTTAATTTCATATTTAAAATTAATATACATATTTGTACACTAACTTTTGTGATGATATTGTTAATGAAGAGAAAGTTTTGATCACATTTTGTTGCTCAACGTTGAGGTAGAACAAACATTTGCAATGACCAAGCCCTATCTCGTAAAGTGTTGGCTCTATTACTGCAAGTGGCTTTGGACTATTGTCTTGTTCACTTTGGTTTTCAACATTTTCTTTTTTTCCAGGTTCCTGTTTTTGCTTATTTGCAACTTTCTTTTGTTTCATCCCATATTCAAAGCTATCACGTTGTTTTTTCACTCTTGTTCTTGCCTTTAATCTTTGAATATAGGAAGCTGTCCTTTTTTGTGTTGCTTTGATTTTTTGTCAGTTGATTTTATGACTTTTTGTTTCCCTTTTCTAACAGTTGTTTGCCCATGTTCTTCTGCATCCTTTTTTTTTCAGTTTTTTCGCTTGCAAAGTCTTGTGTGTCGTAAAGTTTGAAAGATGGAGGGGTAAAGTCAAGCACTGAGCGACATATGGTATACTTTTGTTTTTTACATCTGTATCCTGTTGAAGAGTTTGAGTATCTTCTGAGTTGTCTCCCTGCACTTCACTTTCTTTTTCCAACTCTTCTTTTTGGTGTACTTCAGTTGGAGTCTATTTTTTTTCTTCATGGTCACATTGTCTTTCTTCACTGCTTGTTTTTTACCCAATTCACCTTCTATTTCGATTGGCATTTGTTTGTTCATTTCTTCTGTTTTATCTGCTGTTTTTGTACACTCTCTTCAGATTTTTCTTCATTTTTTTCTATTTCCATTTGTACAAAAGTATCTGCATCTAGTTCAGTTTGTAAAATGTTGCTTTGTAGGTTGAAACTTTCCTTTTTATTTTCACCATTTTCTTCACTGTCATTCAAAACATCTTCAACTTTATTGGTGTTGTCTTCAGCCTGTGATGTTTTCTCTTCATTATCTTTCAGTTTCAACTTTATTTCTTTCAACTCTTCTTTCAACCTGAAAACTTCTTGCTCTGCTTTAATTCTTTTCTTTTTTTCCACTTCAAATTCTTTTTTTGTTTTCTTTGTTTCTTCTTCCAAATCTTTTATATGCATTTGGAATATCCTGATGCTTACGTCTTCCTCAAATGAATGTGCAGTTTCTGTGGTTTCTTCAAACTTTCTTATCTTTCCATGCTTTTCTTTTTGAATTTTGGGGAATTTGTGTTGAACAGTCTCTATTTGAAGTAGACTTTCTTCATATGGGCTGAGATTTGTGATTTCTTTCACCTAGAAAATTGGTATTGGAAAATTTGTTTCAGTTTTAAGCTATGATATCAATTTGCAATGATAATTGAATTTGTACTGTAATGAAAAAAGAAAATTGTATTCAATAAAACATATATTTATTTATTTTTATTTTCTAATACTATTAATTTCAGGTTCAATCATATTAGTATCAATTTCTTATACTATAAGTATCAGTTTCTAATCATATTAGTATCAGTTTCTTATACTATAAGTATCAGTTTCTAATCATATTAGTATCAGTTTCTTATACTATAAGTATCAGTTTCTAATATGTACAACTATGGTATCAGTTATTGGATTGTAGCATCAGTGTAAATTGTGAAATTATAAGGTATCATTTTTTGCATTCTAGTATCAGTTTTGAATACATCCACATTTAGTTTCAAGCATGTAATCATTTGTTATCAGTTTTTGCATTTTTGCCTCGGTTTATGATACTCCTAGTATTTGTTTCAAGCAAGTAAACATATGGTATCAGTTTTTTGCATTGTATTTTTTGTTATTGATACTATTTACTATGTTTTGATATGGTATCATTTTTTGATTACTGTAGTATCAGTTTTATGCTATAGGATAAATGATCGACAGTAAAACTTTATTCTGCATAATAGTTAAAGCATATTGATTAACAAAAAATGAAATGGAATTTTTACTTACATCACCCTCTTTCACGTTATCAAAAACTGCTTCGACTGCTTTGTCTTTGAGTTTCCTTAAATCCCATTTTGCAAATCTTGGTAAGGCTGGAGTATAATATTGTCTTTGTTGAATGAGATCCAGTTTCTCACAAATGCAATACTGTTAACATTAAAATAATTGATTAGATATGTTTGTTGAAAAAAATAACTAATAAATTTTTGAATAAGTAATCTTACCAGTGGAAGCATGGAGCATCCCGACATATTTCTTGGATTATGAATGAACTTCTTAACAAATTTGTTGAAATTCTTTTCTATCGTCAGTGGCCAAGAAACTAATTAGATTGCCTCTACATTAATTAAGTATGGCAGAAGTCCCCATCTTAATTTTTGCTGGTTGTTTGGAAAGAAAAATGTTAATAGTATTTCAATTACTATTAACAGTGGCAAGTCTTCTTCATACTCTTTTTTCTTTTTTGCAACTTCTTGCTTTATTCTTTTTTCCACAACATTTCTTGTTATATAAGTGTTGTTGCCAAAGTTTCTGTTTGCAAATTCCCTACACTGTATTGGAATTGTTTTGTTTGTCATTTTTTGAGTCGGATCAATGTTAATTCCTTTTAGTGTTAGGCCAAAAATCAAACTTATATCCGTTGCTGTAACTTTCATCCTTTCTGTGGAAAATAAGAAAGCATCTTCGACAACTGAGTAGCATTTGTATAAAGCATCCAAATTGTGTTGATGCCTTTTACATTCTTTCATCAAAATTTTCTCTTCATAGAAAACTCTAAAGAAGTTGTAGAAATGAGTGCTCTTCATTATATCCATTTGCTTCTTTGATAGAGCATTTTTGTGTTTTATCAGTTTTACTGTTTTGAATATTGCCTGCAGTCCACATCTGTAAGCTGTTTCATGCTTTTTATCTTCAAATTGCCGTTTTGTTTGTGATCTTTCTTTTATGTATTTTGGATGAGCATCAACAAAATCATCATCATCCTATTAGTTCATAATAAAGACAATAAGTTATTTGTGAAATAAATTATGTTTAAAAATAACAATAGATTCGGGCATTAGTTGTAGTGAAATATCTTCTGTCAAATATATAACAATTTCAAGTTTGAAGTAATTAAGTATCAGTTTTGCAGTACCTAAGTATCAGTTGGTACTAAGTAGGTATCAGTTTTCTCTAACCAGGTGTCATTTTTCCAAGTAGGTATCATTTTTTTATAACTAGGTATCAGTTTTTTGTAACTAGGTATCAGTTTTCTGTAAATATGTATCAGTTTTTATAAATAGGTATCAGTTTTTGTAAATAGGTATCGGTTTTTTATCTGTTTCATATTTCAACTAAATGATACTGACTATAATTTTATCAAACAATTTACGCTTAATAATAAACACTATTATTACTTGTGACTAGGTATCAGTTGGTACTAATTAGGTATCAGTTTTCAGTAATCAGGTATCAAGTAGGTATCATTTTTATATAACTAGGTATTATTTTTTGGTACTTAGGTATCAGTTTTTATTAGTAGGTATCATTTGTTTGTTTGTATCATATTTGAAATAAATGTCACTGACTATTGTTTTATCAAACAATTTATGCTTAATTATAATGACTATTATACTAGTAATTGGGTATCAGTTTGTTATACCTATTAGCCTTTTCTTTTACCAAATGATTTACAGGTAGTATTTTTGAAATATACATTATGGTATAAAGTTATGATGTTTTATATTTTACCGAATTGAGTTGTTCTTCTTCCAGTTCTTGATCTGCAACTTCTTTATCTTCTTTTGCTGAGATTTAACAAAATGAAATTATTAGTATTTCAATGTTGCTATAACAAAACTATACTAATTTTGTTGTGTTTGATTTTACATTAACAGTTACCTTCTTTGGTATACTTTCACTTATTTCTGGTTTGCTTGTTATTGCCGTCATTTTTTCGTCTCTTCTCTTTGTCCTTTTTTCTCTATTTTGGTTTTGTTCTTCTGTTGCTGTAGGTTTTTTAAGCCTTAATTTGTTGCTTTTTCTCTTTAGTGCCGACGCTATCGTTTGTGCTAAAGGAAGGTTTTCCTCTTCTATCTCTGCATTTTCTTTTTGAACATCTGCTTCGTCGACATTTCGATTTTGGTTTTGTTGATTCGGCGTCGACTTACTTAGGTTTTCTTCGGCTTTCGATTGTTGTGGTCATTCTTCATCTACAGTCAATTTCTGAGGTTCTGTTGGTGATGTAGATTTATTTCTTGTTTGCGGTGCCATTTTTTATGTCGAGCAAAATTAACGTGAATCTTTTGTTTTGAGCAAAATTACCGATTGTTGGAGTGTAAGGAAGGAGGAGGAAGATGGACAGAATGCTTCGTTTTGTTTGAAATTCTTTCTAGGCTTTGGGCTTTGTCCTTACGGTAAAAGTTATATACACGTGTCCTTCTGGACAAATATTTATTATAATTTGTCCTTAAAAAATTTTCCCCCTGTTTTTTAATTGTTTTAAGTTCCTTTTCTTTTCTTTTTTTTAAAAAAGCTTCAAATTTGTTTTGTTTTTCTTCTTTTGATTTCATTTGATTTGATTTTTCCCTTGTTTCAGTTACTTCTTTGATATTAATTTTTTTTTATATATCTTGTTTTTATTTCAGGTTGCCAAAGCAAATTTTAGAAGGAGAAGAATTGCTGCGAAAAATAACTGCTTGCTTGCTTACAAATTTTTTTTTACTGCTTTTACTTCTTATCGTTTGTTTTTATTTGCTTTGCATTATTGTTTGCTTGCATTAAAAAAAATCAAAAACAAATTTCATCGTAGTTGCATTATTGATACACATTTAATTTTTGCTTTGCATTTCATCTTAGAATTTTGATTAATAATAACGGTTAGAAATTGATAACTCTTAATTGTGTATTGACAATTTGTCTTCTTTGAACAATTTAATTTCTCATTGTCTAGGCTACGGCAGAGTAATAACCATTTATAAATATTACGGTGTTCTCTGAAGTTACTTAAACCTTCGGTTGCATTGCTACGGTGGTTCGTGGTGCACCGATGACCCCTGCCCATTACCTGGCTGAGAAATATTTTTGTTGATTTAAGACAAAGTATGATCACACAATTTTGGGTTAACTTAGGATAACTAATTTGTAATTAGACCCTTGCATTCATTTAGTGACATTAGTTCATGCATATTTAAAAAAAAAAATCAAAAATCCAAAACTAAAAAAATTGTAAATATGTTTTTAACTTAGTTTTTCATAAAATCCTTTTCCTTTGAAAATTTTCAAATTCAAAATTCCAAAAAATAAAATTCACTTCATTATTTTTTGAAAATAAAAAATCCTAAAAAATATAAAATCTTTTCAAAGACAAAAAATTGAAAATCCAAAAATATAACAAATATCAAATTTCCTTTTGGAGAATAAATTCCTTTTGGTAAATAGTTTTCTTTTATGAAAAAACCAAAAAACATTCTTGAAAATGTATGAATTTCCATACTCACTTGAATTTACAGTAGTTGTGAAAGCCAACGTAGTCCATATAATTTCTCTCCAAATTCGTATGGATATTTTGACGACAACTATTGTATAAACAACTCAAATTTTGAAACACAAAATTTTCAAAATGACGAGGAGCCTACGAATCTCAAAAATAGCATCGAAATGATTTCATCTTTACTTGAAATCTCTACACAACAAAATCAAAGAATAAATGATTTGTGTAATTTATATTTGGGTAATGATTCAAATCAATGTTTCCAAAACAATCAAAATCTGAATTCAATTCAAAATTCAAACGAATTCGATTATAAGCTGTGCCAATTCAATTTAGAACTACAAAATGAATTTCAAACTCAAAATGAAAATGGAATCAACATTTCAAACAAATTTGGCAATGGGAATAACCTTAACCACGTTACAATTGAAAATCTTTGTTCTCAACAATTTCAAAGTTAGAATCCTTAAGTTAATAACTATAAATTGGAATTTGTTGAACAAATGGACGAAATTTACAATGATCACACGGATTTGTTGATTGAAACACATATGAAATGACGTGATAAACAAAATCAAATTCCAATGTGTGACGAGTCAAACAATAATCCATCTTTTGCCCAAATCGACGATTTTCAAATAACAACTTTTGAAATTGAAAATAACAATCTTAATGAATTTGTTGAAAAAATGGTAATTGAGTTGGATTTCAATTCTTTTGAGAATGAGAAACTCGATTTAAATTTCGATCTTCCATTCTCCTATTTTGAAAATTTGAACATAACAATTTTGGATTTTGAAAAAGATATACGTAATGAAATTGTTGATAATCCAACAAAGGAAGATGAATTTAACGAATATGATTACTTTGGAATTTTTGAAAACGAGTTGTCAAATTTTGATGGGGAAGACTTACATCGCCATTTTGATTTTGAAATCAACAATTTTGAAGAAGTTTTCAATGATAAATTTGAATTTCAGTTTGATGAAAATAAACTTGAATTTCAATCAATTGTTTTATCAACCCCTAAAATCATCAAAAATAAAAAACTTATTCGATTTTCAATAAAACGACGTTCGTTTTTCCAAATCCGCATATAATTTTGAAATCTATTACGGTTTGATTTTTCGAGCTTAAGCTGTGTCTCCTATATTTGACGACACAAATGAATCAGTCTTTGGAAGACCATTTCATGTACTTTTTGACGATATACTTTCTAAACTCTTATAAATAATAATCTTTTCGCTTTCATGTAAATATAGGTCATCTTTTCATTTTTTGTTTTATTTTTCTCCTTTCACTTGGGTTGACTGTGGGGACACAGTCAAAATCAAGTGTGGGGGGCATACTCATCTTCATTTTTAAATTTTCATGGCTTATTTTTTCTTTTTCTTTTAAAAAACTCATAATTTTTTTTTAAAAATCCCAAAAACAAATTTTCTTTTGATTTATTTTTAAAGAAACACTATCGGTTAAATATATGATTTTGGTTTATCAAATCGAAATTTTTGAAAGTTTCTTTGTGTTAACCAAAAGAAAAGTGATGTTTGATTGCAAATAACAATAATTTAACTAGTATATAGGAAGATTCATATGTGTTAATTTTGAAATACATCCTAATTGAATTTTTTTTTAAAAAAAGTGGTTGATTTAAAGTAAAAGTATAACATATTTTTTGTCTTCTATGTTTTGTGGTGCTAAGATAATTTTGTAAAACTCTCTCTTTTCGAAAAAAACATATAAACATAAAACAAATTTCTTGTATATAAGTTTATATTTTTTAATAAACACCTAGAGTCATGTGTTTACACTAATGTGTTTACCCGGTACGCTCTGTATTCCCCTCATATAAGTCCGTAAGGAAATGCATGGGTAATATATCTAGCCTCAGTTTATCTGAGTTAGGTGTGTATATATATAATTTCTTTCTAATAACGCCTGTAGTCAAGAAGTGTTCACTCGCCATGCTCTGTATTCCCCATACATCAGTTCGTAAGGTAGTGTATGAGTAATATATCTAGCCTCAGTTTATCTGAGTTAGGCATATGTAAATATTGTTAATACCAATAAATTTTCAAATAAAAAATTGGAGGGAGTAAGCAAATGAAATCCAAGCACTATCTTAACCTATTTGATTTGAATTGTTATCGAAAAGAAATGAAAATACCACTTTGATAAACTTTGTTAATCAACTAAGGATCCATTTCATTGTTACACTGTGTTATCAACCGAAACAACGGGTTAAACTATTGTCTATTTGTTATGATAACTTCATTTTTATTGGAAATTTTGACAAGTAAATGACTTAAATTTTGAAGCTAATAACCAAAACCTATATTTAACTTATTCATGTCAAGTAAATTATTCGTTGTAAATGTTTTCAAAAACTCGCATTCATCTCTTTGTAGATAAATCTTGCATTTTGTAAATATTTTCATCCTACTTCTGAATTTTGTAGGTAGTATCCGCTGTAAACCCTCATGAGACAACACTCATCCTACTGGGGACAACAGAGGTTTAATGGATTGTTGCATACGCTGAATGCAATCGTGCTCCCTACGAAAATGGATTTACCTTAGTTTTTCTTTATTCGATGATAAATAAAAAGATAAGTGTGGGGGTATTGGATATGCACGTAAATGTGCATATTTTTACCACTATATTTAATCTATTTAAATTAAGTAAATAATCATATCAGGTATTTTAACTTGTTTAAATCAAATTTAAATTATTTTCAAATTGTCACATATTCATCGGCATATGGGGGAAAAATGGTCATTTTTGTGCACATAGTAATCTGATAAAATTTAATTGGAAATTTCTATATTATTTTGTAGGAATTTGGCTTCATATACAAGTGGCTTCATGAATATATATATATATATATATATATATATATATATATATATATATATATATGTGTGTGTGTGTGTGTGTGTGTGTGTGTACACACACATGCACAAGATTGAATACAAAGGAATGGAGATGGAAATAATTCAAAGCCATGAACATGGAGGACCCCACCTACCCAATTACCTTGATTTTCAATTAGGAGCTAATGCACATGCTAAAAGACCATTAATGCTTCATGTACATTTAAGTGGAGGATTAAGACATACTAATGACTATTTGGTGGCCCCACTACCTCAAGGGCAATTTGGGCATTCTCCAAAAATATGAATTAGGGTTATGTATAAATACCTCTTATGTTTCATGTAACCCTCTTCCTCTTAGTTAGTTTTTAGTTTAGAAATACAACATATCTCTTCTCTCTTCTTTTTACATGGCTATTAGCCATTTCATTTTATGTAATTTTCCTTTCTTTTATGCAATGTTAGTTAGTGCTCTCTTTCTTTTACATGCTTCTTTTGTATATTTGCTTTCATGTTAGTAGTTTAGATTTATTTTTCATGCAAGTAGAATAGTGTTTTTTCTTTTATTTGCTCTCCTTTTCCTTTTCTTTTTCTTTCATGTTGCAAACTATATTTGTTAATTTGATAACAAATATGAGAGGCTAAACCCCTTCAGTTAACGGGTAATAAAGCTCTCTAATTATATAGCTTCAACATTTTGTAATTATGGCTCTCTTTTTGTGCTTAATCGAATAATGAATGTTGATGTGATTTATTTTTTTATGTTGAATTTGATAGTCTATATTGTTCATAAAAAATAGGCTATGCTTAGACAATCACAAACAAAAATTACCACTTCATTCACATATGATTATGGTAATGAAGTGATTTTGAAATTAAAATTTGATGATCTATATTTCTAAACAATAGTTAATAGGCCATGCTTAAAGTAGATTTCATTTTCAACTTGTTGTCATATTTCATGAGAATTAGTAAGTGGTTTAAGGGTTGTGTTATAGTTTGATGGCTTATATTGAGCTAATTAATAGCACAAATGAGCCATCCTTATGATAAGTACATCAATTAAACTAACTAACGATTAAAAAGGAGAGCTCATAATTTCATAATTTATTGAACTATATGATCTAGAGAGTGGAATTATCTCTAAATTTTCATTTAACTCTCATATTTTTATCACATACTCTTTTGTAATTCTTCTCATTTTTCCAGCTTACACAATTCTCAACTTTGGTTTAATTTGATTGAATAGGAAATTTAAATCAACAATTCCCTGCGGATAGACCCGTACTGGCCACGTACTACAATAGTACGCCATGCGTTTGCGGTAAATTTGAATTTGAAATTTTTCAACGGTTTTCTAACTCGATAGAAATTCCATCGTTAAACAGGTATTCTTTATAGTGGTTGGAATGCACCGAAACCATCGGATGAAGGTTGGTTAAAATTAATAAAACCTGGTACGTTAAATTACACAAACCTGGCCATCACTTAACAGGCAATGGCCGACCGCCACCTCCTACAGATTGACCGTTAGCGGTCAACCAGACGTGGTCAAGTGGTGAACCCTCCTATTTTGGGAACGTATAATGTTTTGTTATCCTTAATTTATTTTCTTACTTAATTGTTATTTAATGTTGACATTAATTTTAACATTTACTTAACCTCCAAGCATAATTACCATTAACTTTTGAATTTCAAAATTAGGAATTTATTATTTATTTGAATTTGAATTTGAAACTTCAAGCATTCATAACTTCCTCTTTTGAGCTCTATTTTCAACATGTTATATATGTAAATTGATTAGAAAATCGCCATGAACGCAACATCATAACTTTCATGGTCAAATTTTGACTTTTACAATTTTCATTTTTGCCTCTATTTTATTTAAATTAATTTATCCAATTTATTTATTTATGGTTGATTTTACAAAGTGTTAAATTCTCCTTCTTAAAAAGATTTCGTCCTTGAAATCTTTCCAAGGGGAGAACAATGCAACTCGCAATAAGCATCCATGTTATACAACCAAATTATCTACACAATCATCTACTCGACCAAAAGTGCAATTTGATTATGTACTACAAACATAATATATGAGAACTCGGTCCTAGCATGAATATATGACTGTGACATATAAGTATGTATGAAAATAAAAAATTTCTACATGAGCGCGAAGTGATAGTGATAAGTGTAGCAACTATCTCCTACCATCCAATCTAGCAATCACTCATCACCAAAACCTAATTTTGGAGAAAAAGTTCACCGGAGAAAAGCTTAGAACAAGAAGTCCTTATGATTTTCGTCAAATTTCCTCCCCGTTCTACTCGAACCAACTTAATTTCTTTGTTGCGGAGCTTCCTTATTCCATGCTCTACAATCTTACAGTGGCATGAGATGCTATTGGCTCCATCTCAATATCCCTCAGTCGATTAGGCTCTACCATAATAGCTGTGTTCTAAAGGTATTTCCTCAATTCAAAACGTGAAAAACGTTATGGACTCTTGCCAACTTATCCGGTGATTTCACATGATATGCAAGTTTTCCTATTTTTTCCAAATTGGGAAAGGCCCAATAAATCTTTGTACTAACTTTCTTGATTTTTCAAATCTTACAATCTTCACATGCTGCCTAAGCAACTCTATCTTTCCGATATCGCAAATTAAATCTGGTCCGAGTATGATTTTGTTGGTGGTTTCTTGCCAATGGATTGGCAATTTGCATGGCCTCTTATGAAGCACTTTAAAGGGGCTATACAAATCTTCTATTGGTGATATTATATGTAGATTCTACCAAAAGTAAGTGTTATTCCTAGTGTCCCCCAAAGTCCATGATATAAGCTCTTAACAAGTCCTCCAAGATCTTATTAACTCTTCTAGTTGTCCGTAGGTCTATGGGTGGTAAGCAGCTCTAAGATTCAATGAAGTTTTCAAAGCCGTCTACAAATTCCTCTAAATTTCGCTAGTAAATAATTGCTTTTTATCACTAAAGATGCTAATTGGAATTCCATAAAATTGAACCACCTCCTTGATACAAATCAGTGCTAGAGACACTGCTGTCTTATTACTTCTAACATAAAATTCTACCACCTTCTTCTCATCCTTGTCTAATAGGAAATTCTCATCACATCCCTATACATTCTATCTCTTTCTTGAATGGTGACATTTTACAAGCTAAAATTTTCTAGGATTGGTGCATTCTTTTATTTCTAGATGCTAACCTAATTTCCTCGTTAACATCCTATCTTATGTACAGTTCATCGCTTGTTAAGTGTTCCTATAAAATTTCATTATTTACATTTTTTCTCAATATATATATATATATATATATATATATATATATATATATATATATATAGACACACACACACGCACACATCAAGCATTCCAAATCCATAAAATCAACATAGTGCTAAAACAGGGACATATCTTATACCATATCTTATGCTTTTCCAATAACTAAGAGAGACAACTAGGGATTACCTCCTACAAACTCTATAAGAAAACTTTGTTGGAAGTAACCATTTATCATCAATCGGTGTAAATGGTGTTGAGGTCTTAACATTCCTTACCGAATTAAGATGAACATTCCTAATATGTCATTCCACTATTGCCTACTTTCCTTAATTTTCCGTCTTGGTTTCTAGTAAATGTGATCCATTCATTACTTCAGTTAATATACACATAATAATTGACCACTAATGTCAAAATTGGACCTGTTTGCGCAAAAAATGGGCAAACGCCCCAAAGTCGTACGATTTAGTTGATTTTAAGTTTTTTTTTAGTGATTTGGGTGATTTATGCAAATATATAAAAAGCAGGGACTAAACTGTAAAAGACACACAGATTTATAGTGGTTCAGCCAGAACGTGCCTACGTCCACTTTATATGTTATTCTCCCTTTTCTTTCAGATTACAAGTACAAAGCTTTGTATACAAGTATATGAAAGTTGTTTGAAAGTTCCTTCCGTGCTTGAGCTCTCAAACTTCTCCTCCATTGTTGTACCCCTGCCCCTCTATTTATAGAGTGAGGCTGGGGGTAGAGGTCCTGGATGTATATAGCTGCTGGTGGGCCTGGGCTGAAGCAATCTGGACTGGCAACTTTGGTTCGGCAAGGGCTTGGTTCGGTAGTTCATGGAGGTGGAGTTGGTCCGGTGGGATATTGGTTCGGTGAAGGTGTATCCGGTGGTGAGTGGATGGAGCTTGGTTCGGTATTATTGGACTTGGGGGTTTGGTCCGGCAATTGGTTGATCCGGTGGTGAGATGGAGGTGAGGTTGGTTCGGCCATGCATGGGATAATTGCCGAACCAGGTGAGCTTGCTCTTGCCGAATGTACTTTGAGTTTGGGCTACGGATTGTCATTGAGAACGTAAGTGCCGAATGGCCCTTAGCCTAGATCTGCCGAATGACTCTGGCGATGATTACCGAATGAACCTTATGTTGTAGATGCCGAATGGACGCTTGCTGGCTGCTTCTTCTTGGTGCGGTCGTGGTGGAAACGCACATAACATTGATATTCCAGTTTTGACCAAAAAATGGGATAACAGGACCATTTCTATTCAATCCTCGTTTAATCCCTTTAACCTTTCACAAATTTCAAAATCCATTTATTACTTCAATTTAATTCTTCCATAAAATGCCATATTAAACTTTTCCTAACCAGTCCCCTTGTTAATTCTTTTTAACTCCCACTAATTAAAAATTTATTGCCTATTAAATTTGTAATCAATGTCAATAAATCTTAGTCTTTTAATTACTAACTAATTCATATATATTTGTAAATTATGCTATGTATATAATTTAGTCGTTAAGCGTGGTTTTACATGTATACGAATTTCAAAACTAAACCACTTATTTCCACATTTTTAATTTATCAAGCTACTATAAAGTATTACTGTTATAATTTCTCATAAATTAATCGTAAATAATTTTTTTGCTTTGTTTGAAATTAAAAAGAATTATTTCTTTTCGTTTATTAAGATAGATAGTGTAATTATGAAGATGGATATTCATATCTTATACATCTCTTTTTCTTTTTGGTATATCCTTTGTTAATTCTAATAATGCGCTTTTATACCTATTTTAGAGTATGGTAATTTATGAAATTACACGAAAACCGCTCCACGTGAATTAAAATATAGAAATTTACATTTCAAGTCATTTGGGTTAACCTAATTTACAACCCAATAACAAATCTAGAATATCTTAAAAACTTAACCACCTTCTACAAATAATGGTTTGTGACTGATTTCGAATTTCCAAATCAGGTTATACATATTATTCCTATTTTATTCATATACTAAAACTTTTAACCTATCTTATCTAGGTAGTAATCCCTATTTACTCCATATTAAAAATTTTGGTTTAGTTCCCACCATTCTTTATAAAACTAAAGTTTCACAACCATGAAGTTCCAGATCCAAAATCTTTATTTTAGAAAAAATAAACGTAGAAACTTTATCAAGAATTCAAATTGCTTAGTTCCAAAAAGGAGAAAAATATTTTCTTTCTCAAACGCTTTATACCTCAAAGATTTATTCATTTAAAATTTGGAATCCATAACGTTCAAATATTGCTTAGTTTTATAAAAGAAACTGTGAAAAATTTCCCTTCTTAATTTTTGCAAGGCTAGTCGGCTTTAAAGTGAGCCATCCACTTTTGTTAAAAAATTCAGGAAATGGATGCTCTGCACATGCGCCAGAATAGCTAGAAATAAATAAAAGAATAGGAGCAAGGTAGAAGGGCCATAATTACTAAAAAAGTCTAAACGGGACGAGTCTCCCTCCGAAGAGGAGTCTCCACTGCCATCGCCTTTAAAATCCGGTCCAATAGCATGAACATACTCAGAGAATAAATAGGCCAAGTTAGGAACATAATCTACAGAGTTACTGGAGTAATGATACTTCCGGTCCCAGGAGAAGTCATCCAAAACAATACTATTATCTTCACCTTCTTCACCTTGCACAGAAAGAGCAAGACCTTCCATATAAACATGATAATAAAACTTACGTTTCTCGCCTTCTTCTCCAATGGATATATGATAACCGTCGGATGATGGACAATATCTCATTTCAGATTGCTAATGAACCCAACTTGTTTAGTTGAATCCAAGTAAATAGAAGGATCAATAGAAGCACTCAAGTCCTAATAAGGAAGCAGAGTAAAAGGAACCTACAATGGAGTAGGAGGGATAGTATTAGGAGCCACATCGGCAACTTCAACAATAGCAGGGGTTTTTGGCTTAGGGACCCATTTTCTAACAAGAGATCGAGGAAGTGGGATCTTATCCAGGATAAGTAAGGTAGAATCAACAGGACCATGCTTACAAAATTTTCCTTAATATGACCAAAGGAGTGAGAAATCGAACATATATCAGGTTTTTATGTTGTAATCAACATCAACATAAACATCCTTACCTTAGCAATACGTACCTTCAACTTAGAAGAAAGCGACTTGTTTGGAGTTATTTCAATTAACGACATAGCATACACGTCTCCCTAGCCATAGTATTTACACCATAACATCTAAGCTTTCCAACTAGGCTAGACAACCAATCTAGCCCAACCATGGGCTGCAGTACAAAAGGGATATTTCTAAAGTAGGCCCAAACAGGAATAACAGAATTTGATCCATCACCCTATCAACCGAAGGAATCCACAGGGTTACAATGAAAGGCTTACCAGCAATAATGGAAAATACTGCCTCAAGAATGTGAAGTTTTTCACCTTTTCTAGAGAACTTGAAGAAAAATAAGAATCGTTGAAATGAACACGAAGCCCACCCTTATTTTTCTGGACACTATGACAATGTTCTCTAAATATATTGTATAGAAGGTTAGATTCAAGGAAAAAACCAACCAAATAGTCTGACCAAATCTCAACTCCCGTTTGTAAAACCTCGCTTGGAGGCACAATCGCTCCATCAATTTCAACCGTTTCAAAAGAGCAGAGAGAGTAGGCACCCATATTTCTTGGCAAAGAGGTGAATAAAGAGGTCCATATATTTGCAGTACTAAGTTAAGAGGCTCAGGCCGGGACTCAATAGTCATATTGATAGGCTTTCTACTTTTATTTGAATGATTATGAGCAGCAGTTCCAATTGAAACATTTTTACGAACATTAGATGCAGACGCATCTGGAATTGAAGAATTAATGCAAACAAAACATTTAGTTTCTGCACTATTAACATGTTGAAAATTTTTAAAGTCATGTACGGGCAGTTTGTGCATGTCAATAGCACAAACACTATACGAGAACCCAGCTTCTATACACTCACCAACCACTGTATCCCTTATAGTTGCGGAAACTTCATGAACTACATCATTACCATCACACGCATTAGTATTCACGGTTTCAGATACCAGATTTTCAAATTCTATACTATCTTTTTCAATATCACATATATTATAAGAAGGATCGTTAATAACCCAATTTTCATTACCTTGGTTGGAAGGTACAAGTAATGAAATCGTTGAGACTGCACTACTTTGATCAATACCAAAAACAGGCTCATCGGCGATTGGAGAGGTGACAAACTCATCAACAAATTCAAGGATAGGGTCTAACCTATCATAAATAGTACTAAAGTCATTAACACCATCTATAACAGCTAATGCCGCATCAAAAGTCTCCAATTGAAAAGAGGATAGCACTTGCTTGGAGGCTCGAGCATCATCGTTGGACTGGGTAGCTGTATACAAATGACCAGACCTGGCTTGAGATAAAGGATGACACTCAAATGATGCAGAAAAATGTGCTTAGGATTTGCGATTATTGGTCATCAAAACTGAGCAAGGACGATGTGTTAGGAGAAGAGGCAGGCAGACGAAGGACAAAGGGAAGGAAAGGGAAGATGTTAGTAAAGGGGAGGTACATCTAAACCATCGGGCCGTCGTTTTTGAGCATTTTTGAATATGAATGACAATATTTCCCTTCTTAGTTACTTATTATAACATAGGCTTTTTTCTTTTGAAAGTAGGATTTTTAGCCCAGTAAAATTCAAAAACTCAATTATCACATAAAATAATTATTCAATTCAAATTTTCAAAAGCATCTTGTATAACTTTAAACAATGAAAAGTAGAGTAGATAAAGATAACTTTCATCATATTATTTTCCTTTTATCGTACTTTATATAAATTCCTGATGTTGTTACTATCTATCTCAGCTATTACTTTCTGCAATTCCTTATATGGAAAAATTCTTCTTACTTACCTTATCGAGCATTCTTAAACTTCTATTATTTCTATCATATTCCAATCAAGTGTCATTTCCATTTATACACCATTTTGAAAGAATTTTAAGGAAAAGAACTTTCAATTTTATAAGGTTGGTGTAACGAACCAGAAATTTCGATCCCGAAAATTCCAGATAGTTATGAAAAAGAAGAAAGATATAGAAGGAAAAGAAGAAAACAGAAACACTAAAACATAGGTTCTCATATTCGCAGCGGATAAAAATATAATATCACATAACATATATTTATACAAAGGAAAACTGTACTTGCCAAATTGCACTTTAATATATATCAGAGTTACAACATATTTACAAGCACAAGACAGATAATCAATCTGTCCCAGATTCTAAAATATATCATAGCAGAAACTCTCCATACGTTCCTTCTCTTTAGCTTGCCTCCTGAGCTCCAGAACGCCCTTACCTGAAAATCTGTAATACTCGGTCTGACCCGAGAATTACATCAAAGTAACACCCGGGTCAGGCTGGAAACCAGCGTGAGTAAACCCATACACATGGAATAAAAAGCATACGACTCATATAAAACCCGAGGTTAACTCATATCAAATTACTCATTCACAATTTGTTATAGACATTACATATTCCATACCATAATTTTCTAAGTACCAAAACTTAGATTAAATGGCCCAATTCACTTGAATCATTCCATATCAGCCTATTGATTTCACATATCAAATCTATAAAAAAAATCGAAGTGGTTTCGGGTATTTACTAATACCCGACTCCAGTATCTTCGAATTTAATTCCATCTTATTCCAAATTATTCAAATGAAACACAATTCAATTTCAAATACAGGGTATCACCTATACATATTAATTCATCATTGATAGATAACCATATTATCTTAGTTAAAACCTAACTTATCATATCACATAGCATCACAAATCACATATCGAGATATCAACCAATCTAAGGCATGCCATACTATTCAATCATTCATAAGCAAGATAAATTAGTCATACCATTTCTAATTAATAATTAAACAGATTAAATTAATTACTTCAACCACCCTTAATCTTGCTTATTTAACATTAATTAATTACAAATAAATCAATTAATCATCCTTTAATTATCAATTTAATTAATCATCCTTGATTAATTATCTTTAATTACGTAAAGTAATTATCCTTTAAATTAATTACACAAATTAATTATCTTCAAACAATTTAATTCATTAATCAATCCTGATTAATCACAATAGTAATTAACTTTTCTTAATTACTTATACCCATTAAATCAACTCCTTGATTTATTTCATTAATTAATCTTTTAATTACATTGAGTAATTATGCCTTAATTACTTCCTTTAAGTAATTATCCATTATTTACTTCCCAATAAGTAATTTCCTTTAATTTAATTACATCCAGCAATTATTCATTCATTATTTTACTAAGTAATTACACCTCATTAATTACATTAAGTAATTATACTTAATCTGGCATTAAATGATTATCTTTAATTAATCAAAACTTGATTAATTAAGCAAAATTAACCATTAATCAACAATTAATTACTAATTCTAATTAATTAAACTCTAATTAATTAACGACATCAAGCAATTATCTTTAACTGAAGTAATTATCATTAATCAATTAGATTAAGTGATTAATCCTTGATTAGTCATCTTTTAATTAATAGTTAATTTATTAATCATATTAATAAATCAATCTTTAAAATTTATTTCACAAATTTGTTAACCGTTAATTAATTATCTTAATAAATAAATTGATTATTTTACTCCCTAACTAATTTTATTACCTATCAATCATCCTTAAATAGTTAATCCTTGATTTAATTACCTTATTAAAATCATCTTTGAAAACATTTAGGAGTTTGACTTATTTTACAAAACTTACTTTACGTCCTTTTTTTAAAATTTGGCTAACACTTGGCTTAAACTTGATTTACTCACATAAACATCTACTTACAGATAGGAACAAAATAAACCCAAGTTTCAAAACCTGGTACCATAAAACAAACCCGAAATAGTTCCCATTTTTTAGCTTTAGTTAAAAACATAAAATTTTGAGCAAACACACATGCAAAGACTCGAAGACCAACCCGAACCCTGACGTTTCCTCCCCGAGAACCACTCCGAGAATGCTTCTTCTTCTTCCACGCTTTAGAATCTACTCTGATGCACAGAGTTACGTTTGCACATGCACCGAGCCACGACGTCGCTCCAACCCATACGACCATCATCGACAAGTCATCCTTGACCTCCCCAATTCATCTTACCACCCAGATCCCTCGATTGAACACGACATCAAAATCGAACACGACCAAACCAAATAAATTAAACTGGTCAGAAACCAACACCCAAAAACATCCCTCATGCCACTACCTCCGGCCACCAGTACCATCGTTACTCCGACCATTACTTCGCCATAGGCCCACGCACTTAATCCCCCTCATGCGATCAAACCAAAGCATCCACTACTCCATAAAAGCCTTGATTCAGCATCGGCACTACCAAGCTCCCGAACCCTACAATCGCCCCGTCTCGCCACCATGGCACGAATAACACCTCCGACAATTTTTTCCACCACCATCGGCCTACGAGCCATCCTTGGTCAAGACCCCGAGACCACAGCCTGTCGTGATGGCAAGAAATTGATGATTACCCAATTTCTGATTAACTCACAAAATCACGACACTTACAACCTTAAAAATCTTGAAACAATTGTCATAAATCATTAATTTCAATAACAATTCAGATTATAATCTTAAATCCAGAAATCTTTTATGTCGAATTTTTGATATAATTAATATACTACTGTTCTTCTTTCCTTTTATTAAATCCACCCTCAGATTTGTTTGCAATTATTTTTGAAATTTAAGCCATGTTATAACAAACATAATTCATCAATACATCATGTTCTAAAGAAGAACGGAGAAAGAGTAAAAATAATAATAATAATAAAATTGCTCTTGAAACTGTAAAACAAACAGAGGGTTCTTATATATATATATAATATATATATACATACAAGCATTATTTACAGTCATGCAAGAAACTATCACACATTAATTCATATATCCATCTCATGCAGCAAGTATAGATCTGTAGCTTACATTACATAGATCGTTTACTCACCTTACATTGGCTTTCTAAAGAGAAATTAAATTTTAAAACTGGATTATAAATCTGTAGCTAAGAACAGGGAATTTATACCCATATGTATAGTCATACAGGTTCAAGCAGCAGGATACTTGTCTATATACAACATGTTTTAACATGCAAACAATTCTCACAAAGTTGTTTAAATGCTTATTCACATGCATCAGTTTTCAACAGGGTAGAGTATAAAAAAAAATGAAAGAAAAAAAAAGAAAAAAAAAAGAGTTTTACTTACCTTTTCTTATGCAGAGCAGATTTAGAAACTTTCCAGGCTTTGAATTTTGTTTTTTTTTTAATTTGGAAAAGCTTTGATTACTGATGAAATCCCTTTGCATGTCTTTTAATTTGTTGATTTAAAAGATGTTGAACTGCTGATGACTTGCTGTTGATCTTCCATTTACTTGCAGTTTGGAGGTTGTAGATCTAATTGTTGTGAAGAACATAAATTTGCAGATTTTACTTGATGGTTGTAGGTTGATATGAAGTTGCAGATCTGCTCTTTGAATTTGCAGAATTAAATTTCAGATTTTACTTTGCTTTTGGATTTTGATTTCAGATTTTTAAAATGTAATTTCTGTTTTGAGCTTTAGAAAAGAAAACGAGGAAAATGAAAATGTTAAAAAAGAAACTAATTTTCTTCTAAAAATATTTATTAAAAATTAAAGAAAGTGAATTTTTTAGAAAGAAGACATTTGTAAATTAAACTTACACTTGTCATATTATTTGCTTAATAGCTTACAAGTGTTAAAGATCTTTGCAAAATTGTTTTTTTAAAACCTTATAAAAATAATATCTTATTATAGTTAAATTTTAGTTTTATACTAATAATATCTTAAGTGTGTTTATAATCAAACTTTTCTTTGTTCAAATTTTATTTATTAAACTTGCTTTTGTAATTATGCATGATATATTTATTTTAAACGTTTATACAGCTTTTGTATTTATTTTATCAATTAACAATCACTTTCTTAATTAATTTAAAGAAGGTTTCCTTTAAAGAAAATAATATAAGACAAATACTATTTTGAATCTAAAATAGTTTAAAGTATTTATCTTTTAAATTTTCAATTTAAATCCATAATTCCAAAAAAATCAACTCATAAATATAAATATACACTTTTTAAGCAACACATCTTAAATTTGTTTTTTTTAAAAATAAAAATAAAAATTTCTTTACTTAAAATCTGCTTATCTATATATATATTCAATCTTTATTATTTCAAATATTTATAATTCAACTTTTGTTAAAATTTTAAATTCACTTATATATCGAGATATCAATATATATCAGAATTTCATTTGTTCAATTAACAAATAAGTATTTTAACAATTTTAATCCTGTTAATTTTCAATTAACAGATGCCAGAAATTCGGGTTATCACATTCCTTCCCCCTTTGAATCTTTTAGTCCTCGAAAAGGAACGAAGCCAGAATTTGTTAAAATGCTTAAAATCAGATAAATTTTCCTTTGATCATTTTTAAAACACCTTTAAAATCTATATATATTATTATCAAAGTAGTTTTATAAAAATATCATTCTATAACTCGATGTTTCAGCAAGGCCATCTTCGTTCTCACAGAAATTTGGTTATACGTTGATCAGGCGTAGGACTGAAAATCTATAAGTACTTAGCAGACCCATTTTCAACACCCAGTGAAAATACTTGGAAAATAATTTTATTGAAAATATAGAAATCAGTTTTCGAAAATAGAGGACATATCTTTGGTGAGAATGCTCTGGAAATCATAACCCCCATCCATGGTCGTAGTCACATTACAGGGTTACGTTGTCATCACAACAAAAGTCCATGTAACTGCAGGCTCTCAGCGGCCTCTCGATTACGCCATGGAACCCACGACAGATCACAGTTACATTCCAGGGTTACGTTTCCATCACAACAAAAGTCCATGTAACTGCAGGCTCTCTACGGCCTCTGACTTTCGCTGCCAAAATGAAACTTCTCCACTCCTACATAGGTCGCAGTCTACCGATATAAAATCAAACGCAGACTGTTGGCTCTCAGCGGCACACACGACTTTCGCTATGTTATACTCTACTCATAATCCCCAGGAACTAGTTTTGTCCGGACTCCTCACAGGATCAACTTTAGAACCTCCCCTTGGGGCTCAAGGCAGCACCACCCGGTGGTACTCCTAAGAAGTTCATTTCAAGGGAGAGCCTTTTCCCCCAGAGCTATCATCAAAATATTTTATACTATACACATATAGTATCTTCAAATCACACACCTAGTATGATCTCTTACAAAGCTCCTTTACACAAAATCGATTATTCCAAAATCGATAATTCTCAAACTAGGCTTTCCAAATTCTCATATTGATTTTACCCAAAAATCAAAAGCCTTTCCAAATCCAAAGGTTTCCAAAACCTTTTCTAAAATCCTCATAAGAACCTTAATATATATATATATATATATATATATATATATATATATATATATATATACAGATATATGTAATTTTTTAAAACTTTGGATCATTTCAAACTTGTATAAAACTCCTTTTATACTTCAAACATTTTCAAAATCCCTTTTCTTCTGGCAAAAGATTCATCATAGGGAGTTTTATCTTATATAACAAAGATATATAACTTTATTTATCCAAAATCAAATATTCAAATTTGATTACTCTTTTCAATATCAATTTCATTCAAATCCGTACAATGTACACATATCATTCGTACGCCATACCAATCTGATCGCTTACTCGATCATACAATTTCACTTCCGAACTAGTATCGTCCACCCGACTTCCTAGTGTGGACACAGATCTGGTTTCTTGATCAGAAACCATCATTCTCCTTGCATAGTCGTAACTATGATAGAGAATATCCAGAACCAATCAACAATTCATATCCAGGTTCGCCTTCAAAAATCGAGTGTAAAATTCCAACTCGGATCGATATAACTATCTCCAAAATTATGTGCTCGAATCTGGATCAAATCATTATGCGAATAGAATAATATACGTACATCCTACGTATTTAACTTCATTGATTACAAATCAATTTCTCTTTCTATTCACATTTCCTTTAGTTTCTATCCACTTACTCACATTTGCCTTAATCCCCATTTGGATTATTCCTTCAATTCTTATCTCAGTTGGGTATTTAACCAATAACAGTTTGAACTCCGACCAGTTTATTTAGAAAATAGCTTGAAATTTTTTAAAATAAATAAGTAGTTGAAAATAATTATTGGTTGGTAAAATAGGTGTAAAATAGTTAGAAAACAGCTAAAATAATTATATAAATCTTAGATAATTGCAAAATAATAGTAAGATAATAACTAGTTTTGTAAAATAGTTGGAATATAGTAATTAGTTTATAAAACAGTTGGAAAATCATTAAACAGTTTCAAAAATAATTGTAAAACAAGTATAAGATAGTTTGGCTTTTAAAAGAAAGGTCGTATATATAATGAATAGCTTGGAAAAATAGGTTTATATTAAAATAAATTATATTAAAAATAGTCCAGAGTCAAAACTACTCAGTTCGCAATCTCCATTCTCATCAATTCAATTTAAATTTCCACTTCCATTTCAATTTACCCAATTTCAATTTTAAATAACTACAATTTCCATTGAAATTGATTTAACCCCAATTCAAGTTGAATTAATCTCAATTTCTTTCCAAATTCAATTCAAATTCCTTTTGAATTTAAAACTATTCAACTTTTAATCACAATTTCTAAATATTCAAATCAAATTTCAAATTGAACCATCTTCAAATACTACATAAATTCGAGTTAATACTTCAAACGTTGATTTAATTCCTTTAAATCAATTTACCTTTAAAGTTTTTAAACAATTCAATTCACAGTTCATACCTAACATATTATACCACAAATCAAGTTAACCTTTATTTTTATATCAATAACCCAAACCTTTAAACAATTTAATTTTGAGTCAAATTCTCAAAATTCCATTTTTAAATTATCTTTACTTAACTTATTACAAGGTTCAAGTAAGAGTTTCAAACAATTTTAATTTACAAATTCATTTCTTAACATTCAAATCTTAAGTTCAAAGGAATTCCATATCTTAATTTTAAATTTAAGTTAAATTTTATTTATATCTATAATGGATATATTACCATACTTCATTTCTCGTTCATTTAAAACAAATCCAATTCACAACTTAAAGATTTTTAACAACAATAGGATGATACCATCCAATTTATTTTAAAACATCCATTCATTTTCAATTTCTAGATCTCAAATCCATTTTGAGATCGCATAAATTCTCAATTCCAATCAACCATTTAATCTCCCAAGTAAAATCTTAATTTCATCTTCAAATTCCAAATCAGGTTGATCATTCTAACTTATTAAGTTCAAAAACTTATCACTTTGGGTATCATATCTCATTCCAGATTTAAAACTCAATATTTAGAGTTTATTTCAAACCATCTTTGATATTATGTATATCTTTCATATACATATTTATTCCTTCGCCCACCCAGCCAAAATTTTAAAATTTAAACCACCTTTGGTTTTAATTTAAAACAAATTCTTTTAATGTTTACAAACAACTTTTGATTCTATAATAAGATTACATTCAAAATTGTTTGAATAATATTATTTCCTCTAAAATTTTGAAAACAATTTTCAAATGTTAAAATTTAGAATTTAGAACTTCACAGTTTGAAACCCACTTCAATTTACATGTCATTCTTATTTTAAGGTTACCCCCTTAAAACATCTTATTTTTGCTTACTCATTAATACACATTTTATTATTAAACACAACAATTATTTATGATAATAACCCAAATTATCATACCTGAATCTTATTCTGAAATTCTTTCCCAAATTCATGATTTCTATTTCCATTTGAATTTATTTCAAACTTATCTTTATCCAATTTTAATTTCAATTTGGTTGTATTCCATTACTTCTTAATTTAATTCAATAATTTAACAACCAATTCCCTTACTATTAGTTAGAAAGAAATATTGCGTTATATAACAAAATATATTCTAAATAAAATCATTTAAAATCCTTATATAAGAAAATAACAAGCACGCTCTCTCTCTCATATATATATATATATATATATATATATACTCACTCAACTCATCCTAGGGTACCACTTACCCTATCCTTAATGAGTAATCCCACCAGAGCCAAGGTTCTCGCTTAACCTTCTGCTCTGATACCAAATGTAATGACCCGGAAATTTCGATCCCGAAAACTCCAGATAGTTATGAAAAAGAAGAAAGAGATAGAAGGAAAAGAAGAAAACAGAAACACCAAAACACAGGTTCTCACATTCGCAGCGGATAAAAATATAATATCACATAACATATATTTATGCAAAGGAAAACTGTACTTGTCAAATTGCACTTTAATATATATCAGAGTTACAACATATTTACAAGCACAGGACAGATAAATCAATCTATTCCAAATACTAAAATATATCATAGCAGAAACTCTCCATACGTTCCTACTCTTCAGCTCGCCGCCTGAGCTCCAGAACGTCCGTACCTGAAAATCTGTAATACTCGGTCTGACCCAAGCATTACATCAAAGTAACACCCGGGTCAGGCTCGAAACTAGCGTGAGTAAACCCATACACATGGAATAAATAGCATACGACTCATATAAAACCCGGGGTTAACTCATATCAAATTACTCATTCACAATTTGTTATAGACATTACCTATTCCATACCTCAATTTTCTAAGTACCAAAACTTAGATTAAATGGCCCAATTCACTTGAATCATTCCATATCAGCCTATTGATTTCACATATGAAATCTATAAAAAAATCCGAAGTGGTTTCGGGTATTTACTAATACCCGACTCTATTCTCTTCGAATTCAATTCCATCTTATTCCAAATTATTCAAATGAAACACAATTCAATTTCAAATACAGTGTATCACATATACATATTAATTCATCATTGATAGATAACCACATTACTTAGTTAAAACCCAACATATCATATCACATAGCATCACAAATCACATATTCGAGATATCAACCCATTTAAGGCATGCTATATTATTCAATCATTCATAAGCAAGATAAATTAGTCATACCATTTCTAATTAATAATTAAACAAATTAAATTAATTACTTCAATCACCCTTAATCCTGCTTATTTAACATTAATTAATTACAAATAAATCAATTAATCATCCTTCAATTATCAATTTAATTAATCATCCTTGATTAATTATCTTTAATTACATAAAGTAATTATCCTTTAAATTAATTACACAAATTAATTATCTTCAAACAATTTAATTCATTAATCAATCCTGATTAATCACAATAGTAATTAACTTTTCTTAATTACTTATACCCATTAAATCAACTCCTTGATTATTTCATTAACTAATCTTTTAATTACATTAAGTAATTATGCCTTAATTACTTCCTTTAAGTAATTATCCTTTATTTACTTCCCAATAAGTAATTTCCTTTAATTTAATTACATCCAGTAATTATTCATTCATTATTTTACTATGTAATTACACCTCATTAATTACATTAAGTAATTATACTTAAGCTGGCATTAAATGATTATCTTTAATTCATTAAAACTTGATTAATTAACTAAAATTAACCACATCAACTTAAATAATTATATTGAGTAATTTCATTTAAGTAATTATTCTTCAATTACTTACATTAATAATCATTAATCAACAATTAATTACTAATTCTAATTAATTAAACTCTAGTTAATTAACGACATTAAGCAATTATCTTTAACTGAAGTAATTATCATTAATCAATTACCTGAATTGATTAATCCTTGATTACTCATCTTTTAATTAATAGTTAATTTATTAATCATATTAATAAATCAATCTTTAAAATTGATTTCACCAATTTATTAACCGTTAATTAATTATCTTAATAAATAAATTGATTATTTTACTCCCTAACTAATTTTATTACCTATCAATCATCCTTAAATAGTTAATCCTTGATTTAATTACCTTATTAAAATCATCTTTGAAAACATTTAGGAGTTTGACTTATTTTACAAAACTTACTTTACGTCCTTTTTTAAAATTTGCTTAACACTTGGCTTAAACTTGATTTACTCACATAAACATCTACTTACAGACAGGAACAAAATAACCCCAAGTTTCAAAACCTGGTACCACAAAACAAACCCGAAACAGTTCCCTTTTTTTATAGCTTTAGTTAAAAACATAAACTCTTGAGCAAACACACACGCGAAGACTCGAAGACCAACCTGAACCCTAATGTTTCCTTCCCGAGAACCTTTCTGAGAATGCTTCTTCTTCTTCCATGCTTCAGAATCTACTCTGATGCACAGAGTTACGTGTGCACATGCACTGATCCATGTCGTCGCTCCGACCCATACGACCACCGTCGACAAGTCGTCCTTGACCTCCCCAATTCATCTGACCACCCAGATCCCTCGATTGAACACGACATCAAAATCGAACACGACCAAACCCAATAAATTAAACTAGTCAGAAACCAACACCCAAAAACTTCCCTCATGCCACTACCTCTGACCACCAGTACCATTGTCACTCCGACCATTACTTCGCCATAGGCCCACGCACTTAATCCCCATCATGCGATCAAACCCAAAGCATCCACTACTCCATAAAAGCCTTGATTCAACATCGGCACTACCAAGCTCCCAAACCCTACAATCGTCCCGCCCCGCCACCACGGCGCATAATAACAACTCCGACCATTTTTCCCACCACCATCGGCCTACAAGCCATCCTTGGTCAAGACCCTAAGACCACAGCCTATCGTGATCCCAATAAATTGATGATTACCCAATTTCTGATTAACTCACAAAACCACAACACTTACAACCGTAAAATCATGAAACAATTGTCATAAATCATTAATTTCAATAACAATTCAGATTATAAACTTAAATCCAGAAATCTTTTATGTCGAATTTTTGATATAATTAATATACTATTGTTCTTCTTTCCTTTTATTAAATCCACCCTTAGATTTGTTTGTAATTATTTTTGAAATTTAAGCCATGTTATAACAAACATAATTCATCAATACATCATGTTCTAAAGAAGAACAGAGAAAGAGTAAAAAAAAATTGCTCTTGAAACTGTAAAACAAACCGAGGGCTCTTATATATATATATATATATAGATATATATATATATATATATATATATATATATATATATATATATATAACGTACAAGCATTATTTACATTCACGCAAGCAACTATCACACATTAATTCATATATCCATGTCATGCGGGAAGTATAAATCTGTAGCTTACATTACATAAGTCGTTTACTCACCTTACATTGGCTTTTTAAAGAGAAATTAAATTTTAAAACTGGATTATAAATCTGTAGCTAAGAACAGGGAATTTATATCCATATGTACAGTCATACAGGTTCAAGCATTAGGATACTTATCTATATACAACATGTTTTAACATGCAAACAATTCTCACAAAGTTGTTTAAATGCTTATTCACATGCATCAGTTTTCAACAGGGTAGAGTATAAAGAACAAAAAGAAAGAAAAAAAAACAGTTTTACTCACCTTTTCTTATGCAGAGCAGATTTAAAAACTTTCCAGGCTTTGAATTTTGTTTTTTTTAATATGGAAAAGCTTTGATTGCTGATAAAATCCCTTTGCATGTCTTTTAATTTGTTGATTTAAAAGATGTTGAACTGCAGATGACTTGCTGTTGCTGTTGATCTTCCATTTAGTCGCAGTTGGAGGTTGTAGATCTAATTGTTGTGAAGAACATAAATTTGTAGATTTTACTTGATGGTTGCAGGTTGATATGAAGTTGCAGATCTTCTCTTTGAATTTGCAGAATTAAATTTCAGATTTTACTTTGCTTTTGGATTTTGATTTTAGATTTTTAAAATGTAATTTCTGTTTTGAGCTTTAGAAAAGAAAACAAGGAAAATGAAAATTTTAAGAAAGAAACTAATTTTCTTCTAAAAATATTTATTAAAAATTAAAGAAAGTGAATTTTTTAAAAAGAAGACATTTGTAAATTAAACTTACACTTTTCATATTATTTGCTTAATAGCTTACGATTGTTAAAGATCTTTGCAAAATTGTTTTTTTAGAACCTTATAAAAATAATATCTTATTATAGTTAAATTTTAGTTTTATACTAATAATATCTTAAGTGTGTTTAATAATCAAACTTTTCTTTGTTCAAATTTTATTTATTAAACTTACTTTTGTAATTATGCATGATATATTTATTTTAAATGTTTATATAGCTTTTGTATTTATTTTATCAATTAACAATCACTTTCTTAATTAATTTAAAGAAGGTTTCCTTTAAAGAAAATAATATAAGACAAATACTATTTTGAATCTAAAATAGTTTAAATTATTTATCTTTTAAATTTTCAATTTAAATCCATAATTCCAAAAAAATAAACTCATAAATATAAATATACACTTTTTAAGCAAACACATCTTAAATTTGTTTTTTTAAAAAACATAAAATAATTTTTTCTCTACTTAAAATCTGCTTACCTATATGTACATATTCAATCTCTATTATTTCAAATATTTATAATTCAACTTTTGTTAAAATTTTAAATTCATTTATATATCCAGATATATATATATATATATATCAGAATTTCATTTGTTTAATTAACAAATAAGTATTTTAACAATTTTAATCCTGTTAATTTCCAATTAACAGATGCCTAGAAATTCGGGTTATCACAGTTGGAAAAACTATCGAGTCTAACTTACATTCTACTTTACATTTATTTTCAAAATGGTAAATCTCTTTATCGAAAATCTTAGACCAAAAACTTTATGGCTCAATAAATTTTAGATCAAGAATTTTAAGAAGGAAAAATTCTTTTAAGTTAGAACTTTTTAACTCAACTAATTTATAGATTATGAATCTCCAAAAAAATTTTCTTTTCCAAAATATCAACTTTCAAATTTATAAAGTGAGAAAAATCATGGGTCCAACATACACTCTATTTTGCATTCATTTCAAAAAGGAATAGTTCAGAAATTGAGAAGATTTAACTCAACTAATTTTAAACTAGAAATTTCAAAACCGAAAACCCTTTTTTCAAATCTTTAACGTTAGATCTACAATTTTCTTTTTATAAAGTTTATCCATAATTTATTAAAAATGTTCCACAATTTTTTTTTAAAATTACACCTTCTTCCCAACTTGTCACAAAACAATTGATAGAATATTTTTAAACTCGACTAAAGTCACTTCCTATCAAAAAAGAAATTTCAACTTATGGTACATAAAATCTTCATTTTATAATCCTTTGAAAAGCCCTTTCAAAATATTTAAAGGATTTTCCAGAAAAAGAATTTCAAGTTCTTTTTCATGAGGTTGATTTAGAAGTTGACTTAAATTTTTCTTCTTTTGAACTTTTCTACACAACCTTAAAAAATATGTTTATCATCTAATGGTGATTAATGTATACTTTCTTATGGAAGCTTGTTTCACTCCTTCGCATCTTTCTTCTAGATGTTAACAAATATATTGCCTTACAATATTCCATTACTACCTAATATGCTATTTTAATATTTCTATAAATGTCTAGTGTGTTAATAAATGGTTATAATTCTAACAGACAATTCTTAAAGACATATATTCATTCTAATTTTACCTATTATGCCTTCTTTATCTCTCCATAATTAGTCCATTCATATCTCTATTAAGTTCTTGTAACTCTCTATTTATTCCATATTTATTGCCTTATTAACCCTGGAGTTACAACCTTTTCCATTTACATTTTCTATCCTTATTATTTTGTAGACGATTTATATAAGTGCTCTAATTACATGTAACGTGAACTTTGACAAGTATTATGCTTATAGAGTCTACAATTATAAGGAAGTCAACGTCAACAAAGGAGTCAAGTACCATTCAGCTTCTGTGGTGCTTCCATATGTCACGCTCATGTTCTTCTTAGTCCACTCCTTATGATACACCTCCACCCTATGGGTAATCAGAGCAGAAGTATAAATTTAACTCTACTTATTTTTCTCCAACTCATAATTGCTTCACCCATCCTTTTGGAATATGGTCGCAACTAGCTCTATAGTTGGAATTTATAGACTTAGATGTATCTTCAAATTTTGTATATATATTTATATATTGTAGGATTTTTTTGAAACGTACTTTTCAAAAATAACAAATACGTCGCTCATAATCATACTTTTCCCCATTGATCGGGTAGCATAAGCTGTGATAACAAATGTAACAACCCACTCACAAACAGGCCAATATCCTAATCCAAAAAAGGCCTATCAGAACTAGACCCATTCCCAAAGCTAGTTGTTGGTTGGTAAAAAGAACAATACGGAGTTATTTCTCTATTCATTCAGAACTCACAACGAAAGGGTAAAATATAATAACATAAACATTACCAATTCATTTAAAATTTCAAATCTCACAAAACCATGACTAATGTCACTACAACTATTACATTACCATGTTCAAAAATACATTGTCATCTTCAAATGGGTACATCAAAAAATAGCATAAATAGTCTACTACTATGAGCTCTTCTCATCGCCATCTCAATATTAATCATCATCTCCTTTTCTAATCAGTGTTGTAATGAGGAGGGAGCCAAAACAATGTCTGCTAAATAGAAAATCTCGAGCCTTTCTATATCGGTACTTAGGCAATATAATTTAAATAAGGATATGTCTTTCACATTTAAACTATATTCAAAATCATTTAATACTTCACATAAGGGAAAGATATGGACCTTCAGACAACCACTTAATACCTTCAGTCCCTGAAGTAGGTTCTTCCATAATCAATAACCCATTACCACTATTATTAATGTCTACTAATTCGAGAGGTAGAACCCAAGCCATATAATACTTTTTAATGGAAAATAGGAAGACTCGGACCATTTAAGACCTCAACTGAGGTAGGCCACATCATTTAATACATATTTCGAAAGTGGACTCCTCACAGGTATTATCTAGCTGATATTGCATGGAAATCTCTTCGGATATTTAATACTTTTATTGAAGTGGACCTTTCCAAGATGTCCTCAACGTTGTCTAAATCCAATCTCGGCCATTTAATACTTCATACAAGGGAAAGAGGCAAGCCCTCAAACAACCACTTAATATCTCTAATCCCTGAAGCAAGTCCTTCATATTATGACCCTTATTCCATGGAGACGTCTCATATTAGCCCGACTATTCGTAGACACTGGTCGCAGATTAGCTGGGTAGATTTATCCTATGGAATTAGGACTAACCTGGCATCATCTGTAGTTACTTATTATAGGCTATGTCTCACATTAGCCCCAAAGTAATAATACCGATAGCCATATTAGCTGAGCAGACTTCTGTGTGTTTTTGAATGACCTCGCATCCTATAACTTAGTTGTATTTCATAATACTCTATAAGTGTATTATCACACATCTCACCGTATTCATTATTTAGGCCTTATAAAAAATCCTTCTTATTTCCCCTAATTAATTACTTTTTTACTGGGGATTTAAATGATAATTATTAACTTAATTAACTACGCAATTAATACATTACAATTATGCATTATTTACGCAAGTTCATATGCATATGCATTTATTAATTTCTATAGGTGTGGGGATTACGCCGTAAAATAACGCTCAAATGTCAAATCTTCCAAAGTTATACAAGTCTCATTTCCACAATAGCATTTTGCCATAAATCTAATATTCCATGATTAATTCAATAACCTTGTATTTAGAATGCAACTCGAATGTATTTTACATTAAAACAATGAATTAAAATAATATAATGGAAACTTACATTTTAATTTACTCTACAGTCTATTCAACTCCTCTTTACATGAAATCAGACAAGAGAATTTCCATTCAATTTTCAGAAATAAGCAGTGAAACTATGAATTAAATTTTATACCTTACACACCATTTCTTAATCAAATCCCTTAATCTAATCCAAAGAAAAGAATAAGAAGTGGAATAGAAGGCAAACACATAAACTGCAAACTCCATACGAACTCAATTATTATAATTAAAATTAAGATTCCAACATAAGAATTGACATTTCTCTTTGGGGGAATTTTAGAGATTTTTAATGTGATGTTTTCGTAATCCAAAACTCCTTAAGGCATACATCAAATCCAAACTCCATTGTTAAATTACTAAAAGATAAAACTAAGATATCCACTCACAGAGGTCCTTCGCTTTTCCTTCTCATGGATTTGACACTCCATCAATGAACTCTTTCAGATCTCTTCTTTTACACACACACACATACACATAGAGCAAGGGATTTGTATATACGTTGGATTTAGAAAATTAGAGGTATAACGGAGAATAGGTTGAGAAAATAAACAATAAAAAAAGTTAAATATATAGGATTTCTTAGCTGAAACTCTAATGGATTTTTTTTGAATCTTTGAAGAGATGAACTGATAGAACTTCACTATTGTTCTCAAAATATATTATGAATGAAAGTAAGACTAGGGTCTTATTTATAGTGGCTGGAATGCACATAACCGTCGGATGAAGGTTAAAAATAATAAAATCGGGTATGTTAAATTACAGAAACCCTAGCCACCACTTAACAGGCAGTGGTAGACTGCCACCTCCCATCTATCAACCACTAGCGGTCGACAGGTCATAGTCAATGGGTCGACCGCTCCCCTGTTTTAGGAACGTGACGGTGTTAATTTATTTTCTTCCTTGATTGTCATTTAACGTTAAAATTAATTTTAATATTACTTTACCCCCAAGTATAATTACTATTAACTTTTGAATTTTAAATTTAGGAATTTGTTATTTATTTGAATTTTGAATTCTATTTAAATTAATTTGAAACTAAAAATATAAACGTCCATAACTTCTTCATTTGAGCTCCGCTTCAACCATATATATGGAAATTGATCAGAAAATTGCTACGAACGCAACGACATACTTTTCATGGTCCAATTATAATTTTGACTAAATTTCCATTTTTACACCTATCTTATTTAAATTAATTTATCCAATTTATTTATTTATGGTTGATTTTATGGGGTGTTAAAAACTATCAGTATGTAATGCCTTGGTTCCCAAAGCTGTCATGACTAGTGTACTACCCAACATTTGGAGAGCGTTACATACTCTAGTCTCAACGGATATATCGATATTACTAGTCTCGGTATATCTTGACTAGGAATATTTAAAATGATATATTTATTTCAATTGTGATAAATTACTCACAATTACAACATTTTGTAACTATTATCAGAAAACATACCATTTATTGATTTTCTATTAAATATACTTTTAAATAAATTAATTAATATATAACATATTATATCAAGTACATAATAGAAAGATAACACCATTTATTTTGAACAAGATTGGTTGTCGAGTTAGATATATGTAACAATTACATAATTACCTCTAAAGCATATCCGTTACTCTACCAATCTCCCTTACACTTGAGGTCAATTACGAAATCTTATTTAACTTCTCCGACTGATTTCTAAAAAAAATTGAGTCAGTCTCTCTGTGGACGTGTGTGCTATTATGTTTTAATTTTCTACTCTATCAGTCAACTCTCTTTGATGCCGATAAACTACCTTTATCATGTGGAACAATTAGGAATATGTGTCTCAACTTCTTGTGAGTTTTAATTTCTTTTATGAACCATATCATGACATAGTTATCATATAACAATGTAATGAGATTCTGAACGTTTGGAATCACACTCAGCTCAGTTATAAATTTGTGCATTTTTTTATGTGCATTGCTTTTATTACGGTGCTATTCAAGGCGATATACTTGGTCTTTTTCATTGAATTAGCCACGGTCTTTCATTTGGAACATTTTCAACTTAAAGATTCCTAACTTGAATTGATGATTGACATATTATACTTAATATCACTTATGAAAATTTGAGTCCAGACACTCTTTCATAAGGAGAACACTGTTTCTGTAAATAATTCTCTAGTATTTCATAAACACACAAGAAGATCTCAAACAACCATTTAGTGATATCAATTTGGATTTGATATTTTCCTCACGTATCAAATACACAAACAAATCACGATACCGTAGACAACATAACATGTATGATAATTCATATTGCCACTACATAAGATATCCATCATACATGTTCCACATTAAACATTTTAATAAGGCGTCCTTGCATATCGTTTGGAACATTTTAAATATTTTCTCCCATTCTTTCGACATGGGTTTCATGCTAGTATACATACATATGTATGTACATACATACGTGCACACACATACATACATGTACATATGTATTTTAAATTCTATAGATGCTTCAAAATTGGAGAAGCTATTTCCTATGATACAAAAAATGAAGTAAAATAAAACGAAATTCATGTATAAATTAAGAGATCAAATACTCATTATCCAAAAAAGAAAAAAAAGGGTCAAACTATGAACTTTGCCGACATTTCTTCTATTCATTTGATTTGATGTTAAATTATTATTTTCAACTCAATAGAATGTTTAGGTCACATCTTTTGTTCTAATAAAACGTATAAAAAGATATGTTGTTGTCATATTGTTGTTCCATGTACATGTACGTTTATTGCTAATGCATGTATATATAAAAAGGTTTTTTTTCAAAGACATACATATATACATCAAATCGATAACTCTAAATTATCTAACAAGATCGTAGAAAAATATTTCTAAGATTTAAAATAATTAAAGGTCCATGCATAACATAATCAATTAAACCTTTTGCTCAAATCCTAGTATGTTATCAACCATAGCCCATGCAAGAAAAACTGGAATATAATGAAACTAGAATAATGCATCTCTAAAAATATATAGGAACTTATTCCGCACAAGAAATAAATGGTCAAAACAAAAAGTTCCCATTTTTGGAAAAAGAAAGCCTTAAAATACTTGATCAAATTCACCAAGAATAGATTGAAATTAATTATAATAAGAATAACAAGTGATGAAGAATCAAAAAAACAAAAATTGCCTTTTATTTGATGGAAATTAGAAACTTTTAAGTAGGATTTTTCCCACATTTTGATGTTTTATGGGTATGAAAAGCTGTGAATAAGAAGTTGAAGATGATGTGCCTCTAAATACCCAAAGTTTCAACGATACATGCACATGGTGGGCTTAAAGTAAGTCATGCTTGGAACGCCCAAGTATGGAGCTCGACTCGGGTCACGCTCAAAGGAAACTTGGGTCTTAAGCTACGTTGTTATATCTATATATAATGAGGATAACTCCATTTGAAGCTTTTGAGTTTACTATATTACCCTTTACAGTTCACTAAATCTCAAACGAGGCAACATGAGATATTTTTATCATTCTGCTAGCATTTACCTCACGTCTGAATTCCCTCCACAGTCAGAATGTCATTTTGTTTAATCTTATGTAATTCCAAGTTATTGCTTAAGCACTATAAATCTCTGAATAATTACCCATAGTCCTCTATAGGTGTTTTCAAAATCATAATTAGTTTTATAGGTTTGCAAAAATTTTATCCTATTTATTACTCTAATTTGTTTTCTATATCCAAAAATTCTTATCCTATTTATTAATCTAACCACGGCGCCTGCTTTTTCTTTTCTTTCTTTTCTTTTGCAAATCTGGTAAAATCATAAATCATGAATAAAACAATAGAACATGCATTGTTCTTATTTCAGGCAATTCGAGCCAATAATGTTCTTTTTGGATTTCAGATCCGAAAGCTACATATTGGAGAGGAATTTTGAGGCAAATAGTCGACTATGTTGGTTTAGAAGTGGAGAAGAAATTGGAGATTTTGGTGCATGCTTGGTTATGTTGGTTTGGAAGTATATGCATTTATATACACGTCATTTTCTCCATTAATATTTATTATACAAGTTATTTTGATGTTTTAACTGCCTTAAATCATGCCATGATTCACTCCACTTTCACATTCCATTCCCATGTAGGCATTTTTGTTCATCATCTCACATAACTGCCAAGTGGTTTCTGTTGAGGCTGTTCTTGATTGTCAGGTAAATTTAAATTATTGTAAGCATAATGTTTCAGTTATTAGTTTTTCATTTATTTTACCCATAAATTTATTATCATTCTCATGATAGCATGAATGCTTCATTATGCAATTCAATTAAATATTTTTCGTTATTGATCATTTAATGTCTAAACATTTATTATGACAATTTTGGAATAGTTTTAGTATTGCAGATTATGAAAGGGACATCTACAGGTTATTTTGGATTCTATCCATGCAAGTTATTTGTTAAAATGTGAACTCTTGGGAAAACGGAAATAGGGACATCCTCAAGTTATACATTTATTATCTGACTTTGGAATAATTTTAGTATTGTAGACTAGGAAAATGGATGTGTAAAGGATATTTTGGATCCTAAATGTAAGCTCTTGGGAAAATAGAAATAGGTACATCCTCAGGTTACTAATTTCAATTTTTTTTCTCATTGCTAGATTAAGCACATGGAAATCAGATTTGCATTTCAAAATTTACATCAGGTGCTCATATAACCAATTTTTTTTTGGTATATTAGAGATTGAGTGATGATTTTATTCTATTTTGTTTCTTTGTAAAAATGAATTTTCTAATTGTAATTTAACCTTAAACAAAGGGGGTTGTATATTTTTTGGTTGATGTTACTTGCGTGATCATCAATACACAATTATGTTGTATGATGATTATTTTGGAAATCAAAATTGATAGAATGTTAAACCGCTTAGTAAGTGACTTAAACTACTTGGTGAGTGACTTTTGTATGATTTTCAGTGTTCAATATCTGTTGTACATTGCGAAATAGTTGTTAAAAGCCACTATAATATGTAGTTATAAAACTGACAACTCTATGAATGCTGATTATAAATTAGTAATAAAGATCAAATATTACGATTGATTGAGTTATTGAAAATGTCTCACCATTTTACATGGAAATATATTTTTGTAATAAAGGGAATACTTTGATATTGTGATTTACAACGTACAAGTATAAAATGATAATACATCCTGCAGACAAATAAAGTAGAAACTAAATGTCAAAGTTCAAAAATATTTGTGTAAGATTATCATAAGTAATACTATCGTAACAAAGATGCAGCGGCATAGAACGACAAAAGCCCCTTAATGGTTATCCTGACCATACATGGAGCCTATGCAAGTAAGAAAAGTGCATTTTCAGTATTGTTATATACAAATACACAAAAGTGTAAGTATATATGCATGCAAGTGTGTGTACACACACATGCATACGTGCATGTATGCATGTATTAACATTTTTAATTTTTATTGTTTTCCTGTTAAAGTTATCTGAATTTAGTTCGTTTCTACATTTAGTAGCTCATTTCTATCTATTAAGTGTGTTAGGTAGTTCTTATCGCATGGTATTCATTTCAAGTTTAGTTGTGCATCCTATTTATTTGATTTTATTTCATTAATATTTTCACAACTACAACTACCCACGTCAGGGACAGTGAATTACTTGAAGATACATATCCTAGACTAACCAGATGTAGGTGATTGGAGTCATTATAGCCGAAGCCTCAAGTTTTGTAGTAGTTGAGGCTGAGAGAGCCAAAAGTTGTACAAAAGTTTACTACAGCTTCAGAAGGATGCAATGATAGCTGGGTATGCACTCCTTATTTGAATCCAATAGTATTATTACTCCTTTTTCCCAATAAATTATTCACATGTCATGCCTTCATCACAGGAATCACATCAACATTCATCACTCATTTTACTACATTAATTCTTTATTTTACTTATCATTCTTCTTCTATTTAAACTTTTTCATAGTCATAATAATCATCGTATCGTGTGTGTGAATTGAACATGTTATTTTATTTATTTTCGTTAATAGAAAAAGTTGACTTCTAATACAAGTTAAATAGTACAATGTTCGATTGTCAAGGAGCTTACCAGATGGCATTTAAAAATTAACAGAGCAAGCGAATCATGTTTTATTTTTATTATAAGTGGTGTTGAATATTTAAATAAAATGTTGTCCTCTCATGGTAAATTGAAGAATGTGTTTGAGAAATCATATCAAAATAGTTTCATGTAAATTTACAAAATAACCAAAGAATTTACAATAAGTCGATAACTTTTGTTAATGCTTTCATTTTGAGCTTATAAATATACCTATATAAAATTATTCATCGTAAGCTGGATATTCCTATAAAAACAAATAAACTATAAATCTTATGGTATATTTTTTATCCATTACTCTTTACATAGAAACCAAATTAATGAACATAAATATAGCAATGAGTTTTGTGAGCGTTTGTTCATACAATTTCCCAATAAAAGAAATTAGTTCACATATTTATTTGTGTGAAGTATTATTTATGCTATGACAATTATTTCACAATAAATGAATTTACTTTCGGATTTTTTGGACACGTCCAATGGACGTGCCTAACATGCTGGTATATAATATATATATATATATATATATATATATCTATATATATATTTATTGCATGTATGTATTTATATCTAAATGTATACATTACCAAAACTATGCACAAAAATAGACTACTCAATTTCAATGAGCATCAAATTCAACAAATTGCTCAAAATTTTCAAGACGTTCAAAATCTCAAGTTTTTGAATTCAAAAAGCATTCAAGAGAACATGTAAATGGAGGTTGAGATCTAAAGTTCGAAATCTTGATTTAAATTAAAGCATGTGATAAATTAAAAAAAAAAATCATTCAAGGGAAATATTCTTTGTCGACATTTAAGGAAGTAATAGCCAACTCGAACAAAAACACAAAATAACGAAAAAATTGAGAGCTATAATAGGATATCAAAGTAAATAACTATTTGATATTTAACCAACTGGAAATATGATGAAACAATATTTGAATATTTGACGAGTAAAATATCACTTATATTCTTAAATAATTCACTTCTACTATTGCGCAAGTGAACTTTAATAGAAAATGTTATGCTCATTTTTTGTATATGAGATCTTAAAAGAAAATATTTATGGAGAAACTCATAACATTCCTTGAGCCACTAAGGCAGAACCCTGAAATATGCTTCAAAGATAGCATTGAAGTTGGACTAAAATCGGAAAGAGTAGCAACTAAAGATGCGACTTAATTAAGTCCAGGCTATGTTATAGTTGCATGTAGTAATCATTGGGTCAAGACTTGAAGTAACTCTGAGAATGTACAGATAGACATGGTAAGATAACACTTAAGTTAAAATTTGGAGAAAAAAATGAAAGTTGTCTCAAGTTGTAGAATTGAAGTTGACGCTCAAAGCATGCTCTAGGATAGCCTCCAAAACAAGCTACAAGTGGTGCTTAAGAAAGAGCTACAGTGAGTTCTAGGTACCTCTTAAAGAAAACCCAAATGGGATCAAGTGGGAAGTGCACAAAGATGACATAGAATACACTTTGGGTAAAGATTGAGTAAGCTTCAGGTTACATTCGAATTAAATTTAGCACATTATACGAAAGCCTTAAGGTCCATTAAACCATGGAATTAGCTCAAAAATAAAATGTCTCTAATTTGAGCATGTATTGGCACTTTTAGGCCTCGGTTAAATCAATGGATTTTGACAGGGGTAGGTGTGGAAATTAAATAAAATGATTACCTAAATGGTTTTATGAAGTTTGAGATGGATGAAAAATCGTTTGAATCGAGTATGATTATGTGAGCCGAGTCGATTGTGGTTGATCAGAAGAAGTGAAGTGAAAATAATGGAAGTGTTTCTTATATAGAAGGCATTAACCAATTGGTCCTCTATTTATTAGTATCAATTGATCCTGCTGTAGATATATGCACAAGCTTCTTCAAGCACCATCTTCTCGTGGATTTTTCAACAAGATTTGGATAATTTATGGACTATGGATTACCTATAAGTAGATAGAAATGTTTTTTTTAAAGTGTTGAATTTCTAGATAATAAGTTCCGGAAATTACATGGATTGGTAGGATGTGACTTAACATTATGTGAAATTAAAACATTAATTGAAAGGTTACAATTTTTTATGGAAACAACCTATGTAATAAGCAAGTCTCCTTGATTGCGGATCGAGTATTTGTCTTTAGATAAAGAAAGCTTTGTATCTATAAAAGCGTACTCTAAGGGATAGGTGTTATCTGTATTTTTCACACTTCAAGATTCGATGATGTCAAACTTTAGAATGTAGAAGAAATGGATGTAAAGCACATGGACGATCAGTTGATATTATGAACTGGCACAGACTGATAAATTAGAGAAATTTTAAACAAGCACTCGATGGAATCTAATATCAGATCATGGTTTAAACTAGGGAAAGAAGCCACAATGAATATTTTTTGATAGATAGAAGTTTATCATTCACTATTGATCGACGGTGTCGCACCGATGCCAATCCATAAATATTATGTACTGGGAGATGAGTAAATGCAGTGCTATTCTTGTGCCTCCTTTTATGATCTTGATTTGACCTCTCTTGGCCAAGTTTTTGGAGATATTGTAAGAGAATCAAAGTACAAAATATCATTCATTGTACTATGGATTTATACGAAAATTAAATATATAGGTAATTAAATAAATGACTATACTAACTATATTGTAAAATTAATGCTCAAGATAATTTTATCTCACTTTCTCATATTGTTCTTGCAATACAATCCTTAAATTCGATTAGAATGTATGCACCTAATAGAGTTGGATCACATATCTCTTCTTCCTCGTTTTCTGCATTAGATTCTTCATAACCATTATTGTTTCTTTCCATCCCATTCCACTCCATGTTGGCCTCTTTATTATTAATATTCTCTTCGTCGCACATTCACTGTCTTCATTGTCCTCATTGTCAAAGCATCTTCACTCTAACTCTATCTTCAATACCTTCTTCAGTAGAATTATCTATTCCTCTTTATATTGACAATTTGAAATAAAAATTTCTTACTTTACATATTTACCTTCTATATTTTTCATTTCCAGTTAGTTCTTCACTTCACTCTCTCTTCACTCTATAAATTTTCATTTATTATAAGTTTTGGTGGAAAACTGTAGGATTCGATGAATACGCTACTAAAAGTATTTTTTAACCAACTAAAACAGAATTTTAACCAATTCTATAATAATTTCAAAAATATTTTCCACAATTAATTTCCACATTTTGGAAATCAACTTTAAATAATTTCTATAATTATCTAACTCATATAAACATGATTCCCAAACTTTTGGTCATATAATTATTATTTCCATAAATAATAGTATAGTTACATCAATGAATTTCTAATGACATAAGCCACCTGAAACAAACAAGTAATAAACTAAACTAAGAAAAATCTAAACCATTCAACTATTAAACAATGTTAGAGCTTGTTCCTTCATTCCAACTACATCTTCTTATATTGCTTTCTTGTCGATTGTAGGTCCAGAGAAAAGTTCCTAGCACGCAATAGACTTCTTCATCTCTTAAGTTTTAGCATCAAATAAACTTCTTCTTTTCTCAAGTTCTAATAAAAAAATTGCCTCAGTTAATCAGGACTTGGGGGCTTTAGGTAAACTTTAGTAGTTCATTTAGTTTTCATATTTGCTCTATATTCATGTTTATCATTTGATTTTAGTGTTAAAATATGAACTTTATAGTTAATTTCTTTGAAACTATTTTATTTATGAATACAGTTACCATTTAATTCTTCATTGTTGCTTATTTGCCAATATGTCCAAACTGTGATTGATAAACACAACCTAGCTAGATCTCGAAACCTAGTTTTTTGGGTGTGTAATTGATTGAGGTGCTCAATCTCTTGAGAAATAGTTGGCAAGTTATCTAAGGGTCAAATGATCTAAGTCTAAACTGATTACACATACTAAGTGAATCATAATTAAAAATAATTGATTAGTTATTTTAGGATAAAGGACCATGAAAGACTCATAGGGGATACATTTGCATAGTTCTCTAAGTGTGTCTTTGTTTAAGGCTCAACTGGTTGATGGTAGACTTTTATAAAAAATGTTCATTTTAGAGTTATGACTCTATCCTAAACCACATCAAACCATGTAAATATAGTTATTTGACTCTAGCATGTTCCTAAGTTGATTTATAATTGAACAAACATGATGTATTAGCCTTTCATAACAAAACAAAAAAAATACGATGTATTGTTTTTATAAAGCCATTTCTAATTTCATCTAGCATATTTCTAGTGTAAGGAGTAGATCTGATTTCCAGATTCAATCTTGAATAATGACAAAAACTTTATGGTATTTCCATTTTGAAACAGCTAAAGAAACATATCCGGATTTAGCGATTAATCTTTCTCCATTGACTCATGATTCAAACCAAAAGAAATATTTTTGCAATCCATAATATTCCTCTCAATAATAATTAATATTTTATGCCTCGTATGTAATAGTTTTTCTGGGTTCACGGAATATTGTAGCAACTCTACTTTCTATACCATTATAATAAATTTTTTAATTAAAATATATAATTTAATTAAAATATACAATTATAACTTTTAAAATATAATTTATCAAGTTAAAGATTTATTTGATAAATAAATCTTTAATTTAATAAATTGAAATTGATTCTTTTATAAAATATATTGAAATTGAATAAAATATATATAGTGAATATAAAATATTTTACATTGCAAATAAATTTCATATTGTTGAAACAGACGAAAAGAAATTTTATTTGACATTAATAAAATAAATAAATAAACATAGATAAACAATTATTGAATTTAAATATTTGGTGTAATCTGTTATAATATACTTATGTAAATAATTAAATTGAAATATATTAATAAATATTTGATAAAGTGTGTACATATAAACAAAAGGGAGAAATGGAAATTTAATTTCATAAGGACCTACTTGTAAAATAGTTTTTCTACTGTGGTCCCATAACCACACCTTCTAAACCCATCTTTCAGCCAATTACCCGCACAAACCAAAACCCGTTCTCCTCTCATTGTTCTCTCATTAATCGTAAATGGCCGCATTGTCAAAAAGAATGAATCGAAAATCAAACCGCTTATTTAAAAAAATCATGTAGCCGTGCACAACGTTATGGAAGATGGTAGGTGACTAGAGGAGCATAACAGTGACAAGAACAGGTACACAACATGAGGAGAAGCCGGCACCGGATGGGGGGTGGCGACACTATACATGAGCACATTCCCAAGTTGGTGAATGTTCTTGCATGTGCGCATGGAGGGTGGTGGCAGCGAAGCTTGTTGCGGGCACGTTAGGGGAAGGAGAAGCTATGTTGTTTGATTTTGGCACTGGAGTAATGATTTTCAATTTGGGACGGCTGAAGGAATTAAAGTTAGGCTGAAATAACATGCTATGGAAATCAAGGTAAGTAAATTTATTTACTCACAATTATGATCTAGTTTAAAATTCCCTTGCACGCTTTAATTGATTCTTGTCTTGATGAATTAATTTGATATGGATTGATTTGTTTGAAATTGGGATGTATGCCATTATTTAATTTTCACTGGAATATTGAGTTAATGCTTTGATATTAATATGTTACATGGTGTGAATTTGACCAGAATTTGAATTTGGAATTAATTAAAAAGGGGTAAATCTATTTAAATGGTTTATATATATATATATATATATATATATATAGACACACACATGAATTTGTTGAAATATATATATATATATATATATTAATTTGAAAGTAGTGATTTTAGCATTTAATTCATAATGTTTTTAAATAATGGATTTAAAGAATTCGTTGTGACAATTTTAAATTATTTGGTCTGTAATAAAAAACTAGAAACATGATTACATAATATAGTGTTATCCTATATTCAAACCGAGCAACTTTCAAGTGAATCTCGACGTCGAGACGAAGATGATACGACTCAAGATCTTGAGGGCATGCTTGGAGTGACAAGGGACTGAAGCTGTTAACTGGATTTTTAACCCATTAGAATTCAATAGGAGTTAGAACATTGATATTATGCCAGAATAACTCATGACTCAACCAAAACAACCAACCGAACAAACCAACAGGACTCAAGGAAAATTAGCCGATAAAATACTAAGTAGATGGATCGCTAGCGATCCATCACCCATGGATCGCTAGCGATCCATAGGGAAGCATCATGAGTTGCTCAAACCTCTTGCGTCATGATTCATTTTCATTTCTAAGCACGCTTGCCAAGTTTCACAGGATGGCAAACAATTTAGCTCAAAAACTGAAGACTCTTTTGATTCAAGCTATTTGACCAAAAACAGCTAACTTAAAATGGACCTAGGGAACATATAAGGAATCAGGTTGACTTGAAATTTAGGAAAAAGACTTAGAAGACAATAATGAAGGCTAGAAAAAAAGGGATCATTTGGAGATTGGTTAAGGATCGCTAGTGACGTAACTAGATGGGTCGCTAACGATCCATGTAGATTGGACCCCACCACCATAAATTTTTATTGTAGGTCCCAAACACCCTCTAGAGTGAAACTGCAAAGTTTCATCTAATTTTGCTAAATTTTGAGCAAGTTATGGATGATTCTTCTGGACCAGATGACCTATGAAGACAGATGATCAAACCAACACCAAACGAATTAATATTTGGACAAGACATTCAAATTGATAAAAGAAAGACAACCCAAAAGGTTACACTCAAAATAGTCCAAGGGTATGGATCACTAGCGATCCATCATGTTAGCTCGGGTCACCTTGAGTTTTTTTGGACTTCTTCCTAGCAGTGAGTAGAGGCTTATGATAAGTCGGTTTTGGCCCAACTGCTTTCCTAGCTACCCCTGAAAATACAATCCTACCTACAACTAGAGATGGAACTTTTCTTGCGAGAGAGCCGCCATTACTCTTTTGGAATTCCTTTACTTCTTCAATTTTCTTCTCCCTCACAATAGTCATCAAGGGGGTTACTGTGATTCTCCAGTCAACCCTTGTACTTGTGACTTATTCTAACTCATTGTAACTTAGAGCTAAGGACTAACTAGTTGATATCCAAAGAGATTCAACTAGTATAATCATAAGAAAGATTGACTAAAGTGGACGTAGGCCAGAGTCAGCCAAACCACTATAAAAATTCTATGTCTATTTTCATACTTCTGCTTTTTATTTATTGTTTATTTGAGATTTGTGCTGTTGATTATCTGTACTTGTGCTTTCACACTCGATCCGGGGTGTTGACCCATTTTTTGGGTTGACATTTTGGTGCTCACTGAGAGCCTTGAATGAGATTTGAAGAACTAAAGTTTAAATCTAAGATTTAGAGAAGATGAGTAGGTCTAATATTAGATCTAGAGCTTTAGAAAGTCAATCGGGAGCCTGGAGGCAGCTAGGAGGTGTCCTCAAATTTCCATCAACCCAATTATGTGATTAGAGAGGAGATGGAAAGGATGATGGAAGAAATGCAAGATGAAATCTTAACAAGATAATAGGAGACGATGGACAGCTTCTTCCAAAGGATAAAGTAGCGAGGGATGGCTAGATCTGCAGGGAATTGGAATCAAACACAAAGGAATGATGCAACAACTGTCGGAGCTGGATTGGAACAAGATGGAGTCTTGCCCCCATGCCTAGAGCAACCGATACTTAGGAGCACCGTCGGAAACAATATGGGAATCAATCCCAATGCAGGAATGACTGTTGACACACCAAGATCTAGTTGTACGGGAGCTAATCCAAATATCAGGGTACAACTGACAAAAGAATGTGTACTGGAACTTCCTTGAAGGAACACTGGTCTACATGAAGCTAGAGTTATGAATCAGAACACAGGTATGCGGTCGAAAGCGTGCATCTTGGAATTCCCCCACTAGAACATGAGGCAAAGTATTACTTTAGCATGGAGACCTTCATTGGATGGTGAGAACCAAATTGCTAAATTGGTATAAAGGTTCATTAGAAGAAGACCCCCAGATCAAGGTCTGGAAGACATGACATGAAATTGTTTACTACTAATATCCAGAATGGAAGAAATCCTCCAGATTTTAGGCTTCCGACACTGGAAATGTATGATGGAAAGACAGATCCGATGATTCAAATGATGAGAGACGTCAAACATATGGAGGTGTTAGTGCCTTTTGAGGAAGTGGTGGGTGGTATTTCCTATTACACTTAATGGATTTGGCCACAACGTGTTTCAGACAGTTGGAAAATAGGTCCATAAGCACATGAACCAACTTGTTGAGCAAGTTCTTGAGACTATTCAGAGTTTATGTCTCACAACCAAGGAATGTACTTACGCTCTCAAATGTAAAATAAAGGCCAGGAGAGTCCTTAAGAAGTTATTTAAAAAGACTCAATGCGGTAGCAGTTGTGGTCGATAAGCTAGATCCATCATTTATCCTAATGGCAACAATATTTAGAGTCACGAGTAAGACTGATTTCAAAGCTGCATTGAAAAGCAATCCACCGATGGATCTTGCTGAATTCTACTACGAAGCTGAGATATTTTTGCATCAAGAAGATGCTGAAGCTGAAAATGAAGATATGGATGTTGTAATAAATGTCGTGGAAGACATGGTACCATCCGGAGCTGGAATATGAAAAGACAAAGGGAAAAGAAAAATTTATAACGACTTCGAGGAGGTGAAACGACAAAGGAAGGAGCCAAGATTCTCTTCTTACACTAACCTGAAAGAAATCCCGAAGAGGATATATGTGGATACTTGTTCGTCGACGGAAATTCTATCGAGTTAGAAAACCATCGAACAAATTTTAAATTAAAAATAACCACAAGCGCACGGTGTACGAATGTAGCACGTGGAGAATACGGGTCGATCCACAGGGAATTGTTGATTTAAATTTCCCACTCAATCAAATTATACCGAAGTCGAGAGTGAATAGTTAGAAATGTAAGAAACTAACAAAAACTAGCAAAAGAAAATGATAAAAATATGAGAGTTAAAAGAACAATTTAGAGATAAATCCACTCTCTAGATCATATAAACCAACAAAATGAAGTTATGATCTCTCTTTTCTTTTCATTAGTGTAATTAGTTGATGTGTTTATCATAAGTATGATATATTTGTGCTATTAATTAGCCCAATATAAACCATCAAACTATAACACAACCACTAATACACATTTAACTCTCATGAAATATGACAACAAAGTTGAAATAAAAATCTATTTTAAGCATAGCCTATTAACTATTGTTTAGAAATATAGGCTATCAAATTTCAATTTCAACATTCACTTCTTTGCCATAATCATATTTACAAGAAGAGGCAATTTGTGTTATGTTTGTTTAAGCATAGCCTATCTGTTATGAACAACATAGACTATCAAATTCAAAGCTAAACAACATCATTAAACCACTTCAAGTGTTTCCATTAAAGTACAAAAAAAGAGTATAAACATCAAAATGTTGCATCTACATACTAGAGAGCTTCATTACCCCTAAATTGTAGGGATTAAGCTCTCATATTTGTTACCAAATCAACAAATGTAGAAAGCAACATGAAAGCAAAATGAAGAAAAATGAAAGCAAAAGAAAAGAAAACTATTCTACTTGCATAAAAGTAAATCTAGACTATTAGCATGAAAGGAAATGAACAGGTAAGTAAAAGGAAACACTAATTAACATTGCATAAAAAGAAAAGAAAATTACATAAAATAAAAATGGCTAAGTAGCCATGAAAAGAGAAAGAGAGCTTTCTTTTATTTTTGATCTAAACTAAACTAAAGAGAAGGAGGCCTAAGAGAGACTAAGAGAAGAGACGAGGCTACATGAAACATAAGGGGTATTTATACATGTACGAAACCCTAATTCATATTTTTGGGGAATGCCCAAAATGCCCCTTAGGAAGTGTGGAGGCCAAGTAATCATTATCATGTCTTAATCCCCTATTAAGTGTACATGAAGCCATTAACTCCAAAAGCATGTGCATTAGCCTTTAATTTGTACATTAAGGTAGGTGGGTAGGTGGGGTCCTCCATGTTCTTCACTTTGAATTATTTCCATCTTCATTCCTTTGTATTAATTTTATGCATGCATATCTTCATGAAACCACTTCTATTTGAGACCAAATTCCTACAAAAATATATACAAATTTTTAATTAATTTTTCTCAAAGAAATGTATGCACACAAATGACCGTTTTGCCCATATATGAAGATGAATATGTGAAATTTGGAATAATTTGAATTTTTGGTTTAAACAAGTTAAAATACCCGATATGATCATTTATTTAATTCAAATAGATTAAATACGGTGGTAAAAATATGCACATTTACGTGCACATCAATACTATAGGGCAGAACCTCTATCGGAGGCTACTAGAAGGGAGCCCACTGATTGAGAGAAAAGATCTAGGAAGTTTTGCATCTTTCATGAGATGAATGGGCATGAGACGAATGAGTAACGACACCTTCATGTTTTGATAGAAGAACTGGTATGGAAGAACTAGCTTCCATAATACGTAAGGAAAAGACCTGCAAGAACAACCACCATCTGTGGAAAAAGCATCAAGAAACCCCTAGGGATTTGAGCCAATACAAGTTATCCCATGATTGGGGTAGATGGGAGTCGGATCTGGCTCCCATGCTTTGCTTTTTTTCTCCTTTTTACACACTTTTCTTTTGGTATTTAGACAAAATAACCTCAAGCCGCTTACATATGTACATGATCTTGAATGGTCCCTAAGCACGCTTTGAGTCGGATGCTTGAGATGACTATTTAGGACAGTAATAACCTCGGATCGCTTACATGTATCCGAGACCCAGATTGATCTCTAAGCATGCTATGAGTTAGATCTTCGAGGTGAATTTTTAAGGATTTCTTCTTGTTTTGATTCCTACTTGTTTGAATTCTGCTTATTTGTTTTGATTTGAATATTTGAATTTTGAAAAATCCACGTTGATTGTTATGACTAATATTGACCGCTTTATAGTCCCGCCACAGGACTGGAGTGCAGGATGCAAGTCCCCTTGCCAAAGAGTGAGTGGATGGATTTATATGATATTAATTGCCTTAGAGTCTCGACCAGAGAGATGAGACTAGAGTGCAAGAAGTAAGTCCCCTCACCGGAGATTAAGCGATTGGGCTTACTTAATCCCTTTTAACTTAACAAACAAACGATCTGAAAAGATCGTTCCTTATCGTAAAAAATTAAATGATTCTGAGAGATCACGCATTAAACTTAAAACGATTAGAAGACATAAAGCTTTATAACAAATTTGATTTATTAAAAGGATTTGAATGCCTTATAAATAGAATAAAACTAATAAATCCTGGATGAACACAGGATGATTTCGATATGACATGATTCTGATATATGATGATATTTTTATATTTAATGTGATTTTGATATATGATGTGACAACTTTGAATGAGAAGCAAAAATTAATAGTGATGTAAATCCTAAATGAATATGAGACAATTAGAGATGTGCGATGTAAATGGAGACATGTGATATAATTAGTGATATGTGATGTAATAACTCCGAATGAAATCAGAAATGATTATGATGTATAGATTTCACCTAAGCAGAGTCTAGAGACTTAGGATACAATCGGTTTGGAACCACTTGTTATTGGCAAAAGAATTCAAAGGAACTGTATGATTCACCAAGTCTAAAACAGCTAAAAAGCTCAATTATCGAAGATTGGAGAAAGGAACTTGTTCTAAAGCCAAGTATACCTTTCATTCAAAGGGCATACTTTGGGGGGCAAGTGTTTAACGGGTTTTTATCCATCAGGATTTAATAGGATTTAGACCATTCAGATTATGCTAGAATAACTCGAGACTCAACCAAGTGAATAAACCAATAGGACCAAGAAAATCAGCTAATAAAATACTAAGTAGATGGATCGCTAGCGATCCATAGGGAAACATCATGAGTTGCCCAAACCTCTTGTAGCATGGTTCATTACCATTTCTAAACAGGTTTGCAAAGTTTAATAGCATGCCATACAATCTAGCTCAAAAAGTGAAGACTCATCTGATTTAAGTTGTTTAACCAAAAGAAGCCAACGTAAAATGAAACTAGAAAACTCATACAGTGTCGAATTGACTTGAAATTTGGGAGAATACTTAGAAGAGATAAAAGAAGGCTTATAAAAAATAGGATCATTTGGAGGTTGTTTGATGGATTGTTAGCGACCTAAACAGATGGGTCGCCAACGATCCATGTAGATTGGACCCACCACCTGAAATTTTTATGGTAGGTCTCAGACACCCTTTAGAGTGTACATGAAATGTTTCATCTGATTTTGTTACGTTTTGAGCAAGTTATGGATAATTCTTCCGGTCTAGACGACCCATGAAGATGGATGATCAAGCAAACACCAAACGACTTGATATTTGTACAAGGCATTCACATGGATGAAAGGAAGGCAACCCAAAAGGGTAGACTCAAAAATAGTCTAAGGGATGGATCGATAGTGATCCATTATTTTAGCTCGGGTCGACTTGAGTTTTTTGGACTTCCACCTAGCACTAAGTAGAGGCTTCAGACTAGTCGGCTTTGGCCCAACTACTTTTCTACCCCTATAAACACAATCCTACCTATAACTAAAGGTGGATCTTTCCTGGGGAGAGAGCTGCCATTACTCTACTAAAATTCCTTCACTTCTTCAACTTTCTTCTCTCTCACAACAGTCATCAAGAGTGTTACTGTGATTCTTCGGTCAACCCTTCTACTATATTCTTACTCATTATGACTTAGATCTAAGGATTAACTAGTTGATATGTAGAAAGATTCAACTAGTATAATCATAATAAAGTTTGATTAAAGTGGACGTAGGCTAGAGTCAACCGAAGTACTATAAAATTATATGTCCCTTTTCTTACTTCTACTTTTTATTTGCTGTTTATTTGAGATTTGTGCTGCTGATTATCTGCACTGATGCTTTAACACTCTATCCAGGGTGTTGATCCACTTTTTAGGTTAACAGGAGCAATGGGAGTATGGATATCTAACTGAAATCTAAGTTTCATCAATATTGATTAAAGTTTGATCAGTACTGATATGATCCGTTTCACCAAGTTTCGTGTTTCAATGAAGATTTTCCATATGGCCAAAAGAGTGCAGCGCTATAACGCTCGTATTGGCACCAAGTTGATTTTTAATGAGGGAGCTACTTCTTAAAGAATAGCCGAACAACTCCAAAGTTATGTAGAAGAAAACAAGTACCATATAAATCCTATGAGTGTTAATATAATTCTTGAAATAAGGACATGCTTAAAGATAGTAGAGAGGTCGTATATGATAAATGGATAATTGGCACCAGTCCAAAATGATCAATACCGATACGATTTCTTGTATTGAAGGACTTCATCTTTTTCTCTATCTTCATGAATCTGATGTTTGATCTGGTATTTCTTGATCTTATGACTTTTCCTAGAAAATCTATTATACATAGGAGCATTATGGTTATCAAAAAGGACCTTTTGGCCTCTATTTTCTTCGCCTTCTATTCTCTACCATACCTTGTCATTTTAGAGCTTACTTTTGCTATTCTAGACCCAACACAAATTGCAAAGCTCTGTACTAGCGACAATCAATCTCTAATAAAATTAAAATGGACCTTGGACATAGAATTTGTCAAACCACTATAAAAATCTTCATGTTTTTATCGTTTTCTACTATTTGAATTAGATCTACCTCATTCCTAGAAGATTTGGGTTGTTGTTTCAATTTTTAGTTCAACATTTTTGGTGCTTTCACTGAGAACAGAGCTTCTTAGGAGTAGATTTACCTTAATACTTTGGACTAGAGATATAGAAGTTTGTTCCAAAACCTTGATGTTGTAGATCTAATGTAATGGCCCTTGGGAGATCAAGAAGTTTTGGAGCTGTGGAAGGTAGAGAAGATGAAGCTTCTAATCATAGTAAAGAGACTAACTAACCAATAGCTGCTACGCTTGGACCATCAGCTCCACAAGAGATGGTGATAAAGGTTGAGTTTGATAGGATGATGCTGAATTGAACTAGAGGATGGTGGATAACCAAAAAATGGTTCTTGATAAGATGGATGTAAGTATTGCTTTTATTGACTCAGCAATCTTAAAGGCTTAGGAAAAGATGAAGAGATGTATCATCTTCTAGTTCTGAAGAAGAGAATTCATCTTCATCTAATCGGAACAAAAGGGATCCAAATTAAAAAATAAAGTAATGGACTTCTAGAGCCTAAAGGAAGAACATAAGAGAAAATGGCTAGGTTTTGGGCATAGTTGAAGCGATCTGTTAAAACCTCTATTCCATGATTTTGATGACAAATACTCTATAATCATACACATACAAGATCTTCAATCTATCTGCAGGTAAAAACTTTCAGAATTCACAATATTGCGACTTGAAGAAGATCAACAGAGGAGAAGAATCATTGATATTACAAAAGCTATTATTGTGTATTATAGTCATATATAGTCTCTAAAATCTCCTTTGGTATTTTTTTACACAACATTGCACGACAAAACTTTTATAAGCCTTTCATTATTTCAAAAAAGGCAATTATAGAAGTTAATGTGAATCAGACGTCTTTCAATAGATATCAAACGTCTAACTATGGTCTATGTTTAAAACATTAATATGTATCAGACGTCTGTCAATATGTATCAGACATTTGACTCTGGACTCTATTTAAAGAATACACATTTAAACAGATGTTTGAATATTATAGATAGACGTCTATGCTAAGTAATGGGTTAAATAAATGAATAAGCACTTGCTTCATTCTAATGGTTGCATCTGTATCTCTGCAACACACCTCTTCTTCCTTAATGATTGCAACCCTTAGAATGAAATAAACATACTAAAGGATGCTAATCATCAAGAACACTCTTCAACCTCTATAAATACGTAAATATTCTAAGAAACAACTTACTTGAATTTTCTAAATCTCATATCTATACTCTTAGCATACTCTAATTTCTAAAAGCAATCAATACATCAGTTTTATCACTTCCTACAAGCAAAAGCTTCACATACACATACTACTCAAAGGAGATTATAGGAAGATTTGTACTGTGTAGTAGTCAAAATCAGTGTTACTAAGAACACATACTTATCAGGAAATGATTTGTCATCGAGCCTGTTCCTTCGGGCTAAGTGAGGGTTGTTTACTAGTTAAGCTCGAAGAGGAGCTTCGGGAATCGACATAGGATGGGAATTCCAAACCAGTATAAGGTATCTGGTGCGATTGTTTCTTAACTATTTATTCACTTTACTCTGCTAGTTATAAGTTAGTTATTTATTACACTTGCATATTAGATATAAATACACAATCCATACACTCTTTCATTTGGTACCAGAGCACGGATATTTCAAGTTAAAATAAAAGGTAATTGAAATATATTTAATATGGCAAGTACATTTCAAGATGGTCAATCCACCGCACGTCCTTCGCTGTTCACTCGATCTAATTATGCTTATTGCTCTAAAGGAATGCGTATTTTTATGGAAGCTAGTGGTCCATAAATTTGGTTATCAACTCAAAATAAATATGAAGCTCCAAGTAAAAACATAAGCACTTGGATAAATGCTCAAAAGAACACAACAACAAACAATGCTAAAGCCATGAATGTTCTATTCTGTTTACTTGACAGAAATGAATTTTCACGTGTCATATTGTGCACTACTGCGTATGATATATGGCTTACACCACAAATTTCTCATGAAGGCACAAACAAATAAAAACAACCAAATATTTCTATTTTACATAATCAATTTTCTTCATTTAAATGAAAGAAAATGAATCTATTGGTGATATGTATGCTAGATTTCACACCATTCAATATGATTTTATGGCACTTGGAGTCAAAGTTACAGACTTTGATTTAGTTACACTTATTCTAAATTCCTTAACTAATGAATAGTAATGAAATGTGTTGGATGTGGAAGTGGCCGATGATCTATCCCAACTAAAGTTTAAAAATTAATAGAAAATTGTTGAATATGCGAGTATATGATTTTTGTTTGATGATAAGAAACATATATATATATATATATATATTGATTTAAATGTATTTTATAATGTACTATTTTATTTTCACAGATTAAATAAATAATTGCTGATAAAATAAATAACAAAGAGTTTAAATTCAAATGGATATTTTATTCAAACAAATATTATTACAATTTTGAATAGTATAAATTCAAGCTTTCACTAGATATATACAATTTCAATCACAATACAATTTCAATCACATCACGATTATCATTTACATATGCACCTCACTGCATATCACTCGTTCACTCAAAATTGATCTTCAACTTCATTCCAGATTGAATCCAACATCTAAGCAATCTGCAAAAAATACACATTAACACGGTAAAATTGATAATAAAATATTGTTGCATGTAAAACAAATATGTATTTTGAAAATATTATTTGCCTCAGTCATTTGGGTTGTTCGTCATCATTTAATTTTGAATTCATCAAACACTTACAAATTGTGACATGCATAGTGTATCGCTGTACATGCCACAAGGGCATGCACACCGATATATACACTTGGTAAAATTGCAGGAACGGGTGAGCACAAGTCAAACACAATGAAAAGCCGGGTTCAACTCAAGTGCAATACAAATAAAGTCACGACTCGAGCACAAGGTCAAACCTGAGCTTTAAGATAGGTTCAACACAGGTGAAATTCAAAAAACAAATAATTCTCGACTGAAACAAAGGCCACAAATTCATTATGAATGCAACAACCAAGAAGCTATCAGAACTCAACATCACATACTCGAAGACAAGGAAAAATGCAATGCATCAATAAGACAAAAGGCTGCACTAGCAATATGAACCAGACTAGTACACAGGTGAAAGTGGTAATATGAATAAAATGAACAGAGTCTCGTCATCAACATGACTCAATGCATAAGTACATGACTCAATGCATACACCATAATCGAAGACATGTACAAATATGCAAAGCCATATGAAGTAGACAGAAATATACGGACATGTACATTGGAACTTGACCCAAGGAAAATGAGGTGAAGATAACCAGCGCACAGTAGCCAACATACACAGCATACATATATACATGTATAATCACACATGTATATGCACAGTGCATATATACAACAAGCACATAGCATACATATGGTTGCAGTGAAGACGGAGCTCGGACTGCAGTGATGCAATATACAAAGGGACAATGACATACATATATATTATCAACATGAACCGGCTCACAAATCATATTCTAGTACACGGCATGGACGGTAGCAAACCCAAAGCAAATAGCATGATCAGAAGTATACAAATGCACAACTGAAAACATGAATAAAGACCTCAAGTCTAATGGACAGTGACAATATGGATGCAAGTGAATGCAACATTTCTACAAGACATATATATGTATCAATAAAGCAGTGCAGCAGTGAATGACAGCAACACAACATCAATATACATGAAGACAAATAGAGCTTCAACCATTTTCACAAGAACAAGACTGCAACACAATACAACATGGCACTATACAGTGCAAAGTGGTGCACATGTAACCAGAGCCAAGGCAGGAAAGCCAGCTCATATATGAAACCAGAGTTCGACCCGAGAAGTGGACAGGAAACTCAACAAAGATCAAGTGAACAGCATAATCATACCACAATGCATCAGTTGTCAAGACCATGAACGTACCACACGAAGTCATGAAACAGCAGTGTCAAACCAAAAATAATGTCGTAAGGGATTTCAAAAATAGCCAAAGTCATAGCCTTAAGTTCGAACCAAAAATAAGGTCGTAGGGGATTTCAAACAAGAATCAAATGATGTCAACAGAGAATTCAACGCTGTGGTGGCCAAACAAAAGTCAGAATAAAGTCGTGAAAATCAAGTAAACAATATATACTAAATTGAACAAGTCAAGATTAATCTCAAGCATACAAACATAATCAAGTGGCCAAAGCTAAATTATTTGACGAATTCGTATAAAATATGCAAACGAAAATAAAGGGATTCGAACCCTATATAAACGATGAACATCATCTGGCAAATTAATCATTCGAGTTCAAGCAATAACAGAGAAGATTATATCAATAACTCAAATCATTAATCGAGTTCAAGTAAGCCAACAAGAAAAGCAAAAAGCATAAATTACATACCAGATTCTTTGAACCGAACTCGACGAAATTGAAGTTGCCATATGCAAAATCGAAGAGACGATTATTCGACACAGTAAGCATCGCATGATCATAAATTCGAATGATTAATTGAAGCGGTGCATTCAATTTCAAAAAGCCCTAATTTTTGAGCAAAGGAAAAGAGGAACGAAGACGAGCAACGTATTATCAAAGACAAAAGAAGTCGGTTGATACAATAAAAAAAAGGGAACTCTCTTTAATTCTTCATTGGGCCAATTTTATATTTGGGCCTTAGCATATTAAAATTAGGGTTTATTTATTTTATTGTCTTAAAGTGTTTTTAATTTCTCTTTTAAACATTGTAATTTCTAGTCGTGTGACTAGAGGATGAGTTACGGTGGTGTAGTTCGAGAATTCGCAACTCGATGGCTGAATTGTGGCAGGGTTTTGAGCGTAGAGTTAAGGCTAGTCGATAGCGGGTGTTACGAGTTTACATGTGTAAGCGTCTGACTACTTAATTTCTAGTAGAAACCTTAGGGGCGGCACATAGGCAGGGTTTTACCAAAGCTGGGTAAATTCTGTGTTGTTCCATTTCTGCATTTTTATTATTTTGCTATTATCTTTGCTGCTGCTATTATTCTATGATCTGTGTTGGAAATAATTTTATATACTTCCACAATAATTTTTAATAAATAATTGTATCACCCTATTCACCCCCCTCTAGGGTATAATCAATCCTACAAGTGGTATCATAGCTAGGAACAAAAGCCATTTTTGTTTTAAAAGTCTGATTTTTCAAAGACCCACTTTTTTACAAATTTGAATTTTTAAAATGGCTTCTTTTAATACTGCTTTTGCCGAGGGTCGGTCTATAGTTAGACCACCAATGTTCAATGGTGAATATGCTTATTGGAAAATAGAATGAATTTTTTTTAAAACCATTGATGCTTGGAATATAGTTGAGACAGGTTATAGAGCACCTACTATAGTTGTAAATAATCAAGAAATTGAAAAACCATTTGATCAATAGAAAAATTTAGAAAATAAGTTACAGAATGCTAATGCTAAAGCTATGAATTCTATTATTTGATCATTAGACCGTATTGAATTTAATCGTGTATCACATTGTCTAACTGCGTAGGAAATATGGCACACACTAGAAGTGACTCACGAAGGAACATCTTAAGTCAAGGAATCTCGTCTTGCCATGCTGAGTAGCAAATACGAGAATTTTACAATGGCCAAGGAAGAAAATGTCAAAGAGATGTACGGACGGCTTTCCAACATCGTAAACAAATCAAAAGCGCTTGGAAAATCATACACGGAATTGGAAGTAGTTCGAAAAATCCTCAAAGTCCTTCCACGAAGTTTTGAAGCAAAAGTGACTGCTATTCAAGAATCGAAATATTTTTGAAACAAATCAAAGTTGAAGAACTCATCAGAAATCTCACTACTAATGATCTAGAAATGAAATTCAAGGAAGAGCGTGAAAGAGGAGATACTCGAAATAAATCAATAGCTATCGAAGGAATAATTAAAAGTAATGATGATAACAATGATGATGGAGCAGCAGAGCTGGCACTATTAATGAAGAGATTAAAAAAGTGAAACCGCAAATATAGAAATCCAGCTCTAAATCAAAAATTAAAAAGCAGAATAGTCAAAGTTCTAGATAACCCAGAAGAGTAAGAAATCATTTGCAACAAGTGCAATCAACCTGGCTACATCAAGTCCAATTGTCCTCGAAATCGACACGGCTAAGAAAAGAAGTCAAAGAGAAGAAGTTTTGCAGCCACGTGGAATACAAGTGATGAAGATAATAAATGTACTAGCAGTGAGAGTGAGAAAGCAGATATGTGCCTTCGAGGTGATATAACTGATAGCGATGATGACGAGCCAAGCGAGGTATCAAAACTCATTCACTCAGAATTACTTATAAATTTCCACGAAGTAAATGGCTGTTTTGAATGACTTAGGGAGAAATACGCCAAACTTGAATCACAAAAAGATACTTTGATAGACTTAAATAAACAACTTGAACAATTAGTTAGAAACTATCAAAGTAGGATCCTTAAGTGTGATAAGGGTCCAACATTCGAAGAAGAGATTAAAAAAATCAGGAATTAAACTTAAATCGCTTGAAAATGAAATTCTGATTTTGAAAGATAGTGAAAACACAAGGAGAGAAAATTCTATTAAAAGGTGCACACAATTATTAAATGAAAATAAATCTCTCAAAACACAAGTCCAACAATTGTCTACGACTTAAGGAAAATTTTCAAAAAGTGAAAGGTCGTTTAATATGCTTTTAGGGAAACAAATTGTTGATATAGTTAAACAAGGACTTGGATATAATCAATCTGAAAATGTTAGAAACGAAATTAATTAAGTCAATTCAAAGTGCACAATATGTTGAAAAACTGGACACAATCGCAATATTTGCTGGTATAGACCCAAAAATGTGAAAACCATACCAATTTGGGTTCCAAAAGGCACAAATATAAAATTCCTCAAAGTTAAACAAATCTGGGTGCCAAAAGGAACATATATAAATAGTTATGGGTCTCCACATAATTATTTTTCAAAATCTGTTGCCACTAACAACCATGGACCTATAAAAACAAATAGGTCACAAAAATCCTTAATCATGTAGGTGCAGTGGAAGACTAAGGAACTACAATAGTGTTACTTGGATTCTAGCTGCTCCAGGGACACAGCGGATGACAAAGCAAAGTTCCTTAGCCTAGTATAAAGATGACAAAATCACAATGAACAACAATGAAAAATATCATAAAGGTAAAACAGGTAATGGTATATTTATTTTGAACGATATATTAAATGTGATAATCTGCACCATAATCTAAATTGAATCAGCCAGTAATGCAATAATGAAATGAATGATGATTTTGATTCTGACTTATTCAAAATATTGACCAGTCATCTTTGAACTACTTCATATATATTAGTTTGGATTAATGATCGTGTTTTATTGGTTGATGATAATACATTTGATTATTTTACGACTGACTCTATATTAACGATTTTTGTTTATTTACACGGGTTCAATTAAAATTGAAAAGAATTTCATTCAAAAAGGTCTTCAAGAATTTGTTGCAACTTCACGATCTGGTCTATAACATTTAATAAATGATAATCTCGAGTGAAAGAAAAATTCAGATGTAGATTAAATTGGAAATCTAGTTGGTAGAAAGATTACTAGTGAACGTAATTTATGTTGAGATATTTCAGTAGCTGCACCGTTTTCAAAGAAAATATCTGCATATTTTTCATTTCAAATAATTTTCAAATTAACAGATATTTTTCTTATAAAAATCCCATCTAGAAAATATTTTTTATTGACCTCGTTTCAGATTAGTCATCTTAAAATATTTGATTTTATAATTATTTTTGAATTTGATCTTAAATGAATACATTGACTAATATGACTCCCTACTGATTATCGAAAAGATAAATAGTGATTGAAAAAGTGATGAGTGTTGATATTAATCATATATTATAACCCGAGACAGTATATTTAGTAAATTTCTTTAGAAATTTGAACAAGAGTTATAAAAACTTTTTGTTAGTAAAAATTCCATTACCATCTCTATTTCTATCATATTTCTAACGACTACCACTCATCAAAATTCAATATAATTTGTCAATATGTGGTATTTTAAACAGGAAATCATTCATTTTTCATTTTATATTTTTAAACAGAGATCCAAAGTATTCACTCTCATTTAAAAGTCCTTACGGTTATGCATGGGTGAATTAGTTGAAATTTTTGATTATTTGCTTCCATGTTCATTTAAAAGTCCTCACGGTTATGCATGTATGGAACTCATACCAAAACTGATATATTAAATAGACAAGTTGGTTCTAATCCCATTTAAAAGTCCTCACGGTTATGCGTAGTTAGAAGATACTTGAATTCATTTTTTTTATAAAAAAAAATAGAATACTACAAATCTCATTTAAAAGACCTAACGGTTATGCATGGTTTGTAAATATTTAAATTCCTGATATAAATATACCACAAATAGACACAATTATATGGTCTTATATGATGACATCATTCCTATCATTCTAAAGTGGAATGTGCTTCAAACAGAGTATTTATGATTTTTATTTGATTTTTTATTGAAATTTAATATTTATATTTGATTGAGTTTTAATGTTGTATTAATGTCTATCACTTTATCTCTATTTTTCTAACACTATTACTCTTTTGCTGATAACAAAAGGGGGAGAGAGAAGTTAAGATTTTGACAAAGGTCAAATATTTTCTATTTGCATCTAGGCTCATTTGCATATTTTTTACATGCGTATATGAAGGGGAGCTCTTTGTAGAGATGTAGCATTCGAATAGTGGGAGCGAATTGAATGATCAAATACATTTAACAAATTCAAAATTTTAAATATATGTTTATTATCATCAAAAGGGGGAGATTGTTGAATATGCGAGTATATGATTTTTGTTTGATGATAATAAACATATATATATATATATATATATTCATTTAAATGTATTTGTTAATGTACTATTTTATTTTCATAGATTAAATAATTATTTGCTGAATAAAATAAATAACAAAGAGTTTAAATTCAAACAGATATTTTATTCAAACAAATATTTATTAAAATTTTGAATAGTACAAATTCAAGCTCTCGCTATATATATACACAATTTCAATCACAATATAATTTCAATCACATCACGATTATCATTTACATATGCACCTCACTACATATCACTCGTTCGCTCAATATTGATCTTCAACTTCAGTCTAGATTGAATCCATCATCTGAGCAATCTGCAAAGATATACACTGACGCAGTAAAATTGAAAATAAAATATTGTTGTAGTGTAAAACAAAGATGTATTTTGAAAATATTATTTGCCTCAGTCATTTGGGGTGTTCGTCATTATTTAATTTTGAATTCATCAAACAGAACAACTTGTGACATGCACAATGTATCACTGTACATGCCACAAGGGCGTGCACACTTATATATACACTTGATAAAATTACAGGGACAGTTGAGCACAGGTTAAACCCAAATGAAAAGCCAGGTTCAAATCAAGTGCAATACAAATAAAGTCATGACTCGAGTACAAGGTCAAACCCGAACTTTAAGCTGGATTCAACATAGGTGCAAATTCAAAAAGCAAATAATTCTCAAGTGAAACCAAGGCCATAAATTCATCATGAATGCAACAACCAAGAAGCTATCAGACCTCAACAACACAAACTCGAAGACAAGGAAAAATGCAATGCATCAATAAGGCAAAAGGCTGCACCAGCTATATGAACCAGACTAGTACACAGGTGAAAGTGGTAATATGAATAAAATGAACAGAGCCTCATCATCAAAATGACTCAATGCATAAGCACATGACTCAATGCATACACCATAATCGAAGACATGTACAAATATGCAAAGCCATATGAAGTAGACAGGAATATACGAACATGTACATTAGAACCTGGCCCAAGGAAAATGAGGTGAAGATAACCAGTGCACAACAGCCAACATATACAGCATACATTTATACATGTATAATCACACATGTATATACACAGTGCATATATACGACAAGCACATAGCATACATATGGTTGCAGTGAAGATAGAGCTTGGACTACAATGATGCAATATACAAAGGGACAATGACATACATGTATACTATCAACATGAACCGACTCATAAATCAGATTCAAGTACATGGCATGGACAGTAGCAAACTCGAAGCAAATAATATGATCAAAAGTATACAAATGCACAACTAAAAACATGAATAAAGACCTCAAGTCTAATAGACAGTGACAATATGGATGCAAGTTAATGCAACATTTCAAAAAGACATATATATGTATCAATAAAGCAGTGCAGCAGTGAATGGCAGCAACACAACATCAATATACATGAAGACAAACAAAGCTTCAACCAGGTTCACAAGAACAAGTCTGCAACACAATACAACACGGCAGTAGACAATGCAAAGTGATGCACATGTAACCAGAGCCAAGACAGGAAAACCAGTTCATATATGCAACCAGACTTTGACTCGAGTTGTGGACAGGAAACTCAACAAAGATCAAGTGAAGAGCATAATCGTACCACAATGCATCAGATGTCAAGACCATGAACATACCACACGAAGTCATGAAACAGCAGTGTCAAACCAAAAATAATGTCATAGGGGATTTCAAAAATAGCCAAAGTTATAGCATTAAGTTCGAGTCGAAAATAAGGTCGTAGGGGATTTCAAACAAGAATCAAATGATGTCAACAGAGAATTCAACACCATGGTGGCCAAGCAAAAGTCAGAATAAAGCCGTTAAAATCAAGTAAACAATATATATGAAATTGACCAAGTCAAGATCAATCTCAAGCATACAAACATATTCAAGTGGCCAAAGATAAATTATTTGACGAATTCATATGAAATATACGAACGAAAATAAAGGGATTCGAACCCTATATAAATGATGAACATCATCTACAAATTAATCATTCGAGTACAAGAAATAACAGAGAAGATTATCTCAATAATTCGAATCATTAATCGAGCACAAGTAAGCTAACAAGAAAAGCAAAAAGCATAAATTACATACCAGATTCTTTGAACCGAACTCGACGAAATTAAAGCATCCATATGCAAAATCGAAGATACGATTATTCGACACAGCAAGCATCGCAAGATCATATTTTCGAATGATTAATTGAAGTGACACATCCAATTTCAAAAAGCCATAATTTTGGATCAAAGGAAAAGAGGAATGAAGACGAGTAACGTATTATCACAGACAAAAGAAGTCGGCTGATATAATAAAAAGAAAAGGGGAACTCTCTTTAATTCTTCATTGGGCGGATTTTATATTTGGGCTTTAGTATATTAAAATTAGGGTTTATTTATTTTATTGTTTTAAAGTCTTTTTAATTTCTCTTTTAAACATTGTAATTTCTAGTCGAATGACTAGGGGACAAGCTACGGTGGTGTAGTTCAAGAATTTGCAACTCAGTGGCTAAGTTGTGGTAGGGTTTTGAGCATAGAGTTAAGGCTAGTTGATAGCGGGTGTCACGAGTTTACGTGTGTAAGCATCTGACTACTTAATTTCTAGTAGAAGCATTAGGGGCAGCACGTAGGAAGGGTTTTTCCGAAGCTGTGTAAATTCTGTGTTGTTCTATTTCTACAATTTTATTATTTTGCTATTATCTATGTTGTTGCTATTATTCTGTGATCTGTGTTGGAAATAATTTTATATACTTCCACAATAATTTTTAATAAATAATAGTATCATCCTATTCAACCCCCTTCTGAAATCGATCCTAACAGAAATTTGATGTCATATGAAGCAAATTTACAGGAAAGAAAAGAACAAAACAATGAAAAGAAAAATATAGTTTTTCAAGCCAATGATAATAATTCAGGCTTAGATGAAGATGAGATCATATTTATTGCCAAAAATTACAACAAGTTTAGGAAATTCAAAAGGATGATGAGATCCCAAAATGGAGGAAATTCAAACTCATCCAACCAAACTTCGATCAAATGCTTTGGATGTGACAAGTTCAGACACATGAAGAAATAATTACCAGAACTCAATAATGATAAAAAGTAAAGCAAGCTCGAGAAATTCAAGAAAAGAAAATAGGCTTTTCAGGTAACTTGGGATGACTTAGATTCATCTTCATCAAAAGATAGTGACAAAAATAGTGATTTTAAGCAAGCAAATGTATGCTTTATGGCAAACACTCAGGTGGTATGTCCTAATCTTACTTACAATGAAATTTTAGAACTTAGCATGGAACTTGATGACAAATATAAAGAAATTACGAAATTAAATAAAAGAATATACTTCTAAAATTAATCATATGGAGCTTGAAATAGGATTATTAAAAGATGAGAAAACTATTTTAGAAGAAGAATTAGAAACCAAAAAAAGAAAAATATAAAAATCTACGTGGTCAAAATGATTCTCTATTACGTGAAACGGGAAGAGTTAAACTAGAAAATGATGATATTACAAAAAAACCATTTTATTGAAGGATAATCTAGAAATATCAAAATATGAGATTTCCAATCTAAAAAATGATTAGGTAAGATTACAAATAATATTTCAAAATTCAGTAAAGGAAAATAGAATTTGGACAACTTGATCAGAAGTTCTAAAACATCTGAAAATTGGAATGGATTAGGTTTCAAGTAAACTTCAAAACATAGAAACTATAGCTCACTCTATAAAAATTCAAGAAGTCTCATACTGGAGAAAAGATTTCTAACTCTAAAATAACAAAAATATGGATTCCAAAATCTAGTAACAAATTAATTAGACAAAAATACATAGATAAGTATCTGAAAAATGTTGTTCATAATAAAAATTACTCTTTTAAAGGCCCTAAACCCTCTTGGATATGGCAACTTCTCTTTCTAACACTTAGGACCATAAAAAAGGAAGTGGGTAGCAATTAAACTATTTTTATCTTACAGGCACCCAAAAGAAATCTTGTAATAAGAAGAAATGGATACTTGATAGTAGATGCTCCAAACATATAACAGGAAATGCATAAATTTTATCGAATATAGCATACAGAGATGGTGGTACTGTAACCTTCGGAGATAATTCAAAAGGATTTGTCATTGGAATTGGAGATGTCATCAATGTTGGTATGTCCACTTCACCTATTATTACAAATGTTCTTTTAGTTAAAAATCTAAAACATAACCATTTAAGTGTTAGTCAATTTTATGACAAAGGATTTAAAATTGATTTTGAGAAAAATAAATGAAAAATATAATCTTTGAAGGTTTAAGAAAAAGAAACATCTATGTCTTAAATATGAATTTTAATAACTCCAGCGATTTATGCCTATCTACAGATTTTAACGATCCATTGATATGGCATAAACGGTTGTGTCACATAAACTTTAGGTTCATAAACAATTGGCTAAACATAAATTAGTTGGAGGTCCTCCTAAAATAAATTATAAAGTTAGAAATTTATGGGATGCATGTCAATATGGAAAATTAAAGAGGAGTTCTTTAAAAACTACTTTGGAATTATTACATCTCGATTTATTTGGACCTTCTGAAGTACATGCAATAAATCATAACAAGTATGTATTTGTTATTGTAGATGACTTTTCAAGATATTAATGGACACTATTTTTAAAGAATAAGAGCGATACATTTGAGATGTTTAAAATTTTTGCTAAAAGAATTAAAAACTTTATGAATCTTAAAATAAAGAATCTAAGAAGTGATCATGGAGGTGAATTTAGAAACGAGATTTTTGAAAATTTTGTAACAAAAAGGGAATTACACACAATTTTTCATTTCCTCGAACACCATAACAAAATGGTGTTGTAGAAAGGAAAAATTATACACTCTAAGAATGTGCATGAACTATGCTTAACAGTAGTAATCTACCAAGGAATTTTTGGGCAGAAGTTGTAGCTATTGCTTGTTATGTATTGAATCGTGTCACATTACGTCCTTTAACCAAAAATATCTGTTATGAATTGTTTTTTGGTAGAAAACCCAAATTATCATACTTTTGAATATTGGGTTCAAAATGTTTTATAATAAACACTAAAGATAATCTTGGAGAATTTGATTCAAAATCCACCAAAGGAATCTTTGTCAGATACTCGGATCGTAGCAAAGCTAATAAAGTATTTAATAAACATACTAGTACTATAGAAGAAAGTCTACATGTTTCGTTTGAAAAAAATTCTAGTAACAAAAATAATGATGATGATGAAATTTTAACAGAATCATCCGAAAATAACACAGTTGTGCATAACAATAGTGAGAATATTGTTGATAATTATAATATGTTAAGATCACCATCTCATATTTTGAAAGACCATCCAATCAACAATATAAACGGTGATTTAAATACAAAATTTTCTACCAGACATCAATTAAATCAAATGAGTCATGTTGCATTCATTTTAAATTTTGAACCTAAAAATTATAAAGAAGCATCAAATGGCGAGTCATGGATTATGGCGATGCGAGAAATACTCAATCAATACAAAAGAAATGAAGTATGGGAACTGGTATCGAGATCTACGGATCAATCCGTAATCAGAGCAAAATGAGTTTATAAAAATAAACCAATGAAAATGGAAACATTGTTCGTAACAAAGCAAGGTTAGTAGCACAAGAGTATAATAAAGAGGACGACATCGACCCTGAAGAAATGTTTGCTCCTATCGCACGTCTAGAAGCTATCGAAACATTACTTGCTTTTGCATCTCATCATAACTTCAAAAAATTTCAAATGGACGTAAAAAGTTCTTTTCTAAATGGTTTTATAAAAGAACAGGTTTATGTTGAGCAGTCTCCGTTGTTTATACCTGAAAATTTTCCCTAACATGTATATAAACTCAAGAAAGCTTTGTATGGTCTTAAACGAAGCATCTCATGCTTGGTATGATAAACTAAAAAATCATTTAATAAATTCTGGCTTTCAAACTAGAAAATTAGATGCAATTTTGTTTATAAAAAGAGATTATAATGATATTTTGTTGTTTAGGTATATGTGGATGACATAATATTTGGATCAACAAAAGAAAAGTTATGTAACAATTTTGCAGATATCATGAAAAATGAATTTGAAATGTCCCATATGGAAGAATTAATTTTTTTTCTTAGGATTACAAATTAAACAGTTAGAAAATGGTATTTTTATAAATCAAGAAAAATATTGTCACAATTTGTTAAAATGTTTTGGAATGGAGAAAACATCGAGTAAAGCAATGGCCACGAGCACAAGCACCCATTTACATAAAGATGAAAATGGAAAGGAATTTGATCAAAAATTATATCGAAGCATAATAAGATCATTATTATACTTAATGGCTTATAGATGTGATATCATGATGAGTGTGTTTCTATGTGAAAGATTTCAATCTCAACCTAAAGATTCACACTATGGAGCAGTTAAACGTATTTTGCATTACTTAACTAATACTAAGGATTACAGTCTTTTCTATCCTAAAGGCGTCACTTTTGAACTTTCATCCTATAGTGATGCAGATATCGATGGTTGCAAAACCAATAAGAAAAGTACAAGTGGTAGTAATCACTTTATCGGTCAATCTCTAGTCTCTTGGTTTGGTAAAAAAATAGAATTGTGTATCACTTTCCACCTGCGAAGCAGAGTATAGTGCTTCTGCCTTAGCTTGCGCTCAAGTAATATACATGCAACAAACATTTAAAGATTTTCAAAAAATAATAAACAAATATTCAATATATTGCGATAACACTAGTGCTATAAACCTACCTAAAAATCTAATAAATCATTCTCGAATAAAATATATAGGTATTCGTCACCATTTTCTAAGAGATAATGTTGAAAAAGAAATAATAACTCTGTAATTTGTTAATATTGAAATTCAAATAGCAGATATTTTTACAAAAACCTCTAAGTGAACAAACCTTTATTAAGTTAAGACGTGAACTAGGTATTATGTCATTACATGATTTATAATGCAATCTTCAAATATAAAAAAAATTGACAAAAGTTGAAGATAATTATAAGTTTCTGATAATTATTAACCTCTTAATCTTTCATTTGTTTTTCCTAGCTAAAATTTTCGAAGAGTTATTAACCTTAACTTAATTTTTTTAACATAGCCTATAAACTAAATATATATATATGTGTGTGTGTGTGTGTGTGTGTGTGTGCGCGCGCGCGCGCTTAGTCAAAATTTTATATACAAACTTTTAATAATTAAATAGGAGAATCAAATTTCTAAACAAACATATGAAATAATGTTTTTGATCAAGATTCCACTTATTCCGCATTTTAAACTTATATCTCTTCAATAAAAAAACTCAGTATATACTCAGTATATATATCGTCCGGCAGCACTTATGTCTCCCCTACAAAAGTCGCTCCTACATCATCTCTATCCCTAAACATCATTCTTTCACCGGCTTACCATACTGGCTTCACTCCGAAAGGTAAGAAAGTTAAACATGGAATCGACCTAAAATCATCCTCTCTCTCTCTTAAGCAAAGTCGACGACATTCATCATTGTCAATAAGAGATGACAAGGGTTCAAAGAGGAATGCATTATGAAAAGCACTGTCAAGGAGCACATTTAAACTTTCTTGAAAAATGTATCCTCGAAATATGTGGTCATTCACCAATGAAACACAACATACATCAGAGATCTCCACATTTACGAGAAACTCCTCAAAGAGCACACAATACCACTCCACAAAAGCTATGGGGAGAAGGAACATCGCACACCAAACACAGTCATGTTCGTCCTTACTGGTCTACTCTAAAGCCATCATCCGAGTAGACCAAAATTGAACTGAATTCATAGGCGAAACAAAATAATCATTCTCCTGATTCGCCAGCTGACAACCAAAGAAATTTTTGGTAATCGATGGATTTTTAATATATTTTGTAATTCCTACTCATGTTCAATAGTTTTTTACATATACCAAAGTACGTGGAAACAAAAAAATAGTATACAAGATCAAACATCTGAAAAAATACCCAAACATCTGATAACAGGTCCGGGAAAATTATAGGTTTCAAATAGACGCCTAAAATTCCACCAGCCATATAAATTCAGGATCAAAACTTTTTTCTTCAGCATAGACATTTGAAAATAATACCAGATATCTGTGTAAGTGTTCTGTAAAATAAAAAACAAAAAGATTCAGCATAGACGTTGGATGAGATATCCAGAGGTCTGACAAATCTCTCTAAGCAATAAATATTCTATAGACAGACGTGAGGATTTGCACTTAGACGTCTGTTTGACCTTTCTGTCTAAAAAATCGTCCCCGTTCAGACGTCTTGTATTCAAATATAGACTTCTGTCTACGCACGATCCCATATCTGTTCATTTTACTATATATCACCTTTTTCTCCTATTTCATTTACCACCGTTGCCATTCTCCCCAAACTTAAAATCCTAAATCCCAAATTCGATTTCCCCTTTCCAATTTCAAAATCAGTGGCTCCAAAAGCTAAAGCTCCCATTGCTAAACGTAAGACAGCAATAGCAGGCCAAAGTTCTCAATCTTCCACTCAATAATTCATCATGGACCATCACATCAAGGAATGGATTGTTGAAAAAGAAAATGGCAAGCAAAATCTACAAGAATTGGAGAAGAAGCCTCTCCACTCGTGTCCAGTCTATCCCATTCTCCCTTTCATTCACTATGATGCTATTAATTTAACTGAAGATGCTCATATCTACAATCCAGTTAACTATGATGACAATGTAGGGAAAATAGATCAATTAATGGTATTCCTCTTTTTATTTAATCTTTGCACCTTAAAACTTTTTAATCCTTCAGATGAGGAAAATTGAATTTAGATCAGTGCTTATGGTAACATAACAAAATTTAATGTTGAAATTTTTGGTCAAAGTGTTAATTGTTCTTATGTAGGAATTCGGTTGCAAGAAGTTCTCGATACACGATATAAACCAAGAGATGCTATTATTCACTTTATTTGGGAAGACGATATGCAGAAATTAAAAACATCTATTTTCCGTCCAAAAGACCGACTACTTAAACGTATGCTCATCAACACAGTCATCCCTAGGTCAGGTAGTCATAAACAAGTATACGAAGATGATCATAAAGCTTTGTATGTTATATATTTTTCATATTGAAGTCAGTTAGGTATAATATATTTTCAACCAAACTAAAAGCTTTTGGACACCTCTGTGTTGTAGCATTATCTACGCTCCATATATAATGAGAATTCTATGGTCATTTGGAATTCCTTCATATCTCTCCCAATATGAAGAAATCTCCATTAAAGATAGTGGCATTAGATTTCTCTCTGATGCATCTTCCAAAAACACCACCAAGCATAACCCCTTTCTCCCAGAACCAACAACCACAACAACAACAAGCACCCCTAACTCAACCTTCCCAATCATCCAAAGCTTCAGAACCTATAGAGTATTACTCCGGTTCAGAAATACGAGAAGCCTAAATTGTAGCGTGACCAGGAGAAAACTATCGTGATGATGTTTCACTTTAAGACCAATGTCTCCTCGCCTTAAACCAAAAAGTATTAGATAAAAAGATGTCTTATTTGAAACGATCTTATTCTACTCGCATGACCAAAGTGGAGAAGATGCTAGAAAAAGTCGTTTCCACTATGGGAAAAGTCTTCAGAAAACTACGGGGCCACTCATCTCGATTTTCATCTTCTCCATCCCCAACAGCACTACCGCTACTATAGGTATTTCAATCAGGATGTTTTTTAGGTGTAGGTCCATCAGCTAATCCGACACTACACTCTCATCCTGATAAAGCATCAATTAATATTGAAATTGAAGACAGCGAATATATCGCTTGGCCTCCATAATAATCTTCATATTACACTCATTACGCATCATTTCACAGCCTCTTTATTCAACATGATGAAGAGTACAACAATCATTCTCAGTGGCATCACGGCAGCTAAGACGAAGATTCGTCCGATTTCTAGGGTTACTACAACTATTGATGAGTTTTATTTTATTTTTTTAATCATGTAGGTTTTATACATCCTTCATTTGATTTCTTGCAAACAATGTTTCTGTATAATTATGACAAACATTATCTATTTATGATTCTGTGAAAACTTATGCTCCTTATATTTTCCATATTTCATTCTTTCCATATCTCTTTTTTTATAATGCCAAAGGGGGAGAGATATCATATACATGTATATAGGGGGAGGAATCACATTCACTGGGAGTTATATGCTTATTCGATAAGTGATTATATAGTTGTCATCATCAAAAAGGGGGAGAATGTTAGAACCTCTGTTCTACGATTTCGATGACAAAAACTATACAATCATACACATATAGTATATTCCATCTATTTGCAGGTAAAAGCTTTCAGAATTCACAATATCGCAACTTGAAGAAGATCAGCAGAGTAGAAGAATCATTGGTATTAAAAAGCTATTGTAGTGTGTTATAGCCATAGATATATAGTTTGCAAAATCTCCTTTAGTAGTATTTTACACGACATTTGTGACGACCCAGAATTTTGAACATTTGAATATTAGTTTAACTTGAATTTCAAATATTGCTATGAATTTGGCAATTAAAATTATTGAATTTAATAATGTGAAGTTGGGTAAAAATTTGTATCTTCAATTTTAAGCTCATTAAAAATATTTCAAAGGCTTGCAAATTTATATTGATGATACTGAAGATAATGAAAGCTTTAGAATTGAATTTGAAAATGATTTGTTCAGTTTTGAATTTTTATATCATTTAAATCGATATTTAAAAATAGCCTTTCGAGGCACAGTCTCGGAATTCGATGAAACCAGTTCCATTGGATCCATAATAGTGTATTATTATCGTATTTCAATTTTTGTAATGTTTGGAGTAATCGTTTGGCCATACGATAAGCAAACGCGCTAAAAATTAAATCGAAAATTTAATTTAATGGCTAGGTCTAGTAAGCTATCTTCTCCCTACAATCGAATCTGGACTCGAAACCTTTTCCGTTGCGTTTGTAATAGGGGTATAACATTATAAATGCCTGGCGGCATGCCTCGATCGGTGATCGGGATTTTTGGCTTCGTTTTCTCAACGATTTAAATTTGAATTTGAATTTAAATATAAAATATGTATGTTTCTTCCTTCAAATTTCTACATACCTCATCCCAGCGCTTGTCCTTCATTTTTACAGCACGTGTCACCACTAAAGACATGCGTTTAAAAATAAAAGAAAATCGACCAGCCAAGGAAATTTGAGAAAATATATACATCGAGCCTTCGTTCTTATTTTCATTTTCAAAACAAATTATGGCCGAGCAAAATCAAAACAAAAAAAATGACCGCCCCTTTCTCATTCAAAATCGACTTCGTGAAACAAATAAAAAGAAATAGCGACTTCGATCATGAGTATTATTCGCGAATTTGTTCAAAGGAATCATCACGCGCAAAGGGGGGAAAACTCATGCTCGCGATCTGTCAGTAAATGTTTGGACCATGTCGGAATTGGAGGAAAGTATGCGCACGCGTTCGTGTGGTGTGGGCTTCGGGTTCGTGAGGCGGCAACAGCGGCGGGATTTCGTGCGAACACGCGAGGTGGTGGTGGCTCGGGATCTAGGGTTTTGGGCTCAAATGGGTTGCATGATGTCAGGTAAGCTCGCGTGCGCTAATGAACCAGGGTAGATGGCTGCGAGTTTAGGCAAGCGTATAGGCGACTAGTGTTGAATCTGCATTCGAGGAGGTGTTTGCATTTTTTATTTAATTTAATTTAACAAATGAAGTATATATAAGAATTTATACGAATGTTACTGTAATAATCTTGATACAGTAAATAGAAAATAATAATATGCATACATATTTTAATTTTCATGTGGTTTAATTTTTTTTGGATTTGGTGATAAGTGTTAAATTAACTTAATTAGTTATTTTAATTACTAAGATAATTTATTAAAGGAAAATTTATTTTTAAGTTAAATAATAAGTTAATTAAAACTATGAAACGGAAACAAATTATTTGATTAGAGCAACTAATTTGTTTAAATGGTTCGTTTAACTATTGTGATTATTAAAAAAACATAAAAAACAAAATATTTTGTTAAAGGAAATTTATTTTAAATTTATTTTTTTTAGTTAAATAAATTTGATAAAAAGGGAGTTTTTTAAAAATTAAAAAGTATTGGTTGAAAATAAGATCACTGGTGAATTAATATTATTAAATAAAAATTCATTATTCGACTATTTCAAGTATTAATAAAGTCATATAATTGTTATGCAAGGTCAAAATCGTGAAATCAAGTCGAAATTGGATTGGATTGCAAAACGAAAGCTAAGGTGAGATCTTCTCACTCAATCGGATTTTCCTATTTAATTTTAAATAGTAAAATTTAAAATTATTGATTGTTTGCTTGGATGATAAATTATTATCAGTTGTATTGGATTAGTCCCTATGCGTCGCATAATAGCAGAGGATATTATATAAACGCATATACCACGATATTCCACCTCGAAGTGGAATTAGTATTATACATGTATTTGGAGTGATTGATTTCCCGCATTATATAGCGGATGAGACTCCATGCGCCGCATAATAGCGGATGATATTATATTATTCCCATATACGGCGATATCCCACCTCGAAGGGGAATCGGTACTTAATTATTATGCGAACATCTGTGGATGTAGGGAAACAGGTTGGAGGGATCCAACTGGATTCCTCAAACACTGGAATTTGTTTCATTGTTGTGTTGATTTATTTATAATCTGCGTATGATTATATTTGTGATTGGAATCGTTGTAGGCTATAGTTTAACCGAATATATTTTTGGTACAGTAGAATACCAGAAATATAAAAAATTGGATTTTTGGAAATTAAAGTAGAAAACTTTAAGTAAATTCATTTTTAAGAATTAGTGAATTTAAAAGAAATAAGTTAAACGGGTAAAGATTGATCTTGATATCTTATCGAATTAATTTCAAAATATGGGAAAAGTTTTTTAAAATGGATTAAAAGTTGGAGAATCTATTTAAAATTCAGACTTTAAATAGTTTGAAAGAAATATAAGAATTTGTTTTAAAAGATAATGAATTTGGTGTTTGAATGAAAATTTATTTGGTGTTTGAAAATAAATCTTTGGGAAATCGATTTGAAATTTGATTTGGTGTTTTGAAAATAATTTGGGAATTCGATTCGAAATTGATTTGGTGTTTTAAAATAAATATTTCGAAAATTGATTTGAAAATCGATTTGGTGTTTGAAATAAATGTTTGGAAAATCAATTTGAAATTAGATTTGGTGGTTGAAAATGAATATTTGGAAATCGATTTGAAATTCATATTTTAGTGGATATTTGGAAATTTAAATTCGCAATGGGAATTTATAAAAGGGAAATTTGTTTTAAAAATAAATATTGGTTTATTTTTAAGTGTGGAAAGAAATTTACAGATTTGGAATGTATATTAAAATAAATCAAGAAGGGTTTATTAATTGATCTAAATGGACCATTTTGAAATGGAAAGTGTATTTTCCCTGCAAAGCCGAGTATGTTTTAAAGTAGCTTTCAAATATAAATTAAAAATTCTAAAATTGATTTTAAAAGGTTGTTTTGGAGAAATTATTATCTTAAGTTATTTTGAAAATCTTTAAAGTAAAGATTTGTTTAATTAATTACAGAAGTGATTATTTAAAGATTTAAATTGATATTTGATGTAGAAAATGGTTATTTAATAGTTATATTCTATTTAATAATTTTATCTTTAAAATTAGTTTGGGCTTGAATTTTATATAAGATATTAGTATAATGTTTTCATAACTAATATTTAAATAAAGTGTTTAAAAATAAATTTTGTTTTAAATATTTCCAAGTATATATTTTTGGATAAGTAATTTAAATTATTTTAAAATATTTGAACTCGGCAGATTTTCAGTAGAAATGAATAAATATTTGGAAATTTATTCCGTGTAAGGATAGTAATTTGAAATTTGTTTTCAAAGTGTTGAAGTGTGAAAAAATATATCTTGCGAAGATATTTTAAAAATAAATAATTGGGGAAAATTATTTGAATCTGGTGATTGTTGTGAATGTTGATTGATAGTTTAATAACCGACTAGCAATATTGGCCTTTAAACGGCATTTCAATTTCGATGCGACCCGGGGTCATTTTCCAAACGGTTATCCGAAACCACATCGAAGCTTTGTGGTGGATCTTTTGTTTAAAAGACCAAAGTGGAAGTTTGTTGTGATTTGCTTGAAATTTGAATGTAACAGTTATTTTTTTTAAAATAAGCGCTCGTTATTCGGATTAGCCGGGAGATGACTTTGTGTCATAAAACCCATTTCGAATAATGATACGACGAAATGGGATTGCATTTGAAGATGGTGCTGAAGACTGGCTATTTTCGAAAGCGAAAGGATTACCTGTCTATTGTCTCTGCACTGAATTGCTCCGGTATAGAGATTTGATCACCCTTTGTGATGGGGATTTCGGACGTGATTAGTGAATATCCGGATTTGCAAGGGCTTCTTTGAAGTGCCTTCGGTTCCGTTCGATCTTGGAACGGACTTGTATGAATGTGTGTTTGACGTTACACTTTGAGATGTAAAGCATGTTTCTATCAAATACATTTCTGTTGGTGGCGGAGAATTTATTCTCTTAGCTTAACACCCTTCTCTGAGACGTACGAGTTCAAAGGTTATGTAGTTGATGGTTACTAGTGATACATTCCCAATTTGGTAATGTGGCATATGAAGTGCTGCTGATCATTGTTGATCGAAGCATGGCTTTTGTGAAAAGCGTAGTATTGTGGACGAGACTTCGTCGGATCTCACACCTCGAAAATGGTCGAAACAGGAAGGATGCATCAAGGTTATTTGGGGGCAGCGCCCCTGAGGGTATGTCATTTCCTTCTGGAAAGAGGTGGTTTCATGGTATGTAGCCCAGATATTTTACCTATGTGGTTGCTGCAAATTTATTATTTTATAGTTGTTGCTTTATGGTTAAGGATCCTCGAATAAAGGTCGGTTACGACCGGGGGATGACACACTCATGTAGTAGTAACCTGGTTACAAAGGTAATCCGGCCTTGTGTTGGCAGAGATCCAGTTAGGTTCTTGGGGCGTCCCTCAAGAGGCATACCCATGTGGCCCAGGATGTTCCTTAGCTTGACCATTTATTGGAAATCCAATCATCAATACGCACCTTGTATGGTTTTAGTTGTAGAAACTACCATCTAATATGGTAGTATAACAGGCATACTATAATGTTACATATGCTGGCTAAGATTAATATCATACTTTTGAAAGGTTTTCTGCACTATGCACTAATAATAATATTATCAAAAAGGATTTTGCGTTTCAAGCATGTTTGACCATCATAAGGAGAAATCTCCCCCAAGTGTGTGATTACATCGTGTGTGTGCCGTGAGGCCTTATGGTAGTTTCATTTTCCAAAAGCATTGCGGATTTCGTTTTATTTTCTTTGTGAAAATAACTGTTTTTAAGATCTCACACCAATCCCATGGCTGACCTTTCTTAATACAACAAGATAGGGGGTTCTCGCTTTGCGTTTAGTGGCGAACGGGAGACTCTTACCCTTACATGTCAGCGAAGAGGGGTTGGTTAACCGGGTAGGTGAAGTAGTCGAAAGGCTGGTCGTAAAAGCAAGGGCAGGGTAACATTGTATGCCACAGCGGGGCTGGGATGGTTGAAAAGCCTACCAGTTGAGAGTGGCCGATGTCGATGGTTGAAAAGCCTAGACCGTTACAAAGTGGTATTAGAGCATTTGGTTAAGCGACAATCTTAGCTCTGGTGGGGAAATTTCTCATAAGAGATAGAGTCAGTAGTACTTTAGAATGAGTTTGAGTGTAATAATAGATATGAGCGCGTATTTGTTGGTGAATATAAAATTATTTTATATTGTGTTAATTGGTTTGTTGAGTGGTATATGGATTCTGGTCAATACGAGTAATTAACGTTATTGATAGGGATCTCTAAACAATTGTATAGAACAATTCGACACGATATTGCTTTACAATAGGGTAAATGAAATAATTTTATCCAAACTATTTTTGTATATAAAAGAAATAATTTTCCATAAATTATTATAGTATATGATTGCTTGGTTGTTAGGAAGTGATAATATTAAATTATTATCATAAAAAAATTGAATAAGAAATTGAAATCAAAATCAAAAGATTAAGAAATATATTCATATACAAATGGGATTTGTAATTGTAAATAGTAAATGATATCTATAACTTGAAATAGAATTCCAGAGTGATATTTGAAAGAAATTGAAAGGATTTGAAGTTTTGGAGTTTTGGAAAAAATTAAATCCCTTTTTAGTTTGAAAATGATATTCAAAGGTTTGAAAAAATGTTTTGAAGGGATAAAAAGCTCTAAACTCTTTTTGGTCGTTGAAAAATAATTTTGGTGATGACTGCAGCATCATCGATGTTTATTTTTGAGTTTCTAGGAGAGGAATTACTGCCAAATTATTTAAATATTGAAGTTGTTTGGAAAACTGGGGTTTGAATTTGAGAATTCAAAAGATAATTTGAATTAATTTCAAAGATGATTTTGAAATATTGGAAAGACTCTGGAATCTGATAAAAATAGTTATGGAATAAAATTTGTTAAGGTGAAAAATAAAATTGTGAATGAATAAATAAATTTACAATTGCATGAAATGAAAGGGAAATTGAATGTTGAAATTCATTTCGAATTTGTAAGTAAATAGAACTGGAATTGGAATTGAATTTGATTGGTGATAAACAAAGCGAAGTATTGAAATAAAATTAGTAAGTGAAACTAATTGAAGGAATGACGAATTAAATATGGTTAGAAATGAATTGAATTCATATTAAATTGGAAATCCAGTTTAAATATAAGTAGATATTGACTGAAGTGGCAAATTGAAATTAAATATAGAAAGTATGTAAAATACTTATATGAACTTAGGAAATAAATGGCAAAATTCTTAAGTAAATTTTAAATTGAGAAATTATTCTAAGCTAATGATTGAACAAAGATTAAACTGGAAATTGTGAAAAGGTAATTGCAAATAAGTGAATGAAAATCTATGTGAATAAAGGAAAAGAAAATTGATAGAGCTAATAATCAATTGGAATCAATATGTAGGATGTAGGTATATTATTTTATTCGCATAGCAAATCGATCCAGAATTCGAGCATAGAATTTCGAGATAGTTATACCGATCCGAGTTGGAACTTTTCACTCGATTTTCGACGGCAAACCTGGATATGCATTTTTGATTGATTCTGGAAATTCTCTATCATAGTTTATGGCTATGCAAGGAGAATGATGGTTTCTAATCAAGAAACCAGATCTGAGTCCGCACGAAGAAATCGGGTGGACGATACAAGTTCGGAAGTGAAATTGTGTAATCGAGAGAGCGATCGAATTTGATATTGCGTACGAATGGTACACAGATATCGTACGGATTTGAATAAAATGGATGTTGGAATTTTTTGTAAAGAAAAGTGCAAAATGATTTTTGAATGTTGTGTGGGACATTACTGTTAAGTAAAATATTCAGGTGTTAAAGGAGAAAGGGAAATTGGATTTTTGATTTTGAAGATAATTTGAATTTTCTCGTCAAAAGGTATGTATTTGAATTTCGATATGAAATGTGATGACTTTGTTGTCCAGCCGCTGGGCATTTGTTTTCTTTTGAAATCTGGGGGCATGTTGTGGCATTTTGTAGTCGTATCGATCTAGCCGCGCAAAAGGATGCTGGCGAAATTTTTCGAAAATTTAGGGAGTTAGAAAAATTTTGAGAAATTTGAAAATTTAAAATTTGAATTTAAATTTAAAATTTGAATTGTGAAGTAAACAATGTTGTTTGGAACTTATGATTGAATTTGGAAAGTTAGTTGAAGTAATGATGGGTCTTAAATAAAAAGATTTGTTTTGGCAAGTTGATAAAACTATTTGGTTTTGTGGAAAAAAAATAAATGGGTTGAGGATCATTCTTCTTAACTAGTAATTTCGGAACGAAATTCTTTTAAAGGGGGAAAAGTGTAACTACCCAAAATTTTGAACATTTGAAATTGAAATAGTTAATTGATTTTAAATATTTGAATATTAGTTTAACTTGAATTTCAAATATTGCTATGAATTTGGCAATTAAAATTATTGAATTTAATAATGTGAAGTTGGGTAAAAATTTGTATCTTCAATTTTAAGCTGATTATAAATATTTTAAAGACTTGTAAAATTTATATTGATGATACTGAAGATAATAAAAGCTTCAGAATTGAATTTGGAAATGTTTTGTTTAGTTTTGAATTTTTATATCATTTAAATCGATATTTAAAATAAGCCTTCCGAGGCACAGTCTCGAAATTCGACGAAACCAGTTCCATTGGATTCGTAATGGTGTATTATTATCGGATTTCAATTTTCGTAATCTTTGGAGTGGTCGTTTGGCCGTAGGATAAGCAAATGCGTTGAAAATTAAATCGAAAATTTAATTTAATAGTTGGGTCTAAAAAGGTATCTTCTCCATACGATCGAATCTGGACTCGGAACATTTTCCATTGCATTCGGAATAGGGGTATAACATTATGAACGCCTAGCGGCACGCCTCGATTGGAGATCGAGATTTTTGGCTTCGTTTTCTCAACCTTTTAAATTTGAATTTGAATTTAAATATAAAATATGTATGTTTCTTCCTTCAAATTTCTACAGACCTCATCCCAACACTTGTCCTTTATTTACAGCTCGTGTCAATAGTAAAGACACGCGTTAAAAAATAAAAGAAAATCGACCAGCCGAGGAAATATAAGAAAATATACATCGAGCCTTCGTTCTTATTTTCCTTTTCAAATCAAATTATGGCCGAGCGAAATCAAAACCAAAAAATGGCCGCCCCTTTCTCATTCAAAATCGACTTCGTGAAACAAATAAAAAAAATGGCAACTTCGATCGCGAGTATTATTCGCAAATTTGTTCAAGGGAATCACCGCGTGCAAAGGGGGGAAACTTATGCTCGCGATCTATCAGTAAATGGTTGGACCGTTTCGGAATTGGAGGAAAGTATGCACACATGTTCATGTGGTGAGGGCTTCGGGTTCATGAGGCGGCAACGGTAGGGGGATTTTGTGCGAACATGCGAGGTGGTGGTGGCTTGAGATCTAGGGTTTTGGGCTCGAATAGGTTGCGTGATGTCAGAGAAGCTCGCATGCGCTAACGAACCAGGGTTGATGGCTGCGAGTTTGGGCAAGCGTATAGGCGACTGGTGTTGAATCTGCATTCAAGGAGGTATCTGCATTTTTTATTTAATTTAATTTAACAAATGAAATATATATAGAAATTTATACGAATGTTACTGTAATAATCTTGATACAGTAAACAAAAAATAATAATATGCATACATATTTTAATCTGCATGTGGTTTTAATTTTTTTTGGATTTAGTGGATAAATGTTAAATTAACTTATTTAGTTATTTTAATTAATAAGGTAATTTATTAAAGGAAAATTTATTTTAAATTAAATAATTAGTTAATTAAAACTATGAAATGGAAATAAATTATTTGATTAGAGCAACTAATTTGTTTAAATGGTTCATTTAACTAATGTCATTATAAAAAAATATAAAATAATATATATTTTGTTAAAGGAAATTTAGTTTTAAATTTCGTTTTTTAGTAAAATAAATTTGATAAAAAGGGAATTTGTTTAAAAATTAAAAAGTATTGGTTTAAAATAAAATCACTGGTGAATTAAAATTATCAAATAGAAATGGATTATTCGATTATTTTGAGTATTAATAAAATCATCTAATTGTTATGCAAGGTCAAAATCGTGAAATCAAGTTGGAATTGGATTGGTTTGCAAAACGAAAGCTAAGGTAAGATCTTCTCACTCAGTCGGATTTTCCAATTTAATTTTAAATAGTAAAGTTTAAAATTATTGATTGTGTGCATGGATGATAAATTATTATCAGTTGTATTGGATTAGACCATATGCGCCACATAATAGTGGAGGATATTATATAAACCCATATACCGTGATATTCCACCTCGAAGTGGAACTAGTATTATATATTTATTTGGAGTGATCGATTTCCCGCATTATGTAGGGGATGAGACCCTATGTGCAGCATAATAGCGGATGATATTATATTAATCCCATATACCGCGATATTCCACCTCGAAGTGGAATTGGTATTTAATTATTATGCTAACATCTGTGGATGCACGGAAACAGGTTGGAGGAATCCAACTGGATTCCTCGAACATTTGAATTTGTTGCAATGTTGTGTGTTGATTTATTTATAATCTGCGTATGATTATATTTGTGATTGGAATCTTGAAGGCTATAGTTTAGCCGAATATATTTTTGGTCTCGTAGGATACCGGAAATATAAAAAATTGGATTTTTGGAAATTAAAGTAGAAAACTTTAAGTAAATTCATTTTTAAGAATTAGTGAATTTAAAAGAAAGAATTTAAATGGGTAAAGATTGATTTTGAATTCTTATCGAATTAATTTCAAAATATGGGAAAAGATTTTTTAAATGGACTAAAAGTTGGAGAATTTATTTAAAATTCAGATTTTAAATAGTTTGGAAGAAATAAAAGAATTTGTTCTAAAAGATAATGAATTTGGTGTTTGAATGAAAATTTATTTGGTGTTTGAAAACAAATCTTTGGGAAACCGATTTGAAATTTGATTTGGTGTTTTGAAAATAAATTGGTAAATCGATTTGAAATTGATTTGGTGTTTTAAAATAAATCTTTAGAAAATTGATTTGGAAATCGATTTGGTGTTTTAAATAAATGTTTGGAAAATCTATTTGAAATTTGATTTGGTGTTTGAAAATGAATATTAGGAAATCGATTTGAAAATCATATTTCAGTGGATATTTGGAAATTTAAATTCGCAATAGGAATTTATAAAAGGGAAATTTGTTTAAAAATAAATATTGGTTTATTTTTAAGCGTGGAAAGAAATTTAAAGATTGGGAATGTAAATTAAAATAAATCAAGAAGGATTTATTAATTGATTTAAATGGACCATTTTGAAATGGAAAGTGTATTTTTTTTTGGAAAGCCGAGTATGTCTTAAAGTAGCTTTCAAATATAAATTAAAAATTCTAAAGTTGATTTTAAAAGGATGATTTAGAGAAATTATTTTCTTAAGTTGTTTTGAAAATCTTTAAAGTAAAGATTTGTTTAATTAATTATAGAAGTGGTTATTTAAATAGTTATATTATATTTAATAATTTTATCTTCAAAATTAGTTTGGGTTTGAAGTTTATATAAGATATTAGTATAATGTTTTCATAACTAATATTTAAATAAAGTGTTTAAAAATAATTTTTATTTTAAATATTTCCAAGTATATATTTTTGGATAAGTAATTTAAATTATTTTAAAGTATTTAAACTCGGCAGATTTTTAGTAGAAACGAATAATTATTTGAAAATTTATTTCGTGTAAGGATAGTAATTTGAAATTTGTCTTCAAAGTGTTGAAATGTGAAAAAATATATCTTGCGAAGATATTTTGAAAATAAATAATTGGGGAAAATTATTTAAATCTTGTGATTGTTGTGAATGTTGATTGAAAGTTAAATAACCGACTATCAAAACTGGCCTTTAAACGGCATTTGAATTTCGATGCGACCGGGGGTCGGTTTCCAAACGGTTATCCGAAAACCACATCGAACCTTTGGGATGAATCTATTTTTTAAAAGATCAATGTGAAAATTTGTTGTGATTTGCTTAAAATTTGAATGTAACACTTATTTTTAAAATAAGCGCTCGTTATTCGGATTAGCCAGGAGAGGACTTTGTATCATAAAACCCATTCTGAATAATGATACGACGAAATGTGATTGCATTTGAAGATGGTGTTGAAGACCGGATATTTTTGAAAGCGAAAGGATTACCTGTCGAATGTCTCTGCACTGAATTGCTTCGGTATAGAAATTTGATCTCCCTTTGTGATGGGGATTCCGGACGTGATTATTGAATATCCGGATTTGCAAGGGCTTCTTTGAAGTGCCTTCGGTTCCATTCGATCCCGGAACGAACTTGTATGGATGTGTATCTGCTGTTACACTTTGAGATGTAAAGCTGGTTTCTATCATATACATTTCTATTTGTGGCAAAGAATTTATTCTCTTAGCTTAACACCCTTCTCTGAGACGTACGAGCTCAGAGGTTATGTAGTTGATGGTTACTAGTGATACATTCCCAATTTGGTAATGTGGCATATGAAGTGCTATTGATCATTTGTTGATCGAAGAATGGCTTTTGTGAAAAGCGTAGCATTGTGGACGAGACTTCGTCGGACCTCACACCCTAGGAATGGTCGAAACAGGAAGGATGCAGTAAGGTTATTTGGGGGTAGTGCCCCCTGAGGGTATGTCATTTCCTTCTGGAAAAAGGTGGTGTCATGGTATGGAGCCCGGATATTTTACCTATGTGGTTGCTGCAAAATTATTACTTTCTGGTTGTTGCTTTGTGGTTGAGGATCCTCAGATAAAGGTCGGTTACCACCGGGGGATGGCATACTCGTCTAGTAGTTGCCTAGTTATAGAGATAAACCGGCCTTGTGTTGGCAGAGATTTGGTTAGGTTCTCGAAGCGTCCCTCCAAAGGCGTACCCATGTGGCCCAGGAAGTTCCTTAGCCTGACCATTTGTTGGAAATCCAATCATCAATATGCGCATTGTACGATTTTAGTTGTAGAACCTTCCATCTAATATGGTAGCTATAGTAGGCATACTATAATGGTACGTATGTTGGCTAAGATTAATATTATAATTTCGAAAGGTTTTCTACACTATGCATTAATAATAATATTATCAAAAAGGATTTTTCGTATCAAGCATGTTTGACTATCATAAGGAGAAATCTCCACCAAGTGTGCAATTGCACTGTGTGTGTGCCGAGAGGCCTTATGGTAGTTTCATTTTCCAAAAGCATAGCAGATTCGTTTTATTTTCTTTGTGAAAATAACTATTTTTAAGATCTCACACCAGTCCCATGACTGACCTGGAGTTTATTGTTCCTATTCTAAACTCACGGGCCGCCTAGAGTCAGATTATCAGTTATTCGAGAGCGAAGTCAAGAATTATGCTGTGGATATCTGGAGTTCAAACTGGATGGCGAGGCGTATCACTTGTATATGTCATATTCGTTTTCGTTGCTTTGTTGTAACAACTCTGATAATGTTACGTATAAACTAATATAGTGCTTTTGTTTTAAAGATTATTCATTTATCTATTATGTGTGTTCCACCACGAAATGTGAGGTTCTGTTATTGTTTCTATTTCTTCTTCTATCTTCTTCATCTTTGACCCTAACGATTCGAATTTTCGGCATTCGATTGTGCGACATTTGATACAGTTGATATATTGATGTCGATTTTCGAAAGTCGAAAAATTGGGTCGTTATAACAGTACACGACAAATTTTTTACAAGCCTTTCATTATTTCAAAAAAGGCAACTGTAGAAGTTAATATGTATTAGACGTCTGTCAATAGATATCAGACATCTGACTATGGTCTCTGTTATATATATCAGATGTTTGTCAATATATATAAGATGTCCGACTCTGGCCTCTATTTAAAAAATATACATTTAGAAAAACGTTTGAATATTATGGACAGACGTCTGTGCTGGGTAATGAGCAAAATCAATGAATAGACATTTGCTTTATCCTAATGGTTGCATCTGTATTTCTTCAAGCAGCTCTTCTTCCTCAATGATAGCTGCCCTTAGACTGAAATAAACATACTAAAGGATGCTACTCTTCAAGAAACCACTTCAAATTCTATAAATATGTAAAGATTCTAAGAAACAATTTACTTGGAATTTTTCGATTCCCATATCTATACTCTTTGCATACTTTATTTTTAAAAGCAATCAATATATTAGTTTTATCACTTCCTAAAAGAAAAAGCTTCACATATACATGCTACTCAAAGGAGATTATAGGAAGATTTGTATTGTGTAGTCAAAAACAGTGTTACTAAGAACACATACTTAGTTGGAAAAGATTTTTGTGTCAAGCCTATTCCTCCGGTTAAGTGACGGCTGCTTACTAGTTAAGGCCGAAGAGGAGCTTCGGGACTAGACGTAGGATGGGTGGTCCAAACCAGTATAAAATCTCTTGTGTGTTTATTTCTTTACTTTTTATTCACTTTACTCTGCTAGTTATAAGTTTTCTATTTATTACACTTGCATATTAGATATAAATATACGATCCATACACACTTTCACGATCGATACCGACCAGGATGCAGGTGGTCCTAGAGCTGTGTTAATAGATGCCATCAACTTAATATTTTAAAGACGATTTGTAAGACATTGGCAACAATGCTGGGCTGAATTTTGGAATACGAAAATGATAGTACTCAAACGAAATCCATAGAACTAGCTAGGCATCATAGAAGATCCAAAGAAGTGGCTGTTGCAAAGATAGGAGAGCCTTGACGTCGTCAAGAAAATCTAGACTGTTTGCAAAGTTAAACAAATGGGACTTCTCCCAACAATCATTTTTTTGATCACTGGCTAGTGAGGAATATATCGCTGATATAGTAAAAATATTAGCAGATGAAAACAGATAGAGAAACAATAAAGAGTGTGATTATACATATAATATAACTCCATTCATAGAAAATATTTTGTGACAGGAATGTCCTAGGAAGTTCATAATGCCTACCATGCCATCGTATAATGGAACAACAGATCCTAAGCAACATTTGCTAAATACGAGTGGCATTTGGATGGTTCCAGACCGATCGATGCACCAAGATGTAGGTGTTTATCTCATTATTTGGATGGAGTGGCTTCGATGTGGTTTATGTTCCTTGCGTCGTATCTACATTTTATGAGCCAGCGAAGAAGTTTATGGAGCAGTTTAGGCCTATTACTACCCATCCGAAAAATGTAATGTCCTTGTCAAATATCAGTAAAGGTCCTAAAGAGACTTAAAATGGATTCTTAAGTAGATTTAATCCTGCTATAATGGAAGTGGATAACCCAAAATATGTTATTATGATAATGGCATTGACTCGGTGGGTACATCTAGATATATACTTTGGTAAATGCTTAAAGATGAAATAAGCATCTCTCATGGAGGATTTTACCAGAAAGGTGACCAATATCTGTGCTTGGAAGAGGAAGATATGGTTGTCGGAATGCCGGTAAGTACCATCGAAGGAGGTCGTGCAAAGTAATGTGGCTAATAAGAAAACAATTAAAAACGCCAGTAATGTTGCAACAAGTCTGGAAAATAATAATAATAGTCAGAGGAAAAGAAATCAAGGCTTAGTTGGTAGAAGAAATGATGCCAAAAAGCATCCAATACATTTAAGATTTAAGGAGTATACTTCTCTAAACAACACTATAGAGAATATATTACTTGCTATGTAAGGAAGGGAAGGAAATAAGAAGCCACCTCGAAAGGAGGCGATAGAAGCTGAACGATGCTCCGGGAAGTATCATTGCTTCCATGACACTTATGGATAAAGTACCAATGACTGTCATCACTTAAGAGATGTGAATGAAGAGTTAATATGAATGAACAAGTCACAGTAGTATGTAAGAGATCCACATCTTAGCAGAAAGGATGTTAGACCTCAGAAATAGAGTGCCTAGAGGGATCAACGTTTGTTGAACGGAGAAGGGGCCAGGCATATGAATGATAAGATGCCATAGGAGAATATATTACTTGCTATGTGGGTTGAATGTAGAAGAGCTGAAATGAGATGAAATGGTATAGAACTTCACCGAATCACATGCCACAGGAGAACTAGTTTTTTCGCTGAAGATGGAGGTTCGGCAAAACAGTTGAGGGTAATGAAAGATGATATTGTTTTTTGTGATAGAGATTCTAACAAGGGTGAAGCGCCAATGCTTAATTCCATGATAATTATAAAGCACTATTGGACCGGCTACTGCACGCTGGTTGGTTATTAATAATGGAAGCTGGATTAACATTCTATTCAAATAGAATTTTGATCACATGAAAATTAGTCTGAAGGATATTAAGCCAAGTAATCTAAGATTTAGGGATTTACCATAGAGGCAAAGTAGCCTATTTGAACTATTGACTATTAGTAGAGTTATATGCAAGAGACCACAAAATTATGCGAATGCAAACTTTTGTTATTGTTGGTGATTTTTCGATGTATAATGCCTTTTTAGGCCGATCGGTCCTTGCTAGTTTAAGAATAGCACTAGCTCCTTACTGCTTTATATTGAAGTTTCCAATAAAGAATAGAATTGGCACTATTCAAGGCGACCAAAGTGCAGGTCGTCAATGCTACGTTGCTGTCTCAAACAGGTGAAGCGATGAGGGAAAGGAAAGGGTGTAGAGAAAACTCTCTGCATCATAACCGTGGATGCATAGTAATTACAGACCAAGCGTTGGCTCGGGAGCCATAACAAATTATTTAAGTCCATGGATCCCAGAAAAGAGCCAGAGGATGCATATGCAGCGTTGGGGAAGCTAACAATCAACATTCCTATCAATACAAATGATCCTACTTAGGTCCTTAAGAATGAATCTCAGTTTAGCGCTAGGTTAAGAAAGGAGTTAATTGGTTTTTTCCAAGCAAATTTGGATATGTTTGCTTGGACACATTTAGATTTGCATGGAATATCACTAGAGATAGCTTGCCATGCATTAAATGTGAATTCGAAATGCCCTCCTATGAAGCAGTGGAAATGCAGTCTTGATTCGAACCAATCCGTTCTGTTAAGAGAATAGGTGGATAGGTTGATGGAAAATGGATTTATCCTTGATGCCTTATACCCTGAATGAGTATCGAATTTTGTGTTGGTAAAGAAGCCAAATGGAAAATGGTGGACATGAAGCCAATGGAAGTTAGAATGTCAAGATGAAGATGTATCGACCTGAAAACTTGGAAGCACACTTAGAAGAGGTAGAGAAATAACTCGGGAAAGTTTAAGAAGAAATGGAGCTAACAACTCAACACCGAGTCATTTGGCTTGGTATTGAATCATTTTCATCCCTCCAATCACCTTCCAATCTTCATACATCTCGTTCCTTACTCCATCCAATCATGATCAAGTTGTTTTCCCTATGTTGGATGACCAAATTCTAAGGATTAAAGAGGGGAAATATAAGAAAGCATGATAATTCGAGTGATGACGGAAAGATCACTAAATCAACCCAAAATTGATGAAAAGAGCATGAAACACATCAACTAAGGGATAGGAGAGCAAAGCAAAGGAGTTAGCCAACTTTCCACTTAAGAAAATAACTTGGCACCGAGTTAAATGACTCAGTACCAAGTTATTCTAAAAGTTGCGTCTGAATTATCTTGTGTGACCTTGGGTTGACTCCTGGAGTCTACTACAAGACGGCATCTAAACCACCACATTTGTTTCCCTATAAATACAAACCATAGTGCAACCAAAATAGAATATTCTCCCAGCTCTTTCTTCTTCACTCTAGATTTGGAATTCCATTGCTCTTCATCATCTTACTCCTTCATAATAGTCCCCAAGGCAGTAACTATAATGACCCATACTTTATGTATCAAAGGATCGTAGAATATTTATACTATTTTTATATGAGGTCGTATGGATCTATTATCTTGGAAAATGACTATTAGGGACATTCCTCACATCCATGATTTTTGGAAATTTTCTATACGACCATTTTTGATCTTGTAAATTTTGTATGGGCTATAACTTTTGATAGGAGTTGAGTTAGGGTCTGAAACTACTTCTATTAGATCCTGATGATGGTTTTCCTTTTCGTAGAGTGATCATTTTAAGAAAATGGACTTACCATTTGAGAGTTATTGTTGTTTGAAGTTTTCTTTGATTTTGAGCAGCTTAAGTGGCTAATTAGGGTCATTAACTTTAAGGCCTATAATCCATTTTGATTTTAGGGTAAGTGGAGGCTGATAAGACCTCATGCCCATCATTTCTCAACTCTAAGTTAGAAATCTCCATTAACCAAAAAAAACCCTTAAACATACTTTAATTAGCCAAATTACATCATAAAGAGGAGATTAGCGTGATTAGCACTTGGGGTTTGATATTTACTATAGGAGGAGTGTTGGATTTTGTGTCTTTTACTGTTCATTTTAGGATTTGGGTCTTGCATGGGAATAAGGTGAGTGATTAGATCTCTTATTTACTAATTAGGTCATTAAACACCCTAAATAATATTTTAAAATTATTTAAAAATACTAAAAGAAATTATACCATATTACAATGTGTACGCAAATTTTAGATGACTTGGACTTAATTTGTAATAATGTATTCTTATGGATCCCTAACATTTATCTTAGATTTAAATTTATTTAAAATGGATATATTTGGATATTTGGCTAATGTTTTGGTTTCTATACGATTGCTTGTCTAATGTTTAAATGGTTGAAAAAAAAGATCGGACAATGAATTAGACTTAAAATTGGTTCTTGGATCGTCGGCAATCCAAGAATTCAAAGTTGTCTAATTAAGGTGTGATCGTTAAAGAGCAACAAAGGAGGCCTCATAAGGTTGCGAACCAAATTTTAGGTTATTTGGAGTTCGTATGGTCAAGGTATGGGCAGTAATGCAGAAGTTGGCTCTTCGATCGGTATGGATCCAAACTTGGATTGGTATGGATCTAAATTTGGGTTGGTATGGATCCAAAATGTTGATCACTGGAGAAATTAAAGCATGTAAGTTTGGAGTATCGGATAGGGATGCGAATTATGGATTGAAACAAAGAGAGTAGTAGGAACAAAGTAGGGCCAACATTGTATGAATTTGGTAAATATGGAATCCATCCACTTGGATCGGTATCGATCCATAGATATTGACCTAGTCAATGCGTGATCCATTGTGAAGCATTGAGAGGTCTGCTAGAGTTTAAATATTAAGTATGGGATCAGTGAGGATCCAAATATGAGCGGTGGGGATTGGATTGATATGGAGCCAAATATGGATTGGTATGGATCCGTGACTTTTATTTCAAACTTGACGAGATCAATATAAAGTGATAAGAAAGTCCCCATAAGCCTACAGTCTAGGTTTCAAGCCATTTGGAGTTCATACACTCGATTTGGGGTCTTTAAAGATGTAAAGTGTTGGATCGATGTAGATCCAAAACATGGATCGATGACTTTGTCCCAAACTAGGGTACATTGTTATAGGGCAAAAGAAAGGTCCCATAGTCCTACATTCCAAGTATCAAGTTGATTGGAGTTAATATGCTCGAATTGTGGTCATTTGAAGATGGATCGATGATGATTACCAATGAGATGACGTGTGATTCGACGATGATTCCATAATGGGAAGTGATGGCTTAGATGATGGATAGTTATAATTCATGAATCAGAGAAGTCAGATTGAAGGAACTATTGGAGGAAGGTTATGGGATGCATGATGACACTATATGACTTATGAGTGTTGTCTAAAGTAGTTCCCAACCACGATGACTTTAAACGGAAGTTGTAAGGACAGTTCTGAGATGAGCTTTGCTGTAGATGACGTGCGTAAAGGGGTCATTGATATTCATAGGTTTCGAAGTGTACTCGTAAAGCATGGATATATGAGCTCACTTGGGATATGATGTGTGCCGTCGATCGATCCATTTACCTTGGACTGTTATGAGATGTACAGTCTAGTTCCTGTCCTTCTTAGTGGTGTGTATTCGAGTACTGAGAAACTGGGACATTAGGTAGTCCTAGACTATATGATGGGGTCTTATGAGTATCATATATCCAACGTACTAAGCGAGTAAATGTGAAGATGGATGATGGATGCCATGTTTGTTTGATTATTTTTATCACCTTATGGATGTCACACAACATAGATATTACCTATGTCGATAACTAGACAACCTTAGTACCTTGATGTATAGCACATCCATGATGACTATCATAGAGTAGAGTATATCCATAGAGGTTCATTAATACCATCATATCAATAATAATGGATTGTCAAAAAATTTGAATACAATAGCAATGATATCTTAAATCATATATGAATTATCATACCATTGAACCCATGTCAACGATAATATACCAACCGGTATAAACCATTGAATCTATAACATATATGAAGCTAATCAAATCATAGCATTGAATAAAAATGAATCAGAGTAACACATAATACCGACAGAGATGGTGGTGGGCTTGGGATTTGAGGTGCTAGTGGCAGCTCGGTACACCATGCGGTGACTTGGAGCGGGCGTTGGGATTGGGAAGTGATTACTTGGGCTTAGAGCGATCAATGAGGTGGCAGCTTAGGGTTGCAACGATGTGATGGGAGAGATGGAGGATTTGCGCTAGCGTCGATGGAGGAGGAGGTGTTAGCAGACGTGGTCGAAGGGGGAGGAGGGGACCGAAGAGGTATTCATGTAGGTTTGTGTTTTAATTTTGGAGTGGGAGAAGTGATAGGGGAGACGACGTCGGCTGGCATATTATGGTTGGGACCGATGCTAAACTAACGCCCACCGACGCCTTGTGAAGGGTGTTGAAAAGGCATCGGTATTTTTGTAGATAGTAAGTTGTTGATGTCATTCCGATGTCCCGTTGATCCCTTTCCTTAAGGTGTCAGAATGACATCGATAAAATAAGGTAGGTAAAAGTTGCATTTTCTAATAGTGATGATTCGATGAATATTTTTTTAAGAGAGATGTATGATCCTCTAAAGTAGGCGAGAGCACACATGTAAATATATTTCACCAAAAATAAAGGAGTTGCCAACATGTCTAGTAGGTAACAATATCATAACATATAAAAAAGAAAAAGTCTAAGATAGCAATTCAACTACCGAAGGTAACTTCTCAAATGAGCTCCGACAATGTCACGCCCATTACACTTCAGTATTGAACTCCGGCAAGGCCACTGCTCAATATGAAGTGTTAGAAGTATCCATAATAAGCCATGGTGCATCCAAATGCATAAGTGAGATCAAAAAGCAGCTCCACTAGTGAATGAACGCTCATAACTAGCTCTAACAATCCGGATCCAACATATAAAATCTCTCTTACCAACAAACTTGCAGACAAGAACCTGCAACCTTGTAAACAGTAACCCCGCAATCCTGCAAATTGTAATCCTACATCATCTTCCACCCAAACCTATGCCTGTAGAAAAAGTAAAAAAAATTAGAATAATACAATATATATATATATATATATATGTATGTATGTATGTATATAAATAAAATTTATAAACATATATATGCATTGATTACAAATTATAAAAACTAGAGCTTATACTATATAGCATCATCGAACATATAATACATGCAAGACAAATAAAAAGTCAATCTCAATAAGCGACATCTTAATTTTCTTCTATGTAATGAGACAGTGGACATGAACTCAAAAATCTTTTATTTGTCTGAAATATAAATTTTTATACTTATATATTTAAAATAACAACATAAAATAATACAACGGCTATGTTCCTGTGATCAAAAGTACATTAGAATAATCCATAAAATAATCTTCTGAATTTGAATAATGCTAATGCTAAAGTTATTATTTTTAATAATATTTATCTTTATTTTAAGTAAACCAATGATTTTTATAACCTTATTAATGTTTTTTTGAGAAAAATGTGTGATCCTCTACGTGTAGAGGAGAGCACACATGTGAATATATATAAATGACACGAATAAGGAGCTACCAACATGCTTGGCAGGTAACAAAAAAAAAATACAAAAGACTAATCTCGGAACCCCTAAGATGGAAACTGGCTAGGACACCACCCTTCGAATCTCGATATTAAGATGCTATACGAGAAAAAAAGACAAAAGGGAAAAAACATAAAACTCATTGGGGACTCAAACTAAAAAGAAAGGCAAAAAAAACTGAATTAACAGAAGCCGAAAAAGCAACAGCTCCGAAGAGGGTATGCTGACTAGAGAAGCTACATTGATGGCTCTGATCAAGAAGAAGTAGTGTCAACTGGAGAATAAATCATCCTATGGCCTCTCTACAATCTGATATCCAGCAACCTGGAGACAGGAGCCACCTGAAAAAAGAACCTGAAATCGTGTCTCCCCAACCTGTACCTGGAACATGACTAGGGAAAGCATTAGAATGAAACATATATATGTATATTTAAATAGTAAATATACATATATATGTATATAAAGGAATGAAGTGAAAGCCTAGTTAAGGCTATCAGGGGAGAGTAGAAATTGAGGCCGATCTGATCTAATCATCTTTTATCAAAGTAAGCTATGATTAAGATTGAGATCATCCATTAAACTAGGAAAATTATTAGTGATACTGTTATTAGTGCTATAAAACTCATTGTTATGTTTAAAAAAAGTTAATATTATAACTAATTTTGTTAAGATACCATTTGAAATGAATATTGTGAGCTAATTTATATTTGGGATTAGAAATCCAGTTGAAACAAAATGTAGAAATAGAAAAAATCAATTTGTTAAAGTGACTGTTATGATTATTAAAAATTCTTTGATTTCTATCAAACCAAATAAACCTTATTAATGTAAAATCAAAAATATGTTCCATAGATATATTTTCAGTTTTCATACATGTAGAAGGTGTAATCTAATTTTGGAATATAAAGTTATGAAGTAAATTACGTAATTTTTTAATAATATACTCTTGGTATACAATTATAGCATTTTCACTTTATGAATTAAATAAGGAAAAAGTTTCCATTTCAAGGAGAGCTTATGTTAGATAAAACTTAACATAAATAATTTATTTGTATAAACCAAAAGGATATCATTGTACTATTAAAAATTTCATAATAAGCTTAAATATTTAAAATTAATTTTATCATTAGCAAATATTAATTATTCTACTTAGTAAGATTGTAGAATAAGAAGTATATAGTTCAAAATGTCAAACACCACGACTTAGTGGTTAGGCACTTCGATTTTGGTTCGAGATGTAATAAGTTCGAAACTGCAGACTATATTTGTAATGTTTACTATTGATGATTAACCTTATATATTTCACTAAGTCTTGCTCTTCCTTTAACTATTTGGTGTCATCGCATGAATATTATACATAAAATAAAGTAATAAAAATGTAAATAAGCATGCACACACATTTTATTTTTCGAAATGCATGGAGAATAAAGTCAGGTGCATATTAATTGGTAAATAATGACAACTATTATACCTAAATTTAAATTACTAATAGTTTTCATAGTATTGAATTGGTGTATATTGTTTTGGTAGATAAGATGCTATATTCGTTCATGTTAAAAGTTGTTTAGGGTTGAACATTACTTAGAAGTTGTCATTCATTTCTTTCTTTTCTTATAATTATCGACCTTAGATCTACCTAAAAGAGAATGATGTTCCAATATTTCCTTGGTAACAACCACCTCAATTTGCATATACAATAATATCAACATATTTCATTATTTCTACAATACATATACAATCAACAAAACCATTCAAACGAGAGAAATAATTTCATAGGTCAATTTAATATCTGGTTAACTGCCTTGATATTTTCTAGTCTATGAAAATATATAAAATGAATATTAATAAGGGTAAAGTTATGATTATAAAATAAAATGAATCGATCTTAAACATATATATTACAAAACAATTCATCTATCTTGTTATTACCAAGCTCAACAGTAGTAACTTAAGTAGCAATTTGGGCCCAGTTGGCGGCCATAATCACATTTCTGTACACTAAATAAACTAAAATAATAATACAATCGCTCAAATATAAGTAAGCATATGATTAAATTCAATAATGTTAGAACCATGGTATCTTGTGTTGAAAATTTTGGATCCATCCGCACAACTCTCCATTCAGGCAACATAGAGTTTGGTCGATAATTTTTAACAAAATGAATTCTTTATTGTTGTCACGGTCCAAATTCCAGCGTTCGAAAATCGACATCCGTACTCCACTTGTACTTGAATGCCGCAGATTCAATCGTTGAAATTTGCCGGAGCTTATAACACATCAAGTATAACAACACAGCGGAAGAAAAGAATGAATATCATTGATATAAGATATTCTATACAACAATGATACAATATGAATCAATATCAGAGATACAAGATAATAATGCTACAACGGAATAACAATATGATATAGCAGCGGAACCAAAAAAAATCCAAACAACAACAGTAACTCTAACTCCAAAGCACCCAAAGAAAAAACTCCAAACCACTAGCTCGAACCACCATCAAGCTGCACCAAGCTCAGCAAGGTCAGTCCATGAATCCAAAGACTCCAATATCCAGGATCTCCAAAGAACTACAAAGAGAAAGCTGAAAGCTACTGGATCGATATCTATATCTACTATCTGAAAAACCCAACTCTAGACTGCCCGTGTGGAAAATTATGGGCACCCAGAGTTTAGGAAAGGAACAATAAACTCCAGGTCAGTCGTGGGACTGGTGTGAGCAACAAAAATAGTTTTATCTTTAAAACTAACAAAAGAAATTTTAATTTGAAAACTGCAATGCTTTTTGGAAAATGAAACTACCATAAGGCCTACCGCCACACACACAATGTAAACGCAGACTTGGAGGAGATTTCTCCTTATGACAGTCAAATATGCTTGATACGTGAAAACCATTTGATATTATTAGTGCATAGTAGAAAACATTTTGAAAGTATAATATTAATCTTAGCCAGCATACGTACCATTATAGTATGCCTACTATAGCTACCATGTTAAATGGCAGGTTCTACAACTAAAATTGTACAAGGCGCGTATTGGTAATTGGATTTCCAACAAATGGTCAGGACAAGGAACTTCCCATTGCCACATGGGTACGCCACTGGAGGGACGTCCCGAGAACCTAACCTGATCTCTGCCAACACAAGGCCGGGTTACCTCTGTAACTAGGTTACTACTGGCACGAGTATGCAATCCCTCGGTCGTAACCAACCTTTATCCCGGGATTCACCAACAACCACAAAGTAATAAATTTGCAGCTACCACATAGGTTAAGTATCTGGGCTCCATACCATGATACCACCTCTATCCAGAAGGAAATGAACATACCCTTAGGGGGCGCTATCCCCAAATAACCTTGCTGCATTTTTCCTGTTTCGACCATTCCGGGTTGTGAGGTTCGATGAAGTCTCGTCCACAAAGCTATGCTTTTCACAAAAGCCATGCTTTGATCAACAAATGATCAACAACACTTCGTATGCCACATTACCAACTTTTGGAATGTATCACTAGCAACCATTAACTACATAACCTCTTAGCTCGTATGTCTCAGAGAAGGGTGTTAAGCTAAGAGAATAAATCTCCGCCACCAAATAGAAATGTATTTGATAGAAACCAGCTTTACATCTCAAAGTGTAACGTCAGACACACATCCATACAAGTCCGTTCCGGGTTCGAACAGAACCGAAGGCACTTTCGAAGAAGCCCTTGCAAATCCGAATAATCTCTAGTCACGTTCGGACTTTCTATCACAATGGGTGCTCAAATCTCTATATCGGGGATCAGCCGATGCAGAGACATTCGACGAGAAATCCTTTCGTTTTCGAGAATAACCGGTCTTCACCACCGGTCTTCAATTGCTATCCATAACATTGTATCATTATTCGGAATGGGTTATACGACACAAAGGTCCTCTCCCGGCTAAACCGAATAATGAGCGTAATATTTAAAAACATATGAATATGGGATCTCAGTTAAGTCACAACTAAAAATCCAAAACTTTTCATCCAAATGGTTAAAACCAATTACCATTTCAAATCGTTTAAACAAGAAGATTTGTTTCACAAAGTTCACTCGGTTCACAAAGATCCATTCATGGATTTCAAAACAATTTCCATTTCAATTGGATTAACTCGTTAAATCTTTAAATCAAGATTTAACTTATAGCTTTCAAAATTCGTTTCCAAAGATTCATTCATAGCCTTTCAAAACATTTCAATTCCATTTCAAACTTGAAACCTTTCAACATAATTTGGAAATCCTTTCTTTAAATGAAAACTATTATTATTTGAAAACAAATAGGTTTCGTTTTTGGGAAAAACTGATTACAATTACATCAGTTAAAACCATTCAAGTATAAAACTTGGATTTAAATTTAAATTTCCCAAACCATACTTTTAAACGGTGAAAAACCCATACAAACATCTTTATAACTTGTAAAATCTTTTAGATCAAAATTTCTAATTTTTTGAATTCAATTTCAAATATTGAATTCAAATTTAAACAAATTATTTAAATTTCAAGTTTTATTAAGTTATTTAAAATAACTTTTTTTTTGAAAACTATTTCAAGAGCTTTCAATTTAAATTTCAAAACTATTTTGGATTCAAGAATTCAATCTTTAAAATTGATAAAAATCTGTCACTTAACCGATTTCCTCGTGAAACCCATATTTGTATGTGTAGGGTGTAGTCCAGGGGTTTTACACAAAATAGTGCAACATCATTCAATCATCACAGATTCAAATACAGAAATATGGTTGATAAGCGGTATAAGCTATAACGCTTATCTCTCATACACAGATATATATATATATATATATATATATATATATATATATATATATATCACAGATAATTAATTACATTCATCCCAGATAAATGAATTACAATTACGACACAAATCAGGATATATTATAAAGCATTACATATCAGGGATATCAAACAATTCAACACCCAATATAATCCAAACGTCCATAAGTAGGACTAATTAAATTATCTGATTTATTTAAATCAGATAAATTTCTTTGAATAAATTTGCTAGTCCTGGTAAATTAGTAATAAATTAATTACAAAACATTTAATAACTTACCCTTTAATTAATCATTAATTAACTCATAATGAATAATTTATCCTTAATTAATTAGTTTTAATTAATTATAATGAGCAATTAATTTCCTAATTTCTTCCCTGAGGTAATTACACTTACAAAATTTCATAAATGATTATCATTGATTAATTAATCTAATTAATTGTTCAAATTAATCACATTGATTAATTTATTAAATAATCTTAGTTAATGACCTTCATTAACTATTAACAATTCTTTAATTACTTTGCTAAAGAAATTTGCTTATATTAATCATTATTGATTAACCATTAAGACTCATTAATTAATCTTAATTTTTGAATTAATTAAGTGTCAACTGTAACTTAATGAATTCTTAATTATAATTTAATTATTCCTTAATTAAATTAACTTAACTTTAGTTAATAAATTTTAAACTTAAAATTACAAAGGTAATTAACACAAAACGTTAATTATTCCATTCTCGTTTACTTAATAATTAATGTATATAAATCATTATTACTTAAGGTAGACTCATTTTTATTAACAATTTAATTATCACTTATAAATATGTTTGGAAACAGTCATTTCCAAATTTACATTTAAAACTTTGATTTAAAAAATCCAAATTTCCTTTTAAAACTTAAATTTTTAAAAGTTTATTTGAATCTAAATCCATACTAGATTTAAACTTTATTTAAATCTAACTCATTATGTAAATTTCATTTAAATTTGTTTTAAATTCAAATTTCGATCAGGTTTACAAAAACCTGAAACCTGTCATAATTAACCCGAGGCAAAGTTAAAATTCTTCGAGCCATTTCCTCTCATGCTTTGAGTCAAGTGCCGGGATAACTCGAGCTCAACCCGAGTGCATTTCCTACCCAAAATCCAAAGTTCAACAGAACTTCAAAATGCACGGTGCACATGCACCGTGACTCTGGCCATCTCCGGCCACCACCCATGTCTTCAACACATCCACGACCATCACCTGACACCATCACGGCCTTCCAAATCCACCACAAAAGCTCGAAATCGAATCGAGCTTGCACGCCAAACCTGGAACTGGTAACAGGAAATACCACCAAGCCTGTCAACGCACCATTCTCGACGCCTCAACCACCGGAGGTGCTGAAATTCTAGTCACGACCTCGTCAACTCACCAGCTTTCATCCCCCAAAAGCACGCGACACTTGATCAGTCAAGGGAAAAGAACAAATCAAAATACTCAACCCAGTAAAAACTAGGGTTACAGACCCAAATCCACTTCGCTCTCCTCCAAAATGGTTTGATTAATCTTCTTGGAATTTTTCCCTTAATCTACGATCATTCAACTATCTCCAGTGATGATCGCATCCACCATGGCCACTTAGATCACCAGAAAACCCCCAATTTCTATTTTCTGGTCAAACCAGAAATGTACAACTATCCCATTATTAAATTTTATAAATTCAGTTCTAAAAATCATGGTTTGGTTCAAGGATTCAATCTATGTTTCTGAGTTTATGAATTAAGATGTTTGAATTTTTCACTTTATACAAATTTTCGCTCTGTTGTTTTATTCCCAGGGCCATTACTAAATTGTTTAACTTACATGAATTTTTAAAACCTACTTTATGATCAAATAAACAAGTTTTGTTTGACACTTAAATCATAATGGTGACTAGATCCACAGGTAATGATTTTTTTTATCAAAATTTTTGAGCCTGGCAACCATAACAAGATAACACTAATACATGCATTCACCTATACATTCACATATTCACAGACAATGTACTTATATATTCACACAACATACATACATACATATATATATCTTCAGATATAAATCATGTAACAAAATCCTACTTAAGTTTTAAATAAAGAAGGTTTACTCACATGAGAGGTTTTAGGCAGAGACAAAGAACAGAGAAGGTTGAAAACTGAATTGTTTGACCAGAACTTAATTTCAATTCTTACTGTAAATTTTAATTTTCTGAATATTTTCTTAATATTTTCGTTTAAACCTATTTTAAAAGGTGATGTTATATACCTACAAACATTTGTATTCATGGAACAGTGTCTAAACTATGTAGGAAGGAAACAAAAGTGTTACTCTTCTGTTTTCAGATTTTCCCACATGCAAACATATGTCACACAATATTCAATATTTGATCACATGCAACATAGATAAATATGGATTCAAAGTTTGCTCACCAACATTTCAATGTATCAACAAAAGTAGGCTTTAAAGAGGAAGTTGCTCACCAATTTTATGAAGGCAGAGGATATTGATCAGATTTGTGCCTGGAAATGCTCTGATTTATAATTTGTTTCGATTTGCTTTTGAATCCATAGCTTAAATTGTTTGTTCTAGGTTTCAACTTGCTTCTTTTGCTTCAGATTTCAGGTTGAAGTATGAACTTGCCGAGATGAATTTGCACATGCTTTGATTTTTCTTTGTTTTATACTGCTTTCAGATTTTTATTTCCAGGTTGTGTAGATTTGCTTTGAGATGATCTTGGAATTTGCTTCTAGCTTTGATTTCAGGTTTTAGAATTTGTTCATGTTTTAATCAGCTTGCTTGAGGAAGTATTCAGGTTTCCATTTGATCTTAAGCATTTTGATTAAATTTTTCTCATGAAAGAAAATAGGCCTGTTTTATTTTTTTTTGTGCGTTATTTTACATTTTAATTTAAAAGAAAATAAATTTGAATGCCTCTTGTTGTCATTACTAACACATGTAATACTACTTATCTCCTTATTTTACAAATGTCAATGTGATTTAATATTGTGTTTAAACCCTTAACTTAAATTAATTTATATGTTTCTGCACGCACTAATGCTCGATTCCGTCTCCCTCTTCTTGGTTGTTTCTTCTTCGTTCCTTTCCAACGCCTTTCTCTCCCGCCGCTCTTTCCTTTCCTATGCATAGCCTTTCCCCTCGTCTTCCTAACCGCCCCGATGCTCCACTCTCTTCGCTCTCAGCAACTAGATCTGGAAGAGTTTTCAAGCATTCTGTGCCGTTGCCTCCTTTGCTTACTGATGACGAGTATCCTCCTCTGCCTTTGATGAAGACTACGCTACTTGCTCCTGTTGTTTGCCCTGGCTTGCAACCTGTCGTTAGCCCTGGTGTGCATCCTGTGTTGGGGTCTGTTGATGTTCATGTTTCATGCGATTCTGTGCCTTTGGGTGCGAATGTTGACGTTGCAGTTTGTGGTGATAATGATGTTGACTTAGGAATTGTTTCTGTTGCTAATGGTGGTGTCTCTGTGGTGATGGGTGGTGAGTCAATGCATAATACTTCTGATGATATTTTTTGTAGTACTCGATGCACCTCTGTTGTTCGACAGAATGCACATGAGAAAGATGTTCCCAGTATTGCTGTGTTGAGTTCTGGTGGAACTATGAATGCAGCCTCTCCCCCTCTTGCAACCTCTGCTGGTCTAGTGGGTTGTTCTGCTGCCCCTTCCTCTATTACTTCCAAACCTTGGTCTTCACTTTTTACATCGTTACCCCGTAATGCGGGTGTTTACGAACCAGTCGAGTTTGATATCGTTGAGGAAAATGGAGTGATGATCCCTCCTCCAATTGTAATGCAAGCTGGTATCGACTTTTGGTCAGAATATTTGGTTGGTTTCTTCTTGGACCCTAAACAACGCCTTCTTGACGCGTCCGCTGTTTGTCGTAAGGCCTGGAGGCTGCGTGGTAACTTACGCGTTAAGTTGGTTGACTCCATGTACTTCTTATTGTTCTCCTCCCCTGAGGATCGCAGTCGTGTACTTGAAGCTGAGCCTTCCTTTTTCGATGGGAAACCATTTATTATTACTCCCTGGTCTCCAACTGTTGCAAGTGCCCGTGAGCAAGTTCTCTCTATCCCTGTTTGGGTATATTTTTCTCATATTCCATCTGCTCTCCAATCGCTGCTTGGTTTGAACTGGATCGCTTGCAATGTTGGTAAATTAAAATGTTTTGATTCTAATACTGTTGCGCGTGATAAGCTTGTGTACGCTAAAGCTCTGATAGAGATATCTCCTTTTAAGCCTCTTCCATCCTCCATTCCTGTCCAACTTGCTGTGGGCCACGTGGTGGATGTCCGTGTTCGATATGGATGGGTCCCTGACATTTGTACCATCTGTCACTCTTTTGGCCATTTGGATACTTCATGCTTGCATTCAGCTGTTTCCCCTGCACCACCTAAGATCCCTCTTCCACGGCCTCCGCTCAGGATATGGGTACCCAAAGTCCCGGTTCCCCCACCTGATCCTTTTTCTGACCCTGATCCGCCGCCTACTCATGCTCGCCCTTCAGCTTCTGTTCCTGGTGATTTTACTTCTGATGCCCTTGTTGTGCCTGATCCTTCTCTGCCTCATGTTGTTTGGGCTGAGACTGAGAGTTGTTGGGTTGATCTTCGATCTGACATGCGATTCAACCCGGTGGATAAATCTTATTTTAGATATGTTTCTGACAATCCATTGGACGATCGATGCCTTTATTATAGTCCTTCTGGTGACTCCTTGGTTCTTGACTTGGACGGTTCGTATGCTGGGGTTAATTCCGTCGTGTTAGCTGATTCATCTTGGGATCGATCTTTTATTTACTCTTCTGATGCTGTGATTTATGATCCTTCTCTTGCAGTTCTGTTTCGCCCTTACTTTGGTCTACTTGGGAATGTTTCTTCCCAGGTCGATGATGTTGCTGGTGTCTCTTTCTCTTCGGAGCAGTCGTAGTCTAGTTAGTTACTTTAGTAGTTGTGACTGGCTGTCACACTCCTGTGCTGTATTTTATTCTTTCTTTTTCTAGTAGTTAAGGTGCCTCTACCTTACTCCTGTACTTCAAATTTTATTACGTTCGTAATAAAAGTGGACGGCCCACTATAAAACCGGCTGGCCTTGCCAAAAAAAAAAAAAAAAAAAAAAAAAATTTATACCTTTTGTTTTTAATCCTTATTTTATTTTTATTTACAAATCATGTTTATTTTCAAAAGATAATTTTAACTACTTATACTTATATATCCTTTCACATCAAAATGCATATTTACAAAAATTAAGAAACAAATTTTTTATTAATTTTAAATATATAGAAATTTTAAATTCAAGATATTTACTAAATTTCAAAATCACACTTTGTTTTGTACTTATACAATTGATAGAAAATGGTTTGAAATTAAATTATACATTACTAATAAAGATTTATAAGTTAGTAAATACAATTTTTATTTTCAATACATTTATATTTTTTTAACTTAAGATAAAATTATTTCAAATATAAATTTCTTTAAGTCTAATTAAATTTCAATATATTAACATTTGAATTTCAAATTCAAATCTCAAATTATAATCTATTTATAAAACATTCACTTTTGAATTCCAAATCATTAATCTTTATTTATTTTAAAGATAAAAACATTTTTTTTCTTATTAATGAATCAAGTTATCAATTTGTTGAATTTTCAAATCGATTCCTTTATTTACAATCTTTATATATATTTATTCAAAATATTTATTTCAGAATTTCCAATTAAAAAATTCTATTTAAAAATCATATTTACATTCATTTACATTAATAAACAAACAAATATTTATTAAATTTTTGGAAAACACCAGTTTAAATCATAATTAAATTCTAAAAATTAAATTTATTTACAATTTCAATTTGATTTAAAAACAGGAATGTAATTTCTTAATATTTTCGTTTAAATCTATTTTAAAAGGTGATGTTATATACCTACAAACATTTGTATTCATATAAAAGTGTCTAAACTGTGTAGGAAGGAAACATAAGTGTTACTCTTTTATTTTCAGATTTTCCCACATGCAAACATATGTCACACAACATTCAATATTTGATCACATGCAACATAGATATATATGGATTCAAAGTTTGCTCACAAACATTTCAATGTATCAACAAAATTAGGCTTTAAAGAGGAAGTTGCTCAGCAATTTTATGAAGGCAGAGGATATTGATCAGTTTTGTTCCTGGAAATGATCTGATTTATAATTTGTTTTGATTTTCTTTTGAATCCATAGCTTAAATTGTTTGTTCCGGGTTTTAACTTGCTTTTTTTGCTTTAGATTTTAGGTTGATGTTTGAACTTGCTGAGATGAATTTGCACATGCTTTGATTTTGCTTTGTTTTATACTACTTTCAGATTTTTATTTCAAGGTTTTGTAGATTTGCTTTGAGATGATCTTGGAATTTGCTTCTAGCTTTGATTTTAGGTTTTAGAATTTGTTCATGTTTTGATCACCTTGCTTGAGGAAGTATTCAGGTTTCCATTTGATCTTAAGCATTTTGATTAAATTTTTCTCATGAAAGAAAATAGGCCTGTTTTCCTTTTTTTTATATGTTATTTTACATTTTAATTTAAAAGAAAATAAATTTGAATGCCACTTGTTGTCATTACTAACACATGTAATACTACTTATCTCCTTATTTTACAAATGTCAATGTGATTTAATATTATGTTTAAACCCTTAACTTAAATTAATTTATACCTTTTGTTTTTAATCCTTATTTTATTTTTATTACAAATCATGTTTTTTTTCAAAAGATAATTTTAACCACTTATACTTATATATCCTTTCACATCAAAATGCATATTTACAAAAATTAAGAAACAAAATTTTTATTAGTTTTAAATATATAGAAATTTTAAATTCAAGATATTTATTAAATTTCAAAATCACATTTTGTTTTGTACTTACACAATTTAAAGAAAAATGGTTTGAAATTAAATTATACATTACTAATAAAGATTTATAAGTTAGTAAATACAATTTTTATTTTAAATACATTTATATTTTTTTAACTTAAGATATTAAACTTATTTCAAAATAAATTTCTTTAAGTCTAATTAAACTTCAATATATTAACATTTGAATTTCAAATTCAAATCTCAAACTATAATCTATTTATAAAACATTCACTTTTAAATTCCAAATCATTAATCTTTATTTATTTTAAAGATAAAAACATTTTTTCTTCTTATTAATGAATCAAGTTATCAATTTGTTGAATTTTCAAATCGATTCCTTTATTTACAATCTTTATATAAATTTATTCAAAATATTTATTTCAGAATTTCCAATTAAAAAATTCTATTTAAAAATCATATTTACATTCATTTACATTAATAAACAAACAAATATTTATTAAATTTTTGGAAAACACCAGTTTAAATCATAATTAAATTCCAAAAATTAAATTTATTTCCAATTTCAATTTGATTTATAAACGGGAATGTTACAATTGTTACATGCAACCAAACTTATATGGACAACCAGTCCATCTCTATTATTTTTCACGATGTGGGACTACTATTTTCAATATGCACTCATTACCCACGTTTAATGCAGGACACCCTAACAAATCTTTACCTTAGCTTGCATCTTTTTATGTGTTTTCTGCAACATCAACGTAAATGTCTACACTATAACAACCCATCTAGGAACAGGCCCAAATTTTGATCTAGTAAAGGCCCATTGAAACTTAGATCCATTCTAAGGTTGGCTATAGGTTGGAAAAAGAAGTAACAGTATAGAGCAATAACTATTCTCATAGAACTCACGGTGGATGGAATAAAATATAATAGCAAATTTTACCCATTTATTTCAAAACCATTTGAAATGTCATAGTACTAACATCATCAAACTGTCAAGTAAAATCCGTTAAATCATTTATCCAAAATATATGGGTATATCATAAAAGATAATAATAACTACCACAAGCTTAAGCCGCTCCATCTTCAAGCATCGTCACCATCATCGCTTCGTCCTTCACATATGTTGTAATGAGGAGAGATTCAGAACAACAAATGTCTTATGAATGAAAATGTCGAGTCTTACCATTTCAGTATTTGGATGGTATGTTTTAAAATAAGAATATGCCTTGCGTATGTGAAACCATGTAATACTTCTTATAAGGAAAGGAGGCGAGTCCACAATCAACCACTTAATAACTTCCATTTCCAAAGCAGGTTTCTAAATCCTATAACTCAAATCTAACGTCATAAATTTCTAACAATCCAAGAGATAGTTCGCAAGCTGCTTAATACCTTTTATTGGAAAATAGGTAGACTTGGGCCATTTAAGACCACAATTAAGGTAGATCCCATCATTTAGTACCTATTCCCAAGGTGGACCCCTCAAAGGTGACTATCTAGCTGACATCGCATGGAATCTCCTAAGCCACTTAATACTTCTTTATGGAAAGGAGGACCCTAAATCAATCATTTAATTCCTTATCCCAAAGCGTACCCTTGTCAAGATACCATCTATCATGCCTAATAACTTGCCCCTTGGTCATTTAATACTTTATTTGTGGAAAAGAGGCGGGAATTCAAACAACCACTTAATACCTTAAGATCCCAAAGCAGGCCCTTCGTATTATGGTCCATACTCATAATGATGTCTTAAATTAGTCTGACTATTCATAGAAATTGGTGAGCCAGATTAGTTAGGCATATTTACCTTACAAGATCTAGGACTAACCTCACATCATCATAAATATTTATAATAGGAGATGTTTCACATCAGTAGGAATGCACACAACTGCTGGTATCCTAAAAGTGAAAGCCAGCTTCCATCATGCAACCTAATTGACCTTGCATGTAACGACCCGTATTTTTACGGATCGAAGGATCGTAGAATTGTTGTTATTAGGTCGTTAGTGTTGCGTAAGTCATTCTGAGTCTAAGTCGTATGTTAGTTTAGGTCGGCCGAGCAACCCAAGTCATGTGAACGACTTAGAGAAGTTAGTGGTAGTGGTTGCCGATTAACGGCTTAAGGTGTTTGCCGACCTATTAAAGTAAGCGACTTAAGAGATTGGCCGATTTAAAAAGTGAACGACCTATAGGATTTGACTGATCTAAAAGATTTGACCGACTTAAGGGATGAGACCGACCTATAGGGGTGACCGACCTATAGTAGTGACCGACCTATAGGGGGTGAGTGACCTATAGGAACTGACCGACCTAAGGAATTGACCGATCTAATATCCAACGACCTAGTGGTTAGATCTGTGTGTTGAGATAGGTCGTGAACGAGTTAAGGTTAGGTCGGCTATGTCGTGTTATAGTTAGGTCGTTCGAGCGACTTAAGGTAATAGGTTAAGTCATTGGGTCGGCTATGTAGTTAGGTCGCTAGGTCGTCTCTTGTGTTAGGTCGGCAGTGTAGTTAGGTCGGTAGGTCATCTCCTGTGTTCAGTTGCTGAGTCGTTAGGTCGTGTCTAAGTTAGGTCGCGTAGAGGCTTGAGTCGGTAGGCCGTGGGGATGATGAGTCGTAAGTCGTGGGGTCTTGTTAAGTCGTGACCGACTTAAGGGGGGCGAACGACTTAAGGGTTTGGCCTATAAATACACGGCGTTATCTCACTTTTTGGAATCCGGATTTTGAAGCGACGAAGTGCTGCCATTTTGAGAGCTCGAGTGCTACACTTCTTCACTTCTTTTCTCCACTTTAATCTTGTGCTTCCATCCATCTAAATCGAGGATCCAAGAGCCAAAGTTGAAGATCTACATCCATCGAAGAGAGATTTCATCGTTTAAAGGGAAATCTTGTCGGATCCTTTGCTGTCCAGATCTGAAGTTAGTTGCTTTTGAAGCGTTTAGGTGATTCGGTGAGTGGTGGTTATCTCTCACACGGACCCAAAGGAGTATATTGGATCGGTGGCTTGTTTGTGTGTTAAAGATAGTGATTTCATGCATTTTCCTTAAGTCTGGATGTAGATCCATCGTTCATAAAGTTTTGATATCCATTTTACTACATGTTAACCTATGCTAGTTCATTCACCAAGATATTACTTAGAATTCATGCTTGTTAGATTTGGACTCTTTATTTACGAAATTGCCATTATTGTTATAACTGTTTATTTAGATCTTGTTTGAATGATTGATTACTTGGATTAATGATTGATTTAATTGATTAGTTGATTAGTGATTGAATTTGAACAAGTATGGTCGGAGATGATTCAAAAGCTAAGTGGAAAGGCTCTTGAATAAGGAAAGCTGCTCATAGCATATGAAGCGGATGATAAAGCTCATATGGATAGATTTGATGATGATGTTGAGATGGGACTTTGCAATGATGCGATGAGGCAAAGCATGATGTTGAGATAGGACTTTGCTATGATGCGACGAAGCAAAGCATGATGTGAGATAGCCTTGGTTTAATCCAGACGGGATCATCCCAAGCATGTTGATAACTCGGTGATATGGTTCGAGTTCGTTGATAATGGTTAGCTCAAGAGGCGCTTGAGCTAGTATGAGAATAGTCGTCAAGGAGGATGACTAGAAGGCTGAGATCTCATCGTTGTTGAAGGTTCTAGCAGGCTCAAAGCAAGAGTACGCTGGGCAGATTCGATAGTCCCAATCGACTAATAGTTGATGGTCGAGTACTCTGGGCAGATTCGATAGTCCTAGGCACGGGTCACGACGACGTGCGGAGTTCTGTCTAGAACCGGGTTTACCATTAGCCCTTGACGGACGGATGAAAGAATGAGCCGGTCATTCAGTTAACGGTGATATCGAGGCAATGATAACAGTGATAGCCAGAGTCATGGATGTTTGGATGCTTTAGTTGTATCGTCACTCGGTCTCAAGAGCGATGTTTTGTGGGTGCTTATCTGATCTTGGTTTAGGCCTTGGGAGTTTGTGCTTGGAAAACATCGACCTTGACTCGAGTGATAATTGTTTTACTTTAAATGTCTGCTTTGCTATGTCTATTTCTGCTTAGTGGGTCTGGGGGCTATCACTGTAGAAAGAGGTGGAGTGGGAGGGTTGGATTCCTATTCCTTTTTCCCTTATGCTGTTTTGGTATGTTGTTAGTTAATTTACCGCTCACTAAGACTGTTGTCTGACTTAAGGTTTTATGTTCAACTCTTATTACCTTGGGCTATTCATCCATTTTGGGATGGGCAGACTAGGTAGCAGGTGACAAGTGCTATTCTTAGTGACCAACGCTGTTGATGACGAAGACGAGCTGGAGGCTTTTGCATATTGTTTTCTTACTATATGTACTGGATGTTCCGCTGCTTGTATGATTCTCTGAGTGTTATGTAGTGAGGCTTGATGTATTGTCTATTCAGATGTTTGTATCAAATTGTTTTGTAGTGTATTGATGAGATTCTATTTAGTGAAGCTTCACTATATATATTTCTCTATTGTATTTTATCCCTGCGCTGTGAGTAATACGATAGAGTTTATTGTGTTTACCTTACCTTGATGATCGTCCATGGCTGTCGGGCACGTCTTTCAGCGCACTATCTCCTTGTTTAAGTGCAGGAGTCATGGGCGGTCGTCACATTGCACCTCTATGACTTAGCCAAAATTTAAGTACTCTCCATGTATAATAATCAACTCTCCATTTCATAATTAAAGCCTTATAAAGAATCTTCTTTATATTGCCTTAAAATAATAATCACCTTCCTAAGGGGGAATAATTGAAATTACTACCTAACTAACTATGCCATTATATGCCATGATTATACATCTATTACACTAAAAGAAATAAATATATATACACATGTACTAACTTCTAAGCACGCGGTTCATATGCCCTAAACTAGTGATAAATGTCAATTCTTTTAACCATAATACTAATACAAGTACTTTTTCTTCAGATTTCCAAGATTTCAATATCCATAGCAAGGATTAAATATTCATATCCTAAACTACAATAAATAGACATGCAAATAGATAGAAATCTAATTTATTACATCTGTAACAGCCCGCAAATTCGTACCCCTTGAGTCAACACTATTCTACAACACTCAACTCAAGTTGTACAGAAATACGAACCATTTGGGTTAAAGAAGAAGAGGTAGAAGAAGAAAATAGAAAACAACAACAGAATCTAACCATCGTAGCGGAATAAAATATAATAGGTAATGAATAATTTTACTCAAAAATCAAATATCTCTGTTTATATATTACATCATCAGAATACATCAATCACAGCTCAACATCAATATCATACAATGGATACACAACAACTCAAGGTACACAACAACTCAAACACAGCGGAATAAATATATATATAAATATATATGTAAACAAGTACGGAAGTACGTATCATCATCTTGCTCGTCTCCTGAGCTCCACAGCATCATATCCTGTATCCTATAATACTCGGTCTGACCCGAGTATTACATTTAAATGACACCCGAGTCAGTCTGCAATACCAGCGTGACAAAATCACACCCAATTGATTATTAAAGTTTCAAAAATCATTTGAAAACAAAAGCATCTCGTAAGACCACACCACAAATAAACATGTCGGGTTTTTACCTTACGATAGCTAAAACAATTTTTATAGAAATCCTCTGATATTATAATAAGGTCTATATACAAATACTTATAAAATAGCCAAAATTGTTAGATCTATTAAATTCCAGCTACTAGCCACAGAGTGGGTAATACAAACAAAACTCGTACAAGGCTCGTAGGGAGAATGGATTTCCAACCAATGACTAGGCACTGGGGTACCACCTGTCACAGTACGGGGCCTAGATCACCGTACCGAGGAGTACGCCCGCTCCCTTGTAACACAAGACCGTGACTACCCCTTACTGGATAATCCTGAGTGAGATCACCCCGCGGTTGGGATCAGCAACCGTCCACTAAGATGAAATAAAAAGGGATATCTAGACAGGGATGACCTCACCCTGCTTGGGTGCTACCCACCTAGCCTTGCTGCATAACCCCTACATAACCCCTGATTTTCAGTCATTCCCATTTTCAGTCATTCAAGCATTCAAACAATTATTTAAATTTAATCATTTAAATTTAAATTTAAACTGAGTGAGATTAACTCACCTTTTGCCCTTTTAAATTTTCCATCCTATCCATCTCGACTTGTTTTCATGACCTTTAACCTTGAATAAACATTGGATTCATTTTGTTAATACCCGAATAAATCGAACCAATAATTTCCATTTGCTAACTTTAATTTAATTAACGAATAATTTCATTTAAACTAAATCTCGTTTAATAATTTAGTTTTAGAAACTAAAATAAATTAAATATGTTAATAGAACAAACTAATCGCCTTACTAATTTATTTTTAACATAGACCAGTAAATTTAAAATTTTTAGACCAATAAATTTTCTTCAACAATTGTCTTTAGTAGCCCAATAATTAAATAAGTTAATTAAATAATTTAGTCACCAATTCTATTATTTTTAAAATAAACTGGTAATATTAAAAAATTAAGAGATGTATATTTATTTTATTTCTTCTTCTTTGAAACTACTTATAAAATATCTGTATAGGTTTAAAGTTCCAATTTTATAAAGATTTTACAACATCCTAAAATTCCTATATTTCAAACCTGTCTATATATAAATTCTTCAACATTTAAAATTTCAATTTCAAACCTTATCCATTTTGTTTTCTGTTTTACTGTTTATCAATTTAAATTAAAACAGAACCTATATCTTATTGTAAAAATAATGTTTTTCGTTTCCTATATACATTAGAATTAAATTGAGGACAACTTAAAATTCAAAAATTACTTGACAATTAAGATTTCCTTTTTACAGTAAGCAAATTTTGTATGTAATATATACAGATAAATTCAAGAAAATAATAATACCTCACGCCGAACTCGAACAAGATCCCCCTTCACCGCAACCTGCTGATGTTCCCAACCCAAACCCACGCGAGTTTCCCCAAAGTCGACCATCGCGACTTCCAAACTGTCGAACTCCAGATCAACGTCGCTAGCTCGTCTTCGGCCTCTACAAGTCGCGACCCCAACCACTAGCTTCTCCAATTGACTCGCCCATGCCCACACGCTGCCGCAATAAACTACAGAGAACTCGCGGCCTCCCTCCATGCCGCGCAAGAGAGAAGGCACTTCGACTTGATGTCTATCGGCTTCGATTTGAATTGAAACTCGAACGATCGATTTGGGCTTCATTTTTTTTTAGAATCGAATGGGTTTCGATTATTAGGAGAGGGGAAAGAGAATAAGGCTGTCGCCCATTTTTTTCTTCGTTTGATTGATTAATAAAACCTTGAGCATCGGCAATGAAACGAAATCAAGAGAAAGAAATGTCTGTGTGGAGGTGATATTTGCGTGAAGCAGACAAGCTGCAGTGATTTTCAGAGGGAACAAAAACTGCTGAGGAGAAAAGGCGTGATGGTGAAAGAAATGTAATTGATGGGAAGGAATTTCGGCTAAGTTAATTAGGGTATGTATAAATATTAAATTCAAATTTTAAATTTAAATTGTCTTGAATTCAAAGCTTAAAAGCTTGACATCCTATCGAGGCGTGCCGCCTGGTGATTATAATGTTATGCACCTATTCTGAGCGCAATGGAAAAGGTCTCGAGTCCTAATTCGATCGTATGGAGAAGATAGCTTTTTGGATCAATTATTATATTGAATTTCGATATAAATTTCAGCACGTTTATATGTCGTATGCTCACACAACAACTCCGAATACTACAAAAACTGAAATCCGTTAATAATTCAATATTACGGACCCAATGGAACTGGTTTCGTCTAATTCCGAGACTGTGCCTCGGAAGGCTATTTTTAAATTCAATTTAAACAATATAATTTTAAAACTGAACAAATCAGTGTTAAATTCAATTTGAAAACTTCTATTATCCTCAACACTATCAATATAAATTTTATAAGCCTTTAAATTATTTTTAACAGACTTAAAATTCTAGATTCAACAATTTACTCAACTTCTAATTATTAAATTCTATTATTTAATTATCAAATAAATAGCGATATTTGTAATTCAAGTTAAAATTATTATCTTGAATATTTAAAATCAATTGAATATTCCGATTTTAAATGCTCGAAAATTCCGGGTCGTCACATTCCTCCCCCCTTAAAAGAATTTCATCTCCAAAATTACTAGTTAGGAAGAATGTTCCAATACCCGTTTTACTTTTTCCCAAAATCAAACAGTTTTATCAACTTGCCATAACATATCTTTTATTAAAGACCCACTGTTACTTCAACCAACTTCCCTAAACCTTCTACAGTCTTCAAATAACTTACTTGTTCAACTATTCAAATTATAATTCAAACTAAATTTTTAATTATCAAAATTTCTCCAAATTTTTTCTAACTCTCTAAATTTCCGAAATTTTTTGCCAGCGTCTCCTTTGCACGGCTAGCTCGGTACAACTACAAAATGGCTCTACGGCCTCCCAAATCCAAAAAGAAAACAAAAGGCTAAGTGGCTCAATCCAAAATCCCAATCAAATTTCACACCAAATTTAAATTCATAACTTTTTGTCGAGCATTTCAAATTTTTTTCTTTTGAAATCAATCCAATTCTCTTTTCCCTTTATATTACCTGCATATCCTACTTAGCACTATTTTCCAATCGCAATATTCCCAAAACATCATATCAACTTTCTTACAAACTATCGGTATTTATTCATTCAAATATTAACTTAGATTATATTTGTAGTATCAATTCCCAATCAAGAATTCACCATTCCCTTCTTAAGTTAGTATAAGCATTTAATATGTTTCTTATATTTATTTTCATCTTACCACTTTAGTTTATATCTATTTCTATTTAAATTGATTCTTTCATTTCCAAACGAATTCAATTTATTTTCAAATCTAAACTTTAAATTTTATTTTTCATTTATATTGTTTCATGCCATTATTTACATTAGTTCATTTACAAATTTATTTCAATTTCCAATTTAAAAACGTTTGTCATTAACAAAATTTTCCAAAATTTTCAAAAAATTTCTAACTCCCAAAATTTCTAATTTTTTTTGGCAGAATCCCCTTTGTACGGAGGAGCTTTTGCAATTTGACAAAAGATATAAATATATATACATCGACCCACACGGTTGGAAAAACCAAAAACAGTTCATATTTCCTATTTTTCTTGCGTAGGCGTACCTTATTTAGCATTTTAAGAAAACAGCTTATTAATTTAGCAGTTAGCATGCCCAAAATCCAGACACACGGCTTCCCGGTACCTGTACTTACTCAATTTAAACATGTAGGTGCCAAATATATGCAGTTTAACTATATTTCACTTAGTTGCAATGGTTAAAACATATGAATTCTAAAAGAAACGCACATCAAACACTTTTCATAGGCAATTTAAATATTCCAACATTAAATTTAATTGCTTACAACCAATCTCCCATCGTTTCACTTAATCCGAATGGTTAACAACTCACAAGCTTACATTAATTTATTTTTAAGCAAAACAAACTCATTTTTAATTCAATTGATCTCAAAATCAATTTATTTTATTCCTATCAATTCATAGCCTCTTAATTGCTTCCATTTACGTCAAATGTCAATTTATTCTATGCAATTTGACGAGATCTATGTGAATAAATAAGTATTTATGTTTTATAACCATTTTAAATGGATTTCAACTCAATTTATACTTAATTCTATTCTGTTTATAAATTTATTCACAATTCATATATTCTCATTTTCATTGCATTTCAGATTTGAATCCATTCACTTGCATTTCATTCCATATTTGTTTATTCCAAACTATTTTATTTAGCTCGAAAACAATCCAGGCTATCCCATTCAATAATTATTTCTCAACACATTTCTCAACACATTTAAACCATACTCCATTTTGAGTTCGGATTTTATTCAACACTTACTTAAGTCAATAACTTAAGTTCATTTCCATTTCTTTTTATAATAAGTTCTACTTCCATCTTTCATTTGGTTCTTATTTATTCTATCCATTTATTTATTCAACATAATTAGTTAATCCACTCAATCCATTATGAAATTTTCATTTCCTTAAATATTATTTACAACCCACCAAATTCTATTTCAATCCAAATTCATTTTTACTTGATTCAAATTCAATCCAATATCATTAAACTCGGTTTTAAGTTGAATTCAATTCAACTCTCCCCCTTATATTCAGCTTAAGTCAACTTATTTTGATTTATTCAATTTTTTTCTATACTTAAAGCTCATTTCATTTTGCAAATAAATTTCTCTTTTCAATTTAACTTGATTCTATTTTAATCCAATCCCATTTCAAACTACAAATTTATTTGATCATTTATTATACATTTTAACGTTTTAGATTCAGCTCATTCAATTTATTACAAGGCCATTTCCACTTATTTGGATTTTATTTGCAATTCATACCATTACTATTTTAATCCATTTACATTTTATTCGATACATTTCAATTATATTAATTTGTTAACACTTCACGTTAAATTTTAATTTATAACTCAAGTTCTGAATCCACTATCCAATTTCAATTTACCACCAAATTTCATGAACTCACAATTCAGTTACATTTACTTTACTGGCAATTCAGGTCGAATTCAATTTATAACTTGAGTTTTATTTCCAATCTTCTTCATAATTTCATAATTCAGCTTCAATTAAACAACATTACGTTCCCATTTACACATTTTATTAACTGATTTATTATAAAATTAGTTCTCTCCTATTTATAGTTCAATACTAAATTTTTAATTTCAAATACCACTTCATTTTATTTTCTTGGTTCAATTTTTATTATATAATTCAAGTTTAGATTTTCCGTTTCATTATCCAAAACATCAAACAATATTTATTTTGGATTTTCTATTCCACTTCCAAAATTTATGAATCACAACTTATTATTTACACAATTCCATTCATCATAGGCTTGAATATATTGTTCTTTTATTTTAAATCAAGCCTTATGCTTATTTATATCCCAAGCATATTTTTATTCCCTGCAATTTAATTCTGATGCTTTTATAAGTTACTCTAATTTATTTACTTCAATTCCAATCCTTATTCAATTTATTTCCCATTCGTTCAAGTAAGAATTTAATTCCATTCATTAATTCAATTGAATTCTTATTCCAATTCAATTAAATTTTAACTCAGATTTATTTAATCTCAATTCGATTTCAACTTAATTCAAATACAACTGGATATTATTTTCAGCCTACTCAATTACTTCAATCCAGTTAAATTTTATTTCCCAATCCAAGTTAATTTCATTTTTAACATTCCCTTTAAATTTAAATTCCCACATTCAAAGCTTATATTCCCTTCTTGATTTAAAAATCATCTCAATTTATAAGCTTACAACCTATCTCATCGGGATTTTTAAGCTCCCGGCTTTGGTTTCAAATCATTTTGAAATCTTCAACATCTCAAATCACATTTCTCAAAAAACTTAAACCAATCCTGGTTTTATTCCCAACAAATTTACTTTGAGGTTTTCAAAAACAAATAGGTTTCCCTGAACAAATCAATTTGGTAGCAATCCATCACTTAGAAATTCGAAAATGAATACTGATGATGCGGCCGTCATCATCATAATTATTTCCCAATAATCCAAGTGATTTCAACGCTATATCTCTTCCAAAATCCATTTTAAAACCAATTTCCTTTCAGAAATAACCCAAAAACAACAATACTACTATTTATCTTCAAAATACTTCCAAAATCTCCGAGTTAAAGTTTTCAAATTCTGTTTTAATTCAAATTTTAAGTATAATGCATTTGTATAGTTTATGTTTATACAAATTCCATTTAATTATATTTCAATTTATAATTTACATTTATAATTCATATTTATGAATTTCACTTTATAATGAATTTATTCCCTTAAATTTTAGTTATATTTTAATTTCTAGTTAAATTTTCACTTAACAATGATAATACTTTAATATCATCATTTCTAACATCCAAGCAACCATATATTAGCTAAATAGTTTTCAAAAACTATTCTTTATATCAAAATATGTTTTTGGGTAAAATTATTTCATTTATCCATATTTAAAACAATACCGTGTCGATTGCTCTATTCAAGTGTTTAGAAACCCCTTCGATACAGTTGTCGAGACTGTGCCGACGAAGGTTCATATGCCACTCAATAAACCAATCAACACAATACTAAAACAATTTATATGCACTAACAAATACGCGCTCATATTTATTAATACGCTCAAACTCATTATAGAGTACTACGGACTCTATTTTAAATGAGTAATTCCCACCAGAGCCAAGGTTATCTCCAACCTAAGCTCTGATACCAAGTGTAACTGCCCGCAAATCCGTACCCCTTGAGTCAACACTATTCTACAACACTCAACTCAAGTTGTACAGAAATACGAACCATTTGGGTTAAAGAAGAAGAGGTAGAAGAAGAAAATAGAAAACAACAACAGAATCTAACCATTGCAGCGGAATAAAATATAATAGGTAATGAATAATTTTACTCAAAAACCAAATATCTCTGTTTGTATATTACATCATCAGAATACATCAATCACAGCTCAACATCAATATCATACAATGGATACACAACAACTCAAGATACACAACAACTCAAAAACAGCGGAATATATATATATATATATATATATATATATATATATATGTAAACAAGTACGGAAGTATGTATCGTCATCTTCGTCCCTTGAGCTCCACAGCATTATATCATGTATCCTATAATACTCGGTCTGACCCGAGCATTACAGTTAAATAACACCCGAGTTAGTCTATGTGGAATATGCGAGTATATGATTTTTGTTTGATGATAATAAACATATATATATATATATATTCATTTAAATGTATTTGGTAATGTACTATTTTGTTTTTCATAGATTAAATAAATATTTGTTGAATAAAATAAATTACACAGAATTTGAATTCAAACAGAAATTTTATTCAAACAAATATTTATTATAATCTTGAATAGTACAAATTCAAGCTCTCACTATACATATACAATTTTGAATACGTCACAATTATTTTTACATTAGTAACCTTACTACATATCTCACACTCATATTTTGTCTTCAACTGCATTCCAGTTTGAATCCAGCATCTGAGCAATCTGCAAAAATATTCACTAACGCAGTAAAATTGAAAAAGAAATATTTTTGCAATATAAAATAAAATATGATTTATGAAAATATGATTTGCCTCTGTTATTTGGGTTGTTCGTCATTGTTCACATTTGAACTCATCATACACAAACAATGTGACATGCACAGTGTATCACTGTACATGCCACAAGGCCGTGCACATCGATATACACTTGATCGATTTACAGGGACAGGTGAGCACAGGTCAAACCCAAATGAAAAGCCGGGTTCAACTCACGTGCAATATATTTAAAATCACAACACGAACACAAGGTCAAACCCGAGTTTTTAAAACTGGGTTCAACACAAGGCAACATGAAGAATGATACAAAGCAGACATGAATGCATCAATAACCCAAATGTAGACCATAAAGAAATGCCACCAAGATCATATGTGCAGAGAATCAAGTCGACCAGGAAGCAATGATGGTAATGCAACACAGTGCAGACACCAATGATACAAGAGAGGTGAAACGCAAGGCAACAGTGCAGTACAACTACACAATGCACCAAGTAAGTAACAACAAGCAACATGGTCAGACACACCTCAAATGAACACTACAGACTCAAGAAAAGTTCAAGTCAGATTAACAGCATCAAGTGAAACAATACAGCAATGAACTCGAGGCCGAGACTTAAAGGCATCAGAACTTCAACCAACAATGAAAGCTGCAAATTCACGAACCAAGTATACAACAAGTAAACAAACTCAGGCAAATGTACAGAGTTCAACATGACTGAAAAAAGTCGAATGTAACCATACACTTGCAACAGAAGTACACCAGGTAACAGCATGATACAATGCAAATACATGGAACAATACCAAAGTATGGAGTGTGCAAGTGCAAATGACCAGAGCTCAACATACATGAAGTAATGCAATGCCCAAAGACCAAGTCGAAGTCGAACTGTTCTCAACGGTTCTAAGTATCCAACAACAATATGAATGCTATGTTCAAACATGAAACAAGACTAAAACCAGACAGCTACAACAAGCAGTTGCAACATGGTGAGCAACACAAGGGCAATGCACAAATACAAGATGACCAAGTGAATCAAGTTCAGGTACACGAGCTAATGAAGACTGCATCATGATGCAAGGCCAGAGACTACAAGTGAAACAATGCATGGTGAAATTGGATCAACACAGTCAAGCCAAATGAAACACATCAAAGAAACAAGTCTTGACCAAATTCAGTAAGGCAATGCACCAATGCAAACTCAAATATGTATGTGCAACTGTGAAAACTGAAGTGAACAAATGTCAACAGCAATGAAAGCAACATGACCACAAGATCACACTATGCAGTGTACAACAACAAGTCCAGCAGCTCAAGTAACAAAACTCGAGTGCGGAAGTGAAGCCAGAACATGAATACTGTAAGCATGTTCAAAGTCGAAGATTTTAGTGCAGAGTTATGGATTGGTATATCAGAAATCAAGCGTGTGTATTTTTGAAAAAGTCACAGAGTAAAAAGGGAAAGTCTCTGCCGTGTTAATCAAGGTAAACCAAACGCTTCAAAAACAAAGCCGTGCGCATCAAGTCACGGAACGCAAAAATTAGGAAAGTGTGAATTGATAACGAACAAATTCAAGTGTATTCGAATTCATATAAATACCAAACCCCAATCATCATCATAGGCATCGAGTTAAAAAGCAAACAATCAAACCAGCAAAAGCACAGATTACATACCGAAGCAATAACGAAATCAATCAACAGAGGAGCAACGCAACCAGAGAATCAATCATAAGTGAAGCAGCGAGCCAGAGCAACACAAGTCAGATCAAACAAAGAATCAAAGCACAAAGCCCTAATTTTCACAAGGGAACGCAGCCCTAATTTAGTGGCAAAGGGGATCGGCCGTCATTATTCTCACAAGCCAAAAGAAGTGGTTCGGGTTAAAGAACAAAAGGGTCGGCTTTATTATTATAAAGGGGATTTAGTTTAGGGTTTATTTTAAAAGGGTTTTTTGTTTAATTTGTTTTGAGTTTTATTTGAGCAAAAATTATGGAGTCAAGTTTGTATTTTAATTTTTGCTCCTGCTTTTATTTTTGAAATCTGTTTTTTCTTTTCGAGTCAAAGTATTGGTAATTCACCATCTAGGTTGTAGGTAGTGTCAGATTGTCTAGTTAGAATTAGTACAGTGAGCAGGGTGTGCGAGTTTGCAAAACTCTATAGGCGGGAGAAAGGGTTTGTGAGTTTGCAAAACTCTATAGACGGGAGCAGGGGGTGCGAGTCTATTAGAGTGTTTGTAAGCGGGAGCAGGGTTTGCGAGTCTGTTAGAGTGTTTGTAAGCGGGATACTGTTTAATTCTAATAGAAATCTGGGAATGCAGCAGTAGGCAGGGGTTGCTGAAGCTGGGTAAATTTTGTGTGTGATTTACTTTTCAGCATATTTATTTCTGCAGTTTGTTTCTGTGTTTAAATCAAGAAAATTTGCTATAACCCTATTCACCCCCCCTTTAGGGTTAATCTAGATCCTACAGTCTGGAATACCAGCGTGAGAAAATCACACCCAATTGATTATTAAAGTTTCAAAAATCCTTTGAAAACAAAAGCATCTCGTAAGACCATGCCACAAATAAACATGTCGGGTTTTTACCTTATGATAGCTATAACAATTTTTATAGAAATCCTCTGATATTATAATATGGTCTATATACAAACACTTATAAAATAGCCGAAATTGTTACATCTATTAAATTCCAGCTACTAGCCATAGAGTGGGTAATACAAACAAAACTCGTATAAGGCTCGTAGGGAGAATGGATTTCCAACTAATGACTAGGCACTGGGGTACCACCTGTCACAGTACGCGGCCTAGATCACCGTACCGAGGAGTACGCCCGCTCCCCTGCAACACAAGACCGGGACTAGGCCTTATTGGATAATCCCGAGTGAGATCACCCCGCGGTTGGGATCAGCAACCGCCCACTAAGCCGAAATAAAAAGGGACATCTAGACAGGGATTACCTCACCCTGCTTGGGTGCTACCCACCTAGCCTTGCTGCATAACCCCTGATTTTCAGTCATTCCCATTTGATGAGGCTTGAGGCTAAGAGTTACCTTTTTAGAACATATCTCTTAGAATGCCCATCGTCCACCTGACGATATTTCGCAAGCATTCATCCATACAAGTCCGTCCCGGGTTCGAACGGAACCGAAGGCACTACTCCTACTACATCCATTTTGGAAATATCCTCAGGATTAGTAGCGACTAGCCCTTACACTTCACTGCGCCATCTTCGATTCCAAACTCGTTTTCTACGAAACGTGCAAACCGGATCGAAGTGGTTTTCGAGAAATAAATCTCGATCCCGGTCTCTTCGAAACGATCAACGCATTTGTCCAATATTGATAGCCGGCGATTTAACTATCAATTAATGTTCACAAACATCCATCAAACAATAAATAATTTCCCAAATTATTTATTTATGTCAAAAATATCTTCACAAGATATATTTTTACTTTTCAAATTCCTTTGAAAACAGTTTTCATTAAATTCCCAGTATTTCTATTTCCACTGGAATCACCAAGCACAAAACTTTTGATTTTTAAAATAATTTAAAACACTTCACTTTTAAAAATATACTTTAAAACATTCAAGTTAAAATTACTTTAATATTTTGTTAATAATATATACTATAAGAATATTTAAAAATAAGGTTACTTAATAAAATATAAAACTAGGTTTCTACTTTTTAAAAACAAAATACTAAGTTACTTCTTAATAATTACTGCTGAAATAGAATAAAAGAAAATACTTACTTTAGACTTTAAATATTATAAATAATAAATTTTACAAAACTTGCTTTCTTTAAAAACAACTTAAAAACATTTAATTTATATTTAAAAATTTTACTTTTAAAAACATGTACTTGGCTATCCAGAGAATATTCCAACTTCAATCACTTAAATCAATTTCCCTAACTTGATTTCCAATTTTCCCAAATTGATTTCCAATTTATTTTATTTGAAATAAATTCTTTTACTTATCAGTTCATTTCCAAGTTTATTTGTTATGGATTTTATTATTATCTTTTCCCATTTCTTCTTTACTCTTTCAATAATTCAAATCTTGAATTCTAAATAAATGTTTGTTCTTTTTAGTCGATAATACTGCATTTTAAAATTCATTAACTTCCTGTTTATTCAAATTTTCCTTTCCATACTCAGGATTCATTAATTGGAATTTTAAAGTCACTTTATTTCTTTTCCAAGTCATTCTTAAATTTATTCCATAATTACCAAAATCAAATTTATATTTTTGGTAATTCATTATACCCAATTATATCAACCAAGCCATAACATTCAATACTTCCACATAATATTTTATAGAATTTCAAATAATCGGAACAGAGAATATTAAGTAATTTAAAAAAAAGTTGAGGGGTCCAGTTGGATCCTTCCAACCTGTTTTCCCTGCATCCACTGACGTAAGCTTCACATAAAATGCCAATTTCAAATTATATCATACAATGTCACATCAATCAATTCAAGCATTCAAACAATTATTTAAATTTAATCATTTAAATTTAAATTTAAACTAAGTGAGATTAACTCACCTTTTGCACTTTTAAATTTGCCATCCTATCCATCTCGACTTGTTTTCATGACCTTTAACCTTGAATAAACATTGGATTCATTTTGTTAATACCCGAATAAATCGAACCAATAATTTCCATTTGCTAACTTTAATTTAATTAACAAATAATTTCATTTAAACTAAATCTCGTTTAATAATTTAGTTTTAGAAACTAAAATAAATTAAATATGTTAATAGAACAAACTAATCGCCTTACTAATTTATTTTTAACATAGACCAGTAAATTTAAAATTTTTAAACTAGTAAATTTTCTTCAACAAATTGTCTTTAGTAGCCCAATAATTAAATGAGTTAATTAAATAATTCAGTCACCAATTCTATTATTTTTAAAATAAACTGGTAATATTAAAAAATTAAGAGATGTATATTTATTTTATTTCTTCTTCTTTGAAACTACTTATAAAATATCTGTATAGGTTTAAAATCCCAATTTTATAAAGATTTTACAACATCCTAAAATTCCTATATTTCAAACCTGTCTATATATAAATTCTTCAACATTTAAAATTTCAATTTTCAAACCTTATCCATTTTGTTTTCTGTTTTGCCGTTTATCAATTTAAATTAAAACATAACCTATATCTTATTGTAACAATAATGTTTTTTGTTTCCTGTATACATTAGAATTAAATTGAGGACAACTTAAAATTCAAAAATTACTTGACAATTAAGATTTCCTTTTTACTGTAAGTAAATTTTGTATGTAATATATACAGATAAATTCAAGAAAAATAATAATACCTCACACCGAACTCGAACAAGATCCCCCCTTCACCGCAACCTGCTGATGTTCCCAACCCAAACCCATGCGAGTTTCCCCAAAGTCGACCATCGCGACTTCCAAACTGCCAAACTCTAGATCAACGTCGCTAGCTCGTCTTCGGCCTATACAAGTCGCGACCCCAACCAGTAGCTTCTCCAATTGACTCGCCCATGCCCACACGCCGCCGCGATAAACTGCAGAGAACTCGCGGCCTCCCTCCATGTCGCGCAAGGGAGAAGGTACTTCGACTTGATGTCTATCGGCTTCGATTTGAATTGAATCTCGAACGATCGATTTGGGCTTCATTTTTTTTTATAATCGAATGGGTTTCGTTTATTAGGAGAGGGGAAAGAGAATAAGGCTATCGCCCATTTTTTTCTTAGTTTGATTGATTAATAAAACCTTGAGCATCAGTAATGAAATGAAATTAAGAGAAAGTAATGTCTTCGTGGAGGTGATATTTGCGTGAAGCAGACAAGCTGCAGTGATTTTCAGAGGGAACAAAAACTGCTGAGGAGAAAAGGCGTGATGGTGAAAGAAAGGTAACTGATGGGAAGGAATTTCGGCTAAGTTAATTAGGGTATGTATAAATATTAAATTCAAAATTTAAATTTAAATTGTCTTGAATTCAAAGCTTAAAATCTTGACATCCTATCGAGGCGTGCCGCCTGGCGATTATAATGTTATGCACCTATTCTGAGCGCAATGGAAAAGGTCTCGAGTCCTAATTCGATCGTTTGGAGAAGATATCTTTTGGGATCAATTATTATATTGAATTTCGATACAAATTTCAGCGCGTTTATATGTTGTATGCTCACACAACAACTCCGAATACTACGAAAACTGAAATCCGTTAATAATTCAATATTACGGACCCAATGGAACTGGTTTCGTCTAATTCCAAGACTGTGCCTCGAAAGGCTATTTTTAAATTCAATTTAAAAGATATAATTTTAAAACTTAACAAATCAGTGTTAAATTCAATTTGAAAACTTCTATTATCCTCAACACTATTAATATAAATTTTATAAGCCTTCAAATTATTATTAACAGACATAAAATTCTAGATTCAACAATTTACTCAACTTCTAATTATTAAATTTTATTATTTAATTATCAAATAAATAGCGATATTTGTAATTCAAGTTAAAATTATTATCTTGAATATTTAAAATCAATTAAATATTTCGATTTTAAATGCTTGAAAATTCCGGGTCGTCACAACATCAATCTGATAGAATATCCTAAATAATAGGAATTGCAATCCTAACTTCATATTCTATTCAACTCCTCTTTTACACAGAAATAAATGAAGGAATTTTATGTGGAATAAGGGGCATAAACTACAAATAAGATTCGTTCACTACACCCTTATTTCATTATTGGAAGCTCATAATGTGAATCAAAGAAGAAGGAGAAGTGGAATAGACTATGAAATTATCAAAAATTGTAGGAACAGTATAAATTTCATTAAATTAATATAAATAATTGAGAACCTCCATCTAGAATTGACATTTCGAAATAAAAAGAAACTTTTGGGGATTTTATCTATTTTTTACCAAAATTCCTAAGGCGTATTCAAATCCATAGATATATACTAATCAATTGTTGAAATAAAAATACTATGGTTTTCATTCACAGATTATCCTTAGCTTTTCTTGTATGGCTTTGCAATTCCAAAGCAACATTTTTCCATATCACCTTCTTTTTGTAAATATACACAGTGAAGGATAGGTATATATATAATTTTGTTAGATTTAGGGAGGTTAGAGGAGAAGAAAATAGATAAAAGAATAATATAAAAGGATTAGAATCCCTACCTGAATCTCTAATAGAAATTTTGAATCCTACTGAAGGGAGAAAATGGTAGATCTTCGCGGAGTTCCCCAATATTTATGAATAAAAATGCGGTGGATAGGATCCTATTTGTAGGGGTTAAAACGTATTAGAACCATTGGATGAAATTAGATCAAAAGGGATAAATCTGGACCGTTTAACATCATAAAATCTTAATTGTTGTTGTGATGCAGTGGTCGACCACCTATGCTCGACATGTTGGGTCTTATAGGTTGACCGCTCCTCTTATTTCGGGAGTGTTGATTTGTTTCTATTGCTCACTTATTTTATTCCATAATTAGCTTTTAACATTAAATATTCAAATTAATGTTTAACTTAACCCCCAACTAAACCTACCGTTGATTTTTGAAATTCAAACCCTGCATTTAAATTTTCATTTTCATTTGAAGCCAAACTAAATTAACTTAAATCTGAAAACTTCTAACGCTAATAAATTCTTCATTTGAGCTCCATTTTCAGCATATTATATATGAAAACGGAACAGAATTTCATGACGAAATTCAAAAAATAATAATTTAGATTTACTCAATTCATTTAGGGTTGATTTTACGGGGAGTTACATATTTCTCCCCTTAAGAGGGATTTCATCTCGAAATCCTTTAAGGGATGAACAACGTAACGTGCTATAACATCCATATTACATAACCAAGTTATCTACACAACCATCTACTTAACCAAAGTGCAATGTGATTATGTACTGCAAACATGCTAAAATGAGCTCAATCCTGTCATGAATACGTAAATCATATCTTGCAAGTATGTATGGAAATATGCTTAAAATGCATAAGAATTTCAACCCAAGTGTAAAGTAATTGTGGAAAAGTTTCACGACCATCTCTTACCGTCCAATGTAGCAACCATGATGCAACTAAAATCCTAATTTTAGAGATAAAATTTATTGGTGGAAAGATCTGGATGAGTGATCTTCGTCTTATCCTCGATTTTGCATGCGCTTTCAGCTGGGTCGTCCCCTATTTTACTTTGGCTAGCCTAATTATTTTGTTATGGAGTCTCCTAGTTTCCTTCTCCACAATGCATGCGGTGGCATGGGGTACTATTGGCGTCGTCTCTAATTACCCCAACTTATCAGGCTCAACTCTAATAGCGGTATCATAAAGGTATTTTCTAAGGCCAGAAACGTAAAAAAAAAACATTATGACTCCTGCTAATCTGTCACGAAGCTCCATGTTATAAGTAAGTTAACTTATCCTTTTCAAAACTCTGAATGGCTTAATGAGTCTTGTAACAAGCCACACTTCAGTGCATCTAGATTTTCGCTAAACCGGAGGCTCAAGTCCACTAAAATAGGATTGTTGGTTTAGTGTCCTATAGAAAGGAAAATATATCAGAGCACTAACGGTAATAACTCACAACGGTAATAAGAAACTATAATATAGCAATACAGTTACTGAACAAAATTTAACATCTCAAATGTTAAGAGCCTCAATTAGACAATTGCTCCAAATCAATTCTAATAACTCCCCTTCTAAATCATGCAGGTTCTTACCATTAGTGCTTTGATATATTTTTTCCATTCTCTAAGATACTAAAACAACGATCTGTATTTTAAGGGACTTGAGTTTTCGGTTTAGTGAAAGTATAGGCCTATGAATGTACAGGTTGTTACATTTAGTATCGGAGCTTAGGTTTTCCTGAAAATTAGAAAATGTTGAGTAACCATATTTGTATTTTGACCATAAATATAAATATAGTATATGCTAAAATCCACAGAATTCCATCTATGGAGTAGTAGAATATGGATATCCCTAGAAATGGATGGTAATTGACTCCTTAGTCGAGCTTTGATAGCCTAATGATTGTTGATCCACATTTTTTATTGTCGATAGATGATGTACAATAGGTTGAAATAAAAGGGGAAAATAAGAGTTCAAATGTTACAAAAAGTGGAAGATGGAGAAGTTCCTGAAGAAGGTGTGAAATAGTCACCCTTAATTTATGATTGGATTTTTAGATCTTTAGAAATGGTACGAAGGATTTTCTTAAGAAATAGCCAGAAGCCCATTTTGAGTCCAATCCAATAATGATAAATTTTTGAAAATTTAGGAAACGTATGAATTGTATAGTTTAGAAGGATTTTTAATGAAAATATATGTAAGTAATAAAACATTGAGACACACACATATATTAAAGGTTTTGTAAGAAATTATATATGTTTAGGTTTCAGTAATGGAAATTTTTGTCTGAGGCTGTTTTCTTTTGAAAAGAAACGATGGAGCAATATAGCTCATAAATCTTTCTATGTTACGAAAATTCTTTAGATATAAAAGAGTCTACATAGGTGGACAATATAAGTGATACAGATTTGGAAAAGAGTAAATGGTTTAGAAAAGAAGATTTAGAATCTTAAAATTTAGGCGTAAGTGGTTGTACTATAGTAATAAAGAAATGGTAAATTAAGAGAAATAATTAGAGTTAGTGCAGTTTAGGCTAAAGGGTTGAATATTGGGAAGTTTTGAAATACAAATAAAATAGAGGTTTAGTTTATTTTAATTATGTTAGTATTTGACATATTTTAATTCATTGGAATAAAAAAGGATAACAAAAATAAGTTTGTACGAATCAATAATGTTACAAATAAAGATGCTTTGTTAAATAATAAGGAATTCAGATGCAAAGGAAGACATATACAAAATATGGAAACCCGTATTATGTACTATCTATTTTAATAAAGAAAATGAAATATAGTTCCTTGTAATTTCACACAAAACATAAATCCTCTTTTAGGTGATTGATAGAGGATTACAACGTTAACAATTCCTCCCGAAGGAAAAGTAGTTCCAGTGCATTAAAATATAGAATACTTAAATATAATAAAACGTGTAATAATTAGAAGTAGTGTTAGTAAAGTATATTAAACAATGCTAGTAATCTAACTAAAGATGCTAAACAAAGGGAAATACACATTTTCCATTATTATGCGCATATAATTTAGGTGTCTTTTGAAAGTCCACCTTTTATGACAGTTGAAACTCTTTCAAATATTAAATGTAGGAAGAGTATGAGATGTAAGGAAATAATAAGATGATAATCATCCTTATCTATTCTAGTTCTTATAATTTTAAAGTTATCAAAGATGTTTTAGAAACATGTAAAGTATATTTTTAGGAGGAATTGTTTGGTGAAATGAATAAGTTTTCGAAAGAAAAGCTTAATAAATAACTGAATTGAAAATTCCAAATTTTTAATAAAAGTTAAAATGGTCTTTAAAAAGAAAAGGCTGATTTGATTATAAACTTAGAATTGGTAATGTTCTCTTTTATATTTTATAAAACAAGTTAAACTCAAAAATATTAAAATATATGTTTTGAAAAGAGCTAAAAACACCAAGTATTTTAAAGTTTTATAAAAGTTCCTAAGTAGCACTTTTAAAGACAGTAGTTTTGGGGTTAAATATTTCAAAAAAATTAAAGTTTTAATTTTTTTAAATGATAAAGAACAAACCAAAATTTTAAATACTAAGCAGATAGCAATTATGCCTACATGAGATGGGGAAATGAGTAAGGCTATAAAGGATATAGTGATGATTACTTATAGAAAAGTGATAAGGAATCCCCATTGAGTTTGAGGACAGTAGAAAAAGCCTAGGAATATTATGATGATATGTGTGTAAATCGTAAAGATGTTATTAAAGTGCACTTCCATAAGTTTTTGGAACATGCTTGTAGGAGGCTTATGAATAAAGGAAATACTAAGAGTTGAGAATACTATCAAGAGAATAGAATTAAGAGAAGATAATAACAGATGGTAATGAGATGGTAAACATACATGAAAGATATTGGTAGACTTAAGTTGGGGAAGCAAAAGAGGAAATGAGAAATGTTATTTCCTTAAGCTTTGATGCCATTTAATAGGAAGACTGCATAGATTGTATTTCTTATTTAAGGTTGTGAGAGGAGACAAGGTTATTCTATTATTGGGTATGGACAAAAAGAGATGAATTGTGACGCCCCACCTCTATACCCACGCTAGCCAAGAACACTACGGAGTAGTGCTGTCAACTAGCACGGAGAATAAGGCTGTTGAGGAGCGACCGTCCATGTAATTGCTTATCACAAGGTGGCTTTAAATAATCTTCGGAAACAAACATAGAAATAGGCATAACACAAATCAGTCACAGACATCCATATCACAAGGGCGGAAGAAGATATGAATATATAACTAACACATGAAAGTGTACATCAGAGTAGTGGTCAAAAAGATCCACAATAATACAAAAGAATAGCAACACGTGATATACAATAGAATACAACTATGAGTCTATATCTCAAGTGTATACAACAAAAACTGCTAATCTAAATAGTTAGCCAAAAGTCAGAGTAGCAAATCCCGGGAAGAAGTCAAGCAGAAGCACCTGTAACATCTCGGTCTGACCCGAGTATTATTTGAGAAAATAATAAACGGATCAGTCTAGCTATAAATATCAGATGACATGATATAAAATAAAAGATATGGCATAAACATAAAATATCCATACTGACATACTACTATAAGTACGCAAATGATGATCAACAGAAGATCAATCGATAAGAGGTACATCAATATCACAAGAATCTTCTCAAAGATCCAAAGAGGGCATCATACCCTAAACTTGTACTCGTAACAAGTCAATGACATAAATTCCAGAAATCAACACGAGAAATCCAGAAATCATAAAAAGGGAAAGAGGCCTATCACATGACGGTCCGAAGACCATGGGGAGCCACCCCGCATGTGTGAATGGAATCGCACAGATTGAGGTCAAGACTAACCAAAAAGCAGAAAGGTATGTGTGAATGGAATCACACAAGTGGTGTCTAGTCTAACCTTGCAATGAACGAGACATCGCGCAATTGCTAGTCTAATTCATAAAGCGATCATCAAGATCAACGAGAAGTGTCAATTACACTAAGCTAGTAAATATAGAAGTTTAGCCTCATGTCCCATAACCACTTGCTTAACTTAAATATTTACGAACAAACTGTAAATCTTCACTAATAAAATTGTCACAAGAGGTTCAATCGAACAAGTCCAAGAATTAACCGACGAAGTGAACGCAAGCGTTTCATACCACTTGTTTTACTAAGTCGTTTAATTAGATTTCTCATCCGAGTGAGGTAAAGGCTTGTATATACTAATAGATTGGAAAACGGTTTAAGAAAAGAGCTTTGTTATTAAAAATAGAGTTGAAATTGTTTGTTAAAAGAGTTTTGATATTTACTACTAGTATTGAAACCTTTATATTTTAAAGTGACAAAACAAAGAAGCAATTGTAGAAACAATCGGTCACAAGAATCGCATACGGAGATGTGAATAAAATCCAAGGAAATCAGCTCAATGTTTTTCAGATAAGATCCCCTACGGAGGGGGGGTCCAGGGGGGTGGCAACCCCCCAAGGTGGGGGTGCGGGGGCAACGCCACCGCTTTCGGGGTTCGACCGGCCCGGTCAGGTCGCGGAGGTCCAGGGGGCAGCGCCCCGTCCAAAACGGTACGACTTAGTGAAGACAAAATGAGGTCTAACGACCTAAGAGGGATAGAGTCGAGCGACCTAATGGTTGCGACCTAGGGGTCTAAGGGGCATGACCTAGTGGTCCAGCGACCTAAAGGGTAAAGGTCATGCGATCTAAAATGGGTTCGCGACCTAACGGAGACGAGGTCATGCGACCTAAAGTGGTTCGCGACCTAAAGGTGTTCGCGACCTAACAAGGTTCACGACCTAACGGAGACGAGGTCATGCGACCTAAAGTGGTTCGCGACCTAAAGGTGTTCGCGACCTAATAGGGTTCGCGACCTAAAGGTGCACGACCTAAGGTCTTTCGACCTAGGGGTATATAGGTAACACGACCTAAAGATGTCACGACCTAAGGGGCCAAGCGACCTAGTGGGTCATACGACCTAAAGGAAACAGGGTCCAACGACCTAAGGAAAACAAGGTCAAACGACCTAAAGGGATGGGAGTCATGCAACTTAAAGGAGTATGCGACCTAAAGAAGTGCGCGAGCTAAATGAAGGCGGAACAACTCAGGGTCTAACGACCTAGGGGGGGCGACCTAAGGTCTAACGACCTAAGACCGAGGAGACGTTTCCAACAGAGGGAACGACTTAACGACCTAAGCCTAACGACCTACGACCTAATGAGGCAGGCAAGGCTGAACGACCTATACGCGAACGACCTAAAGTCCAACGACCTACGACCTAAATCCGAGGCGACCTAAATCCGAGGCGAACGAAAAATGCAGGCCTTGACTTTTCCACACGCGCGAGCTAATGATTCCGAGCGACCTATACCTGGGCAGAGCGACCTAAGCTCAGGAAGTTCACCAAACAACTAAAAATTGGAGTTTTTCGCCAATCCAATCCAAACCAAATGCAAATATACATGCTAAAGTGATGGGGAATCATTCCCAACAGTCCAATATAGTTATAGACTAGAATTGTGAGATAAAAATCTCACCTTTGCACTAAAGTTTATGAAGATGAAGCTTGAAAGCAAGGAGAAGCAATCCAAAGCTTGAATCCAATATCTTCTACTTGAATTTGGAGTTGAATGTTGGATTTGCAATTGAATTTGTGCTTGGAGTTTTAATTTCCCATTCTTTTCACCATTAATGCCCAAGCTTGAGTTAGTTAGGAAATTTATGAAGAGTGAGGAGAAGGGGGTTGGAACTTGGGCTTAATAGGCTAAACTAACCCAAAGTCCAAAGCGGGAAAAGTTAGTGAAATTTCACTAACTCCAAACCTATCGATGTTTATACTTAAAAAAATTGTAAACGACATTTCGAACTCAATGGAAGTGGTCTCGAATCCTAATTTGACCATTTACAAAAAGTAGCTTTTCGGACCAAAATCCGATTAACGAGTTAATATTTAAATAAAATATTAAATACAAACTCGATAAATATGCGGGTTGTTACATGAATAGACCTTATTCATCGTAAGTAATAAATAAATGATAAGATTTGAAAATCATTGATTAGAGATGGCCTATTGGGAAGGTCCATTCTAATTGGGGTAGTAGTTAGTGGTGTTGTGTTCCTTCCTTTATAGTTTTTCATTTCATGGGTCGTAAGTTAATTGTTGCTATGAGCTGCTTACATTTAGGTAAATATTCATTTTATGTGTTTTCTCTATGGACCGCTATGATTGAGAAAATAATAAAATAAAGAAATTTCATGAAATCACTTAACTAATGCAAGGAAAATGAAAATAGTTGGAACTAGAAGTTAAGTAATAAATTAAGAAAATTTATTTGACTAACTACTACATAAAAGTAAAATGAGAATTGTAAGTTTCGAAAAATAGAAAATTTTCGGATGATAAATTTCGAAACACGGAGGACATGAGTATGAGAAGTTGAGCGGCGATCAAGGTTCCTGTTCCTCGAAGACTAAAATTTAAAAATTGAACATGTTTACTGGTTGATATTATTACTAAAGAATGGTTTTTGAGAACTTAAAATTTTACCGCACAATTAAGTGGATTCCATTATGGACGATGAATGATTGGCTAAATCTTGATGTCAGAAATATGGAAAATTATTTCTAAAATGAAATTATGCATCTATCTTGAAAAAAGAAGATTCTATGAAAAATTTATTTATGAAAAGTTTTCATTATAGATAATAGGACTTTGAAAAAAAATAAACTTATCTTTGGAAAGATTTTAAAAGCTAAAAAAATTGGATTTTAGAAATTTTGAAATACCGTATTATGAAATTAGGAGATAATCGATAAGTTGATTTGTGTAAATTTTACTACATGTTGTATTTGTAGTAAAATGGATACGATGAGCGATAAGAAAGCTGTTTTGTCTATAGAAGGTTTTCTAGGATACCTTATCGATGAGTGAAAAAATCAAAAAGATGATTTTTGAAAACATCAGTGCTTGAACTTTAAAAATATAAAGTTGCTTATGCAAGCTGTGCCTGGGAAAATAGGAAAATGATTGGGGGAAAAGGAGTAGATCCTAAAATGCAATGGAAAGAGGTTATGTAAGAAAATGGTGGAAGCAGGAAATTTTCCATCTAGACCCTTTCCAACCATAAGAAAATAGATTTAGAAAATTGAATTTTTCTAAAATTTGGATATTGGCAGTGGTGTGCTAGAAAATTGGATGGTAAGAATTAGACGAAAAATTGGTTGAACTATGCTTCTATTTATAGAATTGTGGGAAAATTTGGGTGAAAAAGAATTTTTGATTTTTTTTAAAAATTGCATTCATGTAGAACTTCCAGTATGTCTAAGATGTTTGCATTGTATTTCCAAAAGTTAGTTTAAAATAAATCAATCATATAGGAGGCACCAGCTAGAAAATATTGTTCATGAATACCATATGTATCGTGATGCACTATGCATATGTACATGGATTGTTGCAAAATTGGTTGTACATTAATTGACTATTGGTGTATATTGGATGTGTGATGGTTTACATGATTGAAGCATTGCGGAATTTCATGGACAAAATTCTTTTAAGGGAGGAGAATGTAACACCCTACGTTTTTACGACAATTAACTAAAAAATAAATAAATTAACAAATAATAAAAAATGAAAATATTATTTTTACATATGTTGAAATTTGGCCATGAAACTTATACATTTGGATTCGTGGCGATTTTCTGATCAGTTTTGTATTTATACTTTTTCGATCGGTGTTCAAATGAGAAAGTAAGGTTTGAAATTTTGGTGTCAGAAATAATTGTGTATGTAAATGTGGTAATAAAATCAATCAAGACTGATTGGATATTAATAATTGTTAACATTCAAATTGGGATCTTAGAGGATTTATGTAATGGATAAATAATCAATAAGAATCAACTGATAAAGAAACTAATCAACGTAATCAACCAGTAGAGGAAATAAATGAAATAAAATCAAACAAAATTAATTAATGGTCAAGATAGAGCATTTTAAAATGGCCTAGATCAGGGTCGATCACGAGCGGTCTACCATGGGGAAGGATGGTCAACCCGCTTTGCTTTGGAGGGGACAGTTCTTTTAGGCCATGAGGTCTAAATATGATTTAATTCAATCTGACGGTGAGCGCAGATTTGAACCTCTATAAATTAGGACCTAGGACTTCACTTTCAACTCATTATTTTTCTAATGAGCACAGAAGATCTGTTGCTTTCTCTTCTCCTCCAAAAATTCTAAATACACAAAAATAGAATAGATTGCATGTATACACTTTGGAGAAGAATAGAGGATAAAAGATAGATTGAAATCAGATTGCTACATCAAAGGTAAACTCTTTGATCTGGTTCTAATTAATAAATCTTAATCCAAATCTCTTCTCTCTAGTTCCATTTCTAATAAGATCTGCATAAATAAGATCCGAACAGGGAATCAAAAAGTGAAGAATACAGTTAACAACATCAGATCTAGATTAAATTTGAAGATTTGGAAGTGTTAATTAAATGTGAGTGGAAATATTATGTGTTTTTATATAATATAAGATTATATCATTGCAAACCTATTCCTTTATATCTGCAAACTGAATTTAAACTATGAATAAATTCATAAATGTTGAAGATTGTAACCTTGGCAATGTGATTACATAATAAATAGTTTTATTTCTATAATTACATAATGATTAAAATTGTTAGTTTCTACATCTAATAATTTACATGTTTTACAAGCAATAATTTATATGCTTTATGATGGATTTTAGTTAATCTTAAAGTAATGAATTGGAATTTCATTTTTATTCAATGTTAATTAATAATGTTTTTAGACTTTTGGAATTTTAGGATATTTTAGTTCATTCGAGTTTGTATTGTTTCAAGTGGATTTCCGTATATTTCAAGTATAAATTCATAAAAGTGCGATGTTGAAATTAAAAGGAATAAATATATGTCCATAAAAGAAAGAGGTGCCAAAATAGGGATGCGTACTGTATTTTATATTATCTACTTCAATAAATAAAAGGAGAATTCCTTGTAGATGCAAACAGAGGGAAAACAACCTCTTTTGAATAAGATGTGGAAATTTAACGTGTAAAAATTAGTTGATAAAGTTTAGTTCTAACTTATTAAAATGTAGTTTCTAAAGGTAGAATATTTAGATAAGAATGAATCTGAAAAGTTAATAAAACAGAAACTAATGAAAAAGAAAGGCAAGAGAAATAAGATGAATTAATGAAATTGATTAAGTCTTATAATTGAATGAAAAGGAATAGAAATCAAAGTTGAACTAATGAATGCTGTAGCAACAATATTAATAACTAAAATAAGAGGCAATAAAAGATATTAATGAAATAAAAGATAAACGCATAGTTAGACTAAAGGCAAAAAGTCAAATATAAAGATCTTGAGATAATACAGTAAATAAAAGAAGTAATTATACATAATTCTAAAATATGTACATAAGTAGCCTCAAATATGCGTTTACGACGGGAGTGAATAATTATAAGTTATATGTTATAATTATAGTCGACCAATGCCTGAAGGTCATTAGACTGGGTTGGGATGCTAAAATATATCCAACCAATAGAACCCGTGATGAGTGCACGATTTCATACTAGAGGGATACCTCAAGGTTTGCACTGTGCTTATTGCCTTGATTATAAATTGTCCATCATAGTTGTAAATATATGTTATAATCATGTCAAGGAAAAAGGTGTGCAGTTAAATTAGGGCTGCTTCAAGTTTTAGAGTGGAGACAGCGCCTTGATTACACTTGGCAATCTAGATGGACGGTGAGTAAGATCACATTTATGCAACGGGGCATAGAAAGTTTGGGTGCCTAGGTACCAAAATAAGTTGCAATAAGTGTACGTATACTAGCATAATTGGGTACTATAAAATAGGGTAGGAGTTGCATATTTCTTAAGCTCGGCATTGGTCCCTTATGGTCAATGGGAAGGACAGGGTTATAATACGCCAGCGTTGTTTGTTAGAGCAAGGCTAGTTAACCCATACAAACATTCCTTCAAAACTTAGAGGGATGCTGGTTCATGGAGTCTAAATTCCATAAGGTAGTTCCTTGAACATAAATTCCATAAGGGGCTTCGTAGAACCTAAATTCCATAAGATGATTCTTAGAGCCTAAATTCTACAAGGTGGTTCGTGGAGCCTGAATTCTTCAAGGTGGTTCGTAGAACCTAAATTCTACAAGATAGTGCGTTGGAGCCTAAAATTCACAGTATTAGAAGTAGACTAAGGTACGTAAAAGATTGGCATATGTGAAAATCCAGTGAAATATTAGAATCTCGTGGACTGGAGATCGCCGGTATGCACGGCAGGATTTCCTCGGTGATACGATGGCAATGGATCTTTACGAGGTGCTTTACTAGTGGGGATAGTATCTAGGTCCATTAGTGGACTTGGATTATGTGTGTGTATAAACACACACACACACCCCTCTATATAGACATAAATCAACATGGGGTAGATGGGTATAGTTCGTACGTAGCAATGTAGTCGTAGTGATTAATAATAAAATCTAACATAACATGAAATAGTGAACAATCGATATAAGTTAGTGTTATATATAAGACGTGTAATTTTCAGCCACTATAACTTTGTTCTAACCCCTTCTTCATTACAACCCATTAGATTTAGAACGGCGGTTACTGGTGTTGATTTCTAGCAATTATCTGGCTGAGGCTCTTGACATTTGAGATGTCAAATTTTGGTTAGTAGTTATATTGATATATTATTTTTTTCTTATTTCCAATGTAAGTTATTACCATTAGTTCTCTATATATTTTTCCTTTCTACAGGATAATAAACCAACGATCTGTATTTTAATGGACTTGGGTTTCCGATTTAGCGAAAATCTGGGCCTACTGAAGTGCGGATTGTGACAAATCTAGATGCCAAATTTTCAGACTTGCCGAACCTAACCACTTTTCTAAGAGGAGAAGCTTTGACAAATATCATATCTTCAACTTTAAACTCAAGCTTTTTCCTTCTTCTATTTGCATAATATTTTTAACGGTCTTGTGTTGTCTTCGTTCTTTTCTTGATCAACTTTACTTTTTTCATAGTATCACGGTTAAATCAGTTCTGAGAAATATTTTGTTGGTTGTTTCTCATCAACAACTTGGTGATTTGCATGGCCTCCTATAAAGTGCTTCAAAAGGGGCTATACCAATCGTCACTTGATAACTATTATTATACATGAACTCAACTAAAGGTAATGTTGCCCCCAATATCCTCTGAATTCCAAAACACAAACCCTCAACAAGTCTTTCAAAATCCTCTTCATCCTTTCAATTTAACCATAAATCTACGGTAATATGCAGTGCTAAGTTTCAAAGAAGTTTCCCAAGTTGTTTGTAGGCTCCACCAAAACTAACTAGTGACTAAGGGGTCGCTATTACTAACTATACCCTTCGGAATTCCATGCAATTGAACTAGCTCCTTGATGTAGATCTGCACGAGAGAAGTGGCAGTTATATTATTCTTGATCAGCATAAACTGGGCACTCTTGGGGAATCTATCAACAATAACCCAATGTCTACATTGCCCCTCTGAGTTCTAGGCAATCCTTCCGCAAAATTCATTGAAATATGCTTCCTCTTCTAAGTTGGAATTTCCAATTGTAATAATAACCCTTCAGGCTTTCCTTGCTCAGCTTTTACCCTTTGATATGTCAGCAACAAACTCAGCTACAACTCTTCTTCATTCCAGATCAGAAGGAAATCCCTTTCATATTCTTGTACATCTTATCTAATTTGGGGTGAATGGTCATCTTTGAGTGGTGATATTCCATAAGCATCACTCACAATAAAATATCAACCATTGGGATATAAAGGCGTCCATCTCTTCTTAAGCATCTTTTCTCATTAACTATGTACCTACTAGCATAAGGGGATTGCTCTCTCTTCCTCAACTTTTCCAAAGTCTCTACTAACTTCTCATCCTTCACTTGCTCAAGACTTATGTGACCCATCAAGGTTGGTCTTATCTCCATAACTTCTAAAACCCTTGGATGGGTTTTGTTGGTGGTTGGAAGTTAAAATTTGAGAGGAGCTCCAACTGCCTTCGTTAATATATATAACACCTGGGAAAGCATGCCTTCGACTAAAGCCATGACGACTACATTCTTTTTTAAGGGTATGTTGAATACTAAAGCCGAACAACGCTATGTATTCCATCTATCTCCGCTACTCAAGATTTAAATCTTTTTTGGAAAAATAGCTATTTGAGTGATTTATGGTCAGTGAATGATTCAAACCTTTCTTCTAATACATAATGCATCCACGTCTTCAAGGCAATGATGATAGCTGGCAACTCTAAGTTGTGAACTAAACATCTTTTGTCATGATCCTTCAATTGCCTATTAGCATAAGCAAATACTTTCCCTTCTTGCATTAGAACTTCTCCTAACCCTGTGCCATAAGCATCTGTGAAACACCATAAATGGTTTGGTTCCATTGGAAATAGTGAGCACAAGTGCACTAGTCAATAACTCCTTAAGCTTCTCAAATGCCTAAGTGCATTTATCATCCTAATAAAAGATTAGGTTCTTCTTAGTCAAATGGGTTAAGTGGGCTGCTATTATTGCAAAGTATTGATGAACTATCTATAATAGCATGTCAAACCAAGAAAATTTATAACCTCCGATGCACCACTAGGAGTCTTCCATCCCTGAACAACTTCAACTTTAGTGGGGTCTACTGACATTCCTTTCTCAGAAACAATATACCCAAGGAATCTGCCTTTTTTCCTTTAAAAGTGGCATTTAGCAAATTTTGCCTTAAGCTAGTACCTTCTTAAGTTTCCTGACACCTCTCTTAGATGGTCCTCATTCTACTCTTTACCCTTGGAGAAAACCAAATATCATCTATGAACACAACGACAAATTTATTGAGTTGCCCCTAAATATCATACTCATCAAATCCACAAATATGCAAGGGCATTCAACAATCCAAAAGGCATCACTTCCCACTCATAGAGTTCATCTGGTGTGTGAAATGTAGTCTTCGAATTGATTTCTTTTGCAATCCTCAGTGGATGGAATTTGTTGCTAAGTCTAGTTGGATAAAAAACTTTAATTCCTCCAAGCTGATCGAATAAGTCATATATCCAAGGTAAACAGTACATATTCTTCCTTGTCGTCTTGTTCAATTTCCCATAGTCGATGCAAAGTCTCAACAAACCGTCAGCCTTAGTGATGAAAACAAGAGGGGCTCCCCACTTCGAAGTACTCCGACGAATGAATCCTTTCTTTAATAGCTCGGGATTTTCTTATCCATTTCTCTTCTTTCTTTTGGGGCCATGTGTCTTGAAGACAGCTGGGCTTGCATTTTTCTTCAAATATTTTGGAACTCAATCTCCCTTTGAGGTGGAAGACCCAAGACTTCCTTGAAGATATCAGGAAATTCACAAACCATAGGTATGGATGGCAGCTCTCCAACAGATAGATTTAGTGATTATAAATGGTTTAACCCAACCAAATCCTGTGGTGTACAAAGAATATCTAGGTCATGGCCTCCATAACTTCTTAATCGTATAACCCTTCTATCACAATCAAGAATTGCTTCATAATATGCTAACCAATCCATATCTATGATAAGTCCATACCCCTCAAAATTTAGAACGTACGCATTACAAATTAAATCAATGTTGCATATGTCAAACACTAAGTCTTTGCAAATAAAAGAGAGATGTGTTTAACCCACAATAGGATTACAGACCGCTATTGGGCTAATGAGAATCTGGGTTTGAAGGTTTAAGGAGTTTACTACATTCCTAGCCATAAAGAAATGTTATGCCCTTGAATCAAATAGGATATGAATTGTAACCTCTAAAATAAGAGTTATACATTCTAATGTTGTCTTCCATTGGTATTTTGGTGGTTTACTTGCAATAGGGATTGCTTCAATAGCATAAGCTTGTCCACTTGATCCTTCTTTTTCCAACTTAGGGCTTCGATTCTTTAGGTGCCCGTCCTCATGGCAATTAAAGCACTTCCCTTTAAAAGCTTCCTTCGACAGACTCTCCCTACAATCTTTGGCCTCATGAACTTTCTTCTAGCATCCTTTGCACACCTTACCATCCTTCTTAAACTTCCCCCTTGACTTCTTTGCAAGCCTAAAATCTTCCTTTCTTGGATCCTCCTTGTTTTGGGTAGGTGTAGCTTTCTCCTTTTCTGCCCCCTCATCATCCATATCGGCCATGTTTAGCATTGTTATCTCCACCAACATCTCATACGTGGCACCAATGGGTACTTGGGTCAACAAAATTTCTCCTGGTGGGGAACTTAATCCCTTTACGAACTTCATGGCCATTTTTATAGGCGTATCTATCAAGCTCATTCCAAATTTAGCCAGCTCTGTAAATATAGCTATGTACTCATTTAGAGTGGAGTCTCCTTGCCTAAGATTAATGAATTGCTCTAGTTGTACACTCACTTCTGTCTTAGACATAAACCTTTTCTTAAATCTGCTTTTGAATTCATCCTATAAGAAAATCCTTCTAGTGTTTTCCTCAATCATCAAGTTCCACAAATCTAAAGCTTCTCCTTTGAAGTGCCAACATGTCGTCATCCTCTTTAGCTAATATTCCTAACCAAGTTTCTCTATATATTTTCTCATGGTAATTAACCCCATGCTTTAGCTTCTAGATATCCCTAGATTCTAGAGTACGTCTTCCCTCTCATATTAAGAAAGTCCTTACGTGATTTCAAAAAGTCAATAGGATGGGGTGCTGCATCGGCATGCGAGGCAGCAGGCGCCACCAATGCCATTGGAGGAATAGAAAATTGCTCAACAATCCTAAGATGCTGTTTAAACCATTCAGGCATTCCACGAATGGGAAGTCTTCCATGGACAGGGATCCCAATTCTAGAATAAGATCGATCATTAGCCATATCAATTATATGTAGGTTGTATCTTTAGTGACGATTTCCTAAGATAGTACTAGCTAAAAGAAAAGGGTTGCTTAGTGTGTGCGCATATGTTCAAAGAAATAGGGGTGTGCATCATAAGAACTTTTGAAGAACCTTTTCAAAGATAACTAGTACGCCACTCATACGTATTGTTTCTCCGTTGATCGGGTAAAAACCTAAGTTTTGATACCAAATGTAACAATCCATCTTAGAACAGGCTAAACTTCGATCCAAAAAAGGCGCATTGAAACTTAGATTCGTTCTAAGGTTGGTTGTTGGTTGGAAAAAGAAGTAACAATACAGAACAATAACTATTCTTTCAAAACTCACAATGTATGGAATAAAATATAATAGCATATTGTACCCATTTATTTCAAAACCATTTGAAATGCCATAATACAAAACATCATCATACTGTCAACTATAATCCCTTATATCATTTATCCAAAATACATGGATACAACAAAAACATCATAAAGATAGTAATAGATGCTACAAACTTAAGCCACTCCATCATCATGCATTGTCACTGTCATCACTCTGTCGTTTACCTTTGTTATAAGGAGGAGGGAATCAGAAAAACAACTGCAGTGAATAAAAACTACGAGTCTTACCATTTCAATGCATGGGTAGTATATTTTAAAATAGAAAATGACTTACGTACGTGAAAACATTTAGTACTTCTTATGAGGAAAGGAGGCAGTTCCACAATCAACCACTTACTACCTTCCATTTCCGAAGCAGGTTTCCAAATTCCATAACCCAAATCCCACGTCATGAATATCTAACAACACTAGATAACACCCAAGCCACTTAATGCCTTTTAATGGAAAATAGCAAACTCTGTCCATTTAATACATTAACTGAGGCAGACCCCATTATTTAATACATATTCCCAAGATGGACCCCTCGAAGGTGACTATCTAGTTGGAATTGCATGGAATCTGTTGAGCCACTTACTACTTCTTTATGGAAAGGCGGACCCCTAAATCAGTCACTTAATACCTGATCCCTAAGCGGACCCCTGTCTAGATAATAACTAGCCCCTTGGTAATTTAATATTTTATTTGGGGAAAATAGATGGGTCCTCAAACAATCACTTAATACCTCAAGACCTCGAAGCAGACCCTTCGTATTATGACACATACTCATAATGACGTCTCGCATTAGTTCGACTATTTGTAGGAACTGGTAACCAGATTAGATGGGTAGATTTACCCTACAAAATTTTGGATAACCTTGCATCATCACAAATATTTATCATAGGAGATAATCACATCAGTAGAAAGTGTACATAACTGCTGATAACCTCAATAACAAGGGAAAATTTCTGTCGTGCAACTCTACCGACCTTGCATTTCTATGACTTAGTCATAATTTAAATACTTTCCACATATAATACTGATCTCACTGTTTCATAATAAAATCCTCAGAAGGAATTTTCCTTATTTCGCCTTAAAATATTAATTATTTTTCAAGGGAGAATCAATGACAATTATTACCTAATTAACTACGCCATTATGCAGTATAATTATACCCTTATTACGCTAATAGAAATAAATATATATGCACGCCTAATAACTTCTAAGCGTGTGGTTTATACGCCCTATACTGGCATTAAATGTCAATTTCTTTAACCATAATAATAATACAATTCGTTTCCATTTAGGATTCCAAGATTTCAATATCCATAACAAGGATTAAATATTCATATCCAAAATTGCAATAAATAAACTTATAAATAGAAATAGAAATAGAAATCCAATTTATTACATCAATCCAATAGAATATCCTGAACAATAGGAATTGCAATCCTAACTTCAGATTATATTCAACTCCTTTTTTACGCAGAAATAAATGAAGGTATTTTGTGTGGAATAAGTGGTGTAAACTATGAACATGACTCGTGCTCTACACCCTTATTTCATTACTATAACTCACAATTTGAATCAAAGAGGGAGGAGAAGTGGAATAGAATATGAAATTAACAAAAATTGCAGAAACAATATAAATTCCATCAAATTAACATTAATAATTAAGAACCTCCATCTTCTTTTTGATAAAATTGAGAATCGCCATCTGGAATTAATATTTTGAAATAAAAAGGAATTTTGGAGATTTTATCTATTTTGCTTTCGCAATCACAAAATCCCTAAGGCATATTCAAATCCATAGATATATACTAATCAATTACTAAAATAAAAATAATATGGTTTCCACTCACAGATTATCCTTAGCTTTTCTTGTATGGATTTCCAACGCAAAATCAACTCTTTTCTAGATCTCCTTCTTTTAAGATATATACGTAGTGAAAGATGGGGGGGGGGGTATGTGTGTGGACGTGTATAATTTTGTTAGATTCAGATAGGTTGGAAGAGAAGAAAATAGATTAAAAAAATACATAGAAAATGTTTAGAACCCTTACCTAAATCCCTAATAGAATTTTTGAATCTAACCTAAGAGAGAAAATGGAAGAGCTTCGCGGAGTTCCCAAATATTTTTAAATAAAAAGTGGGAGGATAGATCTTATTTATAGGAATTGAACCACACCAGAAATGTAGGATGAAAATAGATCAAAAATGGATAAATATGGACTGTTTTAACATCACAAAACCCTAGCCGCCACGGTGAGGTAGCGGTCGACCGCCTATGCTCGACCGGTCGACCGCTAAGGGTTGATCGGTTGGGTCTTATAGGTCAACCGCTTCTCTTATTTCGGGAGAGTTGATTTGTTTTTGTTGCTCGTTTATTTTATTCCTTAATTAACTATTAACCTTAACTATTCAACTTAACGTTTAACTTAACCTCAAATAAACCTACAGATAATTCTTGAAATTCAAACCCAAAATTTAAATATTCATTTAAATTTGAATTCAAAGTAAATAAATTAAATCTGAAAATTTCAAATGCTCATAACTTATTCATTTGAGCTTCGTTTCCAGCATATCGTATGCGTAAACATATCATAATTTTACCACGAATGCGATGGAATAACTTTCATGGTTAGATTTTAACTTCTACAAAAAATTTCATTTTCAACCACATCTTATGCAATTTAATTCACCCAATTCATTTATAGTTCATTTTATGGGAAGTTACATACACCATATCTAGACTTTGTTTAGATGCCATTTTACAGGGCCTTAAATATCATGGTCTAGCTCTGCCTTAAGTCTTACTGCTTAAGTCAACATTGCTAACCACCATGATTTACAGATCTTTTACGCATTGTCCCAAGCATCGGCATAGATACCATGTTAAAATTTCTAAATTATTTTGCGCATCCTTTATAGAGCAACATAGGGTTTTGTCAACATCTTTTGACAAAAAGAATCCCTTATTGCTAAATGCGACCAAACTTATATACATATCATTCCAATTCTATTGTTTTTCATTTTGTGGGAATATTCATTTTCAATATGCGTCTATTACCCTCATATACTGTGAGACACCTAACAAATCTCCAGTTGGCTCACATCCATTCATGTATCTTCCGCTACATTAATTTGAGCCTGCACTATATTGAGACTTTGTTACATGGTATTCTACTGGACTCTATGTATTATGGTGTAGCCCTCCCCTAAGCCTAACTATTTAAGTCTACACTGCTAAGCACCATGATTTATAGATCTCTTGCGCATTGTCCATTGTCCCAGACATTACCATTAGCTCCGATATCACGTTGAAATTCGATGATCCATCCTCACATCTCTCTATTGAGGCGATATAGACTTTGATCAACGTCTTTTGATAAAAGGGATCTCTTGTTGTCACATGTAACCAAACACATATATACACATCGTTCCACCTGTATTATTCTTTATTATGCAGGCCTATTATTTCTAGTATGTGACCATTACCCACATTCAATATGAAATACCCCAACAAATCTCCACCTTGGCTTGCATCCATTCATGCTCTTCAGCTACGCCAACTTCAATGCCTACTATATTGAAAATTTGTTCTACTAGACCATACATACCATAGTCTAACTCCATCTTAAGTCTTACTATTTAAGATTACACTGCTAACCACCAAGATTTACAAATCTGTTGTGCTTTATCCCAAGAATTACCATCGGCTCTAATACCATATTAAAATTTCTAGATCCATCTGCGCATCCTTCGTGGGGCAACATAGAGTTGGTTTAATATCATTTAACAAAAACAATTTCTTGTTATTACATGTAACCAAACTCACACACACCTCCCACTTTAACTCCGTTATTTTTCACGATGTGGGTCTGTATCATTCTAATCTAGGCTCATTATCCTTACATGTTGTGAGATATCCCAACATCTTGCTTCGACCATTTAATATACAAAGTAAAAAAATATTAAGGCCATATAATAAAAGAAAGCAGTATGACACCCTTCCTATCATTCCAGTAGTTATACCCAGGCTAGGTCAAAATCTATATCTTTTATGGAAGAAATAAATAACTCCTTTTTGTACTACTACTTAACTAAAAGTAACAAGCAACCAAATATTTAAGTGTATGACACATTGTCAATGGAATTAAAAATTAATATTTTCATTTAACTAGGAAATTGGAGATGACATTTGAAGTAATGTGAATTAATGACGCACTTGCTATGCCCTTTGATTCTTATTGACCTTGCAAGTCAACAAAGAAAGATAAGCAATTATATGATGCATTTATGTTAATGAGAAGTAAATTTGTTTGGGAACATAAGAGAAAGAAAAACATGTAGAAATGAAATATAAGAGCCAAGTCATAAACTTATGATATATACACACATACATACATGCACATACATATAAACATACATATAAACACGCATGCATATAGAAATATATATATATATATATAGAAATATATATATATATATATATGTGTGTGTGTGTGTGTGTGTGTGTTTTTGTATACACATACGTACACACACACATAGAATTCACATAGTAGGAAATTTCAAATATAAATCTAGACATATATTGATTTGAAAGACGCGTTTAGTCTACTAGTTTGAGCATTAAATATTTGTTAACTACATGAGTCTTAGAAATCCCACCCGAAATAGGTGGGAACAATGAACTTTGGCCGAGTCGTGTACGTTGTCACTCTCTTAAAGGCGTTTCGGCGTTATATTCGAAGGTGCAAAGCAGTTCTAAAAAACAAACGCTGTTGCCTCTCGGATAAAACAGCCTCTCTAATCTGAAAAAATATCAACATGTTTGCACTGACAAAGTCAATTATGATTTGCACTCTAAAATACTGCTCAAGGTATTTAGTTTTGTTGAAGAAAGAAGAAAAAGAATTTTTTTTGTTATTCTTACCATTTCTCTTCTGCCTATGCATCATTTAAATAAGCAGAATGGAAATTGTATACGTTACTAAAGTGATGGAATGTTAATGGATTTTAATTTATTCTCATTTAAAAAAATATTGCAATACCATTAGCTTTTGTAATGGATCAATGATAATGTCACATAAATATATTACCATTATGCAAGTGTAACAGCTCAATTATAATAACGATTCATAAATATATTACCGTTATAAACTTGCAACTGCTCAATTATAGTAATAATTCATAAATATATTAATACCATTAGCTTTTGCGATGGCTCGGTAATAATGGTTCATAAATAAATTACCATTAACCTTTTTTTGTTTTTTTAATAAATACACTTCAGAAACAAAAACATTTCCAACAATCCCCCACTTGAATTTTTTTTTTAATATTTTTCAAAGCAGTTTTTGAAAATGTAAGATTGTGCATAAATAATGGTGTATTTCGACTTGAACCTTTACATAGTGGATAGGATTCAGTTTTTACTAGAGTGACACATAGTCATGAACTTTATTCCTGACATCAAACCACACACAATATTTCTAGAGTGCAATCAAATATGCCAGTGCATTTATGTCCATGCACATCTATCCCATTTAGCGAATGCTCTAGGAATTTTGCCCAAAACTTCATAGGAAATGGCCACATTTTGACTTTCATATTAGTGAGTCTATCTAGAGTACTCCTGAAGGTAGGTACTCCACTCCAAATAGAGTATAGATCTCATTAAGAGTTTATATTAACTCATCATCTAATCACTTTAGGAATACATGCTTCTTAATATAAAAATAGCATGTTCAAATAATATCGCTTCACAACTTATTCTTGCCCATTGAACCTAGTTCTTGGGATCTCCAATCATTAGGTCGGGATACCATTGTGCGTGACTCAACAATCTAAGGGGAATACTCCCATTCTTTTAGAAGTTCTAAGGACTTTCTCTCTGGCCATTCCTTTCGTCAAAGGATCTGCCAAAATTCTTATCACTGCGTATGTGATCCACTTTAACAGCACCTAAAGAGATTAGCTCTCTAACTGTTCTATGCTTACGACGTATCTGTCGTCTCTTACCATTGTAATACCAATTCTGTACTTTTGCAATAGCCACGGTACTATTGCAATATATCAACAAAGCTGGTATCGGTTTTTGCCACAAAGGAATCTGAGCTAGCGGATTTCTTAAGTACTATGCTTCTTTATGAGCTATGGCTAGTGCTATTATCTCAAACTCCATAGTAGATTAAGCCAAAATAGTCTATTTCTTGGATTTTCAAGAAACAGCTCCTCTAGCAATGCTAAAGATGTAGCCACTGGTTGCTTTTGAATCATTAGATAAAGTGTTCCAGTCTGCATCAGTTTAACCTCCAAGTATAGAAGAAAACTTTTCATAATGTAACCCAAGGTTCATGGTTCATTTTAGGTATCTCATGACCCTCTCATTAGCGTGCTTATGCTCCATACTAGGTCTACTAGTAAACTTGCAAATAATCCTACGACATAGGAAATGTCGGATCTAGTACAATCAGTGGCATACCGAAGGCTGCCAATGATGCTTGCATAATCAAACTGTCTTATACCTTCACCGGTGCTTTTAAATAGCTTTACACTAGGACCATATGGTGTACATGCAAGTTTGCAGTCAAAGTAATTGTATAAAATCAACCTTTTTACCATATACATTAAACCTACATTAACTGCATTAATTAAGGGAATTGATTGCAATTTATTTCCAATTAAATTTAATAGACCAAATAAATAGGTAATATATATAATAATTGTCACCGTTTTCCTTTAATTGCATTTATAAGTTTTTTACTTACAAACAAATGTTACCATTTCTCTCATAACACTAATTTATTCAATTTCCATGAACAATATATTATTTCATTAATGAATTCTATATTTACATTCTATTTCCTATGTTCATTTTATAACCTAGGATAACCTTACACTATTTTAATTAACTGGAGTTCCATTCAAATTGTTAAAAATTAGCTTTAATTAACATTGTTGCATTTCATTTTAGTGTTATTCTAGTTATATGTCTTAAAAATTTAATTTCTTCCAACATTTAATTACGAAAATCTTATTAAATTTATTACTTTTAATTGTCAAAAATTAAGGGTCGTTACACTCTCCCCCACTCAAAACTTTTCATCCTTGAAAAGAAAAAAAAAGGAAAAGAAGGAGTTAAGTAATCAGTACATCTTATTCAAAATATTAAATATGCAAACAATTTATTTACATAATAAATAATTTAAATAGAATACATCAATTATAAACAATTAAATCCTTTTATATTCAAATTAACAAAAGTTTGGAAAACATTTCACAAAAATATTTAAGTCCAAAATTCACAAAAAATTTCGGTAGAGTCTTCTTTGTACGGAGAGGCTCAAGAGAAATCATAATATCAAAATAACAAAATATATCATATATTTTCAAAATAATATATCCCAGTAGCTGGAGAAATAATATAATTTCACTAGAAAACCGTAATCCGAGAACGTACCTATTTGTTGGGCAAATAACATTTATTTTATGAAACCAAAAGTAGTAGCAATTGCTTCCATAACCTGTATTTCACGTATATAGTCTAAAGAGGTTAATAATTATATAGAAGTGAAATGATTATATTGTTTTAAATTAATAACAAACAATCAACATAACATAACAACAATCACTTTCAACCAAAAACATAACATCATCACATAAAATCAAAATAAATCATTACAACATAACAATAATCTTTGTAAACAAGCATACAATCTTCACAAGGATCAAAGTAATCAACCATTTCTGAAACCACAATCATTAAATTATTATAGTATTCATTTAATTATTTACTTTAATTATTAACAGCTTCAAACATTAACCTTAAGTTCATAATTCTTGGCTTACAATATTCACTCTATATTTCATTTTATTAAGTTGCACTACAATTATAACTCTGGTTTACAACTATTTCATATCAAATTTCGTATTTATAAAAGTAAATTTCATTGAGCACTTTCATTATTTAAGTCTTTCTTGTATAATATTCCTTACATATCCTTATTTAACATAACAACTTTTAATATTCCGGTAAGTTATATATATATATATATATATATATATATATATGATTCTAAGAATGTAATTGAAAGTTATACAAGTTTATCTTATTTCATTTTAGTAAATAAACGTTCAATAGTTATCATTTCTTATTTTCATATCCTTTTTGTTTACAAGTTACAAATTTCAAATTCCTTGTATATTTCATTTATAGATTAGCATTTAATTTCTTACTTCCAACTTTAGAAGTTCTAATTATTAAATAGTTAAAATTTTAGTCCATTACAATAAATAAAGTTCTAATTTAAATTTACTTTAGTTTATTCTACTGGGTTTTTCTTCTTCTCATTAGTTACTTTTCCATTCATTTATTTATATAGAGATCAATCATTTACATAATTTGTTTTCCATTAAGGATTTAAGTCGTTAATGTATCATTTCAAAAAATATAACATAAGCTTCTACTACCTTACTTAAGTTTATAACATAATTTGGTTATTGAATAAAAATTCAAGTTTTTGGTATTCTCCCTTAAAGAGAAAGGAAATATTTCAATATCTCTAAAAATTCAATTAAAACATTTAACCTTAGTCGCTTAGTAAAAATATAAGATATATTTAAAACATCCTCATAGCATTATGTAAAGGTTTTACAAAAGTCTAAAATAATCTTAGAAATTTATATCAAAACATTATAATAAGCTTTTAAAATAAAGTTCCTTAAATCCGAAGATTTATTAGACTCGTTATTTTTAAAATAAGTATAAACTCAAGATTATTAAACTGAAACTAATAGTATACTCGAATCTTGCATTGAATTTCTAAATCAAAATATAAAATTTCATATCTTCATAATTAATTTTGCACACTTGTTTTAAAAATGAATATTCAAATCACGGAAAAACATTTATTATGGTTTAATACAAAAATTCAAACGGTAAATAAATAAATAAATTTACTATTAGTACTTTGAAATCAAGTAAATATTCCAAATTATACTTCCAAAATAGAGATTCACATTTATTTGTCAAGTATATTACTATAAATAAACTTCCCAAATCAATTTTTTTCCATTTATGTTATACCTTTAAACTATACATTCAAAGAAACTTATATAAATTTTACTTGAAATATTCATTTGAAAGCTATATTTGCAAATCAACCATCTTTAATACATTAATACTTTTCAAAGAAATTCATTTGTAAAATTCCTTGCTTCATGTATAAATACCATTTAAATATTTAAATAATATATTTATAAATATATGTAAACTATTTGAAAATAATTAGTTACATCATTACTTATATTTACAAAGAAGCTATTGAAAACCTTAATTCTATTATTTATAAATTTATTAGTTTTATCTCAAGATACGTTTTAACAATTCAATAATCATTTACTTTAAATATGTTATATTTAATAAATAACTTCTCAAATATTTACAACAGTAATAATTTACTATTAAACCATGTTGTACATGAATAAATAATATTTTAAACATTTTAAAGTATTTAGAATTGACAAAAATGATCAAAATATCCTTTATATAATACTTTATCAAAATACTTTTATAACTCGATGTCTTAACAGGTTTATCCTCGTTCTTACAAGCTGGCCATGAGTTGATCAGGCGCAAGGTAAGAATTTTTCAAGTACTTAGTAGACCTATTTCAACACCCAGTGAAAAATACTTAAAAATAGGTATTAGAAGTACCGCTCAAAATCCAATGTCAAATGACGATAGTACGAAAGTAGTGGCCCGCTGCTAATCCAGTATTTACGCAATGGACACAAAACTTTTCAGAAGATCCTTCTACCTTTCGGATTCTAGAAAAAATATCATAGCCAGTTCATAAACATGGGACCATCGACCCCTGCTGTAGTGGTCGCTGCTGATTCAATGATTTACGCAATAGATGCACTTCCTTCCCGAAAGATCCATAAACAACAGATCCTAGGATCGAAAGCGCCTCCATTGGGTAACCTAAAGAACCATCTACCCTAAAAAAATCGAGGAACTAATGAGTTTAAGTCCGGACAACCATATCAGTTCGAATCCATTTCTGAATTCACCCAAGTCCGTTAGGGTTTATTGATCGAATCCATTCATGGATTCCCCAAGTTCATCTGGGTCGAAGCATATCATACTATACTTCTTCGCGAGGGTACTTCTCCATACCTCTTACTTCAAAATATAACCATATATAGTACCCTTTCAAAATCATAACTTTAAATATCACACTTATATAAATTCCATTATATATAAGATTTCATTTTCAGATAAAGCGCTTTCCAAAATCAATAATCTCAAATATATCGAATCATTCTTATATATATATTTCGTTATATATAAGATTTATCTCTTCAGATCGAATAACTTCCAAAATCAACAGTTTCAAAATCACTTGTACTTATATAAAGTCCATCTTATACAAGAATCAAAAATTTCCAAAATCAATTTCGCTGTATGGAAAGCCATATAAGATTCAATATCTTTGCTTTATAAAAGGTTTTGAATTTAGAATAGTTTCATATATAAATCATTTTGTGAAATAGTTTTGAATATAATATTGTTTTGTAAAATAATTTGTAAATAAAATAGTTTGTAAAATAGTTCTATAAATAAAATAGTTCGTAAAATAGTTTTGTAAATAAAATAGAATAAATAGTTTGTATAAGAAAAATAAAAGAAATGGTTTGTATAAGAAAAATAAAAGAAAATAGTTTTTAAAAAATGGTTTTAAATTAATAGTAGTCTTGCATACAAGAAAAAATCCAATTTAAATTACAAAGATATCCAACCGAACAACTTTCAATTTCAGTGCCAAAGCATATCATTGACGTTAGAACATAAGATGTACATATATCATCATTTCACAAAATCACATTCGATCACTCACTCGATGACACAAGTTCGCTTTCGAACTAGTATTGTCCATTCAACTTCCCTAATGCGGACTTCAATATGGTTTCTTGACTAGAAACCATCATTCTCTTGCATAGCCATATACTATGATATAGAATTCTAGAATTAAACCAAAATCCATATCAAATATTCACCATTAAGAAACGAATGAAAAATCCTAACGTGAAATAGTGTAATTTACCTCGAACTTATGTACTCAAATCCAGATCAAATTAATTATGCGAATAAAATAATATACGCACAACTTACATATTTATTCCAATTTGATTCATCCCAATTACATTTTAATTAAATTCATTTTTTTTATCTCATTGATTAACACAAATATCACTTCATACTTTAATATTTGTTTCACGGAATTTCTCCATTTAATGTAAAATATTAATATATTCATTCTCATAATATTGCTTATATTTCTCTTAAAAATTAAATTACATTCATTTCTCATGTATTATTTCTCATTTAATGCAACATTTATCTGCAAATCATTTCATAAGGAATTTTCTTAAGTTCATAACCAATTTATAAAAGCTTAAATTCTTTTATAAACATTATTCGGGCTTAAAGTTATCGCAACTTTAATTATAACTATTTACTACAATTTCCATTTATTTCATTAACAATTTTACAAGGCATGACTTTATTTATATTCATTTCATTTTTAGTTCACCTTTGCCTTTCAATTTATTTATAACACATTTCATAAATGTTAACAAAGTTCACAATTTCAATTTTTAAATATTATTACATTACATACCAATAATGTATACAATGATTCTTCTCAACTATAACAAATTAACCTTGTTTCACTTTCTTTCAAATTAAGGTTATCAATTCAACTGCATAATTCAACATAATTATTAAGTTTCAACTCATATATTAATTCAGAAGTTTTGACAATCCAAATATTTAAATATTCCATTTTGTTTCAATAGTTGAAACTACCAATCAACAAACACTAAGTTTCACAATAAAACATTTCAATTCCATAAACAAATATCCTAATTATTCATTTTATTCTCTTTAATACACCATTATTAAACTAGTGTTTAGTCTATTCATTCAATCAACAATAATTAGCCAATGCTTATAAACTGATAAAACTCAACTAATAAACAATAAATGAAAATAACTAAATATTACCATTTCATAAATCAAAATCATTACAAATAATTATATTAGTTATAAAAATTTAATCCTTTATATGTATCGTATAATATTCAGAAAAATAATTTCATTTTAAAACTTATATAAAATATTTTTATAACACTAACAAATATGCGCTCTCGTATATACACTCAAACAACTCTTTCTAGGGTATTACTACCATATCTCTAATGAGTTAACCACAACAGGCTAAGGTATGTCTGAACCTGGCTCTGATAGCAACTATAATGACCCACCATTTTGGACGATTTAAATCGACAATAAACCACATATGTCTAATTTAAACCAGTCAAATGGGAGGACTGTTAATGGGGTAGATAAGAAAATAAGGAAAAAAAACAAAACACAGAATCTCACAGTGGAATGACAAAATATAATAATCAAATAAACAGTTCATGAAGCTGTTTTACAAATGACATTTGATTATACTTTTACAATTCAAATCAGAGTTATACATACATCAGAAAATAAAAAATAATGCAGGGGAACACAATAAGTAGTGGAATAATAACAATAAATAGCAATAATATACTAAATCTTCGTCTTCATCCTCTAGAAAATAAAATGGTCTTCAATACACTGAAAAAGCTCAGACTGACCTGAGCATAATGAAAAACAATACAATCGAGTCAGAACTAAAAATTCCTATGTAAGTCAAATCAATCTCAAATAAAAATATGAGTGCAATGGCGTCAGAGATGTTATGGGATTTTTCTTCTCCTATCAAGTGTACAATGTGAGTGCAGTAATTTACGAGATTTCAAATAATTCGAAATACCAATTTTAACCACTTTATTTAAATAAATCCGAAGTTTAAATTAAAAACTTAAACTTTTCAAATAATTTGGTTTCAATAAATAATCCAAATTTAAGAAATTGTATGGGTATATATCATTTCAACCCATAATTTAAATGTCTTAATTATCCAATTCTAAAATGATTTAGAGAACCACTTAAATGATGTCAATAATATACAAGGCGATAATAGGGACATATTAAAATAAATAAACAACAATCCATCCAACAAATCAATCATTAAGCATCCATTTCAAACAATGTCTAAATCAACCAATATATTTCAACATACAATAGTTACCAATACCGGGGTTTAATTATCAATTAAATTCCAATATAAAACTAATTGTCAATTCAAATTCAATATCAATTCCGGCTTAAATCAACAAATATCAATAAAAAATTATATATCACGTCATATATTTTATTTAACTTGCAATGGAATTTTTAGTATTGCGTGAGTAGGTTGAATCACTTACCTTTTGCTTCCCCTTTTCTAACCAGATTTGGATCTGCAACTACTTTCTCATTTTGTTTTTTTTCCTTGCTATCTTAATCATTTTATATAGAAAATTTAGGAGAGAAGGTCATATAAATCTGGATTTTAAGAAAAAGACATTGAAAGAAGAGAAGGTTCGAAAAAGAAAAAAATTAAGAACAAAAAGAATTGAAAAAAAGGAAGCTTTGAAAAAGAAGAAGAAGATTTGAAGAATAAGAAGAGGAAAAGCGAAAAAAAGCTTTGGAAAAAAGGAGAGAAAGGAGATTTAAGAAGAAACGTGAAATAAAAAGGAGGAAGGTCAATATAGTCAAAAAATAAAGCTATAGAAGATGCGATTAAAAAAATAAAATGAAGCTATAAGAATGAAGATTGAAACTGGTGAAAAGCTAATAAAGCAAAATATAAACAAAGTAGGAATTGAAATAAACTAAAAATATGAGTAACCCTAAAAAAGGTAGGTATTAAAAGAGGTGAAGGAAAGAATTAAAAATATGAAAAGTAGGTAACGTTCATGAAATGAAAAAGTTTTAGATAATGTAAACGGAAATGTGTAATGAAACAAATGGGGAAACAGTGAAAAAAGTGTGACAATTGTTAATTAGAAAGGGAATAAATGGACTAACTCTGCTTTATAAACAAACTTTTGGAATTCAATTTTTAAAACATTTGTTTACTCAATTAATTTTGTTAACCCCAGACATACAAAATTTGACATTCATTAAAGATTTAATTACCACAACATAACTAAATTTGAACACACCAATTTACATAGCGGGGACCGCCGCTATGTAAAATAAAATATGAACCGTGATTTAAAAATTCAAATTTAAAAACAACATTTTTCTCGACATGTGATTATGAACTCAAATATTTAATTTACTTTAAATTTCAAGGTTAGCAATAAAATCACTTCCATGCAACATATGCTTGCTATTTAACTACCGTAAAATGTTGTTTTAAAAATTCAATTTTCTCTTTCTACAACATTATATTTATATTCAGAATGGAAACGTTCACTTTATTTTCCTTGAACATTATTTTATTTTCCTTAAAATGCTTATTCGTGTAACGACCTAGAATTTTGAACAATTTAAATTTGAAAATATTTAATTAATTTTAAATATTTGAATGATGGTTTGAACTGAATTCCAAATTTTCATAACAAATTGGCGATAAAATTCTAAGATTTAATCTATTGAAGTTGAATAAAAATTTGAATCTTAGATTTTAAGCTGATTTAAAATATTTCAAAGGCTTATCAAATTTATATTGATAATACTGAAGATAATAGAAGCTTCAGATTTGAAATTAATAGTGAATTGTTTAGTTTTGAAATTATTTCGTTTAAATCGTTATTTAAAAATAGCCATCCGAGGCACAGTCTCGGAATTCGACGAAACCAGTTCCATTGGGTCCGTAATAACGAATTATTACCGGATTTCAAATTTCGTATTTTTCGGAGTTGCCATGTGAGAATACGACACGTAACCGCGTTGGAATTTAAATCAAATTCAATTTGAATTTAAATATATAATTGGTCAAGTTCATTTCAAATCACAACCACCCTATATTTTCGTACTTCAGCCACCCTATTCCCTACAAGCGAAGAAAACACGTTCTCTCTGCTAAAATCACGTTCTTCTGTCTCCCTCCATCCTTTTTTAAAAAGTAATGCAGAGATTAAAAATAAAATAAAATAACGTATGCTTCCTTTCTCGTAAAACAATCCTCTTCCTCTCTGTTTGTAAATGAAATGGCGGACGAAAACGAGATCACTCGTTTTATAAAAAAAAAAGAAAAAAAAAATATTAATAAAGGAGCCGCACCGAGTTGTCTCCTCCATCTTCCCCAGTTCGAATCAATTCGAACTCGTTTCAAAAAAGAAAAAAAATGGCCGAAGCCCTAAATCAAACTCGCGGCGGCGCTCGCTTTGGAGGGCGCAGGCAGGGGCGGCGCACACACGGTCGAGCAGGTGGTGGCGATTTCGTTTCGACAGAAGTGGCGATGGGGAGCAGCTCGATTCTGGGGTCGAGCTCGCATTTGGGTACACGCGGCGACGATGTCGCAATGGGATTGAAGCTCGAGTTCGAGCCTGATGATTTTACAGTAAGGTATTCTTTTAGTTTACAATTTAAATTTTGAAATTTAATAAACTTTTGTTGAGAATTTAATTTTAAGCAGCAGATGAAGATTTATAAACAGAAAAAATATATATACAGCAAAGCATATATGCATAATTTATCTATTTTACAGAGAAAGAATAATTTGTTAATAAAACTTATTTATTTGTTTTAGTTACCTAAGGGTATTTTATTAAAAAGGAATTTGTTTAAAAATAAAAGTATTAGCTTAAAGTGAAAATTGATAGTTAATTTAATTTATTAAAGGAAAATAATTAGTTAGATAATTTATTAAGGTAGTTTATGTGGTTAATGAATTTATTTCAATTATTTAGTTACCAAATAAATTTTAAAAGGGAAATTAGTTAAAATATAAATTTTGGTTAAGTAAATAAATTTGAACGATAATTTAAGTGTTCAATTTAATTCGAATATTGATAAATTATATAATTATTTATACAAGGTATAAATCAAGAAATCGAGCTGAAACTGAAATGGATAGCAAATAAAAAGCAAAGGTGAGAACTTCTCACTCAAAAGGGTTTGTTAAGTTTTAAATAGTTATATTTAAAATTTGTTGATTGATTGATTGTTTGCTTGATTGTGATATTAGATATAGTAGGATATATCTATATATATAGCAATATATATATTGGCATATGTATATATTGCAGTTGATTGATTTTCCGCATTGTATAGCGGATGAGACCCTATTGCGCCGTTATTAAGCGGATATATATATTTTATAAATTCCATATACCGCGATATTCCACCTTGAAGTGGAATTGGTATTGTGCTAACATCTGTGGATGCAGGGAAACAGGTTGGAGGGATCCAACTGGATTCCTCACAAATATTTATATGATTATAGATATTGTGTGATTATTGATTATCATATCGATATATGATATTTGTGCCATGATTGACTATTGGATGCTGTGGCATCATCGGATCCATTTTTAAAGTTAAAATAACGATTTTGAATTTGTAAAGGATTTTAAAATAATTTTTCAAAGTATATGTTTTTATTTAATTTTTGAACTTGATTCATTTTAAATAAATTAAGATTTTGATTTTAAAGTTATAGAAATTATGACTTTTTTTTGAAATATAACCAAAAGGAAAATTTTAAAATAAATAGATTTATAAAATAATTAAATTTGGGTTTTGAATAATTGTCATAAATAGTTATATGAGAGATTTTATAAATTGATGTTTATAAATTAAATTTATTGGAATTATGAAACGAGTCTATTAAGTGTTAAGTTGATGTATAATATGAATTTCATTAAAATTTATAGATTTATAAATCATGAAAGTTATAAAATGAATAGATGTTGAAAATAAAAGTTTTATAAGTAATTAACTTATAAAAATGGATTTTTGCCATTTAAAGGGGATATTTATAGAAATTGTTAATAAAGGAGGTTTTTATAAGTTGAAAACAGTTAAAAAAAAAGGAATCTTATCAGTGATAAGATTTAAAAATTTGTGAAGTTGTAAAAGAACAGTTTAGTAAATAAGTGGATTATAAGCTCTTAACTTATAATACGAACCTTTGGTATAGAAATTGGATTTATAAATTGAATTGGATTAGTAAAAGAGATTTATAAATTAAAGTTTATGAATAGGAATGGAATTTATAAAAATTGTTATAAATTCAAAATAAACGAAATTTGATAAATTGAATATAGAATTTATTAAAGGAAATATATTCATAATTTTGAACGATGAATATATTATTAAAGAAAATGGATATATTTGGGGAAAGGAATGTTTTAAATGGAATTTAAAACGATTAAAGGTGTTTTAAAATGCATTAAGTATCGAATACATAGATTTCAACATTTATTGTTGAAATAGACGTTTTCGAGAAATAGAAGGAAATGAAAACATAGATTTCAACATTTATTGGTTAAATAGACGTTTTCGAGAAAATAAGGAAATGGTGGACTATAATACTGTTGTTATAGTAAATGATTTTCGAAAGGAAATGTTTTGTGTAGTATTGGGATTTATATATGTATTTTAATTTCGAATCCCTATGCTAGTGATTTTGGGTTGTCGTAAAGATGTTATACGCAACATTCGTTTTGACCCAAATAAATGTGAATAAAAGAATGATTTCCTTAAAGAATGAAATCTGTACTTAATAGTGATTTAAGTATATTGAATATTTTCAAATTGTTGAAAATAAATGAGATTTATGAATTACTTATTTTTAAATAAGTATGGAATTGCTTTTCCAATATGAAATGAAACGTTTTGAGAATTTATCTTCTTGAAGATAAATTGGAATTGAATAATTGAACCTATTGAAAATTGTAGATCAGTAGATATTTTGAAATATAAATTCACTATGGAATTTATAAATGGAAAGGGAAAATTTGTCTCAAAATAAACGTTGTTTATTTTTGAAGTGTGGAAAATTATATATCTTGTAAAGATATTTTTGTAGAAATAAATAATTTGGAAAATTATTTGGAATCTGATGATGTTGCTCATCTCTATTGATAGTTAAATAACCGACTATCAATATTTACCCTTGAATGAGTAATTGTTGTGAATTGCTTGAATTGAATGCCACACTTATTTTAAAATAAGCGCTCACTATTCGGGTTAGCCGGGAAAGGACCATGGGGTCGTATAACCCATTCCGAATAGTGATACGTCGTTATGAATTGCAATCGAAGACCGGTGTTGAAGACCGGATATTTGTGAAAACGGAAGGATTACCGTCAAGTTACTCTGTATCGGCTGATCTCCGGTACAGAGGTTCATCACCCTTAGTGACGGGATGTCCGGACGTGATTAGTGAATATCCGGATTGCAAGGGCTTCTTTGGAAGTGCCTTCGGTTCTGTTCGATCCCGGAACGGACTTGTATGGATTGTATGTCTGACGTTACAATTTGAGATGTAAAGCTGGTTTTTATCAAATATATTTCTGTTGGTGGCGGAGAATTTATTCTCTTAGCTTAACACCCTTCTCTGAGACGTACGAGCTCAGAGGTTATATAGTTGATGGTTACTAGTGATACATTCCCGAATTGGTAATGTGGCATGCTGAGTGTTGCTGTGAAATGATCGTTGAATGATCATTTGTGATAGGATCATTTGTTTGATCGTCTATCTTGATGATCATTGCTTTGATCATTTGTTGACCCAAAGCACTGCTTTTGTAAAGCGTGGCTTTGTGGACGAGACTTCATCGAGCCTCACACCCCGGAAATGGTCAAAGCAGGAAAGATGCAGCAAGGTTATTAGGGGGTAGCGCCCCTTTAGTGTATGTCATTCCTTCTAGATAGAGGTGGTATCATGGTATGGAGCCCAGATACTTAACCTATGTGGTTACTGCAAATTTATTACTTTGTGGTTGTTGGAAATCGAGGATCCTCGGATATAGATCGGTTACGATCGGGGAATGACATATTCGTGTCAGTTGTTACCCAGTTAGGGGTAACCCGGCCTTGTGTTGGCAGAGATCTGGTTAGGTTCTCGGGACGTCATTCCAGAGGCGTTTCCATGTGGCAATGGGAAGTTCCTTGGCCTGACCATTTGTTGGAAATCCAAAGAAACAATACGAGCCTTGTACAGTTTTAGTTGTATTACCTGCTATGGAATGTGGCGGTAACCTGCTATTGAACATAGTAGCTATAGTAGGCATAAGTGTGGAATGCCTATGCTGGCTAAGATTTATATTCTACTTTCGAAATTGTTTTCTACACTATGCACTAATAATAATATCAAAAATGATTTGATTTTGCGTAGTAAGCATCTTTGACTATCATAAGGAGAAACCTCCTCCAAGTCTGCGTTTGCATTGTGTGTGTGGCGGGAGACCTTATGGTAGTTTCATTTTCTAAAAAAAAACATTGCGAATTTATTTAAAAATTATCCTATTCTTTGTCTTAAAGATAAATAACTGTTTTTAGTTCTCACACCAGTCTTGCTTGTCTTAGTGAAATGTGATGGGGGATTCTCGCTTCGCGGTTTGGTGGCGAACGGGAGACTCTTACCCCCACACGGCCTCTTTACGGGGTTGGTTAGGCGTAAGCCGTGAAAGTCGAGAGGCTGGCCGTAAAAGCAAGTTTGGGGTACCATTGTTATGCCACGGTGGGTCTGGGATGGTTGAAAAGCCTACCGGTCGCCACTGCCTCAAACATTACATTTGGTATCGGAGCATATGGTTAAGCGACAACCATGGTTCTGTTGGGTGTTACTCATTTGAGATAGAGTCAGTAGTACTCTAGAATGAGTTTGAGTGTAATAATAGATATGAGTGCGTATTTGTTAGTGAATATAAAATTTGTTTTATATTGTGATGATTGCTTTATTGAGTGGCATATGAACCTTCGTCGGCACAGTCTGGACAACTGGATCGAAGGGGTTTCTAAACACTTGAATAGAACAATTCGACACAGTATTGTTTTAAAATTGGGTAAATGAAATAATTTTACCTTGACTATGTTTTATATATAAAAGAATAATTTTTCAAAAATTAGTAAAGTTTATATAAATTGATTGTTAGGTTGTTTGGATAAATTAAATCAAAACAACAATGGTAAAGGAAATGAATTGTATAAACAAATGAATTATAAGTATGAAATTATAATTAAAATGGTTTACAATTGTGAAATAATCTTGTATATGGAAGTGAAACTAAAATGAAAAGATTTATAAAGGTGATTTATAAATAAAAAGAAAGATTTTTACCTTGGAAAAGTTGAAACAAATGTGAATAAGCACAATAAAATTTTAACTATAGGAAGTTAAATAAATAGAATTGGATTTCTAAGTGGAAACTTAAGTTAAGTTAAACAAATGATGTTTGAAAGAGAATATAACTTAAGTAAAGTTAAATGAAATTGATTTTGCTATCGAAGTAAAATAATCAAGTGAATTAAATGATGTGAACTTGAGTTTGAAGTAAAATAGCTTAAGTAAATTCGAGATGAATATGAATATGGAATGTAAACAAAATTGAATGGAATCAATTGGAAATGAAATGGAAATTAAAATCAATTAGAATGGATATGAATTCGTTCACTTAAAAATGAATTGAATAAAAGAAAGCGAGTTGTTAATCACGTGAATTGAATATAAATTGAAATTGTGAATTTGAATCCAAATGAAATTGGAATGCAAAATTGATTGAAATTCGATATGTATAACTTCGATAGTAAGCTAAAGATGGTATAAGTAGTACATATTGAGAATTTTGCAATAGAATTGGTAAATTGGTTTGATTATTGTAGTTAGATATTATTGGATACTACTACTAGCAGGTTATACAGGTGTATTAAAAGAAATGGAATTGGGATTTTGATTTCAAAGATAAAAATTGAATTGCTCGACAAAAAGGTACGTATGTCAATTTTAGTATGAGATTTGATGATTTCCTTCTCCAGCCACTTGGCTTTCTCTTTTCTTTTTTTTGATTCTGAGGGGCCGTGGTGCCATTTTGTAGTCGTACCGATCGAGCCGCGCAAAGGAGACGCTGGCGAAATTTTTCGAAAATTTAGGGTGTTAGAAAATTTTTGAGAAAATTTTGAAAGTTTAAAATTTGAATTTGAATTTAAATTTGAATTGTGAGGTAAACAATGTTCTTTGAAATTTATAATTGAAGTTAGAAAGCTTGTTGAAATGATAATGAATCTTTAATAAAAAGATTTGTGTTAGAAAGTTGATAAAACTATTTGAATTGTGAAAAATAATAAACGGTTTAGGATCATTCTCCTTAACTTGCAATTTCGAGGACGAAATTCTTTTAAGGGGGAAGGTTGTAACGACCCAGAATTTTAAACAATTTAAATTTCAAAATATTTAATTAATTTTAAATATTTGAATGATGGTTTGAAATGAATTCCAAATTTTCATAATAAATTGGCGATAAAATTCTAAGATTTAATCTATTGAAGTTGAATAAAAATTTGAATCTTAGATTTTAAGCTGATTTAAAATATTTCAAAGGCTTATCAAATTTATATTGATAATACTGAAGATAATAGAAGCTTTAGATTTGAAATTAATAGTGAATTGTTTAGTTTTGAAATTATTTCGTTTAAATCGTTATTTAAAAATAGCCATCCGAGGCACAGTCTCGGAATTCGACGAAACCAGTTCCATTGGGTCCGTAATATTGAATTATTACCGGATTTCAAATTTCGTATTTTTCGGAGTTGTCATGTGAGAATACGACACGTAACCACGTTGGAATTTAAATCAAATTCAATTTGAATTTAAATATATAATTGGTCAAGTTCATTTCAAATCACAACCACCCTACATTTTCGTACTTCAGCCACCCTATTCCCTGCAAGCGAAGAAAACACGTTCTCTCTGCTAAAATCACGTTCTTCTGTCTCCCTCCATCCTTTTTTAAAAAGCAATGCAGATATTAAAAATAAAATAAAATAACGTATGTTTCCTTTCTCGTAAAACAATCCTCTTCCTCTCTGTTTGTAAATGAAATGGCGGACGAAAACGAGATCATTCGTTTTATAAAAATAAAAAAATATTAATAAAGGAGCCGCACCGAGTTGTCTCCTCCATCTTCCCCAGTTCGAATCAATTCGAACTCGTTTCAAAAAAAGAAAAAAAATGGCCGAAGCCCTAAATCAAACTCGCGGCGACGCTCGCTTTGGAGGGCGCAGGCAGGGGCGGCGTGCACGCGGTTGAGCAGGTGGTGGCGATTTCGTTTCGACAGAGGAGGCGATGGGGAGTAGCTCGATTCTGGGGTCGAGCTCGCATTTGGGTACACGCGGCGACGATGTCGCAATGGGATTGAAGCTCGAGTTCAAGCCTGATGATTTTACAGTAAGGTATTCTTTTAGTTTACAATTTAAATTTTGAAATTTAATAAACTTTTGTTGAGAATTTAATTTTAAGCAGCAGATGAAGATTTATAAACAGAAAAAAAAATATACAGCAAAGCATATATGCAGAATTTATCTATTTTACAGAGAAAGAATAATTTGTTAATAAAACTTATTTATTTGTTTTAGTTACCTAAGGGTATTTTATTAAAAAGGAATTTGTTTAAAAATAAAAGTATTAGCTTAAAGTGAAAATTGATAGTTAATTTAATTTATTAAAGGAAAATAATTAGTTAGATAATTTATTAAGGTAGTTTATGTGGTTAATGAATTTATTTCAATTATTTAGTTACCAAATAAATTTTAAAAGGGAAATTAGATAAAATATAAATTTTGGTTAAGTAAATAAATTTGAACGATAATTTAAGTGTTCAATTTAATTCGAATATTGATAAATTATATAATTATTTATACAAGGTATAAATCAAGAAATCGAGCTGAAACGGAAATGGATAGCAAATAAAAAGCAAAGGTGAGAACTTCTCACTCAAAAGGGTTTGTTAAGTTTTAAATAGTTATATTTAAAATTTGTTGATTGATTGATTGTTTGCTTGATTGTGATATTAGATATAGTAGGATATATCTATATATATATATATATATATATATATAGCAATATATATATATTGGCATATGTATATATTGCAGTTGATTGATTTTCCGCATTGTATAGCGGATGAGACCCTATTGCGCCGTTATTAAGCAGATATATATATTTTATAAATCCCATATACCGCGATATTCCACCTTGAAGTGGAATTGGTATTGTGCTAACATCTGTGAATGCAGGGAAACAGGTTGGAGGGATCCAACTGGATTCCTCACAAATATTTATATGATTATAGATATTGTGTGATTATTGATTATCATATCGATATATGATATTTGTGCCATGATTGACTATTGGATGCTGTGGCATCATTGGATCCATTTTTAAAGTTAAAATAACGATTATGAATTTGCAAAGGATTTTAAAATAATTTTTCAAAGTGTATGTTTTTATTTAATTTTTGAACTTGATTCATTTAAAATAAATTAAGATTTTGATTTTAAAGTTATAGAAATTATGACTTTTTTTTGAAATATAACCAAAAGGAAAATTTTAAAATAAATAGATTTATAAAATAATTAAATTTGGGTTTTGAATAATTGTCATAAATAGTTATATGAGAGATTTTATAAATTGATGTTTATAAATTAAATTTATTGGAATTATGAAACAAGTCTATTAAGTGTTAAGTTGATGTATAAAATGAATTTCATTAAAATTTATAGATTTATAAATCATGAAAGTTATAAAATGAATAGATGTTGAAAATAAAAGTTTTATAAGTAATTAACTTATAAAAATGGATTTTTGCCATTTAAAGGGGATATTTATAGAAATTGTTAATAAAGGAGGTTTTTATAAGTTGAAAACTGTTAAAAAAAAAGGAATCTTATCAGTGATAAGATTTAAAAATTTGTGAAGTTGTGAAAGAACAGTTTAGTAAATAAATGGATTATAAGCTCTTAACTTATAATACGAACCATTGGTATAGAAATTGGATTTATAAATTGAATTGGATTAGTAAAAGAGATTTATAAATTAAAGTTTATGAATAGGAATGGAATTTATAAAAATTGTTATAAATTCAAAATAAACGAAATTTGATAAATTGAATATAGAATTTATTAAAGGAAATATATTCACTATTTTGAACGATGAATATATTATTAAAGAAAATGGATATATTTTGGGAAAGGAATGTTTTAAATGGAATTTAAAACGATTAAAGGTGTTTTAAAATGCATTAAGTATCGAATACATAGATTTCAACATTTATTGTTGAAATAGATGTTTTCGAGAAATAGAAGGAAATGAAAACATAGATTTCAACATTTATTGTTGAAATAGACGTTTTCGAGAAAATAAGGAAATGGTGGACTATAACACTGTTGTTATAGTAAATGATTTCCGAAAGGAAATGTTTTGTATCGTATTGGGATTTATATATGTATTTTAATTTCGAATCCCTATACTAGTGATTTTGGGATGTCGTAATGATGTTTTACGCAACATTCGTTTTGACCCAAATAAATGTGAATAAAAGAATGATTTCCTTAAAGAATGAAATCTATACTTAATAGTGATTTAAGTATATTGAATATTTTCAAATTGTTGAAAATAAATGAGATTTATGAATTACTTATTTTTAAATAAGTATGGAATTGCTTTTCCAATATGAAATGAAACGTTTTGAGAATTTATCTTCTTGAAGATAAATTGGAATTGAATAATTGAACCTATTGAAAATTATAGATCAGTAGATATTTTGAAATATAAATTCACTATGGAATTTATAAATGGAAAGGGAAAATTTGTCTCAAAATAAACGTTGTTTATTTTTGAAGCGTGGAAAATTATATATCATGTAAAGATATTTTTGTAGAAATAAATAATTTGGAAAATTATTTGGAATCTGATGATGTTGCTCATCTCTATTGATAGTTAAATAACCGACTATCAATATTTACCCTTGAATGAGTAATTGTTGTGAATTGCTTGAATTGAATGCCACACTTATTTTAAAATAAGCGCTCACTATTCGGGTTAGCCGAGAAAGGACCATGGGGTCGTATAACCCATTCCGAATAGTGATACGTCGTTATGAATTGCAATTGAAGACCGGTGTTGAAGATCGGATATTTGTGAAAACGGAAGGATTACCATCGAGTTACTCTGCATCGTCTGATCTCCGGTACAGAGGTTCATCACCCTTAGTGACGGGATGTCCGGACGTGATTAGTGAATATCCGGATTGCAAGGGCTTCTTTGGAAGTGCCTTCGGTTCCGTTCGATCCCGGAACGGACTTGTATGGATTGTATGTCTGACGTTACAATTTGAGATGTAAAGCTGGTTTTTATCAAATATATTTCTGTTGGTGGTGGAGAATTTATTCTCTTAGCTTAACACCCTTCTCTGAGACGTACGAGCTCAGAGGTTATATAGTTGATGGTTACTAGTGATACATTCCCGAATTGGTAATGTGGCATGCTGAGTGTTGCTGTGAAATGATCGTTGAATGATCATTTGTGATAGGATCATTTGTTTGATCGTCTATCTTGATGATCATTGCTTTGATCATTTGTTGACCCAAAGCACTGCTTTTGTAAAGTGTGGCTTTGTGGACGAGACTTCATCGAGCCTCACACCCCGGAAATGGTCAAAACAGGAAAGATGCAGCAAGGTTATTAGGGGGTAGCGCCCCTTTAGTGTATGTCATTCCTTCTGGATAGAGGTGGCATCATGGTATGGAGCCCAGTTACTTAACCTATGTGGTTACTGCAAATTTATTACTTTGTGGTTGTTGGAAATCGGGGATCCTCGGATATAGATCGGTTACGATCGGGGAATGACATATTCGTGTCAGTTGTTACCCAGTTAGGGGTAACCCGGCCTTATGTTGGCAGAGATCCGCTTAGGTTCTCGGGACGTCATTCCAGAGGCGTTTCCATATGGCAATGGGAAGTTCCTTGGCCTGACCATTTGTTGGAAATCCAAAGAAACAATACGAGCCTTGTACGGTGTTAGTTGTATTACCTGCTATGGAATGTGGCGGTAACCTGCTATTTAACATAGTAGCTATAGTAGGCATAAGTGCGGAATGCCTATGCTGGCTAAGATTTATATTCTACTTTCGAAATTGTTTTCTACACTATACACTAATAATAATATCAAAAATGATTTGATTTTGCGTAGTAAGCATCTTTGACTATCATAAGGAGAAACCTCCTCCAAGTCTGCGTTTGCATTGTGTGTGTGGCGGGAGACCTTATGGTAGTTTCATTTTCTAAAAAAAAACATTGCGAATTTATTTAAAAATTATCCTATTCTTTGTCTTAAAGATAAATAACTGTTTTTAGTTCTCACACCAGTCACATGACTGACGTGGAGTTTATTGTTCCCTTCCTAAACTCTGGGTGCCCACCAATTTCCACACGGGCAGTCTAGAGTTAGGTGATCAGGTCATTCTGGATTCAGGAGTTGCTGGAGGCATGCTGGATGGCGTAGTCTATTATTATTATATTGTATTTCTTTTCCGCTGTTTGTTTGTTGTGCACTCTGATAATAAAATGAATGTTATGTGATGTGATGTAATGTATAAAATGTACAGTTCTTTTGTGTAATGAATATTCATTTATCTATTATATGTTGTCCGCTGTGATTGTGAGATTCTGATATGGTTTTATTGTGTTATTACTTCCTGTTCTGTTCTATCTTTCTCTCTCTTCTTCTACCTCTTTCTTCTTTCTTAAACCCTAACATTTCGGTTTTTCGGCAACGAAAAATCGGAGTCGTTACAATTCGTTACTTGCAATTCATCAACGTTAACATTCTTTTATTTTAAAATAATCAACTTATATAATATTAAATCCGTTCTTATATTTCCAAATAACGTACATTCCAAATGAAAACATTCTTACATTAAATTTATTAATTGCACTTTTGTTCTTTTTTTTCTCAATTGAAAGATTTCAATAAATTTATTTCTAATTAATTTTAATCTTCCACTTCAAAACAGACCCTAGTTGATGAAATCGATTAATTAAACATGTGAACATTGTAATCCTTATTTATAATTATGCAAACACATTTATAAAATTACAGTATCCAACAAGCATTGAATTACATACTAAATAAATGTTTTTCTCTATCAATCAATATTCATTTAACTCATCATTAAAACTGACATTTATTATTCCAATTCTTGTTACTAAACTATATTCTAATACGCGTTAGTTACTTCCACTTCATTGCTTCATTATAGTTTGTTGTTTTAGAATTTTATTTATGGTCTAGAATTATGATCTAATAACATAGTTAACATTTATTTTACATTTCATTACGTTAATATACACAACATTCTTTATTTTTATTAACTACTATATTTCCATTTTATTGAATTTTGGTCAATTGCACACATTAATTATAATTAAAGTCTCAATTAATTTATTTACCTTGGTTTCGTTCTCTTATTAAATCAATTATTACCTTAATACATAGTCAAGATTGTTATATCTTCCATTACATTAATATTTTACCATTTCATCTTACATTTCATTTACCTAACCTTTTATTTCGTTGATTGTAATAAATTCACTTATTACAATTTCTAGTTCTAATAAACTTGAGTAAGCAGATTTCCATCCTTTTATTCAAATTAAGGTCACACCATATAGAATCAACCATTTTACTGTTATCAATTAAACCTACATTAAGTGCACTAATTAAGGGAATTAATTGCTATTTATTTCCAACTAAATTTAATATACCAAATAAATAGGTATGATATATAATAATTGTCACCATTTTCCTTTAATTACATTTATAAGTTTATTTCTTACAAAAAAATGTCACCATTTCTTTCATAAAACTAATTTTATTCAATTTCCATTAATAAAATATTATTTCATTAATGAATTCAATATTTACATTCTTTTTCCTATGTTCACTTTATAACCAAGTATAACCTTACACTATTTCAGTTAATTGGAATTCCATTCAAATTGTTGATAATTAGCTTTAGTTAACATTGTTGCATTTCATTTTAGTATTATTCCAGTTATAAATCTTAAACTTTTAATTTCTTCCAACATTTAGTTACAAAAATCTTATTAAATTTACTATTTTTAATTGTCGAAAATTATGGTCGTTACATTAAAAATTAAGAAGAGCTGATATTGGAGGCGTATATATAATGCAAGGACGGACGTTAGTTGAATGAGTGCGACCGTTAGAAAACAGTCGTAACTCTTTGCAATTAACAGCTCAAATTCGAAGAGCAAAATAGATTCAAAACCAGTTTGGATGAGTGTGGCTGATATGTAATAATCCACCGCAACAATCCCATACTAAATTGTTTTATTGACAATAACCAGTTTAATCTTAACTTAGTATTACACATCATATATGTTATCTATTCAATTAAACCGCATATTACTGTAAATATCCCAAGAGCTTAAAGAAATGATGGGTGGCCTTAACTTAATTTGAGTCTCATTTGACTTATAAAGTTGAAAATATTACACTGGTAACTTTATTTTACCAATAAATTTCCCTTTCTATGAGCACCGTTATAGTCATGTGCTCCATCTCGTCTTAATGAACTCTTATAAGCATAAACCTAATGAACGCTTGCTTAGAAACAACACCACTTCCAAGTTCATAAATGTAAAGTTTTATTCATTTAATGTCTCTGTTACCTGAATACCTAGAACTTTATTAAGAGTTTCAACTCAACCTCTTCATATCTGTAATAGTGTCTTCCAATCATATGATAGGTTGTTAGTACCAATGAAACCTTAAAATTAAGTTAATTAATGTTAAGGTTGGGTTACAACTATCATTGGTTATTCATAAGACAGGATTTAAGACTCATTCCGATCGGCGTGCACTTCACCATTTCTCTGGTCATGGCTTTTGTAAATGGGTCCGCCAAATTATTACTAGACTTTACATATACAATGGTAATTATTCCATCATTAATTATTTGTCTCACATACTCATGTTTGAGGCTTATATGTCTTGAATCTCCATTGTATACATTATTATATGCTCTAGACATAGTTGCATGACTATCACAATGTAAAGCTATTGTTGGCATCAGTTTCGACCATAACTTAATATTCAGTAACACATTTTGTAACCATTCATCCTCTCTTCCAGCGGTCGCAAGCGCTATGAATTCAGATTCCATAGTAGAGTGCGCAATGCATGTTTGTTTCTTTGATGCCCATGAACAATAACTCCTCAAATGTTAAAGTCCAATCCGAAGTTGATTTATTATCGTCAACACCAGTTATCCAACTTGCATCAATATAATTGTAACGACCCGGAATTTTGGGCAATAACGATTTAATAATCTGTGTAAATAATTTAACTGGTTTGATAATTTTCTTTATAATTTTAATTTAAAATTTGTGAATTTGATCTTTTAAAGGTTAATAAATATTTAATCTGTTAATAGTAATCAATATCTTTCTGACAATTTAAATTTGATAAGAATTATTTTTCAAATCTAATAAAATTCTATTCTATTTATAATATATACATTTGATATATATATTGTGAATAAGAGATCTTTTGTTTCAAATTTAAAGATGAATTTTCAAATTGTAATATATATGTATGTATATGTTATAATTTGAGTTATTTTGAAATTTATTTAATCCATTGATAATTTATAATGTATGAATATTGTAGATTGAAGCTTTGTTTAGAATCAATATTTTCAAAAGTTAATTAAAGATTAATTCATTTGTTTCAAAATATAAGATAATTGTTATTTATTAATAAGATAGTTTAAAAAGGATTTAAACATGTTTTGTTCTCTTTTAAATTGTTTAAAATTTTAAAATGGTTATAAAATACATATATAAGAGATTCATTTGTATTATAATTAGTTTATAATATTTTCTTTAAAAAAAGTAAGTTTATATTTACATATGTAAGTACTCATTTATAAAGCAAATTAAAATGTAACTTTATGTTTACATTTAAATTAAATAAAAATTTATTAAAAACACTTAAAGACATGTGTGAACATGTTAACATTTTTTTTAACATTTGTAAAGAAATTAAACATGTTTATGACATTTGTTCAAATAATCAACATGTGGCAACATATTAATTTTAAATTCTAATAAATGTCTTTAGAAAGAAAAAGAAAATCAGTTTTGCACAAACACTATCACTCTATTGTTCTTTTCTTAACCCAAATTAATGGAAACCTGTAATCCTCTTCAAATCTGAAAATAAAACCAAAAGAAAATTTAAATTCCACAAAGCAAATCAAAAACCTGAAACTACAATTTCAACCTGCTATTCAAATGAAGAATCAACCTGCAAATGAAGATCTGCACTTTCAATCCTTTAAAGCAGCAATTAGAAAGCATTTACAATAGCATGCATGCAAAGGCATTTGATTTTAACAGAAAGAAAAATCAAAGCATCATTTCTCTGATTAAAATTCAAAAGGGCTGGAAAGATGTTCAAGCCTGGGGAAAGTTTTAAAAAAACTGCTCTGCATATTTCAATAAGGTGAGTAAATTTTCTTTTAAAAAAACAGTTGATCTGAATTTTTTTACTGCATGCATAGGTTGATATTGTCTTGAATTATCATTCTAAAGTTTAAATTTATATGAATTGGTATGTACATAATGTATGAGTTTGTCTGTTTAAATTCAAGCAAGAGTTTACTCTGTTAATATGCAGTGAAGGTTCTGTTAAAAGAAGTATTCAATACCAATTAATCAAATCAATATTTGATTTAGAAATTTGAATAAAAATTGTTTGTTTAAGGAAGATAATGGCTTTTAAAGAATTTTTAGGATCCTAACTTTAGCAAAAGAATTTAAATTAGGAATAACAGTAACAAATACTGTTATACATGAAAATCAAAAATCTTAACTTTTGATTTGGATTACATGAATGAAATAGTGAGTAAAAATCATGATTTTTAAAACATGTTTCATGATTTTTAGATTGGTGAATCATGAGAATTTGAGTTGTGTTCATTTTGGAAATTTTTATGAACTGCAGATGATTCACGCAATAATTTGAGTTGTAATTCTGGAAGAAGCTTACGTGTGAGTTAGTGATTTAGGGAAAAATATTCGAAAATTTTTCCAATGCTTAATTTGTTCGTAATCGAAGAAAATAGGGTTTAAGGTTACTTTTATCTGGGCTTTACTGTATTGGGTTTTGCGACATTGGTAATGATTCGAGTTGGTTCATTTTTGGTGAAAATGAAGTTTGAGTCGCAATGCTTTGATGGTGAGGACGGCAGTGTTGGTCGGCGTCGAGGAGCATGGCCGTGGAGGATTTAAGGTAGGGGTTTGCTACAGTTTCGAGCATGAAGGGTCAATATTCGAGTCGAGTGTGATTTCTCGAATCTGGGTGCTCGGTCGAGATGTAAGGGTTGCGTGTGATGGTGGATGGGGGTCGCAACGACCGTTGGTGGCCGGAGGTGGTGGGAGACGTGCACCGTGCACGTTTGTATACTCCGAAGTTTTTCGATTGGGAAGACAACGGGTGGCTCGAAGATGCTCTCGGGATTTATGCGTGTTGGACTCGAAGTCAGGTTGGTTTGGGTTGCTTCGGGGTTAACTCGGGTTGATGGGTGGTTTGCGTCGGGTTTTCCTAGGGTGTTGTCTGATAATAGTTTTTTAAAGGAAATAAAATGAAAACTCTAAACTTGTTGTTTAAAAATTTAATGATAATCAAATTTATAAAGTATAAGTTGAAATTATATAATTTATTTCAATTTAAATTTATTTAAAGGGATTTCATATTGAAAGTAATTTAATTACATTTTGGATTTCAATTTAAAAAGGGTATTTTGAATTGAAATATTAAATCAAAAGTTAAGTTTAAAATGTTAAGTAATGATTCAATCTTAAGATTTCAAATTTATATTTGAAATAAATAAGATTAATTTGAATGTTTTAAAGTATTGAAAATTTTGAAATTTGTTTCTAAATTTCCTATTTTTAAATAAGATTATCATTATGATTTTGGAAACCAAATAGGATAACTGGTTTAAGATGTTAAAATTTGATTTAATTCATTACAAGATAAGTAAGGTTAATTTATCTTGATTTGAATATTAAATTTGATTGTTAATAAGAAAAGTTTAATTAAGATTAATGTTCGCTTAATTAATTAAGGATTTTGAAATTATAAGAAGTTAATTAATTGTTTAATTAATTTAAATAATTAGTTAATTATTTAGATAATTTTAAATAATTGCTTAATTATGGATTAATTAAGTGTGATTACTTAATAAAGTAATTAATGATTAATTGTTGAATGTAATTAAGGAAGTTAATTACTTATGGAAGTAATTAATGATAATTACGCATGGAGTAATTAGTTGAAGTAATTATTGGCTAATCACTTAATGATATCAATTAAAGAATTGATTAATATAATTGTTAAAGTTAATTAATTATGAAGTGATTAATTAATTTAAGAATTAAGAATTATTTAATGATAAAGTTAATTGTTTGTTAAGTGATTAATTAAGGAAGTAATTAAGACTTATTAATGGGAGTGATTAGAGATAATTACTTATGTAAGTAATTAAGAGTTAATTACTTAATCATTTAGTTAAATAATCAATGTGATTAATTAATTAATGAATTTAACTTAAGGTTAATTACTAAGTGTAATTAATTCAAATTGAAATTAATTAATAAAGTAATTAATTAAGGATTTATTTGTTAAATGTAATTACTTAATGAAGTAATTAAAGATTAATTAATTAGAATAATTAATCAAAGATTAATATAATTAATTAAGAAGTTAATTAATTAAGATAAGTAATTACAACTTGTTAATTACTGTTTATGAATTAATGAGATGATTTATTTATAAGTTAATTATTAATTAATTAAAGTAATTATTAATTAATAAGGATCATTAATTAATATAATTAATGATGTTAATCAAGGTTGATTAATAAAATGATTAATTAAATTTGATTAATTAATTGTAATTAATTAAGAATTAATGTAATTAATTATAGTTAATAATTAATGAAGGATCATTAATTATTGTAATTAATGATAGTAATTAAAGGTTAATTACTGAATATGGTTAAGGATAATTACTTGAATGTAATTAAATATAATTAATCAAGGAAGATTAATTAAGGAAAATCATTAGGGATGGTTAATTTATTTTATTTGGAATAATAAAATAATGAAGAAGGATTATGGTAATTCAATTGATTAAGAAATAATCAATTCTGTTTTGGATGTTTGATTAATATGGTTGATTTGATAATATTGGTTAATTGATTGATATTGGATGATAAATATTTGGAGATTTATATTGTATGATTGGTTGATATTGGATGTTTGATATTGGTTTGATATTGGATGATTTGGATATATCTGTTATGTGATATGCTGCTTTGTGAGATGAATGTTGTTATGAATTATCTATTGTGATAATATGATTCATCTATTTATATCATCTTGAATTTAAGTTTAATTGATTAAACCCTTAAGTATAACTTGGACATTAAAACGGCGTTTGGTTTCGGTGAGATCGGGATCGGATTTCCATATTTGGAATCCGAAAACCACACCGATTCCAATTAAACGTTAGGACGTGTATCCAAGTGGAGCAAGTGAAGACTCGAGGTGTAAGGGCTATACGTCAGTATAACTCTGTGGGTGATTCCGTAATGAGTTTGACGGAATACTGCTTATAGATTCGAGATGGTGAATCAGAGTGCAAGGGCTATGGTCGTTGACTCTGAGGGTGATTGCAATAATGAGTGCAACGAGATAGTGCCTTCGGTTTCGTTCGAACCCGGAACGAACTTGTATGGATTGAATGCTTTCAACACATCGTCAGGCGGACGATGAGCATTCTAAGTGATGTGTCCTATAAAGGTAATCGTAGCCTCAAGCCTCATCAACCGGGAATGGCTAAAACAGGGGAGGTGCAGCAAGGCTTCGTGGGTAGCTCCCACTGGAGAGCAAGATTTTCCCCTGTCTAGAAGTCCCTTTTTATTCGGCTGTGTGGGCAGTTGGGTCGCGGCCAACTGCGGGGTTGTCTTGTTCGGGACTGTCCAGTAAGGGATGGTTCCGGCCTTGTGTTGTGGGGGAGTGGGATTACTCCTCGGTATGTTGATCTAGGCCACGTACTGTGACGGGCGGTACCCCAGTAGCCCTGCCATTGATGGAAACCGATTTTCCCTACGAGACCCTACGGTTTTGATTGTATTACCCACTTTTATGGCTAGTTGCTGGAATTTAATCATGTAACAATTTCGGCTATTTCTTATTTACTTGAAAACCCTAGACACTATTATAATATCACTGGATTTCCTATCAAACGTTTTGGTTAGCGTAAGGTAAAAACTTTTCCATGTTTATGTGTGGGAAGTCTTACGTGATACCTTTTCTTTTCAAAGGTTTTTTTTCTAAAGTTAAGCAATTTTAACCCGTTTACTCACACCAGACCCCTGTCTGACCCGAGTGTTTATTTTCTGTTTTATTAAACTCTTGGGTACTCATATTATGTATGAGTAGTCAAGTAGATCAGGTTAGCTTGACGAATTTTGGAGGAGATATGAAGCTGGAGGCTTCGACGTGTAGATATATATTGATTCCGCTGTGTATGTTGTGTCTGTATCTTGTATACTTGAGTTGTATAGTTAGACAGAAGTTTATAACTGTCTATTATCAGTTGTTTAAGTTGTGTACTCTGATGTAATAGGTACTATGTAATATTTTATGAGATATATTATATTTTATTCGTTCCGCTGTGAGTTCTCTGATGTTGTTTGTGTTCTTCTTTCTCTTTCTTTTCTTCTTCTATCCCTTTCTTTCTTCAAGATGACGCGATTTTCTGGGAGTAGAAAGTCGGGTCGTGACAATACTCCTCTAATACGCTTGAAAATTCATTATAAAAAAGTCCTAGATTCTTGGTCTTTTTAAGATAGCCAAGGAGACTTTCAATTTCTTTCCAATGTTGTATTCCAGTATTGTTGGTATATCATGCAAGTTTGCATGCCGCATATGCTATATGTGGTTATGCATAATGCATAACATACATCATACTTCCAATAGTGCTAGCACACTCAAGCTGAGCGATGCATCTTCCTTCATTTTTACTTATATTAATACTTGACTCGATTGGGGTATTTACATCCTTGATTTTTAGGTGCCTAAATTACTAAACATTTTTTTCAATATAATACGATTGACTAAGTGCATAATGTCCCCTAGTTTCGTTAACTTTTATCCCCGGTATTATGTCGACTTCATTTAAGTCCTTCATTTTGAATCGCAAGGATAAATATTCTTTGGTATCGCTTATGTTTTTGATATTTGTGCTAAATACAATAAATCATCTGCATACAGATAAATGATAACTCCTTATTCTTTGGTAAACTTAGAGTAAATACATTTGTCTGCACTATTGTATTTGAAATCTTATTCTAAAATCGTTGAGTCGAATTTTTCATGCTACTATTTAGGTGCTTGCTTTAGTCCGTACGGTGATTTTGTTAGTTTGCAAACTTTCTTTCATTATCATGAAGTATAAACACTTTAGGTTGCTCCATGTAGACTTCTTCACTAAGCTCACCATTTAAGAAGGCTGTTTTCATGTCTATTTGATGTATGTGCAACTGATATATTGATGCTAAAGCTATCAATACCCAAATGGATGTGATTCTTGCCACATGAGCATATGTATCAAAGAATCAATTCCTACATTTTTTCTAAATTCCTTGGCTAACAATCAAGCCTTAAAATTTGTACACTGCCATCATTATTATGTTTTTTTCGAAACACCCATTTGCAGCTGATTGTCTTTAACCCTTGAGGTAAGTCTGTTAATTTCACTGGATTGTTTGACAAAATTGAATCCATTTCATCATTGATTGCCTCTTTCCAAAAGGCAGAATCTCTAGACGCTAAAGTCTTTTTATATATTTTTAGATCATCTTATGTATTTAGCACTATAGGTATCTTACTAAGAACTTTAGTTCAAATTCCTTCCACAAGAAATGGTATAGCTTGAGAAGATACGAAATCTGGACCAAAGTTTTTCTCTTTTCTAATTCTCTGTGTCCTTATTTTTGTTTTTTCTTCTATCACCTTTCTTTTATTGTTAGTAGAAGGTGCAGGAACATTTATTGGGGTTTAAACAAGATTACCGCTTGGTGACCAAACTGTTGTTGAATCGTATTTGAATTTATTTTCCATAAGCCTAACATCTCTTGATTCAATAACCGTGTTAGAGGATAAGTATAACAATCTGTATGCTTTGGAGTTTTCATTATACAAATATACTTTTCAAGGCTCTTGGACCTATTTTATTACGTTTTGGATCAATCACCTTATCTTAGATTTTGTTTTCGACCATTATAATTCGTAAGGGGAGACTTTAGTTTTCCTTGAGGCGGTTCTATTGCGTAAATGACATGCAGAGAATAATGCTTCACCCCATAAGTTAAGTGGTAATTTAGCATTTAAAAGCATATAATTCTCACTATCAACCAAAATTCTGTTTTTCCTTTCAGCCAAGCCATTTTGTTGTGGCATGTCAGGAGTCGTATATTGGTAAATAATTCTATATTCTTCACAGAAGTTAGAAAATTCAGCGGAGAAATATTCTCTTACTCTATCACTTTGTAAGACCTTTATTTTCCTACATTTTAGATTTTCAACTTTTGTTTTATAGTGTTTAAACATATTAAAGGCTTCATCCTTATTTCTAAGCAAATAAACACATTGTACTTAGAGAAATTGCCAATAAAGGTTGAAGTACCTTTTTCCACCTCAATTAAAACTCCATTTAATTCACATATATTAAAGTGAACTAAATCCGCGAGTTACCAATTTCTTTCAACACTTGGAAAAGGTTTCGTAGTAATCTTGGCTTGTATACATATTTCACATTTATCATTCTCATTATTTGTAACGGAAATAAGACCATGTTTAGACATATATTCAGAGATATATAGTTCAAATGTCCTAAACATGCAGGCCATAAAGATAAAGAATCAATAGTATAAGTAGAATGTTCCTTTATTTCATTAGTACTAAGTATGAACATTCCATTACAAGCATAACCTTTGCCCACAAGCATGCCATGTTTAGACAGAATTAAATTATCACCCTCCAAGACTGATTTGACACCGCTTTTAAATAAGATCGATGTAGAGACTGAGTTCTTCTTGACATTAGGAACATGAAGCACATTTATGAGAGTGGTCTTCTTGTTGGAAATGAACCGAATCTCCAATTTTCCTTTTCCTAGAACTTTTGCACCATGCTAGTTTCCCGTAAGCACTTCTTTTTGATTTGCAACCTCCTTATAAGTCTTGAAAAGATCTATGTCGTTGCAAACATGAGCCATTGCACCGGAATCAAACCACCAGTCTAAAGTTTTTGTTTCAGCAATAGCTATGTGCAAGTTAGTTATCATTCCAATTTGTAAATCTGAAACCATTGCTATGATTCTTGCATTTCCTCAGAATCAACCATATTTGCATTTGTAGAGTTTCCATTATTCTGTTTTTGAGGGGGCCCTGCACTCTCGCTTGTAGTGCCTAAGTTTACCGCAGTTAAAACATCTCTTATTCCTTTTGCCTTTTGGATTAGAGTTGTTTCCATACTTTCTCTTGTTTGGCTAAAAGTTCTATTTTTGATCGCTCTTTCTCTTCGTTCTAGAATTCACATTATTCACAATAGAGGATGCAAAAACATCATCACATCTATTTTCTTGTTCGATTGATATGTGTTTTTCAATTTTTTCTAACGAAAGTTCCTCAGTCATGTGTAAGAGCCTTTTGCAGTAGTTGTTCCAACTTGGTGGATGTTTTGCAATTATAGTCTCCACTTGGACTGATTTTGGAATCTGCACTTTCAAACCTCCAAGTCTGCTAACTAGTACTTGTAAGTCGTGCATATGATCCATTATAAAAACATTGTCTTTCATCTGAAATTCAAAGTATTATAAGGTGATAAACTTATCTGTTCCAATCTTTTCAGTCTTTTACTTTGCTTCTAGTGCATCCTAGATCTCCTTAGGTGACTTCATTAGAGTGTATAGGTTATATAAACAGTTAGATAAGGTGTTAAAAATGTGGCCATGGTATAGCAGTTCGTATTCTTTGTGTTTTAGTCTCTACTTCTTTAATTCTATAGTGCCCTTTTTGGTTGGAGAAGAAAGCACTGGAAGGTTTTCATTAAGTATGTAGGAGACCTTCAGGGAGGTAAGAAGGAACTTCATTTTGTCTTGCCAGCACTGAAGTTGGTTCCATCCAATTTATCTAGTCGGATGAAGTATTGGTTCATCGGTTTGAATCAAATTATGATCCTTTTTCCAGGCAAATGTTGCCTTAAGAATGTAAGAAACAACGAAGGATTGAAGGTGAGTCGGGTTTTAAGGCACACCAACGCTTTTCTTAAAGTAATATTTTCCCCCACTCGTTTGGTATCTGCTAACGGGTTGATGGCAAACTGCTTCCCATGGTATAATAAAACCCAAATCTAGAGAGTAACAATGTCTATAGATTCGTAGGGAATATATTGTTTAAGGATTGAGATGGGGTGTAGTTAAAAATAAAATAGATGTTGGAGGCGTATATATAGTGCATAGACGGATGTTAGGCAAAGGGGTGCGATCAATTGAAAACAGTCATAATTGTTTGCAACTAACAGTTCAATTTTGAAGAGGAAACATAGATTCAAAAAAATACGGTAGTTGGCACCCAATAGTTATACCATTTCAAGTCCACATCTCGCACATGCGCACGTGAAAAGTGCTAAGTGCTTTCCATTCGTACGTGTTATGGCAGTGCTCCTTTTCTGTCTCCTTTAGTTATTCTAATTGATAAAAATGTGAGGTTTCGTATATATTCATAAATATTAAAATAATTTTTCCGATGTGGGATTAATATATTTATTTCCATCTTCAATAATAATCTACCTCAACAATATCTCCTTGTTTTTTTAGCATTTTGTTTACTCTTTGATATTTACTATCGTTCTAACACAAAATCATTCGGTTATACTCCTAAAATTGAAGATCACTTACTGAAGTGTCACCTTCAGTCTTTTTTGTTTTTTGTTGGGAATAACTACCCCAACAGTTTGGAATATCCATTTTCATCTATCAAATCATGTAGTTTATTTACATGCCTTTTAGTAGTCATTTTTGAACGAAGGTGTCTCCATATAGAATCCAATTGAACTTAAAATTTTGCTTAATGTCTTTTTCAAGTAGTATTAGTTTATGTTGTAGCTGTTTCTAAGTCACATAATACGTGGGAATTCAAAGAAAAATAAGTATAATAAAAAGAAAGAAAGAACATGCCCGATTGAAGAAGCTCCAATAAAATTTGTTCAAGGCAATGGGAGAATCAAATACGAAATTTAAGACTAGAAATTAGATGAAATTAAGTTTTTGGATGATGGTTAAATAGTGAATAAACTAGTATGCGATTATGCATGAGAGGAGTGGATCTCAATAGCAGTGGAAAAGGGCAATTGCAATGGTAGACTTTAAAACAGGCAACAACTAATAAATTTTTAAAAAAAATGAGGATGCTAAGATGGTTTTAACAGCATTTATATATATATGTGCATAAGATAAACTTTTATCTTTATAAAACAAAAAATACTAATGAATCATTATATTTATACATAATATTAATTATTATTTTAATAAAAACCGAACTGACAATTTTAGAATGCATTATATACATCTCTTCAAATATGGCACGTGCATGTATATACATCTCTTCAAATATTTGAAGATGCGAATGCTGATGAATTTTTAAAAAAAAAATATGTATCCATTGACATATCTCAATATTTCTTCCACCATAACTATTTTATTCATTTACGATTGTCCCCTATATTTCACTGTGTTGTGGAACATCCATAATTCACAATAGCTATAACCATTTAAAATGGATTTTTTTCGTTTTGGCCTCTTTTTGTAAATCAGTTACATAAATAGCCCAATTTTGAAACTACTATCATTTATAGCCCTGTATTAACCAGCTTGGTGTTGAGCTAGCCAATACACATTGCCGCCATTTCAAAAAGTGCCAATGTAGCTTTTTTTCATTTGCTTACATCTGGATGACTTTTCAAAAGTCGCCTAGAACGTAACATTTTTCTTATATGGATGACTTTTGAAAAGTCGCCAGTGAACTGGTTTTCAAAAGTCGCCTAATTTCCTATACTTAAAGCCGGCAGCCTCCTCCTTTATTTCATTCGACACTTTAACAAACTTTTATAAAAACTCAAACCAATCTTCATTTTTTCATTTTGCAATCTTCTACCGGTTGCATCAAGTTCAATAAAAACCAGTGATTTCGATGAGCTACTTCAAGAATACCAACATCTCATCAATCTAGATCTATCAAGGTATGAATTTCTAAACCCTAGTCTTTTGGTAGATTTATAATTGAAAATTAAATAATGTTGTATCCATTATTATTATATAATGACACCTAATTTTATTCGACTATATGATATTATGATGATGAACTGGTTATTGATGATTAAATGTATGGAAAATATGTTGATGATTCTTACAAATCGGCTAAAGTTCGTAAAACATCTGACTTACAACAATTAAAAAGGTCGGTTTAAAAAGCAACTAAGATAAAATTGGAGGAGTGTGATATTGATATTGTTTGCAATTGGCCAACCGATTCCGGATCTAAAGCAATAAAAATTATGGACGATGACAATGTTGAATTAAGTCTTCTACGGTATCAAAATCCCTAGAGTTGTTTATTGGGAAAAATAGAAGGTCGATGGTAGAACGCCTATGCCGACACCTGTAGTTAATTTTGGTGTTGAAGATTATTCTAGATTGTTGGGGACCATAAATATTTCGCAACAAATTTAATCACCAAGTTACAGTAATCCGTGTATGAACATAGCTCAATATGGGTAGCAATAAATGTTCTTCAGATGTTTTCCATTTAAGAATAACTAATCAAGTGTAAATTTAGCTATCCATATCTGACTCGAATAGTTTTGCATGCATGAGTCAGACCTAACACATATATCTGATTACATACAAATCATATGTTATTTAATGTATCAGATATGATACATAATTTTATTTTTCTTGTACCTCGTTGTTCCGCAGCAACATCTGACCCAAAATATTGCGGGACCATCGAGCGGCCATATGTCTTCTCCCATGCAGCCCACACCTTCCAAATTATACCATATGAGTCATAACTTAGTTACGTTTTGCAATTATAATGAATATTATTTGAATTTATAATCGTATTAAAAATGATGTATATTCATAGTGTAGCTTTTAGGCACACAACATCGATACACAATCAAACATTCAAACAATCGATGAATTGGGGTTCCTTACGTAGCTAATGGCGATATAGATATAGATGTTGATGTTGATGTTGATGTACAAGTTGATTATATTCCTGCGCTTGATAGCTTGACTATTATATCAAAACCAGAGATTGATACAACATGGATAAATAACATGCATGTAAAAATGATCCACTTAACTATGAGTTAGGAGCAAGGATGTGGGGATAGTGATGAACGGGACATGGAGATGCCTTTAGATGATGACTTATGTAATGCATAAATGATGGCTAGATCCATCGTTGCAAATCTATAATTCAACAATGAAATATTCTCATCTTCTAGTGTTTAAAATGATTTCAAAGTTAGTATGGTCTTTGAGAGGAAAGCAAAATTTCTAGAACAACTAAGTGAATGGTCAATTTTACATGCACTTTCATTTAAGCCAATCAGGGCAAACAAAGTAAAATACACCATCGTTCGCAACATCGATTCAAATTGTCCATAGATTATACATGGTATAGATTCAAAAAAAATCACAATTTGGATGGTGGTCTGTCAAAAAATATCCAAGCGATCATACATGAGTTAACCCAATAATTAAGTCCAATCATAGGCAAGCAACATCTACCTTTTTAGCTTCGAAGATCATGCCTTTCATGAAAGCGGATATGAATATAATAGCGGAACGGTTTAAGTTTTAATGGAGGAATTTTTTTATTAAAATGTGTTATTAGAATGTGTGGAGGGCATTGAGCAAGGAAATGGATGTATATATGGTGATTGGTAGAATCATGTTCCAACCTCTAACAATACTTTGCTGAAATTGCTAGAACGAATCTAGGTAGTGTTGGACACGTTACGATCGATGAATATGGAGTTTTTAGGCCTTATATCGAGGGATTTGTACATTGTCAACCATTTCTTTGCATTTATGGCACACATCTATATGAAAAATATAAAGGTACCTTACTTTTTACAACCGTAGTGGATGCAAATGATCAGCTCTATCCTTTGGTTTATGCTATCGTTGTGTCGGAATCATGTGGTAGTTGGGGTTGGTTTTTTGTTTGCTTGTGAAGGTTCAATCATAGTGTTACCAATCAAAGTATTAATTACATTTCTAATAAAATGAAAGGAATACTGATTGTATTGGAGAGCAAGTGGGGATTACCACATAGTATAGATTCTGTGCCAAAAATTAAAAAAAATCAAGCGCCAAGCATAGAGACGAACGATTAACGGGTTTATCTTATGTTGAAGCATGTGCTTCGGAGGAGGTTGATTAACTAAAGATTCGAGAGGAAATTAAGACCACCAACATTAGAGCGCATAATTGGCTAGAGAGAAGTCCGATGGGCAAGAGGAAAACTATGCTTTTTGTAAGGATGATGGTGGTCGATTCATGTTATGGTGATTAATGCATTAGAAAGTTTTAATGGTGTACTTAGAGATGCATGAACTTTGCTTGTTAGAGCTCTAGTTTCCCGTACCTTCTTTCGATCGGTGGATTCCTTTTGTCAATGTAGAGAGTTTGCTAAGAATTCGACATGTAGATTAACTCTAAAATAGCAAGTAAAGATAACAAAGAAAGCAAGCGAAGCAAGACATTCAAGGATTGTCTGATTCAGCCAGATCAAATGACAAGTAATTCACTACTTCGGTGATGAATTTAAAGTAACAATTGACGATAACACTTGTTCTTATACATGCAACATCACTTTACTTTAGCAGTTGCCGGACGATAACACTTGTTCTTATACATGCAACATCACTTTACTTTAGCAGTTGCCTTATGCGCATGTGATGGTTGCTTGCTCGACAGTTGCTAACAGTGCCAATAGAGATTATTATGATTTCGCCTCAACTTGGTGTTCGTTTCAGAACTACCTTGCGGCTTACATATCAGAATTTCATTCCGTTCGCCATGAAGGTTGGTACTGCCACGGACAACATTAGAGCACCCGGAAGTCCTAAGTCTATTAGAATTAAAGGCACTATGGACGATATGCAGGCTCCAAAGGCGAATAGGTGCAGCAGATGTGGAGCATATGGCCATAACAAGAGTCGTTGTTCTTCAGCACTTAGCTTTTATTAGTATTGGTGTAGATGTGTTTGTTTCAGAATAATGTTGTTTGTGTTTGTATTAGATACGTTTGTTTAAGAATTTGTGTTCTTTCTTTTGTTTGTGTTGGTATTGGATGTGTTTATTTAACCAAATTACCGTACACCAAATTATCATATAATACAACATATGTCGAATTAACATATAATACAATACGATACAACAAACGATACACCGTATGATACAACATACACCAAATTAATATATAAAGCAATACGATACAGAAAACGATACATTATACGATACAACATACATTGAATTAACGTACAATATGATATAATAAGCGATACATCATACGATACAACAAACACGAACATACCATAAATTACTTGGAAGGATACCCAGCTTGCATCTTAAGTGCTTTTTCTAACTGCTTAACTTTATCCTGCATCTCTATGGCATATCAAGTCCTCTCCGATACATTGGAGGATCTATCCATTGAAAAAATTACGGTAGTTGAATGATGGAGGCATTTCTCTACTCAACTTATAATGTGTACAAGGTAGAACCTAAGACCTTTATTTTTTTATTTCTAGTAATGATCACATCACATGTAGATCTACACCAGCAGATTCTCAGTGGGGGAACCTCTCCAACAACAAGTGCATTACTGTGATTCTTCCACTTACCACCATGTATAGCAACAAAATAGCCTTCAATTGCTTCTTCCAATTCTTCAATTGCTTATTTTGGTTTGTTACAAACTTCTTTACCCGACCTACGCTGATTTGATTCAACATTTAATTGAGTATCGGGTGAAAGTCCATTATGTACAGATTGTGTTGATAATTGCTTCTATGTCACCAATGTTTACATTCGAATCAAAGTGGCCACAGTATTTCATTAAAGCCTCATCATCAATTTCCCATTGATTCATTGCAACTATAGGTAAATAAGAATTTTTATATTGAAATGTAAAAAACTTGAAAAGAAATTATAAGTGCTGACTATTACCTTTCAATGGGCCACAAATCTTCAAAAAGTACTCAACTTAAAGGAGAAACGATGAATTGTAGAAGAAAATTATAGATTTGGTTTGGGTTTTTTGGTTTGGAATTTGGTAAAGTGAAGAATAAGATGGGAGAGAGAGAGGAGGGTCTATGTTATACAATTGTTGGTGTAGTGTAGCATGAAAGTTTCTAGGTTTAAGTTTGAAACCTTGATATGCTGGGTGACTTCCAACAGTCGCTAATGGGCAACTTCTCAAAAGTGGCCCACTGGCGACTTTTTGTTAGGAACTCCTATCTATAAGCTTTGATGACGACAAACCATATAATTATAATTGTACGTATATATCTCGTATCCTATTCTTGCAAAAACTAAAGGATACAAATCAAAGCATGGAGCATGAACCACGGCAGTAGAGAGATAAATAGTGTGCCCAAATCTTGGAAATAATATGTAAGATCTCCCTAGGTTTTGTATATGATATAAAATACACACATTTACACAAAAAACATATTTTACAAAATCCAGACGTCTGGCACTGTGCCTGCAGACGTCTGGTCCCAGCCTCTGGAAATTTTCCAGATAATACATGACCAAACGCATGGTCATCATATCCAGACGTCTGGCTTTGGCTCCGGGATTTTTTTTAAATATTCAACTGTCAAAATATGAAAGGTTTCTTCTACATGTCTTCTTTAAATTGGTTCTACCCCTTATAGAAGCAACTCTATATATAAAAAGAGATGTAGCAACACTTCAGATCAATCATTTCATACATATAAATACATAAGTGATTCTATGATTAAAGTAACTAATTTCTGATTTCTATTCTCTATATTTACTTTGCACTCAAATTCAAGTTACTCGTATTTGTTGTCAATATTTTTACCGAAGATCATTAAATTCGGCTCAGTTTTTTTCCATATTTCTAAAGCACACACATATTCATATCTATACATATCCAGTGGAGATTATATGAAGACCTGTACGTGTTAGTTAAAGAACATTCTTGACGAAAGATGTGTATTGTGAAAAGCCTATTCCTCTGAGAGAAGTGAGGGAAATTAGTTAGTGAAATTCCAAAGGGGATCTTTGAAACTGGACGTAGAACGGAAGGTCTGAACCAGTATAAAAATTCTAGTGTGATTACTTCTATTTTTATCTACTTTATCATATTGAGTGATCCATGCTATCATATCTTGCTTGTTAGATACTATATACGATCCATATAGATTTTCATTTGGTTGACTATCTAACCAAACAAGGTCTAAATGAGGTAACTATAGATCAACTTGCTATCTTTTTCTTTTATGCAAATTTATGTTGCTATTCCATTTGGAATCTCGAAGATAATGAAAATTGGCTTTGGATAAGTGTCTATGGTAAAGTTATTAAGCTCACTCCTGGAATAGTAGGACGAATCCTCCATTGCTCTTACACGGGAATCGAATTAAAAGACATACCCGGCAAAAGATTTTTACCCCATAATGATGTCACTCACCTACTTTGGGAAGATCATATGGAACAATGGAATACGAAGAACCTCCGACCTAGACAAGTTTGCTAAATCACATGATTTTCAGCACTATAATACCGAGAAAAGTTAGCCAGAAGCAAATATATGGAACAGAATACAAAGCTATGTATGCTATATTTGGTGGCATTAAAGTAAATAGGGCTCAATTTCTTTTCAACAAAATTAAGAAAAATTGGATTCACAAGCGCCAGACAATTGTTTATGCACCTTATATAATGCGAATTCTTCAATTCCAAGGTTTTCATTCTTATTTATCATATTTTAAAGAACTACACATTAAAGAAAGTGGTCCAAGTATTTCAAGCTTATTCATCTACTGGACAAACCGCCACCGATAATATCATTTACTCAATGGACTATGCAGCAACAACAACTACATCAGTAACAACCACAACAAGAGTAGCAGCAACCCCATCCACAACAACAACAACTAGGTCCTTATATTTTCTAGCAACATCCCTCTAAATATCACTCGGACTTAGAGATTTTAGAAGCCCGAGGAGAACCTACTTCGACAGAATCATATTATGACTTGTCAATTCATAATCAACAAATTTTATCTCGCGGTCAACAAATCTTAGGCAAGAAAGTTGGTCGTCTTGACTGATCTGTCTCAAGCATATCTTCTTGAATGGGAAAAATCGAGAAAACACTAGATAAGATTGTAACTACTCTTGGGAAAGTAATGAGGAAAGTTCATGGTTAACCATCATACTGGTCTGCATCCTCATCACTATCACCTCCTCCAGGTACTATATATATCTCTTCTGTTCCAGGGTCTTCAATAGAAACACAAGGAAAAGAAACCATGGAAGAAGAACCATCATAGGAAACAGATGAAGAAGAAAGTGATGACTTTAATATGCGAGATCCTTCATTCCATCAGCAGGGGTACATAGCTTTTCAAGGGGTGTCTACTCAAGAGGATGAAGAATATAATGATCAACGTAATTGGGCTGAGTACGCCTGAAATCCTTCAGCGTTTTGGGGTTATTATGATAACTATGGAAGTTTTTCAGACTCGTCCCACCATTACTAGTAGTTTTTAGTTTCTTCCACTGCAATTTTATTTTATGCATTTCTCATTCTATGTACTAATGTTTCATTTATCGTGTACTACAAGTTCTATGTTTTAGATAACATTTTCTATTTTCTCTATTCTTTTTTATAATGTCAAAAGGGGGAGAAGTTTGCGTACACATAAGGGGACGATAACATATGACATACATATAATGGGAGTAAAATATATTTTATGTTATATCGTTTGTCATCATCAAAAAGGGGGAGAATGTTAGCCTATCTACAAGTTTTGATGACAACAAACCATATAATTATAATTGTACATATATATATCCCGTATCTTATTCTTGTAGAAACTCAAGGATAAAAATTTGAAGCATGAAGCATGGATAATAGCAGTCGAGAGATAAAAATTGTATACAAATCTTAGAAATAATATGTAAAATCTCCCTGGATTTTGTATATGATATAAAACACACAACATTTACACAGAAAACACATTTTACAAAATCTAGATGTCTGGTACTGTGTCCCTAGACATCTGGTCCCAACCTTTGGAAATTTTTCAGATAAAACATGACCAAACATTTGGTCATCACAATCCAAACATCTGGATTTGGTTTTGGGAATTTTTTAAATATTCAACTATCAAAATATGAAAGGTTGCTTCCATATCTCTTCTTTAAATGGGTTCTACCCCCAAACAGAAGCAACTCTAGAAATAAAAAGAAATGGTAGCAACAGTTCAAATCAATCTTTACACAACTATAAATACATCAGTGATTCTACGATTAAAGTGACTAATTTTCAATTTCTATTCTCTATATCTATTTTGCACTCAAATTTAAATTACTCACATTTGCTATCAATATTTTAACCAAAGGTCATTAACTTTGGTTCAATTTTCTTCCCTATTACCAAAGCACACACGTATTCATACTTATATATATATATATATATATATATATATATATCTAATGGAGATTATAGGAAGACTTGTACATATTGTCAATATTAGTGTTAATTAGAGCAGATTCTTGATGAAAGATTTCTATTATAACAAACCTATTCCTTCAGGCGAAGCGAGGGAAATAAGTTAGTGAAATTCGTAAGGGGAGCTTTGGAACTGGATGTAGGACGGGAGGTCCGAACTAGTATAAAATTTCTGGTGTGATTACTTCTATTTTTATCCGCTTTATCATATTAAGTGATCCATACTATCATATCTTACTTGTCATATACTATACACGATCCATATAGATTTTCACTTTTGAAAAGTCTCCCCAGTGTTTCCAGGTTTTAAATAGAAACCTAAAAGCTTTCATTCATCCTACACAACATAAATAATTCAATACATCAAAAAAACATACCATTTGATACATGAATACATTCAACACAACAATTGTTACATCCATACATCAAATTACAACATCCGATACATTCAACATAACTTCGGCCAAACTAATAGGTTATGAAGGCCAAAGAGCAAATTCTGCTTGTGTGTATTGAGAGGATGAAGTATCTTGTCGATATTTACGTCTGCAATATTGTGCTAAGTGCTTTCCATGCATGCATACTATGGAAAAGCTCCTTTCTCCTCTTCTTTAGTTATTCTAGTTGATAGATCTTGTGAGATTTTATACACACACACACACACACACACACTGACATACGTACGTACATACAGACATACACAAACACTAAAAAAAATTTGGACGTGGGACTAATACATTTGTTCTCATCCTCAATAACAATCTACCTCAAAATACCTCCTTGTCTTTTAGCATTTAGTTTAATGTTTGGCATTTACTATCGTTTCAACACTATATCATCCGGTTATACTCCTAAATTTGAAGAGATCTTACTATAGTGTCACCTTTAGTTTTTTTTGTGAAAAACTACCCCAATGTTTTGGAATATCCATTTTCATCTATCAAATCATACAGTTTATTTACCCGCCCTTTAGCAGTCACTTTTGAATGAAAGCATCTCCATATAGCATCTAATTGATCTTAAACATTTTGCCTAATGTCATTTTCAAGTAGTTTTAGGTTTTGTTGTAGTTGTTTCTAAGCCTTAAAATACGTGGGAATATAAGGGAAAAAATAAATATTAGAAAACGAAGGAAAAATCACACCCAATTGAAGAAGCTCCAAAAAAAGTTGTTCAAGGCATTGGGAGAATAAAATTAGGAGTTTAAGACTAGAAATTAGATGAAATTAAGGTTTGGGCGATGGTTAAATAGTTATTAAACTAGTATGTGATTGTGCATGGGGGGAGTGGATCTCAGTGGCAGTAGATAAGGGCAATTGCAATGTTAGACTTCAAAACATGCAACAGCTACATGTTTATAATATTTAAAAAATGATGATGAAAAGATGGTTTTAATTAACTACATTTATATATGTGTGTATATAAGATAAAATGTTATCTTGATAAAGTTATAAATACTAACAAATCATCACATTAAACATAATATTAGTTGTCATTTTAGTAAAAACTAAATTGATAATTTTAGAATGCACCATACACATCTCTTTAAATATGGCATGTGCATGTTTATACATCTCTTTAAATTTTTGAAATGCGAATGCAGGTGGATTTAAAAAAAATTATATATCCGTTGACATATCTAAATATTTCTTCCACTATAACTATTTTATTCTTTTATGGTTACCCCATATCTTTCACTTTGTTGTGGAATATCATTTATTTACAATAGAAATAACCATTTAAAGATGGATTTTTTTTGTTTTGGCCTCCTTTTGTAAACATATTACACGAATAGCCCTATTTGGAACTAATATCATTTATATCCCTGTAACTTAGCATTGTACTGGCTAAAACACACGTGTGCCATTTCAAATGGCATCATTGTGGCATTTTTTTTCGTTTTCTTACGTCTGGACGACTTTTCAAAAGTCGCTTAGAACGTAGCCTTTTTTTATATACGGGAAACTTTTGAAAAGTCTCCAGTAAGCTGCTTTACAAAATTGCCCATTTTCCTGTACTTAAAGCTAGCAGCCTCCTCTTCTCTTTCATTCTACACTTTACCAAAATTTTATAAAAAAAAACTGATCCAAACACCATTTTTACATTTTGAAATCTTCTATCAGTTGGGCAAATTCAGTAAAAACTAGTGATTTTGATGATCTACTTTAAGAATACCAACATCTCATCAATTCGGATCTATCAAGGTATGAATTTCTAAACCCTAGTATTTGGTAGATTTATAATTAAAAATGAAATAATATTGTAACAATATTATTATAGAATGACTTCTAATTTTATTCCAACTATATGCTATTATGATGGTGAATTGGTTATTGATGATCAAATGTGTGAAAAATATGTTGGTGGTTTTGATAAACCGCTAAATTTCATAAAGGATCTAACTTACCACAATTAAAAGAGTCGGTTTACAAAGAAATTAAAATAAAATCGAAGGAGTATGACATAGTTTTCAATTTTCCAGTCGATTGCGGATCTAAAGTAATAAAAATTATGGACGATGACGATGTTGAATTAATATTTTCTACGATATCAAAATCATAGAGTTGTTTGTTGGGAAAAATCAAAGATCAGTGGTAGAACAATCTATGTCAGCATTTGTAGTTAATTTTGGTGTTGAAGATTATTCTAGATTGTTGGGGACCATGACTAATTTGCAAGGAATTCCATCATCTGGTTACAGTAATCCATGTATAAACGTAGCGCAATATGGGTAGCAACAAATGTTCTTCAAATGTCTTCCTTTTATGAATACCTAACCAAGTGTACGATTTTGTTGTCCATATCCGACTCAGAATAGTTTTCCACGCATGCATTAGAGGAAAACATATTTGTGATTACATACATATTGTATGTTATTTAATGTATTAGATATAATACATAATTTTATTTTCTTGTGGAGCGTATTTCCACAACAACGTCCAACCCAAAATATTGTTAAACCATTGAGTTGTCGTACGTCTTCTCATATGTAGCCCACACCTTGCGAATTATAATATATGAGCTAGAAGTAGTTACCTTTTGCAATTATAATGAATATTGTTGGAATTTATAACCATATTAAATGTGTCGTATTTTCATATTGTAGCTTTTAGGCATAGGACATTGACAAACAATCAAAAATTTAACCATCGAATGAATTAGGGGTTCCTAATGTAGCTAATGACGATATGGACATGGACATTGATATCAATGTACAAGTTGATAATGTTTCAATGCTTAACAGCATGACTGTTGTATCAAGACCAAAGATTGATACAACATGGATAGTTAACATGCAAGTAAACATGATCCACTTAACTATGATTTTGGAGGCGAAGACCAAGGATGTGGGGATAATGATGAACCGGATATGGAGATACATTTGGAAGATGACTTGTATAATGCATAAATGATGGCTAGACCCGTCGTCGTAAATCTACAGTTTAACGATGAAATATTCTCATCATCTAGTGCTTAAAACTGTTTCAAAGTTGGTATGGTTTTTGAGAGAAAACAAAGTTTCTGCAATAACTAAGTGAACGGTTAATTTAACATGCAATTTCTTTTATGCCAATGAGGTTAAACAAAGCAAAATACACCACTATTTGCAACATCAAATCAAATTGTCCGTAGAGAATACATGCTACAGATTCAATAAAATCACAATCTAGTTAGTGGGTTATTAAAAGTATCCAAGCAACCATACTTGCATTAACCCAACAGTTAGCTCCAATCATAGGCAAGCAACATCTACCTTTTTGGTTTCGAAGATCATGCTTTCGTGAAAGTGGTTTAAACATAACCGCTAAAATGGTTTAGGTTTTAATAGAGGAACAACTTGATATTAAAACCAATTATTTGAAAGCGTGGAGAGCATTGAGCAAGGCAATGAATGTATATATAGTGATTGGGTAGAGTCATGTTCCAACCTATGACAATACATTGCTGAATTTGCTACAACGAATCTAAGTAGTGTTGGACATGTTAGAACCGATGAGTAGAGAGTTTTTGATCTTGCTTTTTTAGGCTTCTGGGCCTTGTATCGATGGATTTGTACCCTTTGCGTTGCATTTATGGCACACATCTATATGGAAAATACAAAAGTACCTTACTTGTTGCAACCACAATGGATGCAAATGATCAGCTTTATCCTTTGGCTTACGTCATTGTTGAGTTAGAATCATGTGGTAGTTAGGGTAAGTTTTTTCCTTGCATGCGAAGGTTCATTCATACTGTTAACAGCCAACATATTACTGTCATTTCTGATAACATGAAAGGAATACCCATAACATTGGAGAGAAAATGGGGATTACCACATAAGCAAAGATTATGTGCCAGACATTTGAATGAAAATTTTCAAGCGGGGGACTTTAGAGACAAAGGATTGATGGGTTTATTTTGTACTGTGGCATGTGCTTTGGAGGAGGTTAAGTATCTAAAGATTTGAGAGGAAATTAAAACCACCAACATTAGAGCGCACAATTGGATAGAGAGAAGTTTGGCAGGGAAGGAGGAAAACTGGGCTTTTTGTAAGGATGATTGTTGTCGATTCCACGTTATGACGACTAATGCAGCAGGAAGCTTTAATTGTGTATATAGAATTGCATGATCTTTCCATGCTAGCACTCTAGTTTCCCGTGCCTTCTTTTGATCGGTGGATTACTTTTGTCATAGAAGAGAGTTTGCTTAGAATTCGACATGTAGATTAACTACGAAATGGTATGCAAAGATAGCAGAGAGAGCACTTAAGCAAGACATTCAAGGATTGTCTGATTCATTCAGGTCAAATGATAAGTAATTAACTACTTTAATGATGAAGTTAAAGTAATAATCGATGGTAACACATGTTCTTGTATGTGCAACATCCCTTTACTTCAATAGTTTCATTATGCACATGTGATGGTTGCTTGTACGTCAGTTGCTAATGGTGCCAATAGAGCTCATCGTGGCTTTGCCTCAACTTGGTACTCAGTTCAGAATTGCCTTGTGGCTTACATCCTAGAATTTCATCCCGTTTGTGATAAACTGTATTGGAGTGCATAGGAAATACCATTGGTTCTGCCAACGACAGCATGTTGAGCACCCGAAAGGTCTAGGTCTACTGGAATTAAAGTCATTATGGATGAGATGGAGACTTCAAAGACGAATAGCTAGAATAGATGTGGAGCGCACGGCTATAAAAGGAGTCATACTTCAGCAACTTAGCTCTTATTAGTGTTGGTTTTTGTAGTACATGTGTTTGTTTTAGAACAAGTGTTGTTTGTTGGCATTAGATGTGTTTGTTTAAGAAATTGTGTTCTTTCTGTTGTTTGTGTTAGTATTAGATGTGTTTGTTTAATTGAATAACCATACACCAAATTACCAAATGATACAACATACATCGAATTAACATACAATACAATACGATACAACAAACGATACAACATACGCCAAATTAACATACAATACAATACGATACAACAAATGATACACCATATGGTACATTATACGTCGAATTAACATATAATACAATATGATACAATAAACGACACATCATACGATACAAAAAACACATCACAAGCAAATCTGCACCAGCATACTCGCAATGGGAGAGCCTTCCAATAGCTAGTGCTTTACCATGATTCTTCCACTTAGCATCATGTATAGCTACAAAATAGTCTTCAAGTGCTTCTTACAGTTCTTCAAGTGCTTTTTCCAATTTGTTGCAAACTTCTTTACTCAACCCACCAACTTGCTTCAAAATTTAATTGAGTATCGGGTACAAGTCCGTTATGTGCTGATTGTGGTGATAATTGGGTTTCGGGTTCAACATCACTAACTCAACATCATTAACATTTACATTCGAACCAATCTCCAAGTGGCCACAATATTTCATTAAAGTCTCATCATCAGTTTTCCATTGATCCATTAATTATAGTTAGATCTGAACTTTTATGTAGAAATGTAAAAACTTGAAAAGCAATTATAAATGTTGACTATTACCTTTTAATGTGGCACTAGTCTTCAAAAATTACTCAATTTCGATTAGAAACGATGAACTATAGAAGGGAATTATAGATTTTATTTTTTATTTTTTCTTTGGAATTTGGTAAAGTTAAGAATGAGATGAGAGAGAGAAGAGGTCCATGTAATATAATTATTGGTGTAGCGTAGGATGAAAGTTTCCAGGTTTCTATTTGAAACCTTGATGGCTGGAGCGACTTTTAAATAGTCGCTAATGAGCGACTTCTCTACAGTCAACCTAAGGTATCTAGGTTTCAAATAGAAACCTAGAAACTTTCATCCTTCAAAACATCCTATACAACAAACACAACGTAAAAAATCTGATACATCAAAAAACATACTATTCGATACATGAATACATTCAGCACAACATCCATTACATCAATACATTAAATTATAACATCTGATACATTTGACACAAGTGTTAGCCAAATCAATAAATCAATAACATAAAACCTAATTTCGTAGGTTGCGGAGTTCTTGAGAAGTTCCTTTACACTCCCTCCTTGATATTGGAACCTCGTCGAGTGAATCCTGCTCCTTGTTTAGGTGTGTGGCCTCTGTATGTTGTGAAGACCAGGGGGAAAATTCTATTTGCGAATGTTTAGAGGTTGAAGTACCTTTTCAATGTTTACATTTGTGGTATTGTCGAGTTATAGGAGAAGGAGCGAACTCTAATGGATGAGCTTCGATGAGCGTGGGAGGAGGTGGAGAAGGCACTTTGGGTTGTGATAGCCTGCTCTTCCCAAGCTTGTTTCTAGAATGCACTTCACACTAAAACATTTACCCTATGAATACTTTGGTACTTCTTCTAATAGCTCATTAACCAACTCCATTGCATGGTAAATGTCATTTTCCTGCCAAAACAAACTAATTAAAACATATATAAATTAAGTATGCTAACTTAACAAACGATTATACATGCTATATTCCTCTCAAGAAGCGATCTTGGAGTGTATAGGTCCATTGCAATAGGATGTTCTTTGGCACGAAGAACATATCATCCCATGATGTTCCAGTACTAAGTATAATATTCTTCGGCCGTTAACGTAAGGTCCTGTTATTATTGGGTGTGCTTATGATGATGCCATGTCATACTCCCCAGTTGTATTATCGATCTTGTAATGCAGAGCATGCTGTAGAAAATTCTATGGCATACCAAATGGTCCCATAATCATGCCAACAAGATGATGCACTACATCATTGAAGAAAATGAGTTGAACTCGTGCTATCCATAACTGAAGAGAAATGATGCATAAGTTTAGAAGATCTCCAAGCGTATGTGCATATGGGTTCCATGTCATAGAATTATAATCAAGTACATCCAACTAGTTGCGGTAGAACATGAGATTTCTCCTTGAAGAATTCGTCGTGCTCTTTGATCCTACCCACCTACGAGAAGAGAAAAGCTTAATTTATTGGATCGAAACATGTGTATGAAGTCAACTAACATGATTAACATACCTAGCACCATACGGTAGAGATAAATCGACATTTGTCCTCTTTAACGATATTCTCCCAATCGAAAGGTATGTCCAACACCATAACCGCAAACGTGTATACACATAAAATTGCACTGTATAAGAACATACGAATAATTCATATAGAGGTTAATAATGCTAATACCTATACTAGAATCAGACAGCCATCTATGGATTTTTTCTCTAGCAAAGCAATCCTCGTCATCTCCGTGTATGTATACTAGGACTACACTACCCCAAGAATAATGGCAGCACACATCGAAGTCCTCTAGAAATGAAAGCCAAATGATCTAGACATATGTCTTCGAATGATCGCAAATCAGGCATGAAGTGATTATATGCAGTATAACTATTTAAGCATGATACTCAATCTGAATCTCCGAGGTGTCTGCTGGAATGTCGTCAGCAAGCTTCTTCCTGAACCATGTAGTAGTTGCATCTCATTACCACATCACTATTCAAAATGAGGGGATAGACCAAAGAGCCTTTCACATAATCCCATGTAATCAACTGGCTATGGGTTTCTCAACGGAGCACCATCTATGGGTAAGCCAAGCAAGATAGCAACATCACCCAATGTGATGGTCATCTTCCTTACCCCGTAAGTGAAATAAATACCTCTCTAATCTACACCTATCCACCAAAGCCATGATGATCCAATTGATGGACCCAAGCCGAAAGACAAGTGAGAAGCTGGCTCGATCTATCAGCTCTAACACGGCTGTTTGAGAAGAAGTCAATCTCTTCAATTTAAACGAGTGATCAATTGTCCCGTCTAGAGTATCATGTTGTTAGAAAAACAACAAAATATAACTGTTATGTATTGTTAACGTATATTTTTACTCTGTAAGAAAGTGTGTTACCTGCATCCAAGCAGCGTTGCTCATTTGATGGCGTTCTTATCCCACACAAATGTCCTTCTTATCTTTTTTTGTAAAGGAGAAGTTGAATAGAATATGACGTTTAGATTGCAATTCCTACTGTTTAGGATATTCCATTGAATTGGTGTAATAAATTGTAACGCCCCACCCCGAAACCCACCTTAGTAAAGAGAATTAACGAGTAATTCCGTCTACTAAAGCAGAGAATAGAGCTGGTTAAGGGCGACCATCTATAACTTTTTCTTAAACATCTACTGAATACGTCGATAAATGCAATATAATTTTTTTTCTTTTCTATCTCAATAGATCGACATACATAGTAAATGTTTAATCCAAAACTGTAGGTGGTTGACGGATCTATCAGAACAAAATACAATAACTAAATGTAAAGCACATCATAGAACAGTAATCGACATCATATATATATACATATACACTGATACATGTTTAGTACAATACAACATGAATACAATAAAGGTGGTACTCGACCACACCATATGCATCAAATCAAATGTAAAACACCAGAGTATGAGGAAGAAATAAACCACTCAAGCGAAAGAAGAGATGATATCCAACACCAACTTCAAGCTAAGTCCAATAGATGATACCTGAAACAACTCGGTCTGACCCGAGTATAAATACACGGGTCAGTCTAGCTACACAAATCAGTCAATATCGATAATATGAAGCAGAATGGATATAGTGATACTTCTTCTCGAATGAGGAGAAGGATTAAATAACTCATAGCTCAATACTTAAGTAACAAACGCTGCCTAAGTGACTAAATACCTCGAAAGAAGTAACTCAAACTCAGTACTCAAATAAAACACAAGTGCCTCATATCATTAGGGATAACCCATAATGAACTCAAATCAACTCATATAAAACTCAAGCAAAACTCAAATGGTTCGATGAACCATTACTCCGAAAAGGAGAAAACTCATCTCAATCACAAATAGAAGTCATGAAAGCAACACAAGACAACTCCATAAGAATGTGAGATCTCAAACTCATAAGTAGGCCAAGGCGGCTAAATCTCACACATACATCTCAATCATAAAAAGTCATGGAACTCCATACGAATTCAAACTCATAAAATCTCAAATTCAATAAAGAATTCGATGCATCTTCAAAACTCAGAAAATGTTAACACTAATGCACCAAAAACGACGAATTCAAAACTCAGAAAACCCGAATTGGCTATATCCCTAAATACAATGTCGAAGCAATGTTGCACGTGCTAAACTCAGACGGCCGAAGCCTTAGACAAGGTCGCTGACACCTTTCCAAAGCAGTTCGTCCTCATGACAAGGTCGCTGACACCTTTCCAAAGCAGTTCGTTCTCATGACAAGGTCGCTGACACCTTTCCAAGCCATTTTGTCATCCCTAACAAGGTCGCTAACACCTCCAAAGCAGTTCGTCCTCATGACAAGGTCGCTGACACCTCTCAAAGCAGTTCTGTTAGGTAAACATCGTGAATGTGTCATAAACTCACGGATAGGAACCCAAAAAGTGTTAACGTGTGTCCCATACCACACATTCGCACTTAGCGGTTACTAACCGTTAGTCGATGCCACACTAAAAACATCATAAAACTCAGAAAATTATATATCGCCTAGTCTCATTGGCGAGTGATAAAGAGATACCATACTTATCTCATCTCATCAATAAGTATTAAATGGCATCATATCTTGTCTCATCTCATCGACAAGTGAAAAACATCATGATGGTTTCTCATAAACCATAAATCTCAAAATATGAAATCATAAACTCAAGACTTGCCTTATGTCATTGGCAAGTAAATAAAACATCGTGATGGTTCTCATCGATCATACTCCTACATAGGAGATCTCAAACCATAATGCTTGCAAAATATTGGCCATCTTAATTAATTCCAATAAATAGAAATTATAAAACTCAAAATACGCCATAAAATGGCAAAACAGCTCAGAATCAATAATCTCAAATAGCTTCGATCGTACAAGTCCGGAATTAACCGAAACAGTAAACGCACATGTCCCATACCACGTGTTTTACTGAATCATTTAATTCTCTTTCTCATACGTTCGAATAGTGTAAAAGTATATGTTTTATATTTAAAATAGTTTACTAGAGAAAACAAGCTTTTAAAACTATTTCTCGAAAAGATTAACAAAACCAATATTTGAAATTCCTTTATTATAGGAAATAAATAGATTTTATATTAGAAAAATAATTTAAAACTATATAATAATAATTTGAAATGTCAATTTATTTCAAAAATCACTTCAAAATAGTTTAGTGAAAACCGCGCTCGAAAACAATGAAAAACAAGAAAGATAACTCAAGACCGATAACTTGAATTCAATACGAATTCAATTCAAATTTAACTCAAAATCAATTCAAATTTTTAAATTTGAATTTAAAATTCTCCAAATATTGCTAGCTTATTTATAGGAATCATAGCTCTCAAAACATTTCAAAACAACATCAAAATCGAACAAGAATGAGAGTAAAAATAAGCTAGTATAATTCTCAAGTCAATGATTTATTGCTGTCGTTTTACTCTCGGGACAACGATAACAACTCCATTTTTGACCAAGCTGACTTTAAAATTTCAGAAAACTCAAAACAAGAAAGGTTTATAAAATAATCCAAGTTTTTTAAGACATCAAGAATTATCTAAATCCGACAAGAAACGAGAAAGATACGTCTAAGTTACTAACTATATTTAGTTTTAGAAAATGCAATAATCAAAGTGACAGAGCTGAGAATTTGTAATAGGATTTAGATCAACCTATACTCAAAATATGCGAATGTGTTCAACAAGAAAGTTGTCACACATAAAATAAGCTTTCCGGAACTTCAAAAATCATCCAAATCGGACAAGAAACAAGGAAGATACGATCAATTTACTAACCGTGTTCAGTTTGGATAACATAATTACTAAAGTGACAGAGCTGAGAGTTTGCAACAGCATTTGATCAACTTATGCTCAAAATATGCAAATGTGTTCAACAGTAAAGTTGTTGCACATAAAATAAGCTTTCCGGAACTTTACAAATCATCCAAATCGGATAAGAAACAAGGAAAATACGATCAATTTACTAACTGTGTTTAGTTTGGATAACATAATTACTAAATTGACAGAGCTGAGAGTTTGCAACAGCATTTTGATCAATTTATACTCAAAATATGCAAATATGTTAAACAGTAAAGTTGTCACATATAATATAAGCTTTCCGAAACTTCAAAATTCATCCAAATCGGACAAGAAACAAGGAAGATATGATCAATTTACTAACTGTGTTTAGTTTGGATAACATAATTACTAAAGTGACAGAGCTGAGAGTTTGCAACAGCATTTTGATCAATTTATACTCAAAATATGCAAATGTGTTAAATAGTAAAGTTGTCACATATAAAATAAGCTTTCCGGAACTTCAAATTTCATCCAAATCCGATAAGAAACTAGAAAGATATGCCTAAAAGAATTTCTGTGTTTCAAAGCTAAGATTAAAACACAGGACAGAAAGGTTACATCTTCTTCAAACTCAAATTACTCTTAGTAAACAGCTTAATCACAAAAAGTAATGAACATAACAATTGTTCCTCATAAAATCATCTTCCAACTGAAGAAAACCTTACTCAATTTCGATCTACCATTTCAAATTTATGATGATTTCAATATCAGGTTTCAACAAAAATATTGCACAGAGCAGAGCTGTGTACATCAGTTTCAAACCCAATTTCGGCCATTTAAACCACGGAATTTATTAAAGTGATTAAAATAAAACTTGTAGCTAATAGAATGTTCTTTCAACTGAAAAAAGATTGAGCTAATTTGGATAAATTGGCACTAATATATCGCTGTTTTACTAGAGCGATATTCTTACAAATAATTTTCAGCAAACTACAACCATGCAATCATTCAAATTCAAGCAACCAACTCACAACTAATTTGAAAGCAATTCAATCATAAAACCATCCAATTCAATTCAATTATCAACTGAAAATTATTCCCATAGATTAAAGGTAGTAGTGTGAGTGATTAACTCACATTTTACTTTCCTATAGCTTGCTAAATCCTCTTTTAAGCCTTGCTAACCTCTTAGCTTCTCCAAAATCACCAAAAAACTCAAGAACAAAATTTGGACAGCAAGCAATTTGATCAAAAAGGGGATCAAAATTATTATTTTAGAGTTCTAAAGGATAGAGATAGAGTTTAAAACACTTACTCTACATTATTGGACAAAATCCCTTTGATTTGAGCTTTGAATTTTGAAATTAGGAACTAGGGTTTAGGAAACTAAGAAGAAGAATGAACGTGCCGATGTTTTTTGAAGAGAAATATGTTTCTTATTTCTTTTCTAACAGGCCAAGTGAAGTATGTTAATGGGCTAGAGTCCAATTTTTCAAGCAAATTAGCTTAGGTTATAAATTAATCACTTAGTTACATGTTAACAATGCACACCTTCAAATTCAATCATCTATTCAACTTTATTTCATATTAAAAATTTATAAAACTTCATATTCATGATGATAAAATGTTATATACTCAAAATAAAAGATTATTTATATTCTTAAAACTTTTTATCATCATATTTCTTTTCCTTTTTTATAAATAACAAATTTACATCTTTAATTACAAATTTCATTGTAATTAACATTATAAATTGCACAAAAATAATATTTTTGTGTGATAAAATTTTATAAGCCTTTTCAAATATAGTTTTACACTTAAATTATATTTTTAAACTCAATTTCATCATTATTTTGAATATATCTCATCTTAAAATTAATCACTTCTTTTAAAAATCATTAAAAGAAGTAAATAGCAATAATTAACAAAATTATTGCATTAACTCTAAATAAAACACATTTTCCTCATTTTATTATCTCAAATCATCTTAATAAAGTTTTCAGAATTCTATTTTCTCATTTTTATCCTCAAATATATTGTTTATTCCCAATAAACAATTTAAATTCCTCATTAGTAATTAATTTACACTATTAAATTATAACCGCCGTTATAATTTAATATTTTCAGGTAATCGCTAAAATTAGGGTTGTTACATAAATAGAGTTTCTATTTTATTTACAAATCTATTATTGTAGTTGTGGTTATAAATATTTGTTTCCTATTTTGGATATTAGAATCACTTCTTTCGGTATGTTGAAATCTTGAGAATTTAAAGAAAAAGGACATGTAATAGTGTTTGGTTAGAGAGTTGACTTTTAATGTTAGTTTAACGTGTAAAATCCATATGTTTAGAATATATTGGGCACGAATATTTTCTTATCTCTATTAGCGTGTAACATATAATTATTGCATATATGGCGTAGTTAATTAGGTATTTATTTTCATTTATTTTCTCTATTAGGAATGTAATTGATTGTTAGATGAAAATAAGAGGAAACTCTTATATAGCCTAATTATTATTCTAAGATGTAATAAGGGAGATTCCGTATAAGTCCTTAGTTATGAAACGGTGGCATGAGTATTATTATATATATGGTGTATTTAATTTATGGCTAAGTCATAAGGATGCAGGTCAATAGAACTACATGAAGGAAGTATGCCCTTCACTTTGAAGCTACCAGCAGTTGTGTACACTTCCAATTGGTGTGGGTATCCTCATGATAAATACTTATAATAACATGAGGTTAGTCATATCTATAAGGAAAATCTACCCTGTTAATCTAGCTATCAGTTCTTATGAAAAGTCGAACTAATATGAGATGTCATTATGAGTATAGGCCATAGTAAGAGGGGCCTGCTTCGAGATCTTGAGGTATTAAGTGGTTGTTTGAGGGACCACCTCTTTCCCCAAAATTAAGTATCAAATGGCCTAGGGGACATGTTATGTGGTATCTCTACAGGGGTCCGCTTCTGGATAAGGTATTAAGTGACTGATTTAGTGTCCGCCTTTCTAAATATAGAAGTATTAAGTGACATGAGTTCCATATGATGCCAATTAGATAGTGCCATTGAGGAGCATGCCTTCGAAATATGTATTAAATGATAAGGTTTGCCTTTATTAAGGTATTAAACGACCAAAATCTGCCTATTCTCCAATAAATGGTATTACTGGATACTATCTCTTGCATTGTAGTCAATTATAACATGGGATTTGGGTTATGGGATTTTGGATACCTGCTTCTTTCCTTAAAAAGAAGTTCATTTAATGGTTTTATGTTTGTAGACATATTCTTATTTTGTAATATATTGCCTAAGTACTGAAAAAGTAAGACTCGATGTTTTTATTCACCAAACAGTTGTAGTTCTGACTTCCTTCTCATAACAACACAGGTTAAAGGACGTTGATGGCGAAGATAATGCTTAAAGATGGAAGTGGTTTGCATGTGGCGGAATTTATCATTTTTACTTGCTTTTATGTGTAGTAGGTATCTAGATTATTATTGAAATGGATTTATGATATAATTTGATGATACTTTGTATTTTGACATATTTATGATTTTGAAATAAATAGGCACACTTTGCTATTATATTTATTTCCATTCGCTGTGAGTCCTAAAAGTTTAGTTATGGCTCTATAGTATTATTTTCCTAGATCTACTAACAACTTACCTTAGAATGGATCTAAGTTTCGAATGGTCCTTTTATGGGTTGAAATTTAGGCCTATTCCTGGGGGGTTGCTACATTTGGTATCTGATCTTAGGTTACCCGATCAATAGGAAAGAATATACTATGAGAAGCGTATTTGTTATTTTTGAAAGATGTTTTTCAAAAATCTTACTACATATATATTTGAATTTATGTCTAACATTATAGATTTCAGCTACAAAAATAGTCTTAACCATATTCCGAAAGGATGGACAGCGCGACCATGAGTCGGAAGAATAAATAGAGATAATTTCTACTCTTACTTTGATAACCCATGGAGCGAAGATCATCTCTTTAGGAGCATACTATGGAGAGCATGAACTCAACTTATGAAAGCACCTTAAAAGCTGGATAGTAAATAGCTCCTTGATAGGACCTAATGTTTGTTAACATAGTGGACCCTATAGACATATTTAATAATAGGGGCAATCGTAGATGGAAAGGTTAACAGGTAATAAATTGAATAAATTAATAACCCATTAGGATAATTACAGGAAAGATAAGGAAGAGGTAAATAGGTAGGATTTGAATAGGAAATAAATGACCTTAAGGAAACATCTGTTGAGCTGACACCAAATTAGTACGGACAAATTAACATTTATGGAGGTAACAAATGAAGACATTAAGTATTAATAAAATATGGGAGCAAGGAAAGGAGCAAACTTCCATAGGAAGGAATATATTTATCAACACAAGGAGGAAATTAGATTTTTAAAAGATAGAGTAGAAAGGTCTAAGAAAAGAACAAATTATAATCCTACCCTTGGGACATAATTTGATAAAAAGGTTTCTTTGAATACCCCGTGAAAATTTTGAAAGTGCCTTTTAAAAGTTTTAAAATGAAAATCTTGTGAATTAGAAATTTGTGATAAAATGTGATCTTAGATGACTTTTAAAAATATACCTTGTAAATAGTTTGAAAAGAGATTGTGATTTTAAAAAGGGAGGTAAAAAAATTTTGGTAGGTGATTTTAATTTACAAATTTGGTGAGTTGAGAAGTTGAAGAAAAAAGAAGTCTCCATTTATTAACTTCTCGATTTAAAATTGTTGATTGAATTTGAAAAGCTTTCAACTTTTTATTCCTTATATTTGTATTCTTCTATTTTTCTATGTCATATTGCCTGTACAATAAAATTGAAAGTTCTTTCCTCTATAACTACTTAAAGGCTGTATAAGTTGGAAATTTTTAAAAATATAAATATGGTTTTAGACAACTTTGGAACCACCATTGGTTTTAGAAAAGTTTGGAAAGGTAATACAATTATTAATGGATGTGAATTTGTTTATTTTAGAACCTCTGTTGTTGGATTTTTATGACAATAACTATACAATTATGCCTAAAACATCTAAGCTAACTTGCTGGTACAAAAATGTCAAAAAGAGACAAACAAATAAACTCAACATGAAGAAACAAAGTACAAAAGAGGATAAAAGTATGCATATGAAGATACAAAAGGAGATGTACATGATAGAGACAAGACAAAGGTGATAAACAAAGTATTATTAGTCATAGAATGTCATGTCTAGGGTATATAGATGTTAAAATCTTCTCAAAGTGGAATACACTTATATACATACACATTCGAAACATTTTGTAAAAGTAATGAAAGTGTTTTTAAAAAATAATAATAATAACATTAATAATAATAATAATAATAATATAAAGCAAGACTCAAACTTGGGTCATTGTTGAAATCATATTTTAAATGTAAATCAAGTTTTCAAAAATGCATGGAGAAAGACTCGAAACTAGGTCACTAGTTTAGAATGCAAGTGTTGTAACCCACTGAACTAGGGCAACTTTTATTCATCAACATAATTTAGCCGACTGAACAAGATCATTTAACCGACTGAATCTATTTACATGCACTATTGATTTTTGAATATTCAATTCACTGACCGACAATATTCAGCCGGTTGAAAATGGGCTAAAATGAACTGTTTTCTTGCTGCTTTAAAAAATTGTTGATTCAAATGGCGACCAAATTTTATTCAACCGATTGAATCCGTATAGCGGCTAGTTTCCAAAAAGGGTACCTCTTCATCATGAAGAGATACATCTCTTAAATCAAGATTTGCACTCAAAACTTTCGTTATTTCTTTTCATGAATGATTGCAGCTATTAAACTCTATATAAGGCAATTCATTTCATTGTTTCAATAATCAGTTATATTCCCAATTCTTTCTATCTTTACTACTGAACTCTCATGCATTCAATTATAAACTGCTTTACATTTTTTTATCACACAATCATTGAAGAAAATTTTCTCGTGATCAAAATTACTTCCTTTCTTCCCAAACTGCATGATATACCATAAAGGAGAAGATTATAAGAAGGGTGAACATTATTGACGTATCAGTGCTATTTTTTTGCATACTCAGTGAAATACTTTTCTGCAGTTTATAGTTGAAGTCCCGTTGTAGTATCCTCAGGCGGTTGAAGTCCTATTCGGTTGTCTGGGTGGTTGAAGTCTTGTTCAGATGCTCAGGCGGTGTAGTACATATTCCTTCGGGTTAAGTGAGGGTATCGATTGAATCCAGAAGGAGTCTTGGATTGGAAGGAGTCTTGGATTGGATGTAGAATGGGGAGTTCGAACCAGTATAAAAATCTCTGGTGTCATTTACTTTACTGCTTTAATTTTATACTTGCATTTTATACATGAAGATAGATTGTTTAATATTCCATATTATACGATCCATAGTCACTTTCATTTGGTATCGCAGTAACAACATCCTAGAATAAATGGCCATAAAAAGATCTGGTCAAGGAGATAGAAAGATGAAAGGAAATAAAGAAGAATCAAAGGGGCAAACAAGCGAATGCTTCATGGCTAAACTCATATCACAGTTGGTATGCTTTTATTTTATATAAAGTACTTTTGTTAACACATGATGAATTATTAAAAGATTGTAAAACTTTGAATAAAGTTAATAAAACCGCATTTGCTAAGTTAAGAAACTATGAGCAAGAAATTTCCAATTTAAAAGTGGAAAATAACATTGGTAAAACAAAGTAAATTTTTTGAAAATAAAGTAGAAGAACTTATTTTACAAAAGGATTTCCTACAAAAAGAAAATGAGCGGTTAGAAGTTAAAAACAATGATCTTTTGAAGGACATTGATGTTTTGCAAAATAAAATTATATTTTTGGAAAATTCTTTGAATAATTCTATCTCGCTAATTTTGTCCCTTTAAAAAAAAGAATGAAACTTTAACCTATAGGAACTCAAAATTAACTATAGAATGTGAGATTTTAAAAGATAATAGTAATATTTTGCAAAAAGAAGTTTATGATTATAAAACAAATTTTGATAATTAAATGAAAAAATCATACACTTTAAAGGTAGAGATATCTTATCTTCCTTAGTTACAAATCCAAAAGCTCATAATGATAAAAGCGTTATAGCCTACGAACATGCTAAAATGAAATATTGTACTAGATATGCATTCATGTATACTAATTTTAGTGCTAGTACTAGTAACTATGATAGTCCTAAAACCACTTACAATCATAATAATAATTTGTTTGTAAATGACAGAAAATATTTTTTAAGTTCTGAGCTAATGACTAATAATATTAGAATATGGATTCCAGCTAATACAATTGATCATGATAAACAACTTTATATTAGTAACTATTATAAGAATGTGATTTGTAATGAAAACTATATTTATGAAGGCTTTATATTAGTAACTATTATAAGAACGTGATTTGTAATGAAAACTATATTTATAAAGGTTCAACCACACCCAAATGGTATGGTTTCCTAAAATTTAGGAAATTATAAGAATCTTGGGTAGCATATGCTTTAAATGTTATTTTTTTAGATATCCTAGTTATAAGTAGTAGTTATTTTTATCTAATAAATTTGTTTTATTATTTTTATTTCTTTTAGAGGATACAACAACACCTATTTTGGTAAGGGTTTTACCCTATGATAAACCCCCAGACCCTGACGTAGTAAGTGGGTGCCAAAAATGATTATTATTTATTGCATGTACTTGGAGAAACAAAAGGAAATGGATAGATTTTTGAACTTTAAAGGATGTTCCATACATTTAATAGAATTAAGTGCTTGTAATGAAATATGGACTTCGGCAAATACTTTAAAATCTAATTTATTTTCTCGATAATTAATATTGGGTTTATCTTGCTATTTACATGATATCTTATAAAATTTATCATATTCCCTCATTGTTTTTGAAATGATAAATGGGGAGAAATTCATATGCATACTGATAGAGGGAAATACTATACTTAGGGGGAGATGTTATACTTAGGGGGAGCTTTAAGCATATTAATATTATTTTATACAGAATGAATATTTTAAAATTTGTATAGTTGTCATCATCAAAAAGGGGGATATGCTAGAACCTCTATTGTTGGATTTAAATGACAACATCTATACAATTATGCCAAAGCTGTGCAGTTAATGCCCCGCTTTTACCCCGCTATAACCCCGCTATATCTCATAGCGGATTTCTACCGCTAGATTTTTCCATATAGCCCCAAAATATAGCCTTTCCGCTTTAATTCCCGCTATTTCCGCTATATCACATTATTTCCTCTATATTCCGCTATTCCCGCTATATCTTTTTTAATAAAATGAATTGAAAAATTGCATTTATACATTATAAAATCATGAAAATAATTTATTTGATTTAATTTTAATATATTTTCAAAAATGAAATTACTCTAATATTCTACCAAATTCAATTATGTTTTATAACAGTTTTTCGTTTATTTAAAGTATATTCACACTTGTTTTTATTTAAAATTATTTATGTATTATTTATAATTCAATTGAATGGTAATTTTTCATTTAATTACCATTCATATATTTGTAAAAACATTAAGTACGAGTTTTATATGCTATTTTAGAGCCATCTGCTATATCCCGCTATATTCTCGCTGTATCCCCGCTATGACTTTTTGCACCTCCACCGCTTTGAATCTACCCAGCGCATTAACTGCACAGTGCCAAAGAACCTCTAATCTAACTTTAGGTACATAAGTATCATTAAGAAACAAACAAATAAGTTAAATATAAAGATACATAGTAGAAAAGAGGATAAAAGAATATATATGTGTGCGTGTGGAGATACAAAAGGAGATATACACGATAGAGACAAGAGGAATGTGCAAACAAAGTATTATTAGTCATAGAGTGTCATGTCTAAGGTATACAGATGTTAAAATCTTCTCAAAGTGGTATACACACATATACATGCACATTCGAAACATTTTATAAAAGCAATGAAAGTTTTTTTAAATAATAATAATAATATACGAAGAAAGACTCAAACTTGGGTCATTGGTGAAATCATATTTTAAATGAAAATCAAGTTTTCAAAAATGCATGGAGCAAAACTCGAACCTGAGCCACTAGTTTAGAAAGCAAGTGCTCTAACCAACTAAGCTAAGGCAACTTTTATTCATTAACAGAATTTAGCCGACTGAACAAGAATATTCAGCCGACTGAATCTATGTACATGCACTATTGATTTTTGAATATTCAGCCGACTAACTGACAATATTCAACCGGATGAAAATGAACTGTTTTCTTGCTGTTTTAAAAAATTGTTTATTTTGATGGCTATCAAATTTCATTCAGCCGGCTAAATCTGTATAACGACTAGTTTTCTAAAATGGTACCTCTTTATCATGAAGAGATACATCTCTTAAATCAAGAGTTGCAGTCATAACTTTTCATTGTTTCATGAATAATTGCAGCTATTAAACTCTATATATGGCAATTCTTTTCATTGTTTCAATAATCAATTCTATTCCCTATTCTTTCTATCTTTGCTATTGAACTCTCAAGCATTCAATTACTAATTTCTTTACATTTTTAATCATACCATCATTCAAGAAAATTTTCTTGTGATCAGAATTGCTTCTTTTCTTCATAAGCTACATGATATACCATAAAAGAGAAGATTATAGGAAGGGTGTATATTATTGACTTATTAGTGCTATTCAAGAGCATACTCAGTCAAATACTTTTCTATTGTTTGTAGTTAAAGTCCTGTTGTAGTATCCTCAAGAGGTTGATGTCTTATTCGGTTGTCTAGACGGTTGAAGTCATGTTTGTTGCTTAGGCTGTGTAATACCTGTTCCTCCAGGTTAAGTGAGGGTATCGATTAAATCTAGAAGGAGTCTGGGACTGGACATAGAATGAAAAGTTCGAAACAGTATAAAAATCCCCGGTGTTATTTACTTTTACTGCTTTAATTTTATACTTACATTTTATACAAGTAGATAGATTGTTTAATATTCCATATTATACTATCGATAGTCACTTTCAGTTTAAAGACAAAATGGTAGATGGTTTTAATTGTAAATTAATGACTTGAAAAGTTTTCATTTGTTTACCTTTTAATCTAGTTAAAAAGATTTTAGTTTTTGGTTTTTTGATTCTTCTATTTTTCATCCGATTTTTCCTTATTTATAAACCTAGAATTTCTTCTTATAGAACTCTCTCAAGTGGTTTATAAATAGAAATAACACCCATTTTGGAATAGAAAATAGAAATAAAGGCATGTCCGAAAGGATTGGTGGGAGGTACTTTCCCAAATAAGGTAACGTAGAGAATTATGGCCGGAATTTAGGTAATAATAGAATTGTGAATTCTAATAGATGAGATACTGAAAGGAGTCAAAAAATAAGATAGAAGTTATCTTTGTCTACCCCATCTATTTTTCGATTGTATAAAGTTATAAAAGGTATCTTTGACCATCCATTGGATTTAAATGATGATCGATAAATAAGATAGATGTTTTTGTATAAGGAGAAGCATTTATTGAAAGATGAGAATTTTATATATGTTTCCTAATTTGAGTAAAAAAGTTATTTGAATAGCAATATTACTGGATTTGATAAAGAAAAGTGTTGCAAGAGAGTTTAAGAGTATTTTAGCAAAGTTATGAGATATATTTCATATAATAAGGTATATTTTGAGTGATAAAGTAATAAATATTATTATATGCTTTAGAAGAAATAATTGTTATTCTGAAATGATAATTGAGGGAAATTGACTATTTTGTAAACGATTATTCTTGCAGCAAGATAACTCTTTGAAACAAAAATGGTCTAACATATCGTTTTGGAAAGATAATTAAGTTTTGAATCTTTTGTGTTAAAAATACTATTTTCAAAAAGATGTAAATTCTTATTTTATTAAGCTATTGAAGGAAAGTTTTTCATAGGTTCTTTTTTGAAAAACCAAGAAAAAATGGCATAAATTAGAAAGTCTAAATTTTAAGGGAAAAAGTTTTGATATGGAAAGTTTTAAAAAGGGAGATGAGAATAAAGGACTTTTGAATCTTTGATGAAGATTTTTGAAGATTATATTTTCAAAGATGGAGATATTATATTTGATACTTCATGTTTTAAGTATTGCAAGAAATGAAGTAACAAATGCTTATTTTTAAATAAGTTTATTTGTATGAAGATAATTTATTTTGTGTGCAAAAATTACAATTTTATAATTTTTATGGAGCAAATACGGATCATGACCTAGGCAGAATAGATTAAATTTTTTAGGATATAAATAAATAGAAATAGAATGTAAAACGTATTGAAATATTCTCAAACCTCTATTTGAAGTTGGTAAAGCATAAAGATATTTCAGATCTGTAACTGGGTTGTGAATTAGGTTGCCCATAGAACATGAATTTCTATATTTTAATTTTGGAACAGTTTTCATGTAATTTCCATAAGTTATTAGATTCCCAAAAATTTGTATAAAAGTGCATTGTTTGAAGTAACCAGGTATGTAAGAGATGGATATTCTTTTTCATAGTTTACAATGTCTATTTCAATAAATAAAAGGAAATAACTCCTTGTAATTTCAAACAAAGCAAAACCCTCATTTGAGGTTAATTTATGAGAAATTATGATGGTAACCATTTTGAATAGATAGCTTCGATAAATCAAAATATGAAAATGAGTATTTTAGTTGTAGAATTAGTATTTAGATATAGATAGTATATAGCCACGCCTAACGATTAAAATATACATATAGCATAGGTTACGACAATATGCGTTTCAGTTAGTAACCGATGGATTAGGATTTATGGACATTAACTACAAACTTAACGATCAATAAAGTTGAGATTAATGAGAGGAGAAGGAATCTACTGGGGACGGATTAAGAAAACTTGATATGACATTTGTGGAAGAAAGTGATATGTGTAATGAATGGATTTTGGTAGCCTAAAGAAGGATTAATTGGAAATGGTCCAATTTGATGAGTAATGATAAACTACAATGGATATATTGATATAAGCAATGAATGGTCCATATTTACTAGAGATCAAAAAGGGGAAATTAAGGAAAATGGGTGATAGAATGACATTTAGAAATACCCATCTTAATTTAAAAAGGATGTTAGGACCTTAACACCATTTATATCAGCTGGTAATAAATAGCAGCTTCCGTTGAAACTTTCTTTTAGAGTTCTTTGGTTATAGTCCCTAGTTGTCTCTCTTAGTTATTGGAAAAGTGGATAATGTGGTGTTAGATATATCCATTTTTTATTCCTGTGTTGACTCTATAAATGGGATCTAAACCACTTTATTTATATATACACACATATGTGTCTGTGCGTGTTAGGTAGCAAAACAAACATGGAAATTTTATGGGGACCCTTAACTAGTAATAAACCATAGATGAGACTGGAAGCTAATGAGAGAATTAGATTTGCAGCATAAGGTATATGAATGGTCCCATATCTTTAGAATTTTGGAAAAACATATGGAATTTAGCTCACAGACTGTCACCTTTCAAAGAAAAGATAATATGTGTAGGAATGTGAATGGATTTCCTATAGAACAAGAATTAAGGAGAACGTGGTAGAATTTTTCCATTAGAAGCAGTGAACCGCAGCATCTCCAACACAGCTTCATGGTGTTACGCTTTGCATCGTTTTTGATAGGGACCTTTAGTTTACTAGAAAATTTTGGAGGAGTTTGCTAGGAGCTTTAGAAACTAGCTTTAGGGACTTTGTTGAATCTGTGCAATGCTTACCAACCAAAGACCGACGAAAAAACTAAAGGATTAGATGGGAACTTCGAGGATTTGATGGGAGCTTGCATCTTGGACTTTGGAGGACCTTAGAAGTAGCGCTTACCCTTAGTAGAATTTTTGTAGGATTGTAGTCATCTATAGACGATTGGTATGGCACCCTTGAAGCACTTTTTTGGGAGGCCATGCAAATCGCCAAATTGTGGATGGGAAACCACCGACAAACTCTACTTAGACCAGATTTGTATTGTGAGACTTTGCATGAGACTTTGCAAAGTCAGAATTGGTTGGGCAGCATGTGAAAATCGTATTTGAGTAGTTAGAAAGTAGGCACCAAATTTATTGGGCCCTTTTTCTAATATGGGGTAAAACAAGAAAACTTTTATGTTGGCTGGAATCCATGACATTTTTGCATCTGAGGAAAAATACCTTCGTATCAAAGCAACTATTGTAAAGTCTAATCAATTAGGGGATTTTAAGACAGGGCGAATAACGTCCCATGCCCCTACATGCATTGCAAAGCATGGAACTCGAAAGCTCCATAACAAAGAATTAAATTGGTTCGAGTACGATGGGGAGAAAATCTGGTGGAAGGCACGAGGACTCCTCATCTTAAGCCTTTCTCTAGAAATAAATTTCTCCAAAATTACGACTTCGGTTGCATCGTGGTTGCTAGATTGGATGGTAGGACATGATTGCTACAATTTTTCACAACCATTTACACTCATGTAGAAATTTTAATGCATGCAAAGGGTATTAGCATACATACTATCATGACATGACTACACACTCACGCCAGGATTGAGCTCATTTTAGTATGTCTATAGTACATAATCTCATTGCACTATTGGTTGAGTAAATGGTTGCGTAGATAACTCGGCTTTATAACATGGATGTTATTTTGTGTTACGTTGTTTGTTCCTTGAAAGACTTTGGGATGAAATCGTTTTAAGAGGGAGAGTGCAACACCACGTAAAATGAACCATAAATAAATGAAATAAAATTTAATTAAATATAATAAGGTAGAATTTGAAAATTTTATAAAATATGAAATTTAACAATGGAAGTTATTCCATTGCATTATGGCAAAATTCTAATATGTTTCCATATGTAATATGCTAAAAACGGAATTCAAGTTATGAGCTTTTGAAGTTTTCATATTTAAATTAATTTTGTTGGAATTCAAATTCAAATGAGAAATTAAATTTAGGGTTTGAATTTCAAAAATTAGCTAGGGGTTAAGTAAATGTTTAATTAACTTTTAATGTTAAATAGGTTAAGAAATTAATTAAAAAGCAACGGAATAAGTAATTATCCAAAATGGCGTACGGTCGACCCTTAACGGTCGTTCGGTTGATGGGGCGGTCGATCGGTCAATCATGAAAATTTACAGTGGTGACTAGGGTTTGATAGCATGGATACTCCAGATTTCTCCATTTTAACTATTTTCATCCCATGGATCTAGAGCATTTTAACCCATATAAATAGAACTCAATCCTCTCCACTTTCTATTCATATTATTATAGGGAATTCAATGAAATTCTGCCATTGTTTTCCCTCCAAATTAGATTCGGAAACTCCATAGAGAATTCAGGTAAAATTCAATCTATTTTCTATTTATTTCTTCTTTCTCCAACCTATTCTTATTCTATTATCCTCCAACTGTTCTGAATATAATAAAAAATATATGCATATTACCTATTTTGTGTAAATATATCAAAAGAGAGAGATTCTGAAAGAGATTGTAAGGCACATAAATCCAAGGAAGGTGAAGCTAAGGCTATTTTGTGCGTGGAAACTTTAATATTTCTTTTCGATAATTATTTACTATATAACTATGGATTTGAGTGTGCCTTAGGGATTTTGGGATTACGAAAATACGATCCCCAAAATTTCTTTTTATTTCAAAATGTCAATTTAATGTGGAGATTCTCAATTATCTATGTTAATTTAATGGAATTTATTTTGTTTATGCATTTTTTGATACTTTTTTAGTCTATTCCACTTCTCCTTCGTCTTTGGTTCAAATTGTGATTCTTCAATGAAATAAGGGGTTTAGGTTATGGATTTTATTCATCGTGTTACACTACTTATTCCACACAAATTTCCTTCTTATCTATTTCGTTATAAAAAAGGAGTTGAATAGAATATAAAGTTTAGATTATAATTCCTATTATTTAGGACATTCTATTAAACTTGTGTAATAAACTGAGTTTCTATTTTATATACAAGTTTATTATTGCAGTTTTGATTATGGATATTTGTTCCTATTTTGGATATCAGAATTCCTTCTTTTGGTATGTTGAAATCTTGGGAATTTGAAGAAAAGAGACTTGTAAATTAGTATTTGGTTAGAGAATTGACATTAAATGCCAGTTTAGGGCGTAAAGTCCATGCGTTTGGAATTTATTAGGCTCGAATATTTATTTATCTCTATTAGAATAATTAATGCATAATTATTGCGTACATTACATTGTTAATTAGGTATTTATTTTCGTTTATTTCCCTCATTAGGAATGTGATTGATTTTTAGTCAAAAATAGTAGGAAACTATTTTATCGCATAATTATTATTCTAAGTCGTATTAAGGAAGATTCCTTATAAAGACTTATGAAACAGTGAGATGAGTGTTGTATATATATGGAATATTTTTAATTTATGGCTAAGTCATATGGATGCGAGGTTAATAGAATTACATGATGGAAGTTTGCCCTTCACTTTAAGGTTGCTAGCAGTTGTGTACACTTTCTATTGTTGTGAGATATCCTTATGATAAATATTTATAATGACATGAGGTTAGTCCATAATAGTGTAGAGAAAATCTGCCTAGCTAATCTGGCTATCAGGTCCTACGAATAGTCGAACTAATGTGAGACGTCATTATGAGTATGGGCCATAGTATGAGGGGCCTGCTACAGGGAACTAAGGTATTAAATGGTTGTTTAGGGGCCCTTTTTTGCCCCAAATGAAGTATTAAATGGCCTAAGGAACACATTATGTGGTATCCCTATAGGGGTCCGCTTCTGGATAAGGTATTATGTGACCTATTGAGGGTCCGCTATTCCAAATAAAGAAGTATTAAGTGACTTGAGATTACATATGGTGCCGGCTAGATAGTCTCATTAAGGAGCATGCCTTGGGAATAGGTATTAAATGACGGGGTATGCTTTATTAAGGTATTAAACAACTGGAGTTTGCTTATTCTCCAATAAATGATATTAAGTGGCTTGGGTAATATCTCTTGTATCGCTAATTAATTATAACATGGGATTTGGGTCATGGGATTTTTTAGACCTGCTTCTTTCCTTAAAAAGAAGTATTAAATGATTTTAATGGTTTTTATGTTTATAGACATATTCTTATTTTGAAATGTACTATCCAAGGTCAAAAAAGTAAGGCTCGATGTTTTATTCACCAAACACTTGTTGTTCTGACTCCCTCCTCATTACAACATGGGTTAAAGGACGTTGATGGCGAATATAATGCTTAGAGAGGAAGGTGGTTTGCTTGTGGTAGTATTTACCATTTTTATTCACTTTTATGTGCATCTATGTATTTAGACTATTGTTATAACTGATTTATGATACGATATAACTGATTTATGAAATGATTTGATGATACTTTGTATTTTGACATATTTATTATTCTAAAATAAATGGGTACACTTTGCTATTATATTTTGTTCCATCCAATATGAGTTTTGAAAGTTTATTTATGGCTTTATACTGTTATATTCTTAGTTCTACCAACATCTTACCTTAGAATAGATCTAAGTTTCGATGGGCCTTTTCTGGGTCAAAATTTAGACCTGTTCCAGGGTGAGTTGCTACGAAGATGGAAGATGCTAGTGTGTTTTCATTATGTACAAGAGATGACAATGATGATTAGAAGTAAGGTACAACACCCAGTTAACTATTATCATCATAAAGTTTATAAATTAGTGTATTTCGCACATCTGAATGCACTTTTGCATATAGAAGAAGTCATGAAATTGATCATTCCTTTTTCTGAGTTCTAGAAAAAAACTGCAACACTACTAGCCTATTACAAAAAATAGAAAATTTGATTCGTGTCGATCCTTGTCATCTAAAGTTTCTTCATTCCAATAGTGGCTTTATGTAAGGACCTTCATTCATTACCCAATAATGACTATCAAGTACGGGAGGATTTGTAGGAGATAAGAAGCATTACAATTAGCAGTTGGGTACCATGGTGATATAAAATCATCGTGTGCTCCAATGGCACCCTCAGAACCTCGTGAACATGCTGCTAACACATGTAAGCAAAATAAATGTTCAGATGCCAGCATTTTACGAGAACATCTATAGCCTCATTATCCCAAACATTTACCGTATAATCGAGCATTTTTAATCTTTCACTTGCCATTTCGTATTGTTATATTGATCGATGTCCAAATATCTTGATTCTTCCATTCTTTTCTTTGCAATTGACTTCAAACATAACATCAACAACTCTCCTTGAGTACGACACTCATAGAAGTAGTGGTTTATCATGATGAAAAGTACGTGCAACCAATGATATCAGGTAAGTTCCGTATTTCTTTTAGTACACCACTAAAACTTTCAGATACATTTGTCGTCATCATGTTAAATCTCATTCCAGCATCCTTACATAGTGTCCAATTTTCTTCTTGATTCTTCAAACCTTATTCAATTCATGCATTTGCTTTTGGACTGGCTGTTGAAACTAGATCAGCTCGTAGTAGAAGTTACGCATGAATTACAAAAAATTTCTCTTATTGGATCTTTATTGGGCTTATGAAGTCTAATTGATTTAAAATATTTATAAATTTTCTTTAAATAATTTATTTTATTTTATTTAAATTTATAAAATGGTATCTATTATTTAATTTTATGTTATAACATATGTATATTATATACGCGTATATAAGTGTGTGTATATGTAACATATCAATCCGTGTAAGGTATAACATGCCCGTGTGTGTGTCTACATATATATAAATGTTGAGATTTACATCGCAAAGACAAGTTAGCTCATCTAATATGTAAATGTATAGTTCAAATGTATATGTGTATATATGCTTTTGCTTTTATTGTGAAATATTTTAATACAAATATATATATATATATATATATATATATATATATATATTAGATTTTATTTATTTATAACTTTGTATAAACATATAAATAATTATACAGGAATATAAACATATAATATTAAAGAAATGTATATATGTTAACTTCTACATAAATATGTTTATATTATTTAAATACAATAAATAAATTGTTGTGATGTCAAAAATGATACGTATAGAAATATAAATTTATAAACTAAATTTCATTTGTTTATAATTATGTATAAACATATAAATATTTTTTTTTTGAAAGAAACATATAAATATTTATATATGAATATAAATATATAATATTAACAAAATGTATATATATTAATTACTTTGTAAATATGTTTATATTATTTAAAAATAATAAATAAATTGTTGTCGTCCCAAAAACGATACGTATATAAATGCATAAAAAAATTAATATAAATATTTATATACATATAAATGAATATGTTAAATACTTATATATAAAAATGTGTAAGAAAATATATATATATATATATAAAATTATAAAATATTTTTTACTTGAATACATTTATTGTAACAGTCTTGCCCAAAGACCAGATTTTTTAATTATTAATTTTTAAATTTTGAATATATATATACATATATATTGATAAAACATTTAAAATTATTTAAAATAAAAAATATTATTTTTTGAAAATAAATTTATATTTAAAATTTATAATAAATTTTGCATGAAACTTAGTAATTTGAATTTTGATATATAATTTTATAATTCAAAGTGTTTTTAAAATTCAATTTTAAATATCAACTTTTAATTTGAACATTCAAAAATAAAAAAAATAAAAAATTTCTTTCTACCATAAGCTTAATATGCTTCAGCAAAATTTTATAAAATGTAAATTCATTTTATAATAGATATATGAATTTATATAATTATATGTATAATAAATTTATTTAAATATTATTTAAAAATAATATATAAAATAAAAATATTTTCTTTCTATCAAAAATATTGTATTTATCAAACATCATATATGAAATTTTATTTTCATATTGTACACATGTACAATTTAGTATTGAAATTATATATTATACAAATACATGTATATATTATATATTAAATTAATTAAATAATTGAAATATATTTTTTAAATTCTGAGCCATGTTATGCATAAATGAATTATCATAAAAAAATTAAATCATATATACATATACATGAAATCAACTAAATTTGTGATGATATATCTACATATTCGAATCGTCACATAACTAACAATATTATATACATATATATGAAACTATAATTATAAATTAATGTTTGTAATTAAATTAAAATTTTACCTTGCGGCGAAAGCCCTTAAGCACACCTTGAAATGATGTTATATGCTCCTAGAAACGATTTCCAATCCAATAGAGTGCTGGTACTTAAACCGTCAACCACCAACTATCATATAACATCTACATTGATTCGATTTGAGCTTGGAATACTAGAGAGATGAAGGGAATAATAGGCCAGTGAAAGCAATGGATGGAGGCTCCAAAAGATCCCTATCAAATGGAGGAAGAGATGTTTAAATGGAGGAAGGAAATAAGAGATTTTATAATCATATCTTTTACTCGGTCTCGTTCCATATCATCTATCCACCTTTATTCCATTTAAGCCCATCTAGTGCCATTAACCTCATGATTCGGTCGATCCTATCTGCCTTATGATGGGCCATTAACATATTTAGAGCTCGAATGAATATTTTACATTTTAAATCTAGTATAAAACGCTAAACGATATCGTATATCAATCAATGCAACTTTTATAAATAGGTTTAATGCTTATTTATCAAATCAAAATAAAATTTATAAATAATATCTCATAAACAATATTTTATTTAATTAAATTATAATAATTATAAATTAATTAAATCATTTGGTCAAAGGAGAATTCATCGTTTTCGGTTGTGTGGCTCGTTAGGTGTAAATTTAGTTAGTAATTAATATCGAACTATTCGAATATTAATGTTCACACATCATTTAGCAGGTGGTGTGACATTTTGGCTAAATTTATCACTTACATCGTTTCGGTAAAATCTACTTTTACTTTGTTAGCATTACCTGGTTGTGACTTTTATTTACACCAATTTTCTTTGCCAAAACTGTATCACTTTGAACTTATGAAATTTGGTAATGGTCAAACTTCCAATATCTTTCACATTCAACTCTGTAGTCCAAAGACAAAATACATGTTCAATAATTATTATTATTAACCGAAATACTCTAACCAGAAACTTTGATTTTGAGTTGACGTGAGACTATTCTTATATAACTAAGAAGATGGGTCCTCTCTTGAATAGTGCTTCACTTCCAATACTTTCTCCCAGCATAATTATAGTCACTCGATGAACTCCCTACCGTGATTTGACTATAATCAAAGCAAAGATTTCATATTGAAGATCGACACTATTCTCAATTCGAGAGAACTATGTAAATTAGTCACATCGATATTATTTTGACCTTAGTTATATTAACTGGTAGAAAACTATCAAGTGAGTCATTCAATAATTATCCAATAACTATCAATACGTAACCCCTTGGTGATCCCAGCAGCCACGAGTAATACACTATTTAACATTTGAAAAGTGTTATTGTTATTTGGGTTTTTAACACATTAGGATCTAGAAGAATATGCAATGATTTAATGGGGTCAGAACGGCTTAGAACTCAACCAAAAAGGGCTAAAGTAACGACTGAATATGACTAAACCAAAAGACTAACATCTGTCTAGTCCAATCAGTAGCTAAATATAACTAGCTAGTAAATCGTCATCAAAACAAAGCAACAAAAGCATGCCAGACATAAAAGTCTAGAAAAAGTTTAAGTGCATGGATGGCTAGCGATCCATACACCATGGATCGCTAGCGATTCATACACCATGGATCGCCATCGATCCATAGTTCATCACTGGGTCGCTAAGGCATATGGAAAGCGAAGAAAGCCAAAATATGCTAAGTGTATGGATCACTAGCGATCCAGGCACCATGGATCGCCAGTGTTCGATTCTTTTTTATGGACTCTTGGCGAGCTAACTAGGAAAAGAAGGGAAAAGAGGGGCTAAGTGATCGGCTTGCATGTGAGCTAAATCTATGGATCGGTAGTGATCCATAGTTTTGGCTCGGATCGCGAGCTGAGCTTCGTTGCATCTTCCTGAGCCCATCTACTAGCAGTCGATGAACAAGCCTGCCTTAGAAACTCTCCAATCTCTATAAATATCATCCTATTTACAACACAAACAGGATCTTCTTCGGACTAGTTTGTTGATGCTCTACTGGACACTTTCTTCACTCTCTACCTCCCTCACAACAATCTCCAAAGGGATTCACTATAATTCTCTAGTGGATTCCAACTCTAGGGATTCAATCTAGCTAATGATAATCAAAAGCCTTGTAACCAAACACTACTTGTAATAGCAATCAGTCTATAATAAAACTATAAAGTGGACGTAGGCTTCGTTAACAGCCGAATCACTATAAAAATTCCTTGTCTTCTTTCTTTCACTGTCTTTTGCGATACCCATTATCTGTGTTATTGCTGTGCCAGAACAGGGTTGGTGCTTTAATACTCAAACCAGGTTTTTGATGCATTTTTTGGGTTAATATTTTGGTGCTTTCACTGAGAATTGAACTTAGGCTTAGATCTAGCTATCTACTTTGGATCAGATAAGTTCAGAAGTTAGATCTTCAATCTCTGCTTAGAAGGTTTTCTATTGATAACAGAAAAACCAACCAAGAAGAACAAAGAAAACGCAAGCAAATACATGCTAAGGTGATGGGTCGCTAGCGATCCATCTCCTATGGATCACTAGCGATCTATATGGTTAGATCATGGCCGCCATTCCCCTTGCATCATGATCCAATAGCAGTCCAATGCAACCAGCGTGTGGATCATCATCAAAACGAGGCAACAAGCTATGAAATTAGATGAAGAACATCAACATGAGATAGTAGAAGTGATCCAAAAGGCAAAGCTCAGAAATCAAATAAGTACATTGATCACTAGTGATCCATACTATTTCATAGATTTGCAGTGATCTACATGGAACAAGATGGGAGAAGGATGCTAAGGGGATATAATCGATTACAAGCCCAAGCTCCCAAGAGATATGGTGACCACTCCCGATTGACCAGCTTCGAACCTCATCATGGAGGTCCTATCAAGAATGTTCATGAACGTGAAGGTCTTTCACAAACTAAAGCATCGTGAAGGTGAACCGGTAGATCAGCGATAATCTGATCCAAAAACCACTTCATGAACGTGAGGGTCTTTCACGAACTAAAGCATCGTGAAGGTGAATCGGTAGACCTTTGGTCATCTGATCCAAAAAACCCTTTGTGAATGTGAAGGTCTTTCAAAAAATAAAGCACCATGAAGGTGAATCGGTTGATCAGTGGGCATATGATCTAAAAACCCCTTCACAAACGTGAAGGTCTTTCATGAACCAAAGCGTCGTGAAGGTGAACCAGTAAGTCAACGGTCATCTGATCCAAAAAACCCTTGGTGAACATGAAGATCTTTCACAAACTAAAGCGTCATGAAGGCGAACCTATAGATCAACGAAATTTATGTATAGCCGATATCCATGAAAGTGAGCTGGAAGATCAACAGTCATCTGACCCAGAGCTCCCTGAAGTCAACGAAGTCATGCTCTGAGGTCATAAGTCAACAATCATACTTGTCACTCTGCCAAATTAATGGAATCACTTCCAACGGCCAATGAGACAAACAGTGCTAAATTCCAGAGCTTCAAAGTCACTCAAAAAAACAAAGCCAAAACTAAATTGACCTTGTGATCAATCAGAGGCCAACTCGAATCAAGCCAAGATTCGGCACCTGGGAAAATCGCACCCACTAGACCAGAGGCAACCAAACGAGTTGTGGAGAAACCATGGATACAGTTCAAGTGCACTAATAGCCCTGTGGCATGGGAGGCACCGCACACACTTGAATAGCCGAAAGAAAGGCAGAGACTAATCATATCATAAATCTGTTATGCCCGATCAAAAATGCTGGCATTCTGACAACCGTGGGCTTAATGACCTAGCTAGTGCAACAAATGAAATACTATCATAATACTTGCCCACTTCTTTCCAACTACTATTTTACCGCTCTTGGTGACCGATTCCTCTTCCGCTTAGACCATATGCCAGTCAAAGACCTATTCTCTAAAGGTAGTTTAGACCAAGAGCCAAAAGTCATGCCCTGAACTCCCATAGGCTCTTTTATCAATCCATATTCATGCGGTCGGCTATAGATCTCTCTACTATGGTAGCCTGCTCTATTCGGGTGTGTACATCTTCGAAAAATACGAAAGGATTATCCAAGCTATGGTTACCCGAACCAAAAACTGTTTAGCTTCTTGAACCAATAAAATCGTGGTCATGTAAACAACCTCCTGAGTTGATGGGTCAAATTGACTCAAACCGCTAAATCGACGGAAGCCAATCCTTGCCTTCTAGAAACCAGTGTTGCTCCGGCAACATCAGAAAGGCCTAAGATTACACTCCTCACATCGCTTGAAGATAAGCAATACCAAGGAGTACCAAAACCGCACGTTTAATAAACCATGCCAAAACATACGCTTCTCATGTTGCCCGAAGATAGGAAACAACGAGGAGCACGAGAAGCCGTGCATTTAATAAGCCACGCCAAAACATACGCTCCTCACATTGCCCGAAGATAGGCAACACCGAGGAGCATGAAAAGTCGTGCATTTCATAAGCTGCGCCAAAACATACACTCCTCATGATGCCAGAAGATAGTCAACACCGAGGAGTACCAAAAGCGACACATTTTATAAGCCATGCCAAAACATATGCTCCGCATGTTGCCCAAAGATAGGTAACACCAAGAAGTACAAAAAGCCATGCATTTCATAAGCCGCACACTAACTCCTAAAATGTACACTCCCTACATTTCCCAAAAACAGGAAACATCGAGGAGCATGAAAAGCGTGCATTTCGTAAGCCACGCACAAACTCCTAAAACATACTCTCCTCACATTGTCCAAAGATAGGCAACACCGTGGAGCATGAAAAGCTGCACGCCCTTAAGTCGTGCACCAACTCCTCGACACTGCCCAAAGACAGGCAACATCGAGGAACATTGTTGAAAAGTCACGCTTCTAAAGTGCAAACTCCTCACATTGCCCAAAGATAGGCAGTGTCGAGGAGCATCAGAACCGGATCGACAGGCCACATCGATTCATAACACCATTACTAGCGCCAACCACTTCTATGATTGGGAATAATGGAAACAACTACAAAAAAATTAGAGTGCTACAACACAACATAAAAGTTTCAACTGACGACAATTTATGATTAAAACTGCCCTCAGTTAACCCGAATTATTTCAAATTGACTTGAAAATCATTGTTTATCTACTTGGAAGAGTCAAACTATGGTCGATATGCTCCATCGCCAAGAAGAAGAAAGCGAATCAACTTAAACCACCAACTCCTCATGTTTCCTGAAGATTAGCAATGTCGAGAAGGTCCAAACCATTTCGAATCAACGGGTCGTATCGATCCCATAAGTCACGCATTTCATAAGCAGTGCGCCCCCAAAAGCCATGAAGCCCATAAGTCGCATTTTCATAAGCCGTGCCACCCATAAGCCGTGCACTACCAAAAGCCATGCATCTCGTAAGCTGCACACTCTCATAAACCATGCATATCATAAGCTACACAAACGCTGCTTAGTGTCGCTCCAACATCATTACCGGACCGTCAAAATTCTCTAAGTATCAGTGTTGTCTTGACAACACCGAGAAACTTGTTTATTTCAGGATTAAAAGGAACTGATCTCTACCACCCAAAAGTACCGACATTGCTTTGGACAATGCCACAAAGTTCCCAAACCAAGATTTCAAGAAAGAATTCCGATCTTTTACCAAAATGTCTAAAGTTAAGACATTCAAATCAAGAGCACCTAAAGCTACGAGCCGCCACACAACTTTGACGAATGACATCTAAGGAGCCACCCAGAACATCAAGTCTCATATCAAGTAATCAGAGTAATCAGCCCCATGGACCGACGGCACATTACAAATTAACACTTGGTCAGGACAAAAAATTATTCCATGGTTATGTTACACTGAATAGGGAATTTCGGCAATTGCAACAAAACTAAGCAGTATAGTAGGCTTGACGAATGTGGAATTAAAAAAGAAATCGCTCAAACTTGCTAGACATCGATATTACCTCAGCAACATCAAGAAATCCATACTGTCATATCGATAAGAAAATTGAACTCCTTAAAATTCACCATCGCTTGGAAAATAAGCAATCAAATGAGAAACTTACCATCGATCAGAGTTAGATAATGATGAAAGACGTTTCTAGAATCAAGTCATCGACTCAGCGGCTTCCAAAGAAAGAAGCAGGTGCTCGAATGAGGTCTTAAACCCTAACTTGTAAATAAAGACTAGCTGCTATCTGAAGGTAAACAACGACAAGGAGAGAACGTTCAAAATGGAGCAGCTAAACCATTGTTTCTAGAAGATTGGAACCAACAAATAAGGTTGATATCCACAACAATTCTATTAGTCTAGCATAATTCGTATGGCCTGAAATAATCAAGGTTAAGTCCTATGGATTCAAGACAAACAATACAGAACCCTACTGCTCCATGATCAGTATAGGAATTAATGCAGTCGTATTAGGGGCAATGTGATGACCTACTCCATAACTTTAGATTTTCTATAAGAACCTAGAGTTTGACACCTAGAAGTGAAGGGTCCCACCCAGAAATGAAGGGTTCCACATATAGTCGTCATATCATAATAAAAAAAGTGGAAGGACGTTCGATTTTTCGTGAATAGGAATAAATATGGATTGATTAAGAAATGGCCTTGCATTTCCAAGTGTAATAGTTGACAATTATAAACAAAGCTAGGCAGCGAAAACACCTAGGACTCTCACCCTTCTAGAACATGGCATCGCCCATATTTAAGCACTGTTGAGAAAATGGGTTAAAAGGAATCTACTCAACTCTACAGGATCGGATGAATGATTCAACCCTTACCAACATGACTTTAACACTACCCAAAGATAAGCGGCACTAAGAAAATACTTCTACAATCCTACCATCGAAATACTAGTTTTTGAAGGGTGAAACTAGTTACCAACTGGATTAGTGCACAACAGAATCAATGGGGAAAATTGATCCCAACCTCCTGAGTGTTGCCTTGCCAATGCCAAGGCCTTCTCTTGTCTTGTAAGTACAGTTGTTGCCCTAGTAACGCCGGGATAATTTTCTGTTTCCTAAGTACCAGTGTTACCTCGGTAATGCTAGGAAACTTCCTATTTCATAAGTACTGTGTCGCCCCGGCATCTCCTGGAAACATTCTACTCTAAGTTACCCATATTGCCTCGGCAATGCCAGGAAAACTTTAATCTACAGGGTTGATGAGAAATAGTTATCACAGTGAACCATCGATGCACTAGCTTCTGAGCGTAGAAGTTGGTCCTCAACTAAGTTTTTACCTTCTCTTCAAAAAATAATGTTGCCCAATGACAGGCAACGACTAGAAGACATATCCTTTCATAGGTCAGCTGGATGGTTCGACCTATCATCATATAAATCAGCCACTGCGTAAGAATAAAGCAGCATCGAAAGGAAATCCTAGGATTGAATTGGATATATGCTAATTTATAGGGGTGAAAGCTGGTGCACAACCAAATTTCCTAAGTTCAACTAAAAAAGAATTTAGACACAGCTGAATGATAGGAAGTCTCGAGGAAATGTCGCTTGGAATCAAGCAGCTAGGTTAACAATTCTCAACGACAGAAGTTGACATATGAAAAAAACTTCCATGACAACGCCAGCAAACAAGAAGAGTGTGCATAGCCAAGGACAAGCAAGAGCAATCATGGAAGGTCGAAAATAAAATCCTCGAACTTCCTCAATTGTAGAATGGGATTGAGAGCCAGACTAGGGGCAATATAGGAATTCGTCCTATAGATTTTCATCTCTCACAATCACCCAAATACAGGCATTCGAAATAGCTAGTCCCTCAAGAAGGGATAGAAGCATAGATACTTGATCGAAAGAAATGTTTCAGAAGTCCAAACACAAATAACCACGAGGTTGGCTAGATAATGGTTATGTATCACAAAACAGAGCATTATGGCAACAAAATCACCATCAAAGGAAATGAAGGATCTAACGTTCAGAAATCAACTGTCGCTTATAGTCTGGCGATGACGAGAAGGATCGATGACCTACTTATGGTCTAAAAAAATCATTTGGTTCCAACTTGTAGGAATATACCATTACTCGGAGTTTGGTGATGCTACGAAGAAAGCCCAAAATGAACTATCGATGCACCGGCTTTCAAAAATAGAAGCAAGAGTTTGATTGAATCTTCAGCCCTACCTTTTGGCATCTCATGCCATATGAAGATTCACAATATCAAGGAAAAATCTACAGAGTTGATTGTCCATGCATGAGTTTTCGAAGACAAAAACCAACACATGATTAGGATCTCAACAACGAACTCAGAAGAAATTACTTTAGCAAAGGATACTATAAACGCATCCTTCTAATACATACCAACATCATTACAAATCTCAGATCTTGGGATCAAGCAACAAAGTCTCGAATTCCTGAAGATAGGAGTTATTATGTCAATCTAACTGGGGTAATCGAACTTATTGCTTAGGATACCTAGTCTCCCAAAACATGTTGGTTCGATAGTCAAAGTAACTAGCCCTACGGACTAAGGCATTCACACCAACACTTTGTTAAAACGAACTCAATTGAGATAGGTAAGGATTAGCTACAGAACTGACTACACCAAGCTATCTCATAGTTCAATAAAAAGCAATTCTTGAAGCCAAGGAATTGAGCAATAGTCCCCTGAGACAGAAGCAACGTGCAGATCGAATTCCAAAAACCACAAAGGAAGGATATTTGCGTTCGAATAACTCATGCACTAGTTTCCAAAGACCGAAGGTGTGCCTGATCGAACTTCAACTACAACTCTATAAGAGCAACCATGCCTTGTAATTTAACTATAATCAGTCATCCTAATATGATAGGGATAATTAGTGAAGCTTAAGTTGTTAAGGATTCAGCTTCTGAAGGAGTGGGAGTACCTCCACTAGAAAAAAGATTGGATGACCGAAAAGTCATTTTCAACTACAAAACTTAGCATTCAACCCTATCAAATATGTTTTACTTTAAATAATATCCTCGTATAACCAATGCTCGGAATCCAAGGAAAGTCAACGTATGTTGACCAATCGGGTCTTGAGCGTTGACAGGGGCAGATGCAGTGTGTTATCTACAGGAAAAGAGTCCAGTATCATGAATACTGCAAACAAATAATCTAATGTATGTTTCTTGCTTACATTTGAAAAACAATCCGTATCGTCTTTTGAAATTATATTTTCCACACTTATACATTATCGATCAACGTCGATAACAGAGCCACCGTCCGAAGCAATGGGGGAAGCTTTTCTCTTCAAGGTCACCGAAATAAATAAATAAGAAGAGCGATACGATTAAATCATCTACTATATCCGATTTTGGAATAAATCATTGCATTGGAATTCAAAAATATCAATGAGAACCTAACCAAGTTATCGGAAAGGAGAACTAAATGACCAAGAGCAAGATTTCACTCCAGAACAACGTACAATCATTCGAGACTAAACATAGTTTCACCGACGGTCAAATTAAAACTATATAGGATAGCTCCAAACCTACATTATGAACCCACTTATCGACCTAAACCCTTGCATAAACTATGGAGCAAAGATTGCATCATCAATACCAGGAATTGAAATTTAGATTGAAATCTAAAAATAAACGGTTGTCAGAAGTCAGTCAATAGAGAACAACATCTTAAGGTGGACTTTGACGATTCACCTTGAAAATTCAACAGTCAAAGCCAAATTTGCATGGTAACCTCGACAAAATCAACTAGATTTCGCAAAACGAAGACTCAAAAGAAGTTAATTACAAAGCATACCTTGTTTTCAATGAAGGCATACTTTAAGGGGCAGATGTTATTTGGGTTTTTTAACTCAGCATGATCCAGGAGAATATGGAACGACTTGATAGAGTCAAAGTAGTTCAGAACTCAACCAAAAAGGGCTAAAGCAAACGACTGAGTATGAATAAACCAAGAGACCAGCATCCGTCTAGTTCATTCAACAGATAAATACAACTAGTAATAAATCATCATCAAAATAAAGCAACAAAGCATGCCAAACATTAAAGTCCAGAAAAAGTCTAAGTGCATGGATCGCTAGCGATCCATACACCATGGATCGCTTGCTATACATACTTCATCACTGGGTCGCTAAGGCATACGAAAAGCGAAGAAAGCCAAAATATGCTAAGTGTATGAATGGCTGGTGATCCATACACCATGGTTTGCCAGCGATCCATGCCTGTTCATGGACTCTTGGCGAGCTAACTAGGAGAAGAAAGGAAAAGAGGAGCTAAGTGATCGGCTCACAAGCGAGCTAAATCTATGAATCGCTAGCAATACGTAGACCACGGATCGCTAGCGATCCATGATTTTGGCTCGGGTCGTGAGCAGAACTTCGTTGCATCTTCCTGAGTCCATATACAAGCAGCCAGTGAACAAACTTGGCCCAGAAACTCTCTAGTCTCTATAAATACTATCCTATTTGCAACACAAATGATATCTTCTCTGGACTGGTTGCTGAAGCTATGCTGGAAATATTCTTCACTCTCTACCTCCCTCACAACAATCTCCAAAGGGGTTCACTATGATTCTCCAATAGATTCCAACTCTAGGGATTCAATCTGGCTAAGTATAGTCAAAAGCCATGTAACCAAACACTATTTGTATCAGCGATGTGTCTATAATAAAACTATAAAATGGATATAGGCTTCATTAACAACTGAACAACTATAAAAATTTATTGTCTTCTTTCTTTTACTGTCCTTTTCTGTATCCGTTATCTGTGCTATTGCTCTGTCTGAACAGGGTTCGTGCTTTCATACTCTAACCAGGGTGTTGGTCCATTTTTTGGGTTAACAGTTACGTTCTATAGTCTCAACGAATGTATCGATATCTAGTCTCGATACATCTTAACTAGGAATATGTAGAATGATATATTTAATTTTATTGTGATAAATTACTCATAGCTACAGCACTTTTTAACTACCATCACAAAACATACCATTACAAATTTTCTACTAAATATACTTTCAATTAAATAAATTAATATAACACATGATATCAAGTACATAATAGAAAGAAAATGTAATTACCCGCCTTGAAACAGGCCTAATTTTCGACCCAGAAAAATCCCATCGAACCTTAGACTCATCCCAAAGCTGGCTGTCAGTTGGTAAAATTGTTAAACAGAAAATACATAGGGCTATCTAACTACACATCCAAAATCTCACAATAGATGGATAAAATATAATATGACAAATAATACGTATTTTATTTAAAACTTAAGTGTTACAAACATACAACATAGTACCACATAATAATGCTAAATATCTGCAGCGCAAAATCACAAATACATCATCATGTCTAAATGGGTACATCAAAAATAAAAATAACATAAGTAGATAGATAAATAACCGCCGCAAGTTCCACTCCGCCACAATTTCCACAATTTGCATCTTCTTCACTAAAATGTGTAGTAATGCGGTGGGAGTTATAACAACACATGTCCGATGAATAAAAATCTCGAGCCTTTCTATAACAGTACTTGGGCGGTATAATGTAAATATGAATATTTCTTACATATTCTAGCTATGTTCCAGAAAAATTTCTCTAATTATAGGCCCAAAGACTTTTCTAGTCGAATTTTATAACCTATATCCTTTCAACCCAATAACTCATCTTCAACTGTAGGCTAAAAGCATTTCCCATTATCATGCATCTACTGTCAATAATGTAATATCGATGTAATAGATAGTGCCCAAGTCATTTGATACCTTTTTAATGGGACTAACCAGACTCTAACCATCTAATACATCATTCTAGGTAGATCCCCATCATTTACTACCTATCCCAAGGCAGACTCCTCCCTGATACTATCTAGTTGATATTGCATAGAATCTCATCAGGCCATTTAATACTTCTTTGGGAGACGCAGACCCTAATATATCTACATAATACCTCAAACCTAAAGTGAACCCTTTCCACGATACCCACTACCGTGCCTAACCTCTAACCCTGACCATTTAATACTTTCTAAATAGGGAGGAGGCAAGCCCTCAATTATCCACTTACTACCTTCAAACCCGAAGCAGGTCATATGTATTATAACATGTAACACAAATTATGACATCTCATATTAGTCCAACTATTCGTAGTACCAGTAGCTAGATTTGCTAAGTCGGTTTATCCAACAAAATTTAGGGCTAACATCGCGTCCTCCATGGATGCTTATTATAGGTGAAGTCTCACATCTGTCCTAAAGTCACGCAGTTGGCAGCCAGATTAGCTGGGAGATTTCCGTCTACTGGCCTCGTATCCCTATAACTTAGTCAGAATCTATGCTTTCTTAATATACTATCATACACCTCATCGCATTCCTTATTAAGGCTTTAAAGCAAAGTTCTTATTTCGTCTTAACCATCAATTTCTTTCCTAAGGGGGATTTAATACTAAATAATAGTCTATTTACAATGCAATTTAATATGCTATTAATTATACGACATTTATACACACACGTGCACATGCGCATATGCACACAGATATATACATATATGTAACGACCCGTAAACTTTAGTCATTTTATTTATTTATTTAATTGAAATTTTTGTGAAATTTTAAATAATAAAATTTTGAAATAAAAATTTAATATTTGAAAAGCGTCTAGTTAAACATAGCAACTGGTAAATTTTCATCCAAAAATATAAAAGTTTATTTTCGTGTGTAATTTTATTTCAATTTAATCAGTTAGGAATTGATGAAAACAAAATGTTTTCGAAACATAAATATTTTACATAGAAAAATTCTAAATCATCTTCTAAGCAAGACTTCATTTTTCGATTTTTCAAATCCGGACTTCTTTAGCTCTGTCGATTTTATTTTTCTGCGTTTCTACTGCTTTTTCCGCTAGTAGAAAATTCGAATTTTTATAATTCAATCATACCACTGATATCCGTATACCGTTTTGATCGTCTCGTCATACTGATCTTTGCGGTGTATTTAATTCTATGTATTGAAGTCAGGTACGCCGTGGAAACCGCGAAACGGCCACCCGTATCGGTACACTTTCAAGTCCATTTGTTTTCTTGTGACCTTTCACCTATTCATCGATTGAAACCCAATAGTCTGCAGCCGTTTTCAATTTCCAAAATTGCTGTTTACTTTCCAACCGTAACTTATGATATTCGAAATAAATATAGTATGGTGGTCTGTTCATTTGCATTGAAGAGGGAAACTAGCCCTACTCTACTTATGATATTTTTCCTACCATCTTTATTATAATTTAATCTTGCTGTTGCATTGTCTTCCCAGGCTAATACCTCTTCATTTCCCATTTTTCCCCTCTTTTTTGTTGCCTGTCACATTCTCCCTCCCACCATGTTTCACGTATTTTCCTTTCCCCCCAAAGCATACTCCCAAACCTTTCTACGTCGTGACAGCCCTATGTCGCATCCCCTCTTCACAATAGCTTGAGCTTCTTCCCTTCCTTCCGTCGCCGAGAGGGCCTAGGCAGCCACCACCAAGCCTCCATCATTCACAACACCATCGAGATCTTCCACAGCATGACCAAAACAAAACCCAATCCACCACCCGCCTTGTACCCACACTCCGCAACCCAAAGCTTCCACTAGAGAACTCAGTCTCCTTCTCCCTCTTTTCCTCGGCCTCCTCCCCTTCTCCACCCTCGGCCCACCTAATATCCACGCGAGCAATAGCACACGGTCACCATCTCCGACCCACGCAACACCACACTCGCTCCACCATCTCATATCGCAGCCTCCGCCTGGACCACCACCTGCTCAAGCTTCCAGCCGAACCTCCTTTGCGGTATATTATGTATGCTATGTCGTATTATATTACTTTACATTATACTACATTATAGTACAGTGTTTATATAATATGTGTATTAAGTACATGTATATATATTTAATATGCTTCAATATTTTTTCCAGTATAAGTTATATAATATTTGATTCTAACTGTTATGTATTAGTTTATATGAACAGTATGGGTACATAAGTTATTTAGGCTACAGTTTATATAGATATATATAAAAGCTATTAAATTCATGTAAGAGGCTAACATTTTATGCAAATACTACCATATTTTAGTTTACTTAAGATAATACAGTGCATGTTGAATTTGTTGTCAAACTTATATATATCACTACTCATGCATGCAATAGAAATATCGATCAAAAATTGTTAAGATGTTTGGCTGTTGTTTTGCATATACATATAAGCCTGAATATATATAATTTTAATTATCTTGCAAATTTATGTTGAAAATATGGAATAGCTTTATATTCGTTTAATATATACGTACGGTTATATAAATATTTTGTAAATATGTGTAAACTGCATACGTTTAGTCTACGATAGCTATATGTATCTAACCTGCATCCAATGTCTGCGTATAAGTGGGAGTAGCCGGCATGTATGCATGCATATATATAGTCTTCATTCTTATCTATTGTAACTATATGGTCTCTCTATATATATTTTAAATCTTAAATGTATGTAAAGCAAGAAAGTACAATATAGTATTACACACATATATATATATATATATATATCAACAGTTTATTTATATATGTATTTTTTTTAGTTTATATATTAGTATGTTATGATTTATAGTTAAGGTAAGTTTACACAGTGTTTATATATAAGTTTATGGATATATAGTAGAATTTTATTTCAAATAGATATATGTATATATTTATTCTACAAGAAAGCTGCGTCTATATTATATGGGTTGATGTACTTTTTACTGTTTACAGGTATATATAGGTTATGCTTTATATGTTATTCAGTTTTTGCTAGTTGCATACAACCTGTTCGATTGTATGTCTATATAATATATAAGATTATTGATTGTGTAGTGTTTATATTTTACGAAGGAAAGCATATATATAATATAATATATACTAATAGATTGCATCAACTGGATTCTGATTTAGTTCATCAATTCTTGATTATCAGCCTTGTTCGTCCAATTCGTGCCAACCTAGTTTGCTTCGGGATTCGTGCCTGCATTTCGTAACTCAATTTCATCTTCTATTTCTCTAGCCTCGAAAGGTGAGCAATCACTCACAATTAATGTCCTTTTATTTATTAAATTTGATTTCAATTGAAACTACAATTGAAATATGCCGCTGTTGGTTATTTACACTGTTATATATATTATTACCCGTATCAGTTCACCTATGACATCTGACACATTATCTGTTATTTATACGATGATAATCCAGTTTGGTTGATAAATGATTGATTATTTGATGTTGATATTAGACGTTAAATTGTTAATGTGTGAAGTGATAAATAATTTACAATTGAAATTGTCGTAGGAGTTAACAATTTGAAATTGATATAAGTGTTGAATTCGATTAGATAAAATTTGTATAATATGACCCCTTTAAATGTTTAATTACTTGAAATGTAGAAATATGGTTAATTACACCTTGAACCATTTAATTTATGTTGTGTAAATAGATACAGTATGAAATCGAATAATAAATGTCAAGTGTAGAACCATATAAAAAAATAGTGTAATAATCTTTAATCTACATGAAATGATAGTGTAGATTCTAGAAATAATTATATTAATTTGCATAAACAACAAACGTGAATTAATACGACTATTTTGGGATTATTTGAATTAATTATTGGATTGTTATTGATTTTTGTTATTGCTTGTTTATTTACTTTGACACTATCCCAGTTATCACACTGCAAGTTCCTTTGCTATGCTTTGATTTTCGAATTGAAATGGAATCGGTTTGAAATGATAAATACTCAAATAAACTTTGACTTAGGGTAGAGAATTAAATAAACCCAATTGGTTAATAATTTTGTTTAAAAATAAAGATTTTATTTGAATAAAATAATACGGGTTTCAAATGAAATTGGAACTTGAATTCTAGTGAGATTTAAATGTTAATATTTAATAATCTGAAACAAAATATTAACAAAGTAATTAATGAAAGAACGGTGTTTAATTTAAGAAATGATTGAATTAAGTTTTGAAATTATTTAATAATTAAGTGTTGAAATTATTTAATAATTAAGTTTTGTAATTATATAATAGTTAAATAAGATTGAATTATTTAATAATTAAATAAAATTGAGTTCTTTAATAAGAAAAATTGAACTTCTTGAATAAGTGAAATTAAGTTTCTTCATTAATTGAGTTTTAAATTTGTAACCAAGTAAGTAAATATATGAAACTGAATTTCCTTAACAAGAAATAAAATGTGATTTATTGAAATTATTGTAAGACTTGTAATTTAAAGAAACTTGATTTGACAAATATAATTTAATTCAATTTGTAAGTTTTGATATAATGGTGTTGAACTTAAGAAATTAATTTAAGGAAATGGAAATTAAATAGAAATTATTTTGAATGATAAATTTAACTTAACGAATATTGGATGAAATCGATCAATGAATTTAAATTGATTTGAATGTAAATTAAACTATTTTAAATGATTTCGAAATGAAACTTATATAAGAATTTAAATGAATATTTGAATTGTCTTAAATAAAAATTGTAATTGAATTATATGATTTTGAAATAGTAGTTTGGATGTTTTGAAACGTAAATTATGGAAATTGTTATAGAAAGACAAATGGAATGTTGGTTTAAAATTCTAATTGGAATCGAAATTGATTTGCTTTGAATATATTAAATGACCAATCGGTGTAATAATTACGAAAGTTATTAAAGAATCGGATCGGTTATGGACATACTCTTTGTCTAAACTGAAAACCACTTTAATAACTATACGCGGAGTGTGGTCCAGAATGAAGTTGTTGGAATGATGTACGCGATGACTGAAGAAAGAGAACGATAGTGGATAGCCTTGACACTTGTGTCAAATTGGAAATTACTAAAACAGGAGCTGTGCCGGGCCAAATGGGGTTAGCCACCTCGAGCGAACACACTTTTTCGTAAACTACTCATTACTTGTTATTGATTGGTGCACCCTCGAAATTTTGGGAGTGTTGTTTCGCGGTGTTGCGATCGTTGCGGCGATGCATTCTCACCAGTCCGGATCAGGCAAACGGTAGTTTCACTACCTTGGGTATTGCCTCATGTGCCTTGTCATACTTGTATCCCTATATATGCGACCACTACAAATTTGTTTTGTGTCATACCTATGGAGTACTCCCTGATATCCCACTAGTTTACGGTCGAGTTTACAGTGCTGTATAGTCTATGACGCTTATATAAAAATGTGTTGAGGGGGATAATGGTAACGCCTTAACACTATTTTGATACTTTATATTACTGATAGGCATTATCTACTTAGCGTACACTACTACATAGTAGATAGTTTAACGGATCCTTAGAGGATGGTTATTCCAACGTCCTTTGAGTTACTTGTATTTCAGTTGTTATTTCACTTGCTTTGGATTTATTGATATATGAATGTTAATCCTGGCTCGAGTGTTTTGTGTTTTACTTTACACTCGGGTCAGACTTAGTGTACCAGTATTCGAGACTCACCTTTGGAGTTGGAGCTTCGCTTGGAGATCCAGCTATCTATCCAGCTTTAAGATATTCAGTTGATTCTAGTGATGTATTCTGATTCTTGTATTTGGCTATTGTATTCGAGACTTCTGTTGTAACTAATTTAACTCTATTATTTATATAGTAGCTTCATGTACTACTATCTTTTCTTTCCGCTGCATTTATTACTCTGTGTCTGTGATCTGTGATTATTTATTTACTGTATATGTTTAGTTTTGCAAATTTTAAGTTAACAATTCGGTATTTTCAATTATTCAAGTCCGACATGTTACGACCCAACTTCCATACTCCAGGAAGAAGCATCGCTAAGAAGAAAGAAAGGGATAGAAAAGAGAAAAGAAAGAAAAAGACAACATCAGAAGTCTCCCAGCGGAACGAATAAGTTATATTATATCACATAAAACTTACATAGTATCATATACGTCAGAGTTTTACAGCTAATATAACACAAACTAGACAGTTATAAACATCTGTCTAGCAATTACAATTCAAGTACATCAGAGAAAACAGATACAACTCAAACACAACGGAATCACCATATATATCTACGCGCTGAAGCCTCCTGCTCCATTATCTCCTCCAGAACTCGTCAAGGCAATCCTAAAACACTTGACTACTCATACGAAATATGAGTACCCAAGAGTTTAATAAAACAGAAAATAAACACTCGGGTCAGACAGGGGTCTGGTGTGAGTAAACGGGGTTAAAATTGCTTAACTTTAGAAAATCCTTTGAAAAACAAAAGGTATCACGTACGACTTCCCACACATAAACATGGAAAAGTTTTTACCTTACGCTAACTAAAACATTTGATAGGAAATCCAGTGATATTATAATAGTGTCTAGGGTTTTCAAAATAAAATACAGAAATAGCTGGAATGCTTACATCTCACGTTCCAACATAGTTGGGCACAATCAAAACCGTACAGGCACTTATTGGATTTTGGATTCCATCAATGGCAGGGCTACTGGGGTACCGCCCGTCACAGTACGTGGCCTAGATCACCGTACCGAAGAGTACTCCCACTCCCCTACAACACAAAGCCGGACCCATTCCTTACTGAATAGTTCCGAACAAGACCACCTCGGCGATTCTAGCTAGTAATCGCCCCACACAGCCGAAATATAAAGGGACATCTAGACAGGGATGTATCTTGCTCTCTAGTGGGAGCTACCCACGAAGCCTTGCTGCACCTCCCCTGTTTTAGCCATTCCCGGTTGATGAGGCTTGAGGCTGCGATTACCTTAATAGGACATATCAATCTTAGAATGCTCATCGTCCACCTGACGATGTTCTGAAAGCATTCAATCCATACAAGTTCGTTCCGGGTTCGAACGAAATCGAAGGCACTATCTCGTTGCACTCATTTTTGGAATCACCCTCAGAGTTAACGACCATAGCCCTTGCACTCTAAATCACCATCTCGAACCTACAAGTACTATTCCGTCAAACTCATTACGGAATCACCCACAGAGTTATACTGACGTATAGCCCTTTCACCTCGAGTCTTCACTTGCTCCACTTGGATTAACGACCTAACGTTTAATTGGAATCGATGTGGTTTTCGGATATCCAAATATGGAAATCCGATCCCGGTCTCACCGAAATCCAAATGCCATTTTAATGTCCAAGTTGTACTTAAGGGTTTTAAATAATTAACTCACTTCATTATTATCTATTTCACAAGATAGATAAACTACATATCACAATAGATAATCATATCCTTATCATAAACAGATATTCTGTATCAACATCACAACAGATAATCATCACACTCAGATAATCCATCACAAACCATCATACGTTAACCAAACATCCATATCATACAAATACAACTCATCTCATTACTGAGATCACAACCATTCAATCAATAACATCCATAATCAAAGATTTATCATCCATTATCCATAATTAATTTAAATTGAATTAAATTAATTGCTTACATCTCTAATTAATTTAAAATAAATTAAATTAATTACTCATTTAAATCCTGCTTAACATTCATTAATTAATTAACCCACTTTATTGATTATTCACTAAGTATTTAACTTGATTAAATGACTTTTGATTAATCATTCACTAATTACAATAAGTAATTAGTCCTCAATTAATTTTTACAAAATTAATTAACCTAAATCATAAGTAATTAATATTTAATTACTTCATTAATTAACTATAATTAATTACATTTATCCTTAATTAATTACATTAATTAATCACTTAACAATTAATTATTTCTAATTTAAACAATCCTTAATTACATCATCAATTATATTAATTAATGATTTATAATTCAAATTAATAACTTTATTTTAAATTAATTACATTTAGTAATTAATCAAAAATTAAAATACAATTATTAATCACCTTTGATTAATATTCAACCAGTAACTAACTGCCTTTAATTACACATTAACAAATTAATTATCTTCGCAATTAATTATCTCCATTAATTAATTCTTTGATTAATTTTCAAAAGTAATTACCACAATTATTTAATTAAAATCATCTTTATTATTACATTTCAGTAATTATCACATATTACTTCTTTAAGTAATCCTGCTCCATTAATTATCTTAAGTAATTACTCTTATTAAATCATTAAATGATTTACTTAAATTAATTAAACTAAATTAATTAACTTAACAAATCACATTATTAAAATTAATTACAATAAGTAGTTAATTCTTTAATTACTTTTATCAAGTAATTAGACTTAACAATTTAAAACTAATTACTTTAACTAATTAATTCTCAAAATTTTAATCATATTGATCAATTACTTAATTATCCTTGGATAATTATCATTATTAATTAATAATATTTCCTTAAATTATTAAGAAAAATTATCTTTAATTAATCATCATTAATCATTTCTACTTAAATTAATAAATTCCTTAATTTAATTCCTTTATTATCTTAATTATCTTAAGATAATTTATTTAATTATGAATAATATTATTAACATTCAAAATGTATTTTAAGCAATACATTTCTAGATTAAATTCAAATTTCATTTTAAAATTTTAAGATTTCAAAATGTTGAACTTTTTAAACATTATCCAAATTTTAAATAAATAAGTTTATTCTTAAAAACAAAGGTAAAAACCATTATTACTTACATAAGATATTTATATATGAAAGTTCAAAACTAAATTACTAACAAATTTCTATTTAAGAAATCAAGCTTAAAATAAATTGATTATATAACTTTTCAAATTTAAGTTTAATCATTTCATAATTTTAATTCAAATATTAAAGAAATGAATTATCTCCAAGTTTAAACCTTTATTTGAAATCAAATTCATTTTTAAGTCTTCTTTAAAACATTTTAAAACTTGTTCAATCTTTCAAATTACAAAACTGTTTAAATTAAACCAGGTTTCAAAATAAACCTGAATACTATTTTTAACTTGATTTCAAAACTAAATTTAAGCTTTACCTAAATTTAAATTCTTCATTTTTAAAACTTGAATTTAAAAGCTCACTTGAATTCAATTTCATCCTAACTTGAAATTTTAAATTCTTGTTAAAATCCTGTTTTTAAAAATTTTAATTCCTCCAAGTTTTTCAAAACTGCTCTCTTTCAGGTTTTCAAACCTGTAACATCACTAACCCGAGATCCCCCATATCTACTTCGAGTTTCCAAAGCCTAATCCCCGAGTCAAAATCCCATTCCACCCGAGTATTACCCGAGTCACTTGCCTGCACAACCAAGAAAAAAGTTTACCAGGGAAAATTGTGCACAGTGCATATGCACCGGCACTCCGGCCATCTACAGCCACCCTGACCAACTCCACCTCATCACTGACCAACCCCCAAACATGATCACCATCACCAAACTTCCCATAGCCACTTGAATCAAAATCAAGTTAGCCCTGAAACCTGGAAAACTCAAACTGCATCCAAAATTTTCCAAAACTTGTCACTAGCTAGAAAATCCTCCTCCGATCATCTGAGACACCACAACTCTGGCTAAAGCTCCATCTACGACCCCTCTCCCGATTCCCAAAGTATTGCATCACTCGATGCAACAGAGAACCCGAGATGAAACCAAACTTCAACCATTCAAAAACTAGGGCTTGAAACCTGTATTTAACCACTGCGGTCGCCAAACCCCACTGTCAACACAACAGAGACTTTCCTCCTATTCATGCATCTATTCACTACCCCCAGGCAACATTACAACCCCCACATACCCATGAGATGATTATAAAGATACAAAAACCCAATCTTGCTTATAACAGAAATACTAACTCTACAGATTTTTTTTTAAAATGTGATATTTTGTTTTTAAGTTCATGTTTCTAACATGCATTCAAGTTTAGACTTGATTTAATAACTAAAGATGTTAGATATGCTTACTTTTGCAAAGAATTATCTGTTATTATAGTTTCAGAAGTAACAGGTTTCATTTTTCTTCAGAACAATACTAAGTTGATTTAATTAACCATAATTTAAATTAACATTTATGATATAACAATCCTATTCCATTTGCAACTTAGATCTTAACAAGGCCTAGATCAAGTGATAAAGGAATAAGAAAAATCAAACCTGAACTAAAAAAAAAAAAATTCAAACAGAGGTGTTTTACAGGTTTATAATATGCAGATATCATATTTCTCATATACACCAATTTTCAAAAATAAATAAATACAATACATGATTATCTTTAGGCATATAAATCAAGCAGTCATATAAACTTACTTATTGCTATCAACTGACATGCACAGCCAACAAAACTTAGCATTTTGAGGTTAAACAAAAGAATAGAGCAGTTTTCTTATTTATGTGAATTATAACTTGTGTTCTATATATTTGTTAAACTTTGATTTAAAAAGAAAAGCTGTTTTTAAATAAAAAAAGCTTACTCACATGTTAATTGAAGATGCAGAGAACAACCTAGATGCAAATTTCATTTTCTGGAGCAGATTTGAATTTCCAGATGCTATTGATATTGAACTTATTTAAATCTGCTGCTGAACTGTTGATTTAAATTGCTTGATGAATATGTGTTTTTAGCTTCCATTTGATTATTGAATTTACTTATTGTTTCTGAAATTTGAAACTGCATGCACATCCATCTTCATATGCTTGAATTGAAGTTGAAGTTGCTAATTTATGTTGAAGATAGGAGCAGGTTTTATTTTGCAGATTTTTTTTATAGAAGTTGTTTTGTAGAATTGGTTTTGAAATTCTTCTTTCCTTTTTGTTTTTCAGATCTGATTTTAGTTTCTAATGAAGATAATGTTTTAAACAAAATGAATTGTTAAGCTTCATTTATTTACAAAAATAAATCTTAAAAATAAATAACATGCCACTTGTTGTTTAAGTAAAACAAAAGATTTACAAGTGTCTTTATAATGTGTTATGTGTTTGACACATATTCCATTTAATAATAAAAAGAAATTTCTAAATTTTAAAAAGGTTTTAAGTTCATTTCTTACATAGTTAATCATGTTTCAAATGTTTAATTACATTTAGTTTTTTTTTACATGCTTTCATACAAACCCTTTTTATAAAATTACACAATTTTAATGTTTATTTGAATGTCTTCAAAATAATTTTTTTTTAAAGCTAAACTTTCAAAAGAGCAAATTTTAAAAAGAAAAGAAATGTTATTTTCAATTTTATTCAAAAGTTTCCAAATCAAAATATTATATTTTAATATAAATAGACTAAATCTTATTTCAAAAGGAAAGCAATTCTTAAAATAAAACAAAACAAACTCTTATTATAAAATACAATTTTAAACTATTTTATTTTTAAACAAACTATTATATATTATAAACAAAATAAATATTTACTTATATTTCTATGAAAATATAAGATAGATTTTTAAAACAACTTTTGAAAAGTTTTCAATACTGATTTTAAATCAATTCATAAATCATACATCTTATATATAAAATAAATTGGAAAATATTCTTTATAAAATTTAATTAAAATCAAAACTCATATTTACAATGTATACATATATATACATTATAAATAAATATCCTTAAATTAGCTTAGAAGAAAAAATTTATTACTTAAATATTTTTAACATTTGAAAAGAATAAAATTCCCAAAAGTTATTATTATTATCATGATTATAAATATCATTTATCAAATTAAATAATAATTAATCTTGAAAAGATAATTCCTGTTTGAATTAAATTATTATATCAATATTTGACATTTTAAAATAATTATTAATGAAATTATTAAATAAATATTGCTTAAATTCCCGGGACATCACATTCCTCCCCCCTTAAAAGAATTTCGTCCCCGAAATTTAAAAGCAATGGTAATTTAATAATCTTATTAAATTTAAATTTAAACACAAGCATAAATCAAACCTATGCTAACAACTATAGCAACCAATTCAACCAATTAAACAAATCTAATTATCCAGACAAATTCTGGATAAAATTCCATCGAGTTTCCTAAGCATATATATACACCGGGATACTCGCTCTACAGAATATAAACTAACTACGCCACACAGATCTAGAGCTCCTAGATATCTAGATCTACAAATCTAAACAAGATACAGGACCACAGACAAGTCCTGATCAACTTCCAAATCTCTCAGAACTACTGATTCTAAGACCAGTGATAAACCATACACGTACTCTCTCAGAGATACGTGAAATACATAACCAATTCCAGCTATCCAAACTGGCAATTCAACCCTGTAGACTAAACACTTAAATCCTTAAGAGAATACAGAAAGATCCAATACTCTTATCCACAAATCTCTCCTGACGATCCTGGGCTGCCTTCAACCTTCTAGATCAATCCAATCTTCGCAGATGCTACTCAGAACAAATCTGGACAAAGAAATAAACGATCTCCAGATCCTACTCAACAAAATGGTTTTCTCAAGACCCAGCAAAATCCTTCACACAAACTCTACTACACAACATCAGAAGACTCCAAAATATATTTCCTGTAGAAATCTTCTGATCCAAGTTAAAAATCAAATTCCCAAAGAATCATACGTTGCTTCAATTCTGGAATAGCTGCCACCATGCTTCCACTGTGCAACTCTGATTTGGAAATTCTATTGATGAACACAAGTATACTTGATCAGTTAATCTTAGAACATTGTTCATCAAATTCCATAAATTTTCAGTGACCTGTCCGATTCGGTCACAAACACCACAGCAAAAATTCAACAGAAAACTAGATCCGATGAATCCTACCAGCTGAAACAGATCTCCTCTCAAAGAACTTCCTACTACGCTGATCCACCTGAAAAGCTTCAAGAGCCAAGTCGAAACAGAACTCAAACTCTCGATGCAGATGCAAATCTTATTTACTTTGAAGACATCCAGAAAATACCAAACCACTTCGATATCTCAAACATCCTCTAGAGATGTTTCAATCCAAACCAAGATTGCCCAGAGAACTTCCGAACTATCGCAAGTCACTTTTGCGATTTTCCTTAATTCAGATCCCAAGAAATCGTTCTCACTACAACAATCAGATCAGCTAAAGCCTTCAAAAGAAGAAACTAGTGGTCCACCTCTTAACCACTAACATCACACCCCACTGAGCTTCCACAAGAAATGAACAAGCTCCACCATCCGCCCGGACTACTGACAGAAGAAGCACAGAGACTTCTGAACCAATGAAGAAACAGGCCACTCACTGCTGCTGCTGCTGCTGCTACTGCTACTGTGGCCAAAACTTCCTTATCCAAAAGCTCATCGAATCCCAAAGCTACACCAGCCACTTCACAATAGATCCTTCCAGATAGACAGATATCCCTCAGAAAACTCGACTTCAAACCAAGCACATACACTCTGTCAAACCGAGTCTCATCTCAAATATAGACAGAACTCCTTCCCAAAATTGCCAAGATACCAATGCTGGCTTCAGAACTCCCAACTGATCCAAACTCAAGAAAATCCACTCACACGAGTGCAATCCAAGCTTAAAATACAATGATAAACTCCGAATCATGGAAAGATTTTCATCATAGATCAATAAAATCCTTCACACCAAACGGCAGAACTACTCAAGATTCCCAATGCCACCCTAGCAGATTCACTACCAATCTCAAACACTAGAATTCCAACCATTGGTAGTTGTGTTACAAACACTACTACCCTATCTATCTCTAGAACTTATATTGGAATACCTGAATGGGTAACCCAATCTAATAGGTAGAAACATATATATATATATATATATATATATTCAAAATTACAAATACGCTCTCTCAAGAAGGACACCACTCCAGAGTCTAGGTATTCGCTCAACCTAGAGCTCTGATACCACAATGTAACGACCCATCTTCCATACTCCAGGAAGAAGCATCGCTAAGAAGAAAGAAAGGGATAGAAAAGAGAAAAGAAAGAAAAGAAAGAAATAGACAACATCAGAAGTCTCCCAGCGGAACGAATAAATTATATTATATCACATAAAACTTACATAGTATCATATACGTCAGAGTTTTACAGCTAATATAACACAAACTAGACAGTTATAAACATCTGTCTAGCAATTACAATTCAAGTACATCAGAGAAAACATATATAACTCAAACACAGCGGAATCACCATATATATCTACGCGCTGAAGCCTCCTGCTCCATTATCTCCTCCAGAACTCGTCAAGGCAATCCTAAAACACTTGACTACTCATACGAAATATGAGTACCCAAGAGTTTAATAAAACAGAAAATAAAAACTCGGGTCAGACAGGGGTCTGGTGTGAGTAAACGGGGTTAAAATTGCTTAACTTTAGAAAATCCTTTGAAAAACAAAAGGTATCACGTAAGACTTCCCACACATAAACATGGAAAAGTTTTTACCTTACGCTAACCAAAACATTTGATAGGAAATCCAGTGATATTATAATAGTGTCTAGGGTTTTCAAAATAAAATACAGAAATAGCTGGAATGCTTACATCTCACGTTCCAACATAGTTGGGCATAATTAAAACCGTACAGGCACTTAATGGATTTTGGATTCCATCAATGGCAGGGCTACTGGGGTACCGCCCGTCACAGTACGTGGCCTAGATCACCGTACCGAGGAGTACTCCCACTCCCCTGCAACACAAAGCCGGACCCATTCCTTACTGAATAGTTCCGAACAAGACCACCTCGGCGATTCTAGCTAGTAATCGCCCCACACAGTCGAAATATAAAGGGACATCTAGACAGGGATGTATCTTGCTCTCCAGTGGGAGCTACCCACGAAGCCTTGCTGCACCTCCCCTGTTTTAGCCATTCCCGATTGATGAGGCTTGAGGCTACGATTACCTTAATAGGACATATCAATCTTAGAATGCTCATCGTCCACCTGACGATGTTCTGAAAGCATTCAATCCATACAAGTTCGTTCCGGGTTCGAATGAAACCGAAGGCACTATCTCGTTGCACTCATTTTTGGAATCACCCTCAGAGTTAACGACCATAGCCCTTGCACTCTAAATCACCATCTCGAACCTATAAATACTATTCCGTCAAACTCATTACGGAATCACCCACAGAGTTATACTGACGTATAGCCCTTACACCTCGAGTCTTCACTTGCTCCACTTGGATTAACGACCTAACGTTTAATTGGAATCGATGTGGTTTTCGGATATCCAAATATGGAAATCCGATCCCGGTCTCACCGAAATCCAAACGCCATTTTAATGTCCAAGTTGTACTTAAGGGTTTTAAATAATTAACTCATTTCATTATTATCTATTTCACAAGATAGATAAACTACATATCACAATAGATAATCATATCCTTATCATAAACAGATAATCTGTATCAACATCACAACAGATAATCATCACACTCAGATAATCCATCACAAACCATCATACGTTAACCAAACATCCATATCATACAAATACAACTCATCTCATTACTGAGATCACAACCATTCAATCAATAACATCCATAATCAAAGATTTATCATCCATTATCCATAATTAATTTAAATTGAATTAAATTAATTACTTACATCTCTAATTAATTTAAAATAAATTAAATTAATTACTCATTTAAATCCTGCTTAACATTCATTAATTAATTAACCCACTTAATTGATTATTCACTAAGTATTTAACTTGATTAAATGACTTTTGATTAATCATTCACTAATTACAATAAGTAATTAGTCCTTAATTAATTTTTACAAAATTAATTAACCTAAATCATAAGAAATTAATATTTAATTACTTCATTAATTAACTATAATTAATTACATTTATCCTTAATTAATTACATTAATTAATCACTTAATAATTAATTATTTCTAATTTAAAAAATCCTTAATTACATCATTAATTATATTAATTAATGATTTATAATTCAAATTAATAACTTTATTTAAAATTAATTACATTTAGTAATTAATCAAAAATTAAAATACAATTATTAATCACCTTTGATTAATATTCAACCAGTAACTAACTGCCTTTAATTACACATTAACAAATTAATTATCTTCACAATTAATTATCTCCATTAATTAATTCTTTGATTAATTTTCAAAAGTAATTACCACAATTATTTAATTAAAATCATCTTTATTAATTACATTTCAGTAATTATCACATATTACTTCTTTAAGTAATCCTGCTCCATTAATTATCTTAAGTAATTACTCTTATTAAATCATTAAATGATTTACTTAAATTAATTAAACTAAATTAATTAACTTAACAAATCACATTATTAAAATTAATTACAATAAGTAGTTAATTCTTTAATTACTTTTATCAAGTAATTAGACTTAACAATTTAAAACTAATTACTTTAACTAATTAATTCTCAAAATTTTAATCATATTGATCAATTACTTAATTATCCTTGGATAATTATCATTATTAATTAATAATATTTCCTTAAATTATTAAGAAAAATTATCTTTAATTAATCATCATTAATCATTTCTACTTAAATTAATAAATTCCTTAATTTAATTCCTTTATTATCTTAATTATCTTAAGATAATTTATTTAATTATGAATAATATTATTAACATTCAAAATGTATTTTAAACAATACATTTCTAGATTAAATTCAAATTTCATTTTAAAATTTTAAGATTTCAAAATGTTGAACTTTTTAAACATTATCCAAATTTTAAATAAATAAGTTTATTCTTAAAAACAAAGGTAAAAACCATTATTACTTACATAAGATATTTATATATGAAAGTTCAAAACTAAATTACTAACAAATTTCTATTTAAGAAATCAAGCTTAAAATAAATTGATTATATAACTTTTCAAATTTAAGTTTAATCATTTCATAATTTTAATTCAAATATTAAAGAAATGAATTATCTCCAAGTTTAAACCTTTATTTGAAATCAAATTCATTTTTAAGTCTTCTTTAAAACATTTTAAAACTTGTTCAATCTTTCAAATTACAAAACTGTTTAAATTAAACCAGGTTTCAAAATAAACCTGAATACTATTTTTAACTTGATTTCAAAACTAAATTTAAGCTTTACCTAAATTTAAATTCTTCATTTTTAAAACTTGAATTTAAAAGCTCACTTGAATTCAATTTCATCCTAACTTGAAATTTAAATCCTCCTCCGATCATCTGAGACACCACAACTCTGGCTAAAGCTCCATCTACGACCCCTCTCCCGATTCCCAAAGTATTGCATCACTCAATGCAACAGAGAACCCGAGATGAAACCAAACTTCAACCATTCAAAAACTAGGGCTTGAAACCTGTATTTAACCACTGCGGTCGCCAACCCCCACTGTCAACACAACAGAGACTTTCCTCCTATTCATGCATCTATTCACTACCCCCAGGCAACATTACAACCCCCACATACCCATGAGATGATCATAAAGATACAAAAACCCAATCTTGCTTATAACAGAAATACTAACTCTACAGATTTTTTTTAAAATGTGATATTTTGTTTTTAAGTTCATGTTTCTAACATGCATTCAAGTTTAGACTTGATTTAATAACTAAAGATGTTAGATATGCTTACTTTTGCAAAGAATTATCTGTTATTATAGTTTCAGAAGTAACAAGTTTCATTTTTCCTTTTTTTTTTTCCTCAGAACAATACTAAGTTGATTTAATTAACCATAATTTTAAATTAACATTTATGATATAACAATCCTATTCCATTTGCAACTTAGATCTTAACAAGGCCTAGATCAAGTGATAAAGGAATAAGAAAAATCAAACCTGAACTAAAAAAAAATTCAAACAGAGGTGTTTTACAGGTTTATAATATGCAGATATTATATTTCTCATATACACCAATTTTCAAAAATAAATAAATACCAATACATGATTATCTTCAGGCATATAAATCAAGCAGTCATATAAACTTACTTATTGCTATCAACTGACATGCACAGCCAACAAAACTTAGCATTTTGAGGTTAAACAAAAGAATAGAGCAGTTTACTTATTTATGTGAATTATAACTTGTATTCTATATATTTGTTAAACTTTGATTTAAAAAGAAAAGCTGTTTTTAAATAAAAGAAGCTTACTCACATGTTAATTGAAGATGCAGAGAACAACCTAGATGCAAATTTCATTTTCTGGAGCAGATTTGAATTTCCAGATGCTATTGATATTGAACTTATTTAAATCTGCTGCTGAACTGTTGATTTAAATTGCTTGATAAATCTGTGTTTTTAGCTTCCATTTGATTATTGAATTTACTTGTTGTTTCTGAAATTTGAAACTGCATGCACATCCATCTTCACATGCTTGAATTGAAGTTGAAGTTGCTAATTTATGTTGAAGATAGGAGCAGGTTTTATTTTGCAGATTTTTTTTTATAGAAGTTGTTTTGTAGAATTGGTTTTGAAATTCTTCTTTCCTTTTTGTTTTTCAGATCTGATTTTAGTTTCTAATGAAGATAATGTTTTAAACAAAATGAATTGTTAAGCTTCATTTATTTACAAAAATAAATCTCAAAAATAAATAACATGCCACTTGTTGTTTAAGTAAAACAAAAGATTTACAAGTGTCTTTAAAATGTGTTAAGTGTTTGACACATATTCCATTTAATAATAAAAAGAAATTTCTAAATTTTAAAAAGGTTTTAAGTTCATTTCTTACATAGTTAATCATGTTTCAAATGTTTAATTACATTTAGTTTTTTTTTACATGCTTTCATACAAACCCTTTTTATAAAATTACACAATTTTAATGTTTCTTTGAATGTCTTCAAAATAATTTTTTTTAAAGCTAAACTTTTAAAAGAGCAAATTTTAAAAAGAAAAGAAATGTTATTTTCAATTTTATTCAAAAGTTTCCAAATCAAAATATTATATTTTAATATAAATAGACTAAATCTTATTTCAAAAGGAAAGCAATTCTTAAAATAAAACAAAACAAACTCTTATTATAAAATACAATTTTAAACTATTTTATTTTTAAACAAACTATTATATATTATAAACAAAATAAATATTTACTTATATTTCTATGAAAATATAAGATAGATTTTTAAAACAACTTTTGAAAAGTTTTCAATACTGATTTTAAATCAATTCATAAATCATACATCTTATATATAAAATAAATTGGAAAATATTCTTTATAAAATTTAATTAAAATCAAAACTCATATTTACAATGTATACATATATATACATTATAAATAAATATCCTTAAATTAGCTTAGAAGAAAAAATTTATTACTTAAATATTTTTAACATTTGAAAAGAATAAAATTCCCAAAAGTTATTATTATTATCATGATTATAAATATCATTTATCAAATTAAATAATAATTAATCTTGAAAAGATAATTCCTGTTTGAATTAAATTATTATATCAATATTTGACATTTTAAAATAATTATTAATGAAATTATTAAATAAATATTGCTTAAATTCCCGGGACATCACACGACATGTGCGGATGCGAATAGTCCAAAATAGCGGGTCTGGATAGTTGGTATGAGAGCATTGGTAGCTCTAGGAAAACTTAACATATAGGGTAAATGTATTTAGAGAATCACTCTCATTCAAGTTTCAATCTCTTCCTTTTGACTCAATTCCTTTGAATTTTGGATCGTTCCCTATGGTTCCAAAATTCATTCGTGTCCCTCACTGTTCGTCTTCTTTCAATTCTGGAGTATCCCATAACTCCACTTCGAATGGTCTTTATAGTGAGTCGGCGGTCTCGCCAATCTCAAATTTATTTGTAAAGGGGGAAACTCCTTTACAACCGGCATCGATTCACCGGAGATTTCTATGTCCTCGGTTTAGATGCTTATATCGTTTGTTATGCCGAATTCTATTTCTTGAGTTCGAATGTAGATTTGCCTCGGAAGTCTGCATCAATTTCATTCTTGAAGTCATTGTCGACCCGGTTAAGGTTGCCGCGAGTTAAATTAACTTATCCATTTTCTACTTTGTTATTTAAAACATCTTATCTTTGTTTCGAACCTATCTTCGAATCAAAATTTTCATTGATCCGAGTCCATCAAAAATTTGAATTTCTATACTGCTTTGGAATCCCTTCTTGTATCGTCGTACGAGGAAGTGTATTCGTAAATTAATATTTAAATGTTTTATATATTGTGTTGTTTGAGTTGTTGATGTTGATTTGGGTTTCCGATCGATTCGTCTGATCAACGCTATAGATAGGATTTCCAAAACACTTGAACAGAGCAAACTAACACAATCATATTTTCGAATTTGGTGAATAAAATAGTTTTGAATGATTATATTATATATAAGTATAATTTTTTCTGAAATTAAATTGTTAATGAATTTTTTGTCTGAAATAATAAATAAATGAATTTATAAACCTTTGCTATAATTTGATTTCGAATTTGAAATGTATTTAAATCAAGAATTTATGAATTTATTTTCAAAGATTTCAAACTTTGGTTTTAAAGTTTAGAAGGTATATTATTTCAAGTATTTTCGAATAGAAATTATTTCATAGAAATTTTAAAAGTTCTAAATCAGTGCTCTCTTGTTTTGTCACTGAAAAATAATTTCGGTAACGGCGGCCGCATCATCGACATTTATTTTCGAGTTTCGAAGAGGAGAGACCATTAGTAGCTTGCTATACTTTTGTTTTGAAATGAATTTGATTTGAATTTCTAAAGTATGACTTGATTTAAAATATATATATACATATATATTAGTATTTGATTTGGATTCGACTTGGATATATTGTATGCATATAATTATCTCTAAATTGTTTGAAGTTAATCGGAAATTTGATTCTTAAATTTGGGTAAAAGATGATTTCAATTATGAATGAAACCAAAATTTTGAATTAATATTTAAACTTGAGAGAATTGAATTAGAAATTTACTAAATAATACTCAGTTGCATTCAATATAACTTACCTAAATTGCTCAAAAGTTAACTATGTAATGGGATAGTATACAATATAAAATGTCTTTATAATTAAAATTTGAGTACGTATAATAAATGTTACACACTTAAAGTTTAATTATAAAATGATTAATAGAGATAAATAGAATACTAGGATAGTCGAATAATAAATGGATTAATAAACTAAATGGTCGTTTGAAATAAATTTTGTAACAAACAACAACAAATTGAAAATAAACCAACTTAATGAAATCCTCGAGTTTAAAGTCAATTATTGAATTTTAATTAATTCAATTGAAATTTATAAGGTTTTAAATTAATTGTTTTATCTTGTTGGTTGTTTCTATTATCCTACCTCCTTCCTTTTTGGGACAAAAAGTTTTTAAGTGGGGGAGAGTGTAACGACCCGTAAATTTTAGTCGTTTTATTTATTTAATTAATTGAAATTTTTGTGAAATTTTAAATCATAAAATTTTGAAATAAAAATTTAATATTTGAAATGCGTCTAGTTAAACATAGCAACTGGTAAATTTTCATCTAAAAATATGAAAGTTTATTTTCGTGTGTAATTTTATTTCAATTTAATCAGTTAGAAATTGATGAAAACAAAATGTTCTCGAAACCTAAATATTTTACATAGAAAAATTCTAAATCAACTTCTGAGCAAGACGCCATTTTTCATTTTTCCAAATTCGGACTTCTTTAGCTCCGTCGATCTTATTTTTCTGCGTTTTTACTGCATTTTCCGCTAGTAGAAAATTCGAAATTTTATAATTCAATCGTACCACTGATATCCATATACCGTTTTGATCGTCTCGTCATACTGATCTCTGCGGTGTATTTAATTATGTATATTAAAGTTAGGTACGCCATGGAAACCGCGAAACGGCCACCCGTATCAGTACACTTTCAAGTCCATTTTTTTTCTTATGACCTTTTACCTATTCATCGATTGAAACCCAATAGTCTGCAGCCTTTTTCAATTTCCAAAATTGTTGTTTGCTTTCCAACCGTAACTTATGATATTCAAAATAAATATAGTATGGTGGTCTGTTCATTTGCATTGAAGAGGGAAACTGACCCTACTCTACTTATGATATTTTTCCTACTATCTTTATTATAATTTTAAAGCTTGTTGTTGCATTGTCTTCCCAGGCTAAAACCTCTTCATTTCCCATATTTTTTCCCCTCTTTTTTGTTGCCTGTCACTATCTCCGTCCCACCATGTTTTATGCATTTTCCTTTCCCCCTAAAGCATACTCCCAAACCTTTCTACGTCGTGACAGCCGTATGTCGCATCCCCTGTTCACAATAGCTCGAGCTTCTTCCCTTCCTTCCATCGCCGAGCGGGCCTAGGCTGCCACCACCAAGCCTCCATTATTCACAACACCATCGAGATCTACCACAGCATGACCAAAACAAAACCCAATCCACCACCCGCCTTGTGCCCACACTCCGCAACCCAAAGCTTCCACTAGAGAACTTAGTCTCCTTCTCCCTCTTTTCCTCGGCCTCCTCCCCTTCTCCACCCTCAGCCGACCTAATCTCCACGCGAGCAACAGCACACGGCCACCATCTCCGACCAACGCAACACCACACTCGCTCCACCGTCTCATATCGCAGCCTCCGCCTGGACCCCGACCTGCTCAAGCTTCCAGCCGAACCTCCTTTGCGGTATATTATGTATGCTATGTCGTATTATATTACTTTACATTATACTACATTATAGTACAGTGTTTATATAATATGTGTATTAAGTACGTGTATATATATATTTACTATGCTTCAATATTTTTTCCAGTATAAGTTATATAATATTTGATTCTAACTGTTATGTATTAGTTTATATGAACAGTATGGGTACATAAGTTATTTAGGCTACAGTTTATATAGATATATATAAAAGCTATTAAATTTCATGTAAGAGGCTTACATTTTGTGCAAATACTACCATATTTTAGTTTACTTAAGATAATACAGTGCATGTTGAATTTGTTGTCAAACTTATATATATCACTACTCATGCATGCAGTAGAAATATCGATCAAAAATTGTTAAGATGTTTGGCTGTTGTTTTGCATATACATATAAGCTTGAATATATATAATTTTATTTATCTTGCAAATTTATGTTGAAAATATGGAATAGCTTTATATTCGTTTAATTTATACGTACGGTTATATAAAATATTTTGTAAATATGTGTAAACTGCATACGTTTAGTCTACGATAGCTATATGTATATAACCTGCGTTCGATGTCTGCATATAAGTGGGAGTAGCCGGCATGTATGCATGCATATATATAGTCTTCATTCTTATCTATTGTTACTATATGGTCTATATATATAATTTAAATCTTAAATGTACATAAAGCAAGAAAGTACAATGAAGTATTACATATATATATATATATATATATATCAACAATTTATTTATATATGTATTTTTTTTAGTTTATATATTAGTATGTTATGATTTATAGTTAAAGTAAGTTTACACAGTGTTTATATATAAGTTTATGGATATATACTAGAATTTGATTTCAAATAGATATATGTATATATTTATTCTACAAGCAGGCTGCGTCTATATTATATGGGTTGATGTACTTTTTACTATTTACAGGTATATATAGGTTATGCTTTGTATGTTATTCAGTTTTTGCTAGTTTCATACAACCTGTTCGATTGTATGTCTATGTAATATACAAGATTACTGATTGTATAGTGTTTATATTTTACGAAGGAAAGCATATATATAATATAATATATATTAATAGATTGCATCAATCGGATTCTGATTTAGTTCATCAATTCTTGATTATCAGCCTTGTTCGTCCAATTCGTGCCAACCTAGTTTACTTCGGGATCCGTGCCTGTATTTCGTAACTCAATTTCATCTTCTATTTCTCTAGCCTCGAAAGGTGAGCAATCACTCACGATTAATGTCCTTTTATTTATTAAATTTGATTTCAATTGAAACGACAATTGAAATATGCCGCTGTTGGTTATTTACACTGTTATATATGTTATTACCTGTATCAGTTCACTTGTGACATCTGACACCATTATCTGTTATTTATATGATGATAATCCAGTTTGGTTGATAAATGATTGATTATTCGATGTTGATATTGGACGTTAAATTGTTAATGTGTGAAGTGATAAATAATTTACAATTGAAATTGTCGTAGGAGTTAACAATTTGAAATTGATATATGTGTTGAATTCGATTAGATAAAATTTGTATAATATGACCCATTTAAATGTTTAATTACTTGACACGTAGAAATATGATTAATTACACCTTGAACCATTTAATTTATGTTGTATAAATTGATATAGTATGAAATCGAATAATAAATGTTAAGTGTAGAATCGCATAAAAAAATAGTGTAATAATCTTTAATCTACATGAAATGATAGTGCAGATTCTAGAAATAATTATATTAATTTGCATAAACAACAAATGTGAATTAATACGATTTATTTCGGAATTATTTGAATTAATTATTGGATTGTTATTGATTGTTGTTATTGCTTGTTTATTTACTTTGACACCATCCCAATTATCGCACTGCAAATTCCCTTTACTATGCTTTGATTTTTGAATTGAAATGGAATCAGGTTGAAATGATATATACCCAAATAAAATTTGACTTAGGTTTAGAGAATTAAATAAACCCGATTGGTCAATATTTGATTTAAAAATAAAGATTTTATTTGAATAAAATAATAAGGGTTTCAAATGAAATTGGAACTTGAATTCTATTGAAATTTAAATGTTAATATTTAATAATCTGAAATAAAATATTAACAAAGTAATTGATGAAAGAACGTTGTTTAATTTAAGAAATGATTGAATTAAGTTTTGAAATTATTTAATAATTAAGTGTTGAAATTATTTAATAATTAAGTTTTGAAATTATATAATAGTTAAATAAGATTGAATTATTTAATATTTAAATAAAATTGAATTCTTTAATAAGAAAAATTAAACTTCTTGAATAAGTGAAATTAAGTTTCTTTATTAATTGAGTTTTGAATTTGTAACCAAGCAAGTAAATATATGAAATTGAATTTCTTTAACAAGGAATAAAATGTGATTTATTGAAATTAATGTAAGACTTGTAATTTAAAGAAATTTGATTTAACGAATATAATTTAATTCAATTTGTAAGTTTTGATGTAATGGAGTTGAACTTAAGAATTTAATTTAAGGAAACGAAATTAAATAGAAATTGTTTTGAATGATAAATTTAACTTAATGAATATTGAATGAAATTGATCAATGAATTTAAATTGATTTGAATGTAAATTAAACTATTTTAAATGATTTCGGAATGAAACTTATATACGAATTTAAATGATTATTTGAATTGTCTTAAATAAAAATTGAAATTGAATTATAAGATTTTGAAATAGTAATTTGGAAGTTTTGAAACGTAAATTATGGAAATTGTTTTAGAAAGACAAATGGAATGTTGGTTTATAAATTCTAATTGGAATCGAAATTGATTTGCTTTGAATATATTAAATGACCAATCGGTGTAATAATTACGAAAGTTATTATAGAAACCGGGATCAGTTATGGACATACTCTCTGTCTAAACCGAAAACCAATTTAATAACTATACGCGGAGTGTGATCCAGAATGAAGTGGTTGGAATGATGTACATGATGATTGTAGAAAGAGAACAATAATGGATAGCCTTGACACTTGTGTCAAATTAGAAATGACTAAAATAGGAGTCGTGCCGGGCCAAATGGAGTTGGCCACTTCGAGCGAACACACTTCTTCGTAAACTACTCATTACTTGTTATTGATTGGTGCACCCTCAAAATTTTGAGAGTGTTGTTTCACGGTGTTGCGATCGTTGTGGCGATGCGTTCTCACCAGTCCGGATCAGGCAAACGGTAGTTTCACTACCTTGGGTATTGCCTCATGTGCCTTGTCATACTTGTATCCCTATATACGCGACCACTACGAATTTGTTTTGTGTCATACCTATGGAGTACTCCCTGATATCCCACTAGTTAACGGTGTAGTTTACAGTGTTGTATAGTCTATGACGCTTATATAAAAATGTGTTAAGGGGGATAATGGTAATGCCTTAACACTATTTTGATACTTTGTATTATTGATAGGCATTATCTACTTAGCGTACACTACTACATAGTAGATAGTTTAACGGATCCTTAGAGGATGGTTATTCCAATGTCCTTTGAGTTACTTGTATTTCAGTTGTTATTTCACTTGAGTTGGATTTATTGATAAAAGAATGTTAATCCTGACTCGAGTGTTTTTTGTTTTGCTTTACGCTCGGGTCAGACTGAGTGTACCAATATTCGAGACACATCTTTGGAGTTGGAGCTTCGCTTGGAGATCCAGCTATCTATCCAGCTTTCAGATATTCAGTTGATTCTAGTGATGTATTCTGATTCTTGTATTTGGTTATTGTATTCGAGACTTCTGTTGTAACTTATTCAACTCTGTTATTTATATAGTAGCTTCATGAACTACTATTTTTTGTTTCCGCTGCATTTATTACTCTGTGTCCGTGATATGTGATTATTTATTTACAGTATATGTTCAGTTTTGCAAATTTTAAATTAATAATTCGGTATTTTGAATTATTCAAGTCCGACATGTGCGGATGCGAATAGTCCAAAATAGCGGGTCATTACAATATATCTGTGTATGCACGTGCCTAAAATATTTCTAAGCATGTGAAGAATACATGCTAAACTAATTGTTTAAATATCAAATCATTAAATTTATACAAGTCCAAATCCACATCGATAAACATACCATATATCCAATATTTTCAATTCAACAACAGACTTGTACAAATATAGAATCCATACCAAACTTACTCTATAAGTAGAATCAACATTAATAGAATTTGCAATTCAAATCCTTTTACGTTATATTCAAATTCTATGTATATAAATAAAAAATGTAATTTCATTTAAATTATGGAAATAGGTGGTGCAAACAATGGGTAAAGTGAATCTGTACCCTATACATAATTTTCTAAGTTATTTCCATTCAAAAAACCTTAATCAGATCCAAAGAAAAAGATGAGAAATGGATTAGAATGTAAAACATTAAAATGCAATAACTATACAATTATACTATATTAGTATAAAATAATTAAGACCCTAACATCAGAATTGTAACGACCCGGAATTTTCTCGCTTTGATTTGAGAATATTTAATTTATTTTAAACGTTCGATTAATGGTTTAAAAATCAAATAACACTCTTTTAACATATAACTAATGGTAGAAAATTCATTTTTGAATTTTGTTTATATCAATGGGCAGTTTGATGGAAAAGGGAAAATGTGATCGAAGCCCTTTTTTCGGATTTTCGATTTTTTATCGAATGACAAGTTATAAAAGGTTGCAATACCTTTGTTTATACTTTAAAAACAACATTTTAAAGTGTTTAAAAGGAAGCACTTTTATTTTGATATGTATAAGTAGTAGTAATAATAATAACTTATTTTGTTTGAAAATGAAATGAAAAGATGGATTTGATATTTGAAAGATTCGTTAAATATGGAAATGAACAAAAGGTGCATGGGTTAGCCAAACATCCACCATATAATCAAAAGGTTTTTACTTGTGATGGTTTATGAAATGACGGAAAGTCTGGAATTTTAATTTAAAGGCACTTTTGTCTTTTGCCTTCTGTATCTTTTTTTTATATATATTTAATTCCATCTTATATATATATATATATATATATATATATCCCCTCACATACTCCATGATCTATATTAACTTCCATTTTTATTTTATTTTTCATTTTATCTTCATACTTCTTATTATCTTTTCCCATCTTCTCTACTTTTTACATTTTGAAAAAAAAATCAAATCTTTTTAGTTTAAAAATCTTTACTTCACCCAAGAGGATGTAAAGGTGTTAAGCTTGGATTTATGGAAGGTGGGAACACTAATTTTTTTACATAATTCTGGAAGAAGAGATATTAAATCCTTTTTTAATGATCAGTGATTGAGAATTTGTTAGTAAGTTGATTTTAACATAAAAATCATGTTTTAAGAAAATTGGTTAAAATCATATGATGTGTATATTTGTTTGAACTTAAGTGTTAGACCACTGTAAATAATCTTGCACTGAGGTATATAAGCATGGTTTTCCTCTTTATCGTTACTGTTCTATCAAAAATATAAGAATAAAATTACCGTCATGTGTTATAAAATCATTATTCCCCAAACCATTTGGAATTGGCCAAAGTCGCCAACATCAAAGTTATTTTTTATCTCAAGTTTTCTCTAAATTAACTACCCATCATTTCCACAAGAGAGGTTGCTAGAATTTGTTAAAAACAGTAACGAATTGAGTGGTGGTCATTTTTCGACGAACATGGAATGACAAACGGAGGGTATGGATGGATTTGTTTCGGTGAGCTAGGATTTTTAGTGGTAGTTTCGTGATTTTGGGGATTTGGGTTTGGTAACGGTGGTTATATGAACGTTTTTCCATTCATATGGCTTTTTTCGGCAAGGTGGTAATCAATGGGGTCGGCAATGTTGTTTGGAGGAGGCTTGAGGGAAGGCCGAGGTGCTAGAGTTGGGCGTTGGAGGGATGTTGGTCGGTGGTTTTATGACAAGCTTAATCTAGGGTTTCAGGATGTCATTGTATTTGGTTTAAAATTTTCATGTCGTAGAGGAGATTGAAAGCAATGAGTCGGCCTAGGGTAGAATAGAGATGCGTATGTGAGAGGCGGTCATGATGGCGGCAGTGGAAGGTTGATCTTTAGCTGTGGTGCTGAGTTGATGAGGCACGACCATGATGGTTTTCAAACCCGGGCACATTCTTTTTTTAATTTGGGCTTCGGAGTTGGATTTTTATTTAGCCGAGGGAGGTGGAGGCGAGGATGGAGGTAAAATGAGGAGGTGGAGGGAAATTTGTTGGTGGTATTTTGATCGGTGAGTGGTGGTTCAGGTGTGCGTGTCACTAATATGGTGTACATGGCGTGCACGTTCATGCATTTGAATTTTGGGCTCCATATTTGATTTGGGAATTTTTTTTGTGGGTACGGTGTTTGAGAAGGAGTAGTTTGGTGTTTGGTTTGGGCAGAGCTTGGGCCTAAGTGGGTTTTGGTGAAATTATTTATTTAAGTGAATTTAACATGCCATATATAGTTCACATGAAATCCATTTGACTCGTAGATTTTTGCTTTAGGTTGGTATTGATGAGTATAAGCGAGAACCTTGGCACTGGTGGGTTAAACTCATTAGAGATAGGGTTAGTAATGCCCTCGAATGAGTTTGAGCGTATATATAAGAGCATGCATTTATTACTGCTATAAAATATTTATATTGTGTTGATGGTTCTGTTGAGTGGTTTATGGATTCTGATCAATACAAGTAGCTAACATCATTGATAGGGATCTCTAAACACTCAAACAAGGCCAACTAACACAGTATTGTTTTAAATTGGTAAATGGAATAATTGTACTAGAGGGATATTTTATATAAAGAAATTGTTGAAAATTAAAATAGTTATTTTGATGTGCTTGGTTGTTTGGAATTATTATCATTTAGCATTTGTTTTGTCACGCTCGTCCAGTTTTGAGCAATGACTATTGTTTAGTGTTTTATAAGTAATTTCCCATTTAAAAATAGTTTGGGTAGATAGTAATTAGGGGAACATTGAAATGATCACCTTGTGAATTAAGTTTCACAATTTGACTATAAAGCGTTCGATGATGTTGTTCATTGAAATTGGATTTTAATAAAGGTGTTTACTAAAAGAAATACTTGAATATTTTGAAATAAACATTTAAGAAATGATTTTATATTATAAAATTGATTTATAAAAATGTCTCTTTTAAATAAAAAGAATTTAAAGTAGAAAATTTGAAGATTTAACTCCCGGAGCTTTGAGAAATGGTTTTCAAGGTCTTAGGAAATAAATTATAGTATTACTGAAAGTATCTATGTATATAAATATTTCTATGAGATTTTAAAGGAGATAGAAAGCACTAAACTCATTTATATTGCTAGAAAATGACTCCAATGATACCTATAGTATCACCTATGTTCATTTTCAGGATTTTAAGTAAAGAAATGCTACCACAGCAATTTGCTATAGAATTGTTTTGATAAAAAAATTTTGATTCCATCCCAAAAGAATGATTTGATTTACAAAAGGAAATAGGTATATTGTTATTTCAAATGAATTTTGAAGAAAGTAAAAATAGTTTTCTTGAGAATTTTTACAAGTATGATTAAGAAGGAGAGCTTTAAGTAAGAAGTATTTTTCCTCGGATTGGTTTTGAAACTGAGTTTCGATTTGCTTTTTGATAATCTGAACAATCTTCCTAGTGACGATTGGATGTTTGCCTGGGCGAACGCAGTAGTGCACTTAGTAAATATTCTCTTTATCATCATATGATCAAAATAAGTTTGAATTCGAATGAACCCCAAGAAAGTTAGCTATTGATATTTTGTTAAAAATAATTTTTGTGGAAATATGTACTGGATTATTTCAAAAATAGAATTTTGAAAGAGAAGAAGTATTTTAAGCTAACTAGTTCGAGTGACTCGAAAATAACTAAATATAGGAAAGCGATATGTTTGGATGATAAACACTTCTCTTAAGTATTACCCTTCTTAGTAAAGGGATATATAACACTATTTGGTAGTATCCAATTCCTTAGTATCATTTTTAGGTTACTTAGGCTATGTGCATATTTTCTATGGTAAAATATGTCGTATCATTTCAGAAGGGGTTTTGAAATAAAAACCGGGAATTTGGATATAGCTTAAAGGAAATAAATTCAAAATAAAAGCGTTTGAAATTGATAGTTGTATATACCCTCAAGATGTAGTACGGTATTATACAAGTTTATAGGTTGTGTTTTATGAATGTTTTCATAAATTGTTAGGGAAAGTGAATTGATTAAGCTTTGGTAACTATTTTCCTTCTTTGTTTGTTTGAAATAAAATTTTGGGGTCGAAATTCTTTTAAAAAGGAAGAATGTAACGATTCGGAATTTTATCGCTTTGATTTGAGAATATTTAATTTATTTTAATTATTAAATTAATGGTTTAATAATCAAATAACCCTCTTTCAATGTGTAACTAATGGTATAAAATTCATTTTTGAATATTGTTTACATAAATAGGTAGTCAATGACAAATGGAAAATGCGACTGAAACCCATTTTTCGGCTTTTCAACTCTTTATCGAATGACAAGTTGTAAAAGGTTGTTATACCTTTGTTTCTACTTTAAAAACAACATTATAAATTGTTTAAAATGAAACACTTTTATTTTGAAATGTATAAACAAGCAAAAATAATAATAATTAATTTTATTTGAAAATGAAATGAAAAGATGGATTTGGTATTTGAAAGATTCATTAAGTATGCAAATGAACAAACGGTACGTGAGTTAGCCTAATATCCACTATATTATCAAAAGGTTTGTACTTGTGGTGGTATACAAAATGATGGCAAGTTTGGAAAATTTATTTAAAGGCACTTGTTTCTTTTGCCATCTCAATCTTCTTATTATATATATATTATATTCCACTTATATATATATATATCACCTCGCATACTCCATGATATAGATTCACTTTCATTTTTCTTCCATTTTATCTCCGTGCTTCTTAATATCCGCAACATCTTCTCTACTTTTTAAATTTTTTAAAAAATCATATGTTTGTTTAAAAATCTTTACTTCACCCAAAAGGATGTAAAAGGGTTAAGTTTGGATTTGTGGAAGGTGGGAACACTAATTTTTCTAAATAATTTTGGAAGAAGGGATATTAAATCCTTGTTTAAATAATAAATGATTAAGAATTTGTTAGTAAGTTGATTTTGATATAAAAATCATGTTTTAAATAAATTGGTTAAAATCATATTATGTGAATATTTGTTTGAAATTGGCTGTTAGGCTAATGAAAATAAACTTAGGCATAGGTATACAAACACGGTTCTTCCTCTTTACTTTAATGTTTTATCAAAAAATGAAAATAACATCATCATTATGTGTTCAAAAATCATTATTCCTCAAACCGTTAGGAATTAATCAAACTCACTGATATCAAAGTTGTTTGTAATTTTGATCTCTAGTTTTTTAAATTAACCGCCTGTTGTTTCATTAAGCAAGGTGGCTAGAATTTGTTAAAAATGGTAAGGGATTGAGTAGTGGTCATTTTTTGACGAATATGGAATAATGAACGAAGCATACAGATGGATTCGTTTCGTCAAGTTAGGATTTTTAGTAGTGGTCTCGTTATTTTGTGGAGTTGGGTTGGTCATGGCAGTTAAATGAGTGTTTTTTCATTAATATGGTATTTTTTGGCATGGTGGTGGTTGATAGGGTCGGCGATGATGTTTGGAGGAGGCTCGAGGGAAGGCCGAGGTGTTGGAGTTGGTCTTTGGAGGAACGGTGGTCGATGGTGTCATGGCGATAATCTATGGTTTAAGGCTGTTGTATTGGGTTCAAAATTTTCATGTCGCGGGGGATATTGAGGGCATCTAGTCGGCTTAGGTTGTAACTAGAGATGCATATGGGGATAGTATTTTGATGGAGGTGGCAGCAGGTTGATCTCCGTCGGTGATGGTGAGTTGATGAGGCAAGACCTTGATGGTTTTCAAAATTGGGCGTGTTCTTTTTTTAATTTGGGCGTTGGAGTAGGATTTTGATTCGGCCAGGAGGAGGTGGAAGCAAGGACGGCGGCATGATGAGGAGGTGGAGGGAAATTTGCTGGTGGTCTTTGATCGGTGAGTGGTGGTCATGTCGTGTGTGTCATTGATATGGCATGCATGTTTGTGCACATGAATTTTAGGCCCCTTTTTTATTTTGGAAATTTGTTTTTAGGTACATGGTTTGAAAAGGAGGAGTTTGGCATTTGGTTTGGGTCGGCCATAGTAGGTTAAGGTGAATTTTTTTAAAATTGTTTAAAACTTATTTATTAAGTTAACTGACTTTAACATGCCATATAGTTCATATAAAATCCGTTTGGCCCACGAATTTTTGAGTTAGGCTCGTATTGGCGAGTATAATGCTACAATATAAATAGTCGGTAGTTTAAGAGAGTATAGAATTATGGTTAAGTAATACATCTTTAATTTAGTTATGTTATAAATAATAACATAGAAAAATTAAGTATACTTCATTGGTGTTATTTATTTGGCCAATTAAACCATCGTTCTACTATAAATTTAATTGAATAGATTATTGATGACACTTGTTTAACAGAAAAAATTCCCATTCTACTGTTATGGTAAATTATACATTTATTCATATGCCAGATGTTTTACCGCCTTTTAACCAGGCAACATATCATAAAAGTTGGCTATATGGCTTCTGTAATCATCAAGGCAGGAAGCCCGGAGAGACGGTTATCAGGCTTGGAAATAGATGGTATTTGAAACTATGGATAATAGTTGGCTAGAGCGGACTGGCTCCCGATCAAGATACAATCAATATGAAGTGACAAGGAAGGCCCAGTGAGGCCACATTTCAAATTTCAAGTTAATCGGAGTTGGTATACTCGAGTTATGGGCAAAGGAAGAATTAATATGGATCGAACGGGAACGGTCCATAAATAGCGTAATCGACAAAGATCAATCAATATCTCAAAATCTACAAAGCCAGTGCACTTGAAACTTTTATAGCATCAATTTTTTGAAGAGTGGAGCCCATAAAAGAGATCACATGACAAAACTCTTAAATCTTGGAAAAAGAGGCCTCGTTATTGGAACGATTATACAAATCAGCCAAAAAGATCCATAATTTTACGGAAAATGCAATATCTCACAAATGGTACGTCAGAATTGCATCAAGTTTGGAGAGAAAAATACTTCCTTATAGGAACTCACATGATCGATCAAACCTCAAAAGGATAAAATCTTGGAAAAGAGGTCGATCGTTATTGGAACAATTATACAAATCAGCATAACGATCCATAGTTCTACAGAAAATGCGATATCTCACAAATGGTACGTCGGAATTGTACAAAATTTGTCGAGAAAATAGCTTACATCATGGAGCACCCCCATTGTAGATCGTAGCTCAAAAAAATGGAACCTTGGAAAAGCAACCGATCGTTATTGGAACGATTATACAAATCAGCATAACGATCTATAGTTTTACGGAAAATGCGACATCTCACAAACGATACTTCAGAATTGCATGAAATTTGGAGAAAAAGTAGCTTACATCATGGAGTACCTCCATTACTAGTCGCTGCTCAAAAGGATGAAATCTTGGAAAGGAGGACAATCGTTATTGGAACGATCATACAGATCAGCATAACAATCCAGTTTTATGGAAAACGTGATCACAGACGATACATTGAAATAGCACAAAATTTGGATGCAAGTAGCTACTAGAGCACCATCATGATCGATCATAGCTCAAAAGGATAAAATCTTGGAAATGACATCGATCATTATTGGAACGATCGTATAAATTAGCATAAGGATCCGTAGTTTTACGAAAAACGCGATATCTCACAAATAGTGCGTCAGAATTGTACGAAATTTAGAAAGCAAGTAGCTTACATCATGGAGCACCCCCATGATCGATCACAGGTCGAAAGGATGAAATCTTGGAAAATAGGCCGATCATCATTGAAATGATCGTACAAATCAGCATAATGATCCATAGTTTTACAGAAAATGCAATATCTCACAAATGGTAAGTCAAAATTGCATGAAATTTGGAGAGTGAGTAGCTTACATCATGGAACACCCCCACGATCGATCACAGCTCAAAAGGATGAAACATAGAATGATCTCCTATGATCTAATTTCTATTCAAAACATCAAAGATCGATCGATATCTCACAAATGGTAAGTCAGAATGGTCCAAACTTTGGGAGCAAGGGCTAGAGGCATGGCGGACCCCATAAAAAAAGATCGTAACCACATTGGAGTTTATGGAACATTTGACTTAAATTATTTTTGGTATCTGATTGATCCCAAATTTTGTGGGTCGAGTAATATGGACCTAAAGATTCTTCTTTCGAAGTTTCAGACTGATCCATGCACGTCTTCACCTATAAATACATTGGATTGGCTCATTTCATGGGACTCTTTTCGGCTGGCCTCCTTCATCACTTTTTACCTCTTTCTCCATTAATTTTATAAGGCAAAAACAATTGCACTTGTAGTATTACAGTGTAAATAAAAGATTATTGGAGTGAATGTAGGCCGGAGTTACCGAAACACTATAAAACTCGAGTGTTCCTTTACTTTTTCTGCTATTTATTTTGTGATCTTCATGTTTATCTTTATATTTGGATATTGTTTTTGGAGATTGGTGCTTTCATATACAACTGGGTGTTTGTGAACATTTTTTACATAAATATTTCGTTGTTTACATTGAGAGGGACTTGCACTTGAGGATTTGGAAGCTAGGATATAAAATTTGGAAGCTTAGATACTTGAATCTAGGAAACAATGCCTAGGCAATCAACAAGGATTCCATTAGCAGATAGGAGCCATCGTGGAGGGAGTAAGGAGGCTTCTTCTGGAGTTGTAGAAAATCAGACATCTACCAACATCACCAGAGATGATATATGGACAATGATGGATGCTATGTAGGAGATGATGCTAAAGAGATAGGAGAAGATGATGCAAAATCTACTTCGATAGACTGGACAAGCTGGAGCACAAAACCAAGGAAATTGAGTAGCAGGAAATTCTGGAAATATGGACGATGGAGATGGACAGCAAGATTTGAGGAGAATAAGAATCAAGACCGGGAAATGAAGTTAACCGGATGCAGGATGGAGTGGAATAGCGGAGAGCGGCCCTTGACCAACCAAAAACAAAATGGGACAATCGATCCTACTTGGTGGCATGCTCCTGGGTCATGTTCCATCAATCTCGAACTATCACATTTCACCTCAAATAGGAATTCGATCTCGAGTGATTGCAGTTCACCTTGAATAAATACTCGTGCGATCATAATCAGTCTGGGACAGCTACGAATTTGATTAACTGTCCCGATCAGCCGTTACTAACAATCAGGCAAGATCACAGATTTGTTCACAGGTCATCAACAGGTTTCGAACATTGAACCTAAGGCAATTCAGAAGATGCCTTGCAACCGCAAGGCATGTTTTAGAGGGTAAATGTTATGTCACCTTTGGACCAGGCAATATATCATAAAAGTTAGCTAAATGGCTTCTATGATCATCAAGATAGGATCCCGGAGAGACAGTTATCAGTCTTGGAAATCGATGATATTTGGAACTATGGACAATAGTTGGGGTGATTCAAACTAGGTCCAAATCAAGGTGTAATCAATATGAAGTGACAAGGAAGGCCCCATGAAGCCACATTTCAAATTTTAAATCAATCGAATTTCATATGCTTAGATTATGGGCAAAGGAAGAATTTATATGGATCGATTGGGAACGATCCATAAAATCGCATAAATCGATGAAGATCGATCAATATCTCAAAATCTACAAAGCCAATACACTTGAAACTTTCAGAGAATTAATATATTGAAGAGTGGAGCCCATAAAATCGATCGTATGACAAAGTTCCAAAATGTTGGAAAAAGAGGCCAATATTTATTAGAACGGTCATAAAAATCAGCCAGAACGATCTATAGTTCCCCGAAAAATGCGATATCCCACAAAAGGTATGTCAGAATTACACGAAGTTTGGAGAGTAAGTAGCTTATATAATTGGAAACCCAAATGATTGATACATCTCAAATGGATGAAACCATGAAAAAGAGGCCAATCGTTATTGGAATGATTGTACAAATCAATATAACGATCTATAGTTTAACGAAAAATATGATATCTCACAAATGGTATGTCCGAATTGCACGAAGTTCGAAGAGTAAGTAGCTTACATCATTAAGCACATCATAATCAATCGTAGCTCAAAAGTATAAAATCATGAAAAATAGGTCGACCGTTATTGGAACGGATGTAAAAATTAGAATAACAATCCATAGTTTTACGAAAAATGCAATATCTCACAAATGGTATGTCAGAATTGCACAAAATTTGAAAAACAAGTAGCTTATATAATGAAGCACCCCCATGGTTGATTATATCTCAAAAGGATTAAATTTTTCAAAAAATAGGACAACAGTTATTGGAACTAGATAAATCAGCATAACAATCCGTAGTTTTACGAAAAATGCAATATCTCACAAACTATAGGTCGAAATTGCACGAAATTTGAAAACAAGCAGCTTACATTATGGAGCACTCCTATGATCGATCATAGTTCAAAGGGATAAAATATTGGAAAAGAGGCCGATCGTTATTAGAACTATCATACAAATCAGCATGACGGTCCATAGTTTTACGGAAAATGCGATATCTCACAAACGGTATGTCGAAATTGGACGAACTTTGGAGAGCAAGTAGCCTACGTCATGGATCATACCTATTATCGATCATATCTTAGAAGGATTAAATCTTTGAAAAGAGGCCAATCGTTATTGGATCGTACTAATCAGCCTAATGATTCATAGTTTTACGGAAAATGTGATATCTCACAAAAGGATGTGTCAAAATTGCTTGAAATTTGGAGAGAAAGTAGCTTACATCATGAAGCACCCCTTTGATCGCTTGTAGCTCAAATGGATGAAGCATGGAATGATCTTTTGTGACCGAACTTATAGTCAAAACAGCGGAGATCGATCGATATCTCAAAATCGGTAAGTCAGAATGACCCGAAAGTTTGGAAGCAAGGGCTAGAGGCATGGAGGATCGTATAAAAACGAATGCAGCCCCATTGAAGTTAGTATGGAATGATCGGCTTAAATTATTTTGGTGTATGATCGATCCTAAATTTTGTGCGTCGGGTCATATGGGCCTGGAGGTTCTTTTACCAAAATTTCAGCCCGACCCATGCATATCTTCACCTATAAATACAGCAGTCTTGGCTCATTGCAAGGGAATTTTTTCGACTGACTCTCCTTCATCACTTATTATCTCTTCTTCCATTAATTTTCTAAGGTAAAAACAACTGTACTTGAAATGTTACAGTATAAATAAAAGGTTATTAGAGTGGACATAGTCTGGAGTTTGCCGAACCACAATAATACTCGTGTGTTCCTTTACTTTTTATACTATTTATTCTATGAACTACATGCTTATCTTTCTATTTGGATATTGTTTTTGGAAATTGGTGCTTTCATATACAACATGGTGTTTGTGACCGTTTTTGGTGCAAACACCAGCTAGTTTATATTGGGTAAATTGATGTGTTAACTTTGATGGTTAATTATGGATTTGATTTACAAATATGCCGCTTATGTAAATGCCAGTTATGTGACTTGAAAAGGTTAAACTGAATGAAATAGTAGCTTGATTGAGTATCATTGTGGTCGTTAAACTTCTTTCCAAATTTGTAAAGTTAGTTAATTAATTATCTTATTAATAATGTTAATAAGTTATTTAAATTATTTATTAAAAATGTTTTTAGTTATTTAATTATTTTATTAAAGATATTTAATTACTAAAGATGATTGGAGATATTTAAGTATATTATTAATGTTGTTTAAAGTTATTAAATAATATTATTGATGTTGTTTTGTATTAATTAATTAATTTAATTTTTGTTTAATGTGATTAATTTGATTTAATTTATGATGGGTTAAGTTAATTAATTATGTTATTGAGAATATTTTTTAGGTTAATTAATTATTTTATTAATGATGTTTTAAGGTTAACTAATTATTTTATCAGTAATGTTAAAAACATTAACTAATTATTTATTTATAACGTTTTAGAATAGGTGATTGATTAATAATGGTTTTTATCTATAATAAATCATTTCTTGAAAGGAGTTTTATAATCAATTTTGGAGATTTATAAAAGAATTTATAAACATGAAAGGGGTCTACAAAAAGGAATTTTATAAAAGAAATGAGAATTCATTTTGATAATTAATCCTTATTAATTTTTTTGGTATGAAACATTTGTAACGCCCCACTATTTTGTACTATTCAAATTCGACAATATATTAAGAACATGTCAAGCTTGAATAGTTCAAAACAATAGACTGTAAATATATTAGGAGCAGATGAAATCAAATCATAGAATCACAGACACGGATATCAGAATAACTCGCAACGGAATTTAAAATACTTAGTGGTTCATGAAGCCACTATAAAAAGTTTCAACCAATAAAATTTTACATAGTCTTCAATCTCAAATATAGTTTAAATCAACAGTAGAAAATCCAAAAATCCAAATATCCATAGTCTTGATTACATAAATAAGATAACGGACTGAAAGGGAAATCTGCCAGCGGCTTGGAAAGTGATCTACAGAAATCCTAACTCCGAGATGAAAGCTGAACTGCAACTCAGGCTGACCCAAGCGTAAAATAAAACATAACACTCGAGTCAGGACATACATACTTATATAGTGTAAGTCAATTCAAGTGAACTGTATTAAAGTACAAGTAACTTAAAGGATGCTTGGGACCGCCCATCCTCTAAGGATCCGTTAAACTATTTACTATGTAGTAATATACGCTATTATAATAATGTCTATATTAAAATAAACTTACTTTTAAATAGCGTTAAGGCTTTACATTTTCCACCTTAACACGTAATAGTCCCAGTAGTCCATCCAATATCATAGTCCCTCCTGATCGGGAAGCCACCAGAGGATACCACACGGACCACGGGAGAAAAACAAACTCGTACAAGGCTCGCTATGGTAGGTGACACGGCACAACTAGGCAATGCCAGGGTAGATATACCAATTACGCTTCCGGACCGGTGGAAACGCGTAGCGCGCAGCTACCGCCCACCTCGAACAACACTCCCAAATCAAAGGTGCGCATCAAAACAGTCACAAAAGTAATAGAATGGCATACGAAGAAGTGCATCCGATCAGAGGTGCTACCTCGTTAATCCGTCAATCGCTCCTGTTTTAGCCACCTTATGCCAACTCACGGGAGTCGGGTCCACGTATTTACCTCATAGAAAACTTCACCGCCATCCTACTTCATTCTGGAATCTCCACCGCGTACACGGTTGTTAAAGTGGTTTTCGGTATCGACAGAGAGTATGCCAGATATCCGATCCCGGTCTCTTTAACAACCAACGTTATTATAACCCGTGGTTTCAACTTTTAAAAATGGTATTTTACTTAAAAATCAAAATAAATTTCAAATACATTTCAATATTATAATATCATTTCAAACATCCTTTACTTAAACATCATTCATTTTATTTAATATAAAATACCATTTAAATCTATTCAATTTATTTAGGAATTAATTGCCTTTCGACTCACATTTAAAAGTTAAATTCTTCCATTTAAAACCGTTTAAAGTCAATTCCTTATTTATATTAATTACATACTAAATTCCAGAATTTAAGTCCTTTTTCCAAAGGTTATTTTCATTAAATTTTATTAAAACCATCACTTTTAACAAAATTCAGAATTTCCAAAATAAGTTATAATCCAAAATTTTACTTAAACATTCATTTATTTAACATTTTGACTCATTCAAAAATCATTATAAATTTTATAAAAATCCTTTAAATACATTTTAACCCAGAATATTATAAATTTTCCATTTAAAATATTTTTAAAACATTTCAGAAAAATATTATATAAACCACGGGTCTTTATATAGTTTTCTAGCCTAGGTCAAGTGATACTGATATATATATGTCATTTCAATCCGCAATTTACAAAAAAAACCCGGGTTCTATCATTTCAAACCCGCAATCCCAAGTTAAATAATAATAAAACGTTAAATAATTACATAAATAAATGGATAAATAATTTATCGTTTAGACCTATCATTTCAGGCTGTAACGATCTCTAATTACAGGGAACTAGCAGTGTGATTTACAGTATATAAGCATTAAATAGTATAACTGCAATAAATAAAACAACTGATGATGTGTCTATTAATAATGGGGTTTAACATCATACGCTTATATCATATGCAGATAAAATTTTAATTTTTTTTTACAATTACACTTGTGATAAATTTACAGATATATAGGTATGTTGTCTGTTGAGAAATACTCACTTTAAAGCTGCAAAAAATTTAGATTCAAACGATTGTATCACTTGATAAAAAACATACAAATGGCACGATCAGATTTCCGTGGATGCAACGTCTTGATTCAAATCTAGAACAAGATACAAATAAAACCAAATACGCGACTTTAATTTACGGTCAAAGCAAAATTTAAATAAAACGAAATTGGGACGGGATTATATAAAAGATAATTGGGTCAAACTTTGCTCGACTACTCCCCACCCAACCCGACTCGACGAACAATTCGGCCTGCCCATTCTCTACCTTTGAATTCATATTCATTCAATTATTTTAAATTAACTAAATGCACTCCCACCATACTCACTCCTAGGACTAAACTTCAACTGAAACTACGCACTCGGAATGTTCATGCAGTGGGATTTAAATATAAGGCTGAGTCCACCTTTCTTCCTTTTTTTCTTTTTCTTTTTTTCCTACTCTTCTCTATTATATATCAATCCCCCTTTTATTTGCTTATATTATTTTTTTTCCTAACTACTGTTTCCACCCCAGCTCACTACAAAAATTCAACTGTATGCACGCATCACAGTATCTCCATATTCAACATTGCAAGCATTGCACTCCCCTATAGTCACGGCTTCCCAGTTCTCACGCACGTAAGATAAACTAATCTCTCTTTCTTTTCTTTTTTTTTTTGTACATGCACGTGAGTTACACGGTGAGAAGCTTGAAGGAAATAAGGTCCAAGATCACAATGCAAGAAAAGAAAGAAAAAGAAAAAAACACGCATGCAATACATGCGTCCAGGCCTGTTGCATGGCTCCCTCCCCCCTCTTTCAGCATGTATTCACGCCTATATCCTCAAATGGAAATTTTATATGTAGTGACAGCATACAGGTGGTGCGTTCATAGTTCATGGTTCAAGGTGGAGAAGAATATAGCCTCGGTTGAGCTAGCGGTGGTGGAGAAAGGTTGTAGGGCGGTTGGTGGTGATGAGTCGAGTATGAGAGCGGAGAGGTCGAGCATGGAGTTGAATAGCCGATAAGACAAAAAAAAAGCATGGAAAAGTATAAAAGAAAATGAAATAAAAAGGCGAAACAACCAGAGGCCATACCTGATGAGGCTTTGCACGCAAGCAACTGTACCAAATGCAAATGAAAAAAAAATTGACTTGAAGAAACTTTTGGTGTGGGTTTTGGTTTATATAAGAGACGAAGTTGCAAGATTATGTGGGCATCTGATAAAAATTTGGGCAAGAATTTCGTTCGTTTTGGGTAAAAAAATCAATTGCAGAAAAGAATGAAACGGCAAGTAATAATTTGAAATTTCATGTTATTATAAAGGAAGGACGAGCGAGATTAAAGGTGAATGTGTAAATTTGGCATGAGATCCTATTTGATTTTGTTCGTGAATTATATGCGAAATCTTAGGTGGAGAAACGTTCAAGCAAACATTAAGGAATAAATGTTTTTCCACTGCATTACTTCACACGTGCTTTATGTGTTTATTTTTCTTCTTTTTAACAAAAAGAATCTTGCTAAAATTTAGGCCCAAGAATAAGCAAATAAATTAATTGATGTTGATTTATAAAGAAACGACAAAGTTTTATTTGGTAAAGATTTATACCAAATTTAAAACAAATTGAATGCGTTGATTTTTTTTAATACGTTTTCCTATTATATACGTTATTCACACCATTACAATTCGCGCCCTTTTAAATGCGAAATTTAACAGTCTATAAATACATTGAATTCTTAAAAGTTATTACTTAACTAAAAATTAAATTCATTTACATTCTTTGTATTTACTTATTATTTCCTACGAATTTATAAATAAACTTTTTATACAAAATTCAATTTTTATTAAAATTCCAATTGGAGTTGTCCTTTAACAAAGTTAAAAATTTCCAAAACTTTAAATTTTATATTTAGACTTTTGGGAAATGATTCAATCAAATAAATACTTTATAATAAAATAAATTTAAAGGTTTTATAAATAAAAGAATAAAGTGCTAGAAAAATCTAGGGCTGTTACACTCTCCCCACTCAGAAATTTTCGTCCTCGAAAAGGAACGAAAGAAGGAAAACAAGAGAAGATAAGATAATAAAGCGAAGTACCTTAAACGAATAATTCTGGATTCGAAGCACGAATGCTCTCCTCCGTCTCCCATGTGCAATCCCGTTCATCATTGCTCCATTGCACTTTGATCAGTCGGACAGATTTTCTTCTTAGCTGTTTCATACCTCGATCGACGATACGAAGCAGCTTCCTTTCAATAGTTAGGTCAGGCTCGATGTCCAAACTATCAAGAGCAGTAGGCTGGATAATAAGAGATGGATCGTGAAGACAGCGACGAAGGTGGGATACATGGAACACATTGTGTATTCCCGTGAATTTTCCGTGTAAATCCAGTCGATAAGCAAGAGATCCAATCCTTTCCAAGATGTGAAATGAACTGATGAACCTAGGAGCGAGCTTCCCTCTCCGCCCAAACCGAACCACATTTCTTAAGGGAGAGACTTTAAGAAAGACCAAATCACCAACCGCAAATTCCAAACTCCTTCTACGCCGATCAGCGTACTTCTTTTGCCTATCCTGAGCAACCTTTAACCTTCTCTTAATCTCTTCAACCTTTTCAGAAGCTTCCAAAATCATTTCGGGACCAAGAACCAAGCGATCACCGGATTCAATCCAGCAAGAAGGAGATCTACACGGTCTCCCGTACAGAGCAGCAAATGGTGACATCTTAAGACTAGCCTGATAAAAGATAAAATGAGAGAGATAGGGAATTTAGATATGATAAGAACAGAGGATTGGAATTTATACCTGATAACTATTGTTATAGGTGAATTCCACAAGATAGAGATGATCTTCCCAAGATCCTCCATAATCCAAGATACAAGCACGGAGAGGATCCTCTAGGATCTGATTCACCCTTTCCGTTTGACCGTCAGTCTGAGGGTGGTAAGCGGTGCTCAGATTCAAACGATTACCCAAGGATTCTTGGAATGCTTTCCAAAACTGACTAGTGAAAATAGGGTCTCGATCGCAAACAATGCTAAGGGGAACGCCATGGAGGCGAACAATCTCCATCATATAAATCTCCGATAAGCTCGAAGCCGTACGGGTAGACCTGACTGGAATAAAGTGTGCGAACTTAGTCAGTCTATCCACGATAACCCAGATGCTCTCATTTCCCTTCCTAGATCTTGGTAAACCATCGATGAAATCCATAGAAACTTGCTCCTACTTCCAATTTAGGATCTCCAGAGGCTGTAACAAACCCGATGTCCTTTGATGATCAGCCTTGACTTGCTGACAAGTCGCACACCTACTTACAAAGATAGAGACATCGCGCTTCATACCTTTCCACCAATAGAGTTTCTTCAAATCCTGATACATCTTCGCCACACCAGGATGAATGGAAAGTCGGGACTGATGATGTTCCCGAAGTAACTCCTGCCTTAAACCATCAACATTCGGGACACAAATCCGATTATTAATCCTTAAAATCCCTCTACCATCAATCTGAGCTCCACTACCATCGGAACTACTACTACCTCTGCTTCGGACATTCTCCTTAATCAATCTGATGATCCTATCCTCATCTTTCTTAGCTACAATACGGTCCACAAGAGGAGAAGAAACAATAAGATGGCATAAAAAAGACTTCTTCCTACTCAACGCGTCCGCCACAACATTTGCTTTCCCAGGAGTATAGTTGATGTCGAGATCATAAGACGCAAGAAACTCGAGCCACCGTACTTGTCTCTGATTTAAATCCTTCTGGGTAAAGATATATTTCAAAGACCGATGATCGGTGAAGAGATCAAACTTAGCCCCCAAAAGATGGTGTCTCCATAGCTTTAATGCAAAGACAACAACCAACAATTCTAAATCGTGGGCAGCATAATTTGCTTCATGGTTCTTCCGCTGACGACTAGCATATGCAATTACCTTCCCGTCTTGCATTAAAACTGCTCCCAAACCCTCGCGACAAGCATCGGTAAATACCGTTAATCTCTCATTTCCATTTGGTACAGTAAGCACTGGTGCGGAGGTGAGCTTATCCTTTAACTCTTTGAATGCAGCTTTACACTGATTGCTCCATATAAACTTAGCATTCTTTCGAGTCAGAGCAATCAGAGGGGCAGAAATCCAAGCGAAATTCTCAATGAACCTCTGATAGTAACCGGCAAGGCCCAGAAAACTATGAATATCAGTTGGAGTCCTAGGTTCTTCCCAATCTTTGATTGCAGCGATCTTGACTGGATCAATAGAAACTCCTTCACTAGAGACAATGTGTCCGAGAAATCGGACTTCCTCTTCCCAGAAATGGCATTTATAGAACTTAGCTTTTAATTGATGATTTCGGAGAGTCTCCAAAACATACTTCAAGTGCGACTCATGCTCATCCCTTGTTTTGGAGAAGACAAGGATGTCATCAATAAAGACAAGAACAAATTTATTTAGCACATCCCGAAAGATCCGGTTCATCAAGTCGACGAAGAAGGCGGGAGCATTGGTCAACCCAAAAGGCATAACTAGCCATTCGAAGAAACCATTCTCAGTACGGAAAGCAGTTTTGGGTACGCTCTCCTCAGCAACTCTAAGCTGGTGGAATCCTGTGGCTAGATCCAGCTGAGAGAAAACAGTTGCTCCATAGAGTTGATCGAACATATCATTGATGTGGGGCATAGGATATCTGTTTTTTCATAGTGAGCTTGTTTAGCTCCCTATAATCAACACACATTCGAAGGGAACCATCTGATTTGGTGACGAAAACTACGGCTGCTCCCCATTCTGAAAAGCTAGGTCTAATCAGACCTTTGGAGGACAAATCTTGAATTTGATTCCTTAACTCGACCTTCTCCCGTGGTGCCATTCTTCTGGGTGAAAGAACTACAGGTCGTGCTCTAGGAATGAGATCGATACGGAAATCAATTTCCCGCTTTGGAGGTAGAGAGATGACTTCTCCAAATACGTTGGGAAATAGTTTCACTACCGGAGTCGAATGGATATCATCCGGGAAGGTGTCGAGAGAATAAATGAAGCTACCCGCGAACTCTTGAGGCAATTTACAATGGATCTCCAATGGATTTCCTAAATCATCTTTGAGGTCAACAGTTCGAGAACTGCATGAGATATGGGCATCGTGTTTATCTAACCAATCACCCCCAAGCAAAAGATCGAAAGCGTCAAACCCCAAAACATAAAAGTCACCAGTGAATCGATAATTTCCAAGGAAGAGTTTCACATCCCTACAGACTTTACTAAGGTTCGCAGGGCCACCGATAGGGTTTGAAACACATAAGGGTACAGAGGAAAATTCGAGAGACAAAAGATTTTCAAATTTATTACAGAGATCTACCGAGATAAAGCTATGGGAAGCTCCGGTATCGAAGAGAACTCTTATAGGAAAATAATGCAAGGTAAAAGAACTCTGGAGTGTACCTTGAGAATCGCTTGGAGATGAGGCAGGTGCGGGTGCAGGTGCGGGCTGTGGGGCTGGGGAGTGCAAAAGTCACCGCAAAGATCCTTGATGCCTTGCCCCTTTTCTGCGAAGGGCAGTCTCTTTTGAAGTGTCCCGGCTGAAGGCAGATGTGGCAGAGGTCTCGTCTAGCCAACTGAGAAGGAGGTGGAATCGCAACACCCAAGGTAGGACAGCTATTGGCGTAGTGTCCCTTTTGGTCGCATCGGTAGCAAGTAATGGTAGATAGATCCACAGGCTGCCTCAGGGATGACAAAGACGATGATCCAAGCCCTGGAGTCCTATTCCTCTTATGACGGTAGAAGTTGGACTTCCTTTTCTTAGAATTTCCAGAAGACTGAGCCGGTGCAGACTGGGCAGCTGGAGTGGCCCTAGAAGTAGGGTTTTCATACCGGAGAGCCATGTCCATCAAAGCGGTGAACGTCCCATGTACGTGGGTAATAAGTCGATCGTAGAACTCGGGGCAAGCACCAGCGATAAATTTTTCGTCTTAAGCGGGGTGTCTATCAAATTCAGGCCATATTGCGAGAAATCGTTAAATTTTCTCTCGTATTCCGTAAAGGACATATCGCCCTGCTTCAAGTCCATAAAGTCTCGGTAGGGCTGAGACTTGCCCGCTTCGGGCATCCATTTGACTAAAAAGGCCTCCCTAAAGCACGATAAGAGGGATAAGACAAATTTCAATAAAAGGAGGAATTTAATCCTAAATTGGACAACCGAAAAAGTTACCTAAATTGCTCCCAGGTGATGTCAGCCTCATTAGTGTGAGCGGTAAAAACAGCCACCAATTTAAAGCGGCTCCCTTCATCTGCCAGGCCGCCAACTGCCTCTGCTGGGCATTTCTGATTTCGAGACAGGAGAAGATTCTCTCCAGGTCTCTCAACCATTGTTGAGCCTCTATTATGGTTTCAGAACCCATAAACTTAGTGCCACCAAGCTCAGTATAATCTTTGCATAGCTTAGTAAATCTAACCGGGGCAGCGGGTGGAGGAGCTGGGGCAGCAGCTCGTCCCCTACCTCTGATATTTTATCGATTCATCCTAAGAAATCAAGAATGAATTTTAAGGACAGAGGAAAATTATTTATGTCAAGATATTCTAGATAAGATAAAGTTTAACCAGAACAGTCATTTATCCAAGGCTCAAATTATAAAAGATGGAGAAAAAGAAAAGAAATAGTTGGAAAATTTTATTTTAAAACAGGAAAGTTTTATATCAAAATACTTCTTTGAAAAACCCTTTTGAAATCATTTTTATACTTTAAAATACATTCTCTCACAATGAAGGGATTCTAGAATTTGACTTCACTCATTCTAGGGGATTGCTACCCTATCTCTAATGAGTTTTTTTTTGCTCCTTAGGCTATGGTTAAACCTCGCTCTGATACCAACTGTAACGCCCCCACTATTTGTACTATTCAAATTCGACAATATATTAAGAACATGTCAAGCTTGAATAGTTCAAAACAATATATTGTAAATATATTAGGAGAAAATGAAATCAAATCACAGAATCACAGACACAGATATCAAAATAACTCGCAGCGGAATTTAAAATACTTAGTGGTTCATGAAGCCATTATAAAATGTTTCAACCAATAAAATTTTACACAGTCTTCAATCTCAAATATAGTTTAAATCAACAGCAGAAAATCCAAATATCCATAGTCTTGATTACATAAATAAGATAACGGACTGAAAGGGAAATCTGCCAGCAGCTTGGAAAGTGATCTACAGAAATCCTAACTCCGGGATGAAAGCTGAACTGCAACTCAGGCTGACCCGAGCGTAAAATAAAACATAACACTCGAGTCAGGACATACATACTTATATAGTGTAAGTTAATTCAAGTGAACTGTATTAAAGTACAAGTAACTTAAAGGATGCTTGGGACCACCCATCCTCTAAGGATCCGTTAAACTATTTACTATGTAGTAATATACGCTATTATAATAATGTCTATATTAAAATAAACTTACTTTTAAATAGCGTAAAGGCTTTACATTTTCCACCTTAACACGTAATAGTCCCAGTAGTCCATCCAATATCATAGTCCCTCCTGATCGGGAAGCCACTAGAGGATACCACACGGACCACGGGAGAAAAACAAACTCGTACAAGGCTCGCTATGGTAGGTGACACGGCACAACTAGGCAATGCCAGGGTAGATATACCAATTACGCTTCCGGACCGGTGGAAACACGTAGCGCGCAGCTACCGCCCACCTCGAACAACACTCCCAAATCAAAGGTGCGCATCAAAACAGTCACAAAAGCAATAGAATGGCATACGAAGAAGTGCATCCGATTAGAGGTGCTACCTCATTAATCCGTCAATCACTCCTGTTTTAGCCACCTTATGCCAACTCACGGGAGTTCGGTCCACGTATTTACCTCATAGAAAACTTCACCGCCATCCTACTTCATTCTGGAATCTCTACCGCGTACACGGTTGTTAAAGTGGTTTTCGGTATCGACAAAGAGTATGCCAGATATCCGATCTCGGTCTCTTTAACAACCAACGTTATTATTACCCGTGGTTTCAACTTTTAAAAATGGTATTTTGCTTAAAAATCAAAATAAATTTCAAATACATTTCAATATTATAATATCATTTCAAACATCCTTTACTTAAACATCAGTCATTTTATTTAATATAAAATACCATTTAAACCTATTCAATTTATTTAGGAATTAATTGCCTTTCGACTCACATTTAAAAGTTAAATTCTTCCATTTAAAACCATTTGAAGTCTATTCCTTATTTTTATTAATTACATACTAAATTCCAGAATTTAAGTCCTTTTCCAAAGGTTATTTTCATTAAATTTTATTAAAACCATCACTTTTAACAAAATTCAAAATTTCCAAAATAAGTTATAATCCAAAATTTAACTTAAACATTCATTTATTTAACATTTTGACTCATTCGAAAATCACTATAAATTTTATAAAAATCCTTTAAATACATTTTAACCCAGAATATTATGAATTTTCCATTTAAAATATTTTTAAAACATTTCAGAAAAATATTATATAAACCATAGGTCTGTATATAGTTTTCTAGCCTAGGTCAAGTGATACGGATATATATATGTCATTTCAATCCGCAATTTACAACGAAAAACCGGGTTCTATCATTTAAAACCCGCAATCCCAAGTTAAATAATAAAAAACATTAAATAATTACATAAATAAATGGATAATTAATTTATCGTTCAGGCCTATCATTTCAGGCTGTAACGATCTCTAATTTACATGGAACTAGCAGTGTGATTTACAGTATATAAGCACTAAATAGTATAACTGCAACAAATAAAACAACTGATGATGTGTCTATTGATAATGGGATTTAACATCATACGCTTATATCATATGCAAATAAAATTTAAAAAAAATAAATTTACAATTACACTTGTGATAAATTTACAGATATATAGGTATGTTGTCTGGTGAGAAATACTCACTTTAAAGCTGTAGAAAATTTAGATTCAAACGATTGTATCACTTGATAAAAAAACGTACAAATGGCACGATCAGATTTCCGCGGATGCAACGTCTTGATTCAAATCTAGAACAAGATCCAAATAAAACCAAATACGCGACTTTAATTTACGGTCAAAGAAAAATTTAAATAAAACGAAATTGGGACAGGATTATATAAAAGATAATTGGATCAAATTTTGCTCGACTACTCCCCACCCAACCCTACTCGACGAACAATTCGGCCTGCCCATTCTCTACCTTTGAATTCATATTCATTCAATTATTTTAAATTAACTAAACGCACTCCCACCATACTCACTCCTAGGACTAAACTTCATTTGAAAGTACTCACTCGGAATGTTCATGCAGTGGGATTTAAATATAAGGTGTAACAACCCGCAGATTGAACCGGTTTTAATAACGTTGTTTACTGAAATTTTGTGGAATTTTAAACGATAAAATTTTGATATAAAAATTTTATATTTGTAATGCGTCTAATTAAACATAGCAGCTGGTAAATTTTCGTCCGAAAATATGAAAGTTTATTTCGCGCGTAAATTTACTTCAATTTAATCAGTTAAAAAGCGATGAAAATAAAATGTTTTCAAAACCAAAATATTTTTACATAGAAAAATTCTAAACCGTCTTCCGAGCAAGAAGTCATTTTTCGTTTTTCAAAATTCGGACATCTTTAGCTCCGTCGTTCTGATTTTTCTGTGAATTTTATGCATTTTCCGTAGTAGAAAATTTAAAATTTTGTAAATTCAAACATACCACTAATATCTTTACACCGTTTTGATCGTCTCGTCGAGCTGATCCATACGGTATATTAAATTTCGTGTTTTGAAGTCAGATACGCGATGAACTTTACGAAACTGTAACTGTACCGGTATCCGTTGATTTTTTAGTTCTGCGCCCTTGTGTGGTAACGGCCACCACCTTTGAAATTCCTAGAAAATTTATTAGTGACTTTTGTCCATGGTACTAATACTTTAATTCGACGTTGGTCCTTCCAAATTCACCATGGTCCCAATGGTTTTCCCTTGTTTCAATGTAAAGAATTATATCAGCTTCCACTCTCCCATTTCTCATTTTAGAAACGCAGCCTCCAATTCTTTTCCACCCATCTCTTCACCTTCATTTCTTTTAGCCACATGAAAGATTGCAAATTATTTTACCTGAAACAACACCCTCACCAACAATAGCCTTCCACTGCTTGCTGCATCAAAACTCAATCCAGACCTCTTCCGTGCTTCCCTGGGCTTTATCAACCGAGCTTCCACCAAATATCCCTGCCACTTCGAACCGCCATCGGCCTCCGCCACACACTCCGCATGCAACCCAGATCTCCTCCGTGCTTCCCTAGTGTCCATCAGCTGCCTCCACCATTTTCCATCACCGCACTAATGAAAAACCCAGCCTTTAGCCTCTCCACTTCATTCGCCATCTCGGCACATCTCACCCATCTGATTGCATCCATTTTTGGGTACTTTTCTTATGTGCTGTACGTATATATGTTGATATATAAATATATATAGATTTATATAATGATGAGAAGTTTATACATGTTATATTCTTGCCTGGAGCTTTGAAGGTGATATAGTCTATAAATATGGGTTGCATAACTTTTGTCTTAAAAGGGAAATATATATATGGATTTGTCTTAGCTTTCGGCTGTATGTGTGAGTGTTGAATAGTTTACATTAAATTTAACGTTTGTCTTAAATGTGTGAGTGATATTACTTTAAATTTAACGTGTGTTGAAATAATTTTGAAACAGAACACATAAAAGTTTTTTATACGTATATTTTATAATATATTATTTTATCTTGTATGTTATATAGGGTTGTAAACTATTAAAGCATTGCCTGTTCGATTTGTTCAGAAAGTATATGATTTGGTTGTTGCGCAATAACAGTTCATACGCACATGTTAATGTATGTAAAAAAGAAAAAAAAATTGTGTTGCAAACTTCTAACCAGTACTATTATTTATTTATAGTTTACGTAGGCGTGAGAAGTTCGGGTTTTGTACAGGTTATAAGTCTATATGTATACCGTTGTCTAAATTTATCTCAACTCAGATATGATATTTAAGATATATTTTATGCTGTATGTACATGATATAGGATGTGCTAACAAGGAAGTGATGGCATTAAAATATTATTTTATATATACATAGTAACTTATAAAGGGGAGGCTGATAGCTCTGTTCATTTTATAAAATAGGAATGGGTCTATACAAGTTATAAAATATGTAGTTATGGACTGACCTACAGGTCAATCCGATTCTAATTTGATTCCATCAATTCCTGTTATCAGATTTGTCCGTCGTGCCTGTTTTCTCCATCGAATCGTATCCATCTAGCGTTGCTTTGGGATTTGTAGCTCGTTCTGTGTCAAAATCTCTAGCCTCGAAAGGTGAGCAATCACTCACGATTTATGTTCTTTTATTTATTAAATTTGATTTCAATTGAAACGACAATTGAAATATGTTGTTGTTAGTTATTTATACTTATGCTATTACCTGTATCAGTTCACCTGTGTCATCTGACACCATTATTTGTAATTATTCGATGATAATCCCGTTTGATTGATAATTGATTGATTGTTTGTTGTTTATATTGGATGTTAAATTGTAATGTATAAAGTGATAAATATTATGCAATTGAATTTGACGTAGGATAATTAAAATTCGAATCGACATATATGTGGAATTTGATTAGTTAAATATGACCCCTTTTAATTGTTAAATTAATTGACATGTAGAATAGTGATAATTACACTTTGAACCTTTGAACGTATATTGGATAAATTGTTGTAGTATTAAAATTGAGATTTGAATTGAATGACAAGTGAAAAACCGTAATGTAATAATCTTTAATCTACATGAAATGATAGTGTAGATTCTAGGAATAATTATATTAATTCGCACAAATAACAATGCGAATTAATACGATTATTTCGGGATTATTTGAATTGATTATTGATTGTTGTTATTGCTTGTTTATTTACTTTGACACCATCCCTGTTATCACACTGCAAGTTCCCTTTGCTATGCTTTGATTTTCGTATTGAATTTGGAATCGAGTTGAAATGATAAATACCCAAATAAACTTGACTTAGGATAGAAAATTAAATAAACCCGATTGGTCAAATTTTGGTTTAAAATAAAATAAAGATTTTATTTGAATAAATAATATGGTTTTGAATGAAGTTGGAATTTGAATTTATGAAAGGAAATGTAAGATTGAAATCTGAAACAAATATTAACGTAGAAATTTATGAAAGAATGTTGTTTGAAATTTAATTATTTAATAATTAAATTTGGAATTATTAAATAAATAATTTGAAATTGGTAATAATTGAGTTTTGAAATTATTAAGTTGAAATCATTTAATAATTAAATTTGAAATTATAATTATGTTTGAAATTATAATTAAGCTCGAAATTATTAAGTTGAATTTATAACTAAGTTGAAATGATTTGTTGATTAGATTTGAATTCATAATTAAGTGGAAAGTATTTAATAATTAAGTTTGAATTTATAATTAAGTTTGAAATGATTAAGTTTTGAAATTAGTAATTAAGTTTGAAATTATTTGATAATTAAATAAGATTGAATTATTGATAATTGTATAAAATTTGAATTCTTTGATAAGAGAAATTGAACTTTTGAATAAGTGAATTGGAACTTCGTAAATAATTGAAATTGAGTTTCTTTATTTATTAAAGTCTTGAAAAAATTATTTAAGTATATTAAAAGTGAAATTGAACTTCTCGAATATATGAAATTTAGTTTCTCATTTAATTGAGTATGAAATTTGTAACGAAGTCAATAAATAGGTGAAAATTGAATTTCTTTAACAAGAAATAAAATGTGTTTTATTGAAATAAATGGGATTTATTGAAATTAACGTAAGACTTGTAATTTAAAGAACTTGATTTACGAATCTAATTTAATTCAACTTGAAGTTTGAGATAATGGAATTGAACGTAAGTAATTGATTTAAATGAATTGGAATTTAAATAGAAGTTGTTTTGTAGGATAAATTACTTAGCAAATATTGAATGAAACCGATAAATGAATTGTAATTGATTTGAATGTCAAATTAAATTAATTTAAATGATTTCGGAATGAAACTTATATACGAACTTGAATCAATACTTGAATTGTTTAAATAAAAGTCGAAATTGAATTGTAAGATTTTGAATTGGTAATTTAGAAGTTTTGAAACGTAAACTTTGGAAATTGATTTAGAAAGACAAACGAAATGTTGATTTACGAATTGAAATTGATTTGTTTTGAAATTTATTAAACGACCAATCGGTATAATAATTACGGAAGTTATTAAAGAAACCGGAATCGGTTATGGACATACTCTCTGCCTAAACCGAAAACCACTTTAATAATTACACGCGGAGTGATGATGCAGAATGAAGTGGTTGGAATGATGTACGTGATGACTGAAGGAAGAGAACGATAATGGATAGCCTTGACACTTGTGTCAAATTGGAAATGACTAAAATCAGGAGCCGTGCCGGGCCAAATGAGGTTAGCTACCTCGAGCGAACACACTTCTTCGTAACTACTACTCATTACTTGTTATCGATTGGTGCACCCTCGTACTTTTCAAGAGTGTTGTTTCGCGGTGATGCGTTCTCACCAGTCCGGATCAGGCGAACAGTAGTTTCACTACCTTGGGTATTGCCTCATGTGCCTTGTCATACTTGTATCCCTATATACGCGACAACTACGGATTTGTTTTGTGTTATACCTATGGAGTACTCCCTGATATCCCACCAGTTTACGGTGGAGTTTACAGTGCTGTATAGACTATGATGCTTATAAAAATGTGTTAAGGGGGATAATGGTAACGCCTTAACACTATTTTGATATTTTATATTACTGATAGACATTATCTATTTAGCGTACACTACCACCTAGTAGATAGTTTAACGGATCCTTAAAGGATGGTGATTCCAACATCCTTTGAGTTACTTGTATTTCGATTGCTATTTCATTTGAGTTGGATTTATTGATATGAGAATATTAATCCTGACTCGAGTGTTTTGTGTTTTGCTTTATGCTCGGGTCAGACTGAATGGTTCAGCTTTTGAGACTCACCTTGGGAGTTGGAGCTTCGCCTGGAGATCCAGCTATCTATCCAGCTTTCAGGTATTCGATGATTCCAGTGATGTATCCCGAATTGTACTTGATGTATCGTATTTCTCTTCTGTTGTAAACTCTGATGTATCTTATATATTTATATAGTAGCTTCATGAACTACTATCTCTTTTATTTCCGCTGCATATTATTACTCTGTGTATGTGATTCTGTGATTATTTATTTACTGTATATCTGAGTTTTGCCAAATTTAAATTAACAATTCGGTATTTTGAATTATTCAAGTCCGACATGTGCGGATGCGAATAGTCCAAAATAGCGGGTCGTTACAGTTGGTATCAGAGCTTTTGGTAGCTCTAGGCAGAACTTAGCATATATGGTAAATGTATTTACAGAATCACTCTCATTCGAGTTTCAATCTCTTCCTTAGGCTCAATTCCTTTGAATTTTGGAACGTTCCCTCGGTTCCGAAATTCATTCGTGTCCCTCACTATTCGTCTTCTTTCGATTCTGGAGCATCCCATAACTCCACTTCGAATAATATCTATAATAAATCGGCGGTCTTGCCAATCTTCGAATTTTTTGTAAATGGGTGAAACTCCTTTACAATTGGCATTGATTTACCGGAGATTTCTGTATCCTCGGTTTACGATCCTATCTATCTTTCGCTATGCCTGAACTCTATTTCTTGAGATCGAATGTTGATTTACCTCGGAATTCGGCATCGATCTTATTCTTGAAATCACGGTCAACCCAGTAAAGATTGCCCGTAAATTAAATGAACTTGTCCATCTCCCGATTCTGTTAATTGAATCATCTTATCTTTTCTTTCGAACTGGTATTCGAATCAAAATTCTCTTTGATTGAGCCCATCAAATTTGAATCTCTGTCCTTGCTTTGAAACCCATTATTACGTCATCAAGCGAGAAAGTGTATTTGGGTATTAATATTAAAATGTTTTATATATTGTGTTGTTTGGGTTGTTGATGTTGATTTGAGATTCCGATCGATTCGTTTGATCAACGCTATCGATAGGTTTTCCAAAACACTTGAGTAGAGCAAACTGACACGATATTGTCTCAAGTTTAGTAAATAAAATAATATTGAATGATTTTATTATATGTAAGCATAAATTTTTTCTGAAATTAAAAGGTTAATAAATCTGTTGTCCGAAATGTTAAAATTTAATTCTCATTTGTTGTTTTATAAATCATTGACTATTTCATAAAATAAATAAATGAATGTATAAACTTAGTTATAATTTGATTTGGAATTTCAAGCGAATTAAACTAAAAATTTGAGAATTTAATTTCCGATAATTTCGAACTTTGTTTTTTAAAAATTCTAAAACGTATATTATATAAAATATTTTCAAATAGAAATTATTTCAAAGAATTTTAGATGTTAAAATCAGTGCTCTCTTATTTCGTCGCTGGAAAATAATTTCGGTGATGACGGCCGCATCATCGACATTCATTTTCGAGTTTCGAAGTGGAGAGGCTATTCTGTAGCTTTGCTACAGATTGTTTAGAAAAAATAAATTGATTTGAATTTCTTAAAGTATGATTTGATTTGTAAATATATATATATTGGTATATGATTAAATCTGATTCGATATATTATACATATATATTTATTTATCTCTAAATAAACTGGAAGTTACTCGGAATTTGATTCTAAAATTTATGATAAAGGATAATTTCAATCACAATAGGAAATCGAATTTTTTTTTAAAAAAAAAATTTAAGCCTGAATAATTAAATTAGAAATTTTCTTATATAATACTAAATCGCATTCAATATAACTTACCAAATTTTCAAAAAGTTAACTATGTAATTGAATATTATACAGTATAAAATGATGTTAAATGAATTATTTTTAAATAAATTTGAGTAGTTATAATTAGTGTACATATACTTAATATATATGTGATAAGTTATATTAAGTAGAATAAATTTAATAATTTAGAATAAAGAAGAATTAAATTTGTCGAATAAAATATTATTATAATAAATGACTATTCAAATTTATGATCTTTAAAATTGTTAATTTAAGGCAATTGGATAATATACAATATAAGTTGTCTATATAAATAAAATTTGAGTATGTGTAAAAAAATGTTATACACTTAAAGCTCAATTATAAAATGGTTAATGGAAATAAATAGAATACTAAGTTAGTTGAATAATAAAGGATTTATAAAATAAATTGTTGTTTGAAATAAATTGGTAACAAACAATGATAAATTGAAAATAAACCAAGTTAATGAATTACCTTGAATTTAAAGTCAATTATTGAATATTAATTAATATAAATTGAAATTTACATAGTTTAAATTAATTGTTTATAACGTAATTCAAGTTTATTTTATTTTAGTTGATTCCATTCTCCTATTTCGTTCCTTTTCGGGGACGAAAAGTTTTGAGTGGGGAGAGTGTAACAACCCGCAGATTGAACCGGTTTTAATAACGTTGTTTACTGAAATTTTATGGAATTTTAAACGATAAAATTTTGATATAAAAATTTTATATTTGTAATGCGTCTAGTTAAACATAGCAGCTGGTAAATTTTCATCCGAAAATATGAAAGTTTATTTCACGCGTAAATTTACTTCAATTTAATCAGTTAAAAAGCGATGAAAATAAAATGTTTTCAAAACCAAAATATTTTTACATAGAAAAATTCTAAACCGTCTTCCGAGCAAGACGTCATTTTTCGTTTTTCAAAATTCGGACATTTTTAGATCCGTCGTTCTTATTTTTCTGTGAATTTTATGCATTTTCCGTAGTAGAAAATTTGAAATTTTGTAAATTCAAACATACCACTAATATCTTTACACCGTTTTGATCGTCTTGTCGAGCTGATCCATACGGTATATTAAATTTCGTGTTTTGACGTAAGATACGCGATGAACTTTACGAAACTGTAACCGTACCGGTATCCGTTGATTTTTTTAGTTCTGCGCCCTTATGTGGTAACGGCCACCACCTTTGAAATTCCTAGAAAATTTATTAGTGACTTTTGTCCATGGTACTAATACTTTAATTCGACGTTGGTCCTTCCAAATTCACCATGGTCCCAATGTTTTTCCCTTGTTTCAATGTAGAGAATTATATCAGCTTCCACTTTCCCATTTCTCATTTTAGAAACGCAGCCTCCAATTCTTTTCCACCCATCTCTTCACCTTCATTTCTTTTAGCCACATGAAAGATTGCAAATTATTTTACCTGAAACAACACCCTCACCAACAATAGCCTTCCACTGCTTGCTGCATCAAAACTCAACCCAGACCTCTTCTGTGCTTCCCTAGGCTTTATCAACCGAGCTTCCACCAAATATCCCCGCCACTTCGAACCGCCATCGGCCTTCGCCACACACTCCGCATGCAACCCAGATCTCCTCCGTGCTTCCCTAGTGTCCATCAGCTAGCCTCCACCATTTTCCATCACCGCACTAATGAAAAAACCAGCCTTTAGCCTCTCCACTTCATTCGCCATCTCGGCACATCTCGCCCATCTGATTGCATCCATTTTTGGGTACTTTTCTTATGTGTTGTACGTATATATGTTGATATATAAATATATATAGATTTATATAATGATGAGAAGTTTATACATGCTATATTCTTGCCTGGAGCTTTGAAGGTGACATAGTCTATAAATATGGGTTGCATAACTTTTGTCTTAAAAGGGAAATATATATATGGATTTGTCTTAGCTTTCGGCTGTATGTGTGAGTGTTGAATAGTTTACATTAAATTTAACGTTTGTCTTAAATGTGTGAGTGATATTACTTTAAATTTAACGTGTGTTGAAATAATTTTGAAACAGAACACATAAAATTTTTTTATACGTATATTTTATAATATATTATTTTATCTTGTATGTTATATAGGGTTGTAAACTATTAAAGCATTGCCTGTTCGATTTGTTCAGAAAGTATATGATTTGGTTGTTGCGCAATAACAGTTCGTACGCACATGTTAATGTATGTAAAAAAGAAAAAAAAATTGTGTTGCAAACTTCTAACCAGTACTATTATTTATTTATAGTTTACGTAGGCGTGAGAAGTTCGGGTTTTGTACAGGTTATAAGTCTATATGTATACCGTTATCTAAATTTATCTCAACTCAGATATGATATTTAAGATATATTTTATGCTGTATGTACATGATATAGGATGTGCTAACAAGGAAGTGATGGCATTAAAATATTATTTTATATATACATAGTAACTTATAAAGGGGAGGCTGATAGCTCTGTTCATTTTATAAAATAGGAATGGGTCTATACAAGTTATAAAATATGTAGTTATGTACCGACCTACAGGTCAATCCGATTCTAATTTGATTCCGTCAATTCCTGTTATCAGATTTGTCCGTCGTGCCTGTTTTCTCCATCGAATCGTATCCATCTAGCATTGCTTTGGGATTTGTAGCTCGTTCTGTGTCAAAATCTCTAGCCTCGAAAGGTGAGCAATCACTCACGATTTATGTTCTTTTATTTATTAAATTTGATTTCAATTGAAACGACAATTGAAATATGTTGTTGTTAGTTATTTATACTGTTAAATATATGCTATTACCTGTATCAGTTCACCTGTGTCTTCTGACACCATTGTTTGTAATTATTCGATGATAATCCCGTTTGATTGATAATTGATTGATTGTTTGTTGTTTATATTGGATGTTAAATTGTAATGTATAAAGTGATAAATATTATGCAATTGAATTTGACGTAGGATAATTAAAATTTGAATCGACATATATGTGGGATTAGTTAAATATGACCCCTTTTAATTGTTAAATTAATTGACATGTAGAATAGTGATAATTACACTTTGAACCTTTGAACGTATATTGGATAAATTGTTGTAGTATTAAAATTGAGATTTGAATTGAATGACAAGTGAAAAACCGTAATGTAATAATCTTTAATATACATGAAATGATAGTGTAGATTCTAGGAATAATTATATTAATTCGCACAAATAACAATGCGAATTAATACGATTATTTCGGGATTATTTGAATTGATTATTGATTGTTGTTATTGCTTGTTTATTTACTTTGACATCATCCCTGTTATCACACTGCAAGTTCCCTTTGCTATGCTTTGATTTTCGTATTGAATTTGGAATCGGGTTGAAATGATAAATACCCAAATAAACTTGACTTAGGATAGAAAATTAAATAAACCCGATTGGTCAAATTTTGGTTTAAAATAAAATAAAGATTTTATTTGAATAAATAATATGGTTTTGAATGAAGTTGGAATTTGAATTTATGAAAGGAAATGTAAGATTGAAATCTGAAACAAATATTAACGTAGAAATTTATGAAAGAACGTTGTTTGAAATTTAATTATTTAATAATTAAATTTGGAATTATTAAATAAATAATTTGAAATTGGTAATAATTGAGTTTTGAAATTATTAAGTTGAAATCATTTAATAATTAAATTTGAAATTATAATTATGTTTGAAATTATAATTAAGCTCGAAATTATTAAGTTGAATTTATAATTAAGTTGAAATGATTTGTTGATTAGGTTTGAATTCATAATTAAGTGGAAAGTATTTAATAATTAAGTTTGAATGTATAATTAAGTTTGAAATGATTAAGTTTTGAAATTAGTAATTAAGTTTGAAATTATTTGATAATTAAATAAGATTGAATTATTGATAATTGAATAAAATTTGAATTCTTTGATAAGAGAAATTGAACTTTTGAATAAGTGAATTGGAACTTCGTAAATAATTGAAATTGAGTTTATTTATTTATTAAAGTCTTGAAAAAATTATTTAAGTATATTAATAAGTGAAATTGAACTTCTCGAATATATGAAATTTAGTTTCTCATTTAATTGAGTATGAAATTTGTAACGAAGTCAATAAATAGGTGAAAATTGAATTTCTTTAACAAGAAAATGTGTTTTATTGAAATGAATGGGATTTATTGAAATTAACTAAGACTTGTAATTTAAAGAACTTGATTTACGAATCTAATTTAATTCAACTTGAAGTTTGAGATAATGGAATTGAACGTAAGTAATTGATTTAAATGAATTGGAATTTAAATAGAAGTTGTTTTGAAGGATAAATTACTTAGCAAATATTGAATGAAACCGATAAATGAATTGAAATTGATTTGAATGTTAAATTAAATTAATTTAAATGATTTCGGAATGAAACTTATATACGAACTTGAATCAATACTTGAATTGTTTAAATAAAAGTCGAAATTGAATTGTAAGATTTTGAATTGGTAATTTAGAAGTTTTGAAACGTAAACTTTGGAAATTGATTTAGAAAGACAAACGAAATGTTGATTTACGAATTGAAATTGATTTGTTTTGAAATTTATTAAACGACCAATCGGTATAATAATTACGGAAGTTATTAAAGAAACCGGAATCGGTTATGGACATACTCTCTGCCTAAACCGAAAACCACTTTAATAATTACACGCGGAGTGATGATGCAGAATGAAGTGGTTGGAATGATGTACGTGATGACTGAAGGAAGAGAACGATAATGGATAGCCTTGACACTTGTGTCAAATTGGAAATGACTAAAATCAGGAGCCGTGCCGGGCCAAATGAGGTTAGCTACCTCGAGCGAACACACTTCTTCGTAACTACTACTCATTACTTGTTATCGATTGGTGCACCCTCATACTTTTCAGGAGTGTTGTTTCGCGGTGTTGCGATCGCTGCGGCGATGCGTTCTCACCAGTCCGGATCAGGAGAACGGTAGTTTCACTACCTTGGGTATTGCCTCATGTGCCTTGTCATACTTGTATCCCTATATACGCGGCAACTACGGATTTGTTTTGTGTTATACCTATGGATTACTCCCTGATATCCCACCAGTTTACGGTGGAGTTTACAGTGCTGTATAGATTATGATGCTTATAAAAATGTGTTAAGGGGGATAATGGTAACGCCTTAACACTATTTTGATATTTTATATTACTGATAGACATTATCTATTTAGCGTACACTACCACCTAGTAGATAGTTTAACGGATCCTTAAAGGATGGTGATTCCAACATCCTTTGAGTTACTTGTATTTCGATTGCTATTTCATTTGAGTTGGATTTATTGATATGAGAATATTAATCCTGACTCGAGTGTTTTGTGTTTTGCTTTACGCTCGGGTCAGACTGAATGGTTCAGCTTTTGAGACTCACCTTGGGAGTTGGAGCTTCGCCTGGAGATCCAGCTATCTATCCAGCTTTCAGGTATTCGATGATTCCAGTGATGTATCCCGAATTGTACTTGATGTATCGTATTTCTCTTCTGTTGTAAACTCTGATGTATCTTATATATTTATATAGTAGCTTCATGAACTACCATCTCTTTTATTTCCGCTGCATATTATTACTCTGTGTCTGTGATTCTGTGATTATTTATTTACTGTATATCTGAGTTTTGCCAAATTTAAATTAACATTTCGGTATTTTGAATTATTCAAGTCCGACATGTGCGGATGCAAATAGTCCAAAATAGCGGGTCGTTACATAAGGCTGAGTCCACCTTTCTTCCTTTTTTTCTTTTTTTCCCTACTCTTCTCTATTATATATCAATCCCCCTTTTATTTGCTTATATTCCTTTTTTTCCTAACTACTGTTTCCACCCCAGCTCACTACAAAAATTCAACTGTATGCACGCATCACAGTATCTCCATATTCAACATTGCAAGCACTGCACTCCCCTATAGTCACGGCTTCCCAGTTCTCACGCATGCAAGGTAAACAAATCTCTCTCTTTTTTTTGTACGTGCACGTGAGTTACACGGTGAGAAGCTTGAAGGAAATAAGGTCCGAGATCACAACGCAAGAAAAGAAAGAAAAAGAAAAAAAAAACACGCATGCAATACATGCGTCCAGGCCTGTTGCATGGCTCCCTCCCTCCTCTTTCAGCATGTATTCATGCCTATATCCTCAAATGAAAATTATATATGCAGTGACAGCATACAGGTGGTGCGTTCATAGTTCATGGTTCAAGGTGGAGAAGAATATAGCCTCGGCTGAGCTAGCGGTGGTGGAGAAAGGCTGTAGGCCGGTTGGTGGTGATGATTCGAGTATGAGAGCGGAGAGGTCGAGCATGGAGTTGAACAGCAGATAAGACAAAAAAACAAAGAATGGAAAAGTATAAAAGAAAATGAAATAAAAAGGAGAAACAACCATAGGCCATACCTGATGAGGCTTTGCACGCAAGCAACTGTACCAAATTCAAATGAAAAAAAATTTGACTTGAAGAAACTTTTGGTGTGGGTTTTGGTTTATATAAGAGACGAAGTTGCGAGATTATGTGGGCATCTCGTGATAAAAATTTGGGGCAAGAATTCCGTTCGTTTTGGGTAAAAAAATCAATTGCAGAAAAGAATGAAACGACAAGTATTAATTTGAAATTTCGTGTTATTATAAAGGAAGGACGAGCGAGATTAAAGGTGAATGTGTAAATTTGGCATGAGATCCTATTTGATTTTGTTCATGAATTATATGCGAAATCTTAGGTGGAGAAAGGGTCAAGAAAACATTAAGGAATAAATGTTTTTCCACTGCATTACTTCACACGTGCTTTATGTGTATATGTTTCTTCTTTTTAACAAAAATAATCTTGCTAAAATTTAGGCCCAAGAATAAGCAAATAAATTAATTGTTGTTGATTTATAAAGAAACGGCAAAGTTTTATTTGGTAAAGATTTATACCAAATTTAAAACAAATTGAATGCGTTGATTTTTTTTTAATACGTTTTCCTATTATATATGTTATTCACACCATTACAATTCGTGCCCTTTTAAATGCGAAATTTAACAGTCTATAAATACACTCAATTCTTAAAAGTTATTACTTAACTAAAAATGAAATTCGTTTACATTCTTTGTATTTACTTATTATTTCCTACGAATTTATAAATAAATTTTAATATACAAAATTCAATTTTTATTAAAATTCCAATTGGAGTTGTCCTTTAACAAAGTTAAAATTTTCAAAAACTTTAAATTTTATATTTAGACTTTTGGGAAATGATTCAATCAAATAAATACTTTATAATAAAATAAATTTCAAGGTTTTATAAATAAAAGAATAAAGTGCTAGAAAAATCTAGGGCTGTTACAACATTCTTTCCATACTTAACACCAAAGGATAGTGGTTTGGTTTATCGTAATCCATATTTTAAAATGACATTTGTTTTTAGCCCATTTAAATATGAGTTTGGAAAAGAGAAAATCTTCCTTAAGTTTTGTACTACACTTATACCAGTAAAATAAGTATATGAATGTTTTCTTTTTCCAAGTATTGAAAGGAAAAATAAAGGGTTTGTGATAATATCTTTGTGAAGATATTTTGGATCAAATTACCAAAAGAGATTTTAATTAATGAAAGATTAATTAAAAGAGGCTTATTGGATGCCACATGAAATTAAATCTATGTTTGATTGTTTGTTTATTTGACAGTTATATAACAGACTATCAAATCTTGGCCAATATATAACTTTTGAAATATCTAGGAGAAACATGATAGTTATATGGCACAGTTATCTTTGATGATGCTATACTATGCTTATAAATCTTGTTTTGTTCCTCTAGAATAAATAATAAGAAAACCCATCTGCTTAAATGGTTAGGAGGTGATATGTACTCTTATGTATTGTCTAATTATTTCTAAAAGAAATGAGGTTGAGCTTACAGAAACTATCGATTTGGTTTTGGAGTGACCAATAAGTGGAGAAGTGTACTCATATGAGATGATTCAACCACTCCAATACTATATGCGTGTTCGATGCTTTGGAATAGGTTCAAGGCTGGTTCAAGATGATCGAATATGTAACTCTTTGAACTGCAAGGGCTACTCGGCGTAGTGCTTTATGTTTGTTCTTAACCTGAACAACTTGTATGGATGAATACTAGCATTGCATTGGTGACTGTAAGGAAGTGTTTGAATTCCAAATTGGAATTGCTAAGAGAGGAAAAGGTAATTGTGACTTCACAAGCCTCAAAACCCAGTAACGACTAAAAACAAGGGATATGCAACAGAGCTATGGGGTTCACTACCATTAAGAACGCCATTTCTTGATCTAGATTCGATATTTATGAATTTTCATATGTATGCACATGGGAAGAGTGAGGCCATGGTGGATGTACATTATTTTTGGAGCATTCATGCCAAGAGAATGATGTAATCTATTATGCCATGTTACATGGGCAACCAGCTCTGTACAGTAAGAGTGCATGAAGTTCTTGTTGACTTTGGTACATTTTATCTGGATGTGTGCTATGATGGATGGTACCCCAATATCCCACTCATTGGTGGAAATCCAATTTCCAATACGTGCCCTTACAGATTTAGTTGTATACCTATTAGCTGTAATTTAATTAATGTAACAATTTTGGTATGATTCCTTATTTACTTTGAACACTAGACATCATTATAATATCACTAGATTTATAATAAAAATGATTTGGTTGTCATAAGGTAAAAACTCATTCTTATTTATATGCAGCATGGCCTTACGAGATGCCTTTATTTCTGAAAGTTTTATATTTACATTAAGCAATCCAGTTGACTATGTTTCTCACACTGGTTTTATCATACTAATCCGACGTTATTTTTTATAATGCTTGGGTCATCCCGAGCATATTTCTCAGATTTAGCTAGATGCTTGGAAACTTCAGAGGTGAGCTGGATCCTCCAAGCCATATTCATGTATTTTATCTTCCGTTATTTGGCTCTTGTTGTATTTATCAGCTAAGGACAGGTTGTTATAATTGTCCAAGTTAATAATAGGTTAGTGCTCCGACTGATAGTAGGTATATTAAAATTCTTTTTCTTTTTGTAAATACATGTGTATATTATACATTACTTGTCACATTGTAAGATTCTATTTTCTCTTCCTTTTCTTTCATCCCAATAATCTGTCTTTTCGACATAGGGATGTTTGATACGTGAATACCGTGGATGTATTAGGTCATGAATTTGAGAAGTTGGGAAAGTTGGCACCAAGATTTGTTGGGCCTTTCCCAATTTCAGAAAGAATAGGAAGACTTGCTTATCGTGTGGAGCTACCCGATTCACCAAATTTCTTAGCAATTTTCTTTAGTGGCATGTCACCATGATGCTTTTCACGTTTAGGTGCAGAAATGACAGGCTTAGGTGCCAAACGCTCAAACCTCGAGCCTATATTCACCAAATTCACAAAAGACCTTAAAAGATGATTAGTCATGTCCCTCTAAAACTCGAGACGCATACCCACAATGAACATCTCATTTTTCTTTAGTGACATGTCAACCAATCCTAACCCGAACCAAGAAGAAGCAATGAACCAATTCTCATACTCCGCCACAGTGATAGCCCCCTATTTTAGATCCAAGAAACTCCTTAACAACAAAGTCTTTTCAGCTTTCAAAACCAACTTAATCTCAAACTCATCTATAAATTAGGCCCAAGAGAAGTTGTTTGCTTGGATTTCAGCTATAATAGAACTCCACTAATCCATGGCTGCATTTGTCAGATGCCGTGACGCGAATTTATGCTTTATTGCATCATCTAGCTCTATGTATCCAAATATCTAATCATACAGTTTAATCCAAGTTTGGACTTCTATGATCGTCTCTGTACCACCAAAACTCTTTCCTTCCAGCCTCTCCCAATCACGACAAAACAAAGAAAAACCCATCAGAGGTCAGACCTGCATGACCTCTTCGACGACATTCACCCTTGGTTCCTAAACCGAAGCAACATTCCATGATGCTCGATTCGCAACATTTTGATAGTACTAGCCTAATCACCTCTAGCATCGGTAGCTCTAGTATTAATATTTCTTATTACCTAACCAAGGCAAAACTTATTTAGTGCATGAAAGGATAGAATGATTCCAAAGAAGAGGTTACTAAAAGGATATATTCCTAAGGAATAATTTTAGAAGTCTAATTTTCGAAATACAAATATGCTCCCATATGTATAATACACTCGAATCATTCTAGGGTATTGCTTACCTCATATCTAATGAACCATACCCAACCAAAGCCAAGGTGTTTTCTCAATGAGCTCTGATACCAAATGTAACAACTCGACTATTCGACCCTCGAATGTTGACACTAAATATATCAACGGTATTTATGTGCCAAGCACCTACTGCCAGAAAGTCAAAAAGTTAATGCAAAATAACAAAAGGAATAGAATAAGAAAGAAAGAACACAACATCAGAATCTCACAATGGAACGATAATATATAATAGCAAAAGATCAGTACAAAGGGTCACTCCCAGTATAGAAATTTCAAAGTTACGAAGCCTAAGTACTATCATTATCCTAGACAGTTATAACAACCTTTCCTCACATATGCTGATATATATAATATAGTAATGTAGCGGAAATAAGAATACTATGGTAGGTAAACATCCACGTAATCTCCATAAACTCAAAGTGTCCCAAGCTTAGGATAGACCCTTAAAGATTAACTAAACCCTCCGTCCATGTCCCTTCTCTGTTTTCTATCATTTTCCCAATGTCAAGGCTACGTTTGGCATTTTTCCTATGAGTCTACATCACTCGAATAGAACATGAATTCACAAATGGATTCCATCATCTTGAACGGATCATGAATCGCTACATGGCTTCGAGCCTCTCGAGCATATTTCGAATCTCCACATAAATTCCTACATAAGTCTTCTGGTGAGTACTAATGCTGTCCTCTCTCTTGGAATACTCCTCAAGATAGATGAACCCATATGATATAACCGTTTGGAATATTAATATTGACCTCTTTCATGGACTTAAATTAGGATGGACAGTTTGTTATCCAGCATTTTGAACCGGCTATATCCGAACTGATTGGACAAATTAGACTCGACTTTCATCAAGGCTAGTGAGTCCAAAGTGATGATTGTGGTATCCATACGTCAAGTACAGATGGTAATATGAGCCATAATTGAACAAAATCAAGAGATATGCTATACAGAACGTTCTAAGTATGGAATATAATTCGATATACAAAAGGGGTCGGCTACAATCCCTTTCAATCATAGGGACTGGCCTACTTCATTCAAACAAGTGCAAACCAATCACGATGGAAAAAGGGCACCAGACGACATATATGCTCCGTTGTCTAAATGCATACCCATTTATCGTTAAATCCCATGCTTTCTCATCGCACATCCAACCATAGATCATTGCACATCAGACCACGGATATGCCTCATCATCTGATATGCATTAACACAACAAAAAGCCATATGTTGTCTGATGTTATAGTATCATTTCTAGAATTCCTACTACACAACATATAAATATTGACTAATATGAAATAAATGAATTACAATTTTATTTAAACAAAAATTTAATTTCAAATTCAGATATAATACAACTTTCACTATCACTCTACTTACATTTCAAATAAAACTTTCACTATTACTCTTATATATACAACATTTCTCTACACTCTCATATATAACATTTTTTTACTCACACTCACTCGAGTTTGTTTTTGATGTTAATCTTGATTTGCTTGCTCCAACTTGTGTCCAGCCGTCTCCTATATCTTTCAAATAAGCAATACAGTAAAATGAAAAAGGAAAAACCTAAATTGCAAAAATAAAATTAAACATGAATAATAATATTGCCTCAGTTTATTGGTTTGTTTACTAAGATGAAAACCAAATGCAAGTGTAAGAGTATGTGTACTAATGAATGTGCAAGTATATATGAGTACTTGGGTGCATAGCCATAAGTTCTCACAGGGCAGCAAAGTCAAAACAGAACCAACACACTAATGTGATATATATCTTTGTGCTAACAGCATGGACCAGCAATTCAACCAAACACGGCCTTTACAAGGCAGTGCACACACTGAATAAGGCAATGCAAACTAGCACTACCATTAACAAGGCAGTGCACACATTGCCTTGACAAGGTAGCGCTATGCACTGACTTGTTCATGGCAGTACCATCAAAAAGGCAATGTGTGCGTCGCCATGAATAAGGGAGTGTGTGCACTGCCTTGTTCAAGGCAGTGCCACATATAACATCACATAAACAATACATCAAGCAGTGATATAGAATCGAGAACATCTGGTGCCAAGGGATTCAGCCACATAATCATATATATATATATATATTTATATGAATATGTATGCATGTATGTACATGGAGAATGGTGCACCATTTCAATTTAGTTCAAGGGATTTAACTAGTATTAGTGCGGAAGCAAGGTGAAAGTGGTGCACATAAAAGTCATGGGTAAAAAATGAGGAACTTGAGTTCTAAACCAAACGACAAGCTTCAAGGGACAAGAATACATCGGTTCAAGCATCAAATTAGAAATTTAACAAGTCAAAATCATAAATTCGAAGTTAGAGCACAACTGGAATTATCCAAATAGAACAAGTGCATACACATACATTGAAGTTCAAAGCATGTATGTGTGTTATCCTGCTACTTGATGTAAAGCATACATACATTAGTTCAAAGCGTACATGTATAACCAAGCACACACATTTCGACATAATCTGAACATTATTATACATATACACACATATGTATATATGTGAATAGTGAATAAAAAGGCAACTCAACAACATGTAAGGATGAACCAAGCAAAAGTGAACCCACGCACAAAAGTGTGCACTACCTTGACAATTCAATAATTCAACTCAGGTGCAACATGGATTAGCAAGACTCAAGCATTGAACATGGACCAACAAGACCAGCAAGACCAACAACACACACAAAATATTGAATTTTCGAAGTCAAATATACAAATCAATAACCAGGCACACTAATATACGTATATACACAAATGTATATACATGTATATATATACATAGTGATTAGAAGGCAACAAGTATATCAGTTAGTGTGACGCACCAGGTAAAACAAATAACCAAACATGAGCGTTAGGAAAAATAGCCAACATAAGCATCACAGAAAGGTCATGAATCGACCAAACTACCTTCATCGTCAACTAAGCAAAAATACAATAGTGTACAACAAATACAAACAAGGTCAACTATGGGCAGTCATACAATAAAAGGATTTGCAGTAATCAACCCAGCACATAGATACTCGAACTAGAAAAACAATAAAGCAAAAAAATTAGGCAAAGCATCAATATCAGAAAAACCAATCAGAAAACATTAACAAAGCTAAACAAGTCATAATATATTCAAACAACAAACAATTCATGCAATTTTCAAATAATCAATCAATCAAAATATAGGGATTAAATCCTATAAAAACTCATTTCATCATCGGCGTTGAAACAAGTCAAGAATGATACAAAACTGAAAGGGCAGAAATCATACCAATCAATTACCGTAAGAATCTCTCGACAACAGAACACGGGTCGAAGAATTGCCATTGAACGAGCCAGATTAGGGTTCTGCCGATTTGAAAATTTAATTCCACAAGACGGGATGAAGACAAATGGAAGACAAGTTTAGGGTTTTGGCGGTTTAATTTTAAGAAGAGGGAAAATTTTGAGAATAGAGAAATATATTTTGTAAAGATGGAATGAAAACAAAATGAAGAGGGAATAATTAAGGAACGCGGCTGTGAAAATATTGAGAGGGAAAATATGGGGCCAAAATAAAAAAATTGATAACTTCAATCAGAAAACAAATAAAATGTTGTTTGCATCATAAGCACGAACATAGAGAATTCAGGGGCTATTCAAACAAAAGATAATTTTTTCCATACGTTATGTGAAACAGTGGTAAATAGCGGGATAATGGAAAATCTACCTTATGTTGTGTGATCATTATTGCCTGATTCACTTTGTGATATAGTGGATGGAATACACTCGATATCTCAAGATCCATAAGTCCAATACATATGAAATTTTAGAAGCAATATATGGAGACCCTAGGGAGTCTACCTTAGGGATCACACCTCAAAAGGACTTAGCAAGAGAGATTGGTCGTCTTCCCTCCATATGGATCGACCTAAATTAGGTAACAACACACTTTGCAACAATAATCGAGCAAACTCAAATTATACTAATCCAATTGGCATGAAACTTGGAGACTAGGCATATTACAACATGGTAAAGCTCACTTAAGGATCGCACCCCTAAATTCTTCCAAAATAGAGAAAGGCCTTTATCCTTATTTCTTGTGTTTGAATCCTTAATGTAGGCCCGTATAGTTTTGGAGATCCTTCTGCCAAATTTTTAGGGAGATATTTCACCATCTTTCTCTATAAATATAGGCTTGATTGTTCATTTTCTACACTTTTATGCTATTGTTTGATTTGTACTCTATTGTAACCAAGGACTATCATTTGATCCCTGTTGTACTTGGTTTACAAAGTAACTAATAGAGCTATTTATTCAATGTGGACATAGGCAAACAATGCCGAACCACTATAAATCATTGTGTTATTGTTATTCCTTTGATTTTCGGTTATTTAATTACTTATTTCCTCTGTTTTCATTTTATATTCTTCATTTATTTCTCCATAAAATCTCTATTGGGTGTTTGTGCCAAATTTTGGTGCAAACATTTCGGTGATTTCACTGAGAAGGAAGATTCTCAGCTCTATTTTGATCCATTTGCTGCTACTAGATTGCATAAATCCCCTCAAGAGATCCCGAATTATCTTCAAGTAGTTTACCCATTCTATTTAGATTCGAAAAGTCTAGGGAAAACTATTAACAACGGTTAGGAACATCAGGTCTACCTCTCAAAATGCAGAAGGAAATGAGAATGCTAGCATCCAGCAAGGAGGCCCAAGTAATATACCAATAGATATGAATGCTACTAATCTAATTAATGTCTAGAATCTTGTTGATTCTGTCACAAGAGCTGATTTTCATAATTTGATGAGAGAGCTAGTGGATAGCCGTCGATAGTTGAATCGGCAGATTCAAGCCAGTATCAATCAAATGAATCAACTCAGGGAGCAACAGCGTTAGAAAACTAAGAGAGTGTCGACCCCTTATTCTATAACAGAGGGTTCTAGTTTATTATATTACTATGACAAATGCAGGCGTCACATCACTGATGTATATCATATAGAAGCATTTGAACATCAACAGGCAACCTAAACAGGATTGTCAGGACCGATCGGCCCAGTCCCTTCTCTAGAGGAGGGAGCATGCCTTTTCTGTTAGGGCATAAGCTAGAGCAGCCGTGTTTGTTCTGGATGCTGGAGTTCAGGTGGATGCCACATAGTTACTTCCTCGAAAAGATGATGAAGTGACGTACGTGATATACATTACGAGGATGTTAAGCCAAGAAGACATGGAATAGTCCATAGACATCGATCAGACCATTCATGTGAGGTGGAGCATGACTATAGCTTGGCTCTAACTATGAAAATTCCGGACTTGTTGGTTATAATTAGGAAGCTAGTGAGGGAGAGACAAGGTTTGACAAACAACAACTAGGGAATCTTGAGAAGTCATATCCATTCGTCGACAACATCCTACATGCAGATTATCTAAGGAGGTTTAGCATGTCGTCGATGCCTGCCTATAAGGGAAAACCAATCATAGGCAGCACATCATAAGATATGAATGGTTGATGCATTCTGCACGAGTTGACGATGCCACAAAATACATATGTTTTCCTATTAATCTCTTTGGAATTGTAATGATGTGGTTTACGAGATAACCCCAACAGTCAATCTCTAGATTTGACGAGTTAGCAATAAAATTTATGGAGTAGTTCCGTATGCGTGCAACTCGCACCAAGGATGTGATGTCCCTCTCAAGTGTGGTCCAAGCTCTGAAGAATTGTTGAAAGATTATTTGGAGAAATTTCATACGGCCTTCACAGAAATCATTAATCCGAATAAACATTCAATATTGATGGCGGTAAAAAGAGGGATTGACCAAGATCTGACTTTGGCGATAGGTTAGCTTTCAAACCACGCAATGTTGGAGCGTTTCTATGCAAAAGCATCTCAATATTTTAGGAAAGAGGAGGATATATGCTTTAAGAAGAAGAAAGTTGTAGGACCTAGTAGAGAGGAGTGTAGAGTAACATTTCAGTTAAATCGCTAGGAAAAGTTCCAGAAAAGTTTAAGTAAGTTCCTAAAATAAACCGAATCAGCAAAAGAAAGGCGGTGATTGGAATCGTGAGCGAAAGAGTGATTCCGGAAGAGGAAAGCCTAGAATCTCAATGTATGATACCTATACACCACTGAATGCATCCATAGAGAATGTCTACTTGTCTACCCACAACACTATGTAGTATAAGAAGCCACCTTTGAAAGAGTCGGTGAAGAAGCAAAAGCAGACTGAGAAATATTTTCAATTCCATGAATGTTATGGTCATAACACGAATGAATGTAGACATCTCCAGGATATTATCGAGAAACTGATTTCGGAAAGAAAGCTACTGGTGTTATTAAAGCCTTGCAAGATGGTGCGTAGGGGACATCTGACCCTAACCGAGTACACGCATCGCATAGGACCAAGGAGCCTACATGGACTGGTGGAAGATTTGTGACCAATGCAATAGTCGGAGGACCGCATCCAGTTGATAAGAACTGGCATGAGATGGAGCGCTATGCTAGGGCACTCAGGCATATGAATTTTGAGTGTTGTTTGAGTATAAGATGGGGCTCTAGTAAAACGGTTGTGTACAATGGCAGATGACGTTGTATTAATAAACAGAGATGCGTACAAGGTGGAGGCACCGACGATCGATCCAATGGTCATTTCAGCCATGAACGACCCTGCCTTAATGAGGAGGTTCTTTGTTGACTATGGAAGTTTGGTAAATATAATTTTCAAAAAGTATTACGATCAAATGAGGATGGAAGCCAAGGACTTGAAATCGTCTAATACCCATAGGAGAGTGTGGATGTTGCCATTTGTTGTCTTAGATTTTGACTCTCCACAATGCTTTTCAGGGCCAACCAGCCCTAGCTGAATTTCGAGCAGCTCTTGTCGTATGGTGTTGACTTTGAAGTTCCCAACTGATAACGATGTTGGAGTTATGCATGTTGATCAGGAAATTGGATGTGCTTGCTATGTAGCTTAATTGAGAGATGCTCAATGAAAGGAGAAAGGTAAGGGTGTGGAAAAGTCTCTCTACATTCAGACCACCAAAAATTGATAACCAATGCCGTGGCTCGGGTATAAAAGCTAGTTCTATAAAGATGTAGATCAAAGGGATGACAAGGAGGAGCCTAAAGAGACCAAGGCTGCATCGGTTAAGCCGATGATTAACATCACGCTCAACCATGATGACACGTAACCGATCCAAATGATCAGATCATAGCTCAGCTCCCCAATAATGAAAGAACTTGCTGGTTTTCTCCGAGCGAATCTTGATGTGTTCACCTGGACTCATTCTAATATGTGTGGGATCTCGCTTGCCACTATGAGCAATGCATTAAATATCGACCCGAGGTATGTCTCGGTGAAATTGAAAGGGCGTCGCATGGATCCGATAGATCTATTGCCCTTAAAGTGGAGGTGGATACACTCAAAGGCAATGGGTTTGTTCGCATTGCCCTCTAGTCTAAATGAATATCAATCCTGTATTTGTGAGAAAGGCAAATGAAAAACGAAGGGCGTGCATTGATTACTTGAACATAAGTAAGGCATGTCAAAGGACTATTTTCCCCTTCCAAGGATCAACCAACTGGTAGACTCAACCATAGGACATGAATTGATACTTTTTATGGATACGTATTTTTGATATAACCAAACTCCGATGCACATTCCCGATCAGGAGCACATCAACTTCACTATTAACTTTGGATTGTATTGCTATATGGTAATGCCATTTGGATTGAAAAATGCTGGAGCAACCTATCAACACCTGGTTAACTAAATGTTTAAAGATTAGATTGAAAAGACGATGGAGGTATACGTGGATGATATGCTCGCAAAGTCATGATGATCTAGCGACAGCATTAAAGACTTGGCATAAATGTTCGATATCCTTTGATATTACAATATGAAGACCAGTCCCCTGAAATGTTCTTTTGGCGTTGCATCAGGAAAGTTCTTGGGTTTCAACGTCAGTTCTTATGGAATAGAAGCTAATCTCGGGAGGATTCGAGCAATTTACAACAACCAAGTGCCGAGGACCATTAAGAAAGTACAAAGTCTAAATGGGAAGGATGCTGCCCTAAGTCACTTTATTTCCAGAGCCACCAATAAATGCATTCCTTTCTTTGACTAGATTAGAAAAGGGAAAATTTTGAATGGACATAGGATTTTGAAGACGCATTCTAAGCTTTAGTGAGCCACTTAGAGAGGCCTCCCATTATTTCAAAGCCGGTGGATTATAAAGGCTTGCATATCTTTTTGGCTATGTCGATACACGCTATAAGTACTATACTACTTCATAAGGAGAATTGAATCCAGAAACTGGTCTATTATATTAGCAAGCGATTAACAAGGGCCGAAAGGAACTACCCGAAGAAAGAGAAATTGGAAAATTTCTTGTTGATTGGTTCGCGAAACTCCACCCCTATTTTATGGCTCATTCCGTCAACGTTTACACCGATCAGCCATTACGACAGGTCCTACTATGACCTGATATGTCTGGAAGGTTACTCAAGTGGAAAATTGAGCTCATCCAATTCAACGTCACTTATCCCTCTCGAAAGGCCATCCTAAGACAAGCAATAACAGACTTTATAGAAAAATTCACTACATAGAGTGATCTCCCAAAGAGCGGTGGTGCCTCTACCATTCGATGGAAAATGTAACAACCCGCATTTTTTACGATTCGAATATTTAAATATTTTATTTAAATATTTCATCGTTAGTCGGATTATAGTCTGAAAAGTTACTTTTTGCATACGGTCGAGTCAGGAATCGAGACCTCTTCCATTTAGTTCAAAATGTCGTTTGCAACCTTTTTGAGTATAAGCTTCGATATGTTTGGAGTAAGTTGATTTTTTGCTACTTTTTCTATAGGGCTTTGGGTTTGGGTTCAGCTCATTTGCCCAATTTTGGTTATATCAACCCAACCCCTCTTCACTCCTCTTCATTCACTCCCTCTTCCTCCACTTTTCAGTTCTAAAGAGATGAATGGTGGAAAGAAAAGGAAATTAAAACTCCAAGCCCTAGCATCCATTTGTAATTCCAAGTTTAGCTCCAAATTTCCAAAGAGAAGCTTAGGTGAGCATCTCCTTCTTCTTCTCCAACTCTTTCTCCTTCCAATTTCAGAAATTCCTAAACCAAACTTTGGGAATGTTCTTATTTTAAGCTTTGATTCAAGTTTGTTGAGTTGGAATTGAACAGTGATTGTCTTGTCATTTCTCAATAGCTTCTTCTTCAATTGTTTTGTATGAAAAGGTGAGATTTTTATCTCACATCTATGCTTATATCTATCTTTGAATGTTGGGTATGAATTCCTAACACTTATTTATGTGCATTTGCTTTTGGTTTGGATTGAATTGGTGAATCTCCCAATTTTTAGTGTTTTGGGTTCAAATCTTTAAAATCCTAACTTTGATGTTTGAACATGTTTTTGGTGATGCATCGAGGAGCCAATAGGACCGGGTAGCCGATGGGCGTAATCCCTTAGCGTCCTTGCTCGACCGGTTGTGAATTGGGAGAGTTTGCACTTCAATTAATAGGGCAGAAAAATGCAAGGCATCGGGTTCGGCCGGTCGACCGAAGCTGTAGCCGAAACTTTCTGTTTCTGGTTCGGTCAGTCGACTCAGGGAGTCCGGTCAACCGACCTGCTTCTATTCCCCTATTTCCCTGTTTTGCCTATTATGCTCATTTTGCTTTGCTTTTCCAATTGTTAATCGATTCTTCTTCTCCGATTAGTTGTTATCACCTTTGTCGACTTTGATAACTTCTATTTTTGGAATTTTTGGGTATTTTCACTTTGATGGATTCGGTATAGATTTCTTTGGGTTTTTTTTATTCACGTCTTCGAATGTGAATTTTAGTGATTGGTTGTTTCTACAATCATTTTTATGATTTGTCACTTCAAAATATAAAGGTTTCAATACTAGTAGTAAATATCAAAACTCCTTCATCAAAGCAATTTTCAACACTATTAAAAGCTCTTTTCCTAAACCGTTGTCCAATCTATCAGTATATACAAACCTTTACCTCACTCGTATGAGAAATCTAATTAAACGACTTAGTAAAACGAGTGGTATGAAACGTTTGTGTTTGCTTCATCGGTTAATTCTTGGACTTGTTCGATTGAACCTCTTGTGACAATTTTCTAGTGAAGATCCACAGTTTGTTCGTAAATATTTAAGTTAAGCAAGTGGTTACGAGACATGAAGCTAAACTCAAATATTTACTAGCTTGGTGTGATTGACACTTCTTAAAGATCATTGACGATCATTTTTGTGATTTAGACTAGCAATTGTGCGATGTCTCTTTGTCTACGAGGGAGACTAAACCCTGTTTGTGTGACGTTTATACTCATATATGTGGGGTAGCGCCCCATGGTCTTCGGGCCGTTCGTGTGGAGTTTCGGCTCAAAATTAATGGTTAGCTACCACGAGATAGCGTCTCGTTTGCGTGATACACGTGTTGGCGAGTTTTCATGCTCCCGTTCTTGTGATAGTCCTCCCCCTTTTTGTGATTTCTAGATTTCGTGTGTTGATTCTTGGAATTTGTGCTTCACCAATTTTCGAGATTTCTATTGATAAGTTTTATCAATTTTTGCGCATTGGTGAATTCGTGTGTCATTGACTATTTGTGAATAAAAGTTTAGGGTATGATAACCCTTTTTGGATCTTTGAGAAGATTCTTGTGATATTGATTAATCTCTTGTTGATGTTCATTTACATACTTATTATAGTATGTCATTATGGTTATTATACGTTCATGCCATATCTTTTATTCTATATCATATCATCTGATACTTATAGCTAGACTGATCCGTTTATTATTTTCTTATTAAATAATACTCGGGTCAGACCGAGATGTTACAGGTGCTTCTGCTTGACTTCACTTCTGGGATTATCATCCTGACTTTTGGCTAACTACTTAGATTAGTAGTTTTTCTTGTATACCTTTGAGATATAGACTCCTGGATGTATACATATTCTTTTGTCTCGCACTTGTAACCATTCTTTTGTGATACTGTGGATCTTGTTTGACACTACTCTGATGCACACTTTCATGTGTTATATTCATATCTTTTTCCGCCTTTGTGCTATGGATGTCTGTGACTGATTTGTGTTATGTTTATTTCTATATTTGTTTTCGAAGATATTATAGGCACTGTGTAGTAGCTTTAAGTTTGTGTCGGCATGTCGGATTTCCTCTTGAAAAGAATGCATGTTATATTTTATCTGGCATATCGGTGCTCGCACAAAGCAATTAGACAGATGGTCGCTCCTCAACAGCCTTATTCTCCTTGCTAGTTGACAGCATTACACCGTAGTGTCCTTGGCTAGCGTGGGTATAGAGGTGGGGCGTCACAGCTTGGTATCAGAGCCAAGCTTCGGAACAATGTAGAATAATTTAACAAGGATCATCGTCCTAAGTCCATCTTAGGAGTCATGCCTTAGGATTTAATTCGTGTCTTCATACCGTTCTATCCTATTTTCTTTTATGATTCCTTGTTTTAACAATCATTAATGTTTGATATTCAATTTGTGAATAACCTTTTTCTTCTTCCTTCTTCTTTCTAAAGGAAGAGAAATGGCTAGACCTGGCCGTCCCAGCGCCGGTCAATCTAGTGCTACTCCCCAGGATGGAGTTTTTATGTCTACCCAGAAGCTTCTTGATCTAGTAAAGAATGCTCAAGCAGCCGGTTCTAATCCGGAATCTACTCACCTAAGTCTGGATTTGCACGCTTGTGCAACGGTTATACCAACTTGGGTGGGAAGCCATTTAAAGGTTCTGGAACCATTATTGAAATCCAGGCTTGGCTAAGAACATGCGATCGAATCTTTTCACGCATTAATCTTATTGATCTTCACCGTGTTCTGGTGGCCTCTAGTATGCTTCAAGAAAGAGCATTAGACTGGTACGAGCTTCTGATTTCTGAAATTATTGAAGCGGATCTTACTTGGGATAAATTCCGAGAACGCTTCGAATTACAATTTGTGCCAGAAGCTGAGAAGGTGACTTTGGCTCTCCGTTTTATTGACCTTTTTCAAGGTGAATCTTCTGTGACAGACTATGTCTCATCTTTCGAATCTCTTTCCAAGTACGGGGTTGAATACATTAATACCCCCTTGAAGAAAAATCAGAGATTTGTGTATGGCTTGAACAAGAATCTCAAGAAGCCATTACTTCTTAAATTAGAAGTTTCTTTTGATCAACTGATTGATATCGCTCTTCGTCTTGAAGAGGTGGATAGGGAAAGCGATGTTGAAGTTGTGGGTGCCAAACCGAACTTCAACAACAACAACAAGAAAAGGCCTAACAAATTCAAGGGTCCTTATCCTAAAAAAAAGGGGAAGCAAGCAACTCCTACTGCAAAGACTTTGTCCTCTAGTAGTGGGAAATGCTTCAACTGTGGATCTAGGGACCATTTTGCGAACAAGTGTTCAAAGCCCCATTCTTGTCGCTACTGCAAAAGCTCGGACCATTATATGCATGTATGCCCCAAAATTGAAGGCAAAAAGGAGGGAAAGTAAAACGTTGCCCAAGCCCCTGGCAACACATCTCATGGTCAAGGTATATTTCATTCTATCCTTGATGGTATTATTATATTTCGTGATCAACCTATTAGAGTTCTATTTGATACGGGTGCATCCCATTCTTTTATATCAAAGGAACTTGTTGATACCTTTTCTTGAAGTGTTGTTGCTTTAATGACTTCCTTAAGAATTGCGAATCCGGTCGGTGGATCCGCAACTCTTAGTTTGCTTTGTAAAGATGTCGAGATTATTTTGTGTGATTTTTCTTTCTAAGCCGATTTGCATGTTATGCGTTACTTAGGATTTGGAATGATTTTGGGAATGGATTGGCTTTATCGTTATGAAGCTCATATCCTATGTCCTGAGCGGACTATTCATCTTCGACATCCTCAATCTGTTAAGCAGATTTCTATCATTCTTAAAGATTCCGATTCCAACTTGGCAGCATCTTTATATTCTTTAAATCCTTATGATGACGATAATGATGATGAGGAAGACGTCATTTCTCTTATTCATGTTGTTCGTGAATTCTCCGACATATTTGAGCCTGTTTTAGGATTGCCACCTAAGCGAGCAATTGAGTTCAGAATTAATCTCATCCCTGGAGCTCAACCTATCACTCGTCCTCCTTATCGCATGTCCAATAAGGAAAATGAGGTGATGCGCAAATAGTTATCCGAATTGGAGACGAAGCAATTTATTCGCTCTAGTTCCTCGCCTTGGGGAGCTTCGGCTATTTTCGTGAAGAAATCAGATGGTACACTTAGGCTTTGCGTTGATTACCGCAAGCTTAATGGTCTTACAATTAAAAATAAATATCCTTTACCTCAGATTGATGATTTATTTGACCAACTTAGCGACGCTAGAGTCTTTTCACAATTGGACTTGGCTACCGGTTTTCATCATCTTTGTATTGCAGAGGATAGCATTCCTTTGACGTCATTCCGTACTCGTTATGGATCTTATGAATGGCTTGTTATGCCGTTTGGTTTAATGAATGCTCCGGCTTATTTCGTTGACCTTATGAATAGAGTTTTCAAAGACTTCCTCGATCGGTTTGTTCTCATCTTGATCGATGATATTCTTGTGTATTCTAAAACCGAGGAGGAGCATGAAAAACATCTTCGGATTGTGTTGGAAACTCTTAGGAGCAATCAATTAAAAGCAAAATTTTCTAAATGCCACTTTTGGCAATCTCGTGTGAAGTTTCTCGGTCATATTATTTCCGAATCCGAAATTTCCATGGATCCTTCAAAGATTGAAGCGATTCAAAATTGGAAGAGACCGGAGAATGTGACGGAAATCCGTAGTTTTCTCGGATTGGCGGGTTATTACCGTCGTTTTATTAAAGACTTTTCTAAAATTGTCGTGCCTCTTACTAGCTTAACAAAGAAAGGTGTTAAATACATTTGGTCGGTCAAATGTGAAGCTTCTTTTCAGAAATTAAAAAAACTCCTTTCCGATGCTCCTATTCTTGTTATTCCCAAGGGGAACTAAGATTTTATTGTTTATACCGATGCTAGTCGCGTTGGTTTGGGTTCCGTCCTTATGCAAAGAGAACGTGTTATTGCTTATGCTTCTAGGCAATTGAAGCCTGCTGAGACTAGATATGCCACTCATGATTTAGAACTCGCGGCTATTGTTTTCCCCCTTCGTACTTGGCGTCATTATCTTTTGGGAGAAAAATTTATTTTATACACCGATCATAAATCTTTGAAGTATCTATTTTCTCAAAAGGAACTTAATTTGCGTCAACAGCGTTGGCTCGAATTTCTTGCAGCATATGATCTTGATATTCTTTATACTCCCGGAAAGGGAAATCGAGTTGCCGATGCACTTAGTCGCAAGCAACAGGCGGTTGTTTCCATGATGATATCCGAATGTAATAATCTCAAGGTTTTATCCACTTGTGAAATTCGAGATCGTATTTCTGATTTATATTCATCTCTTATTTTATGTTTCCTTGAGGCTCATCCTTCTCTTTTAGACCACATTCTTGAAGCCCAAAGGCTAGACCCCAAATTGGCTCTTCTTGGCCAAAAAATTAGGGATAAAATTGATATTGAGGGTTTGAAAGATTTTGATATTGATTCTCGTGGCGGTATTCGAAAATTTGGTAAAATTATCGTGCCAAATATTAGTGATCTTCGTAAAGATATTTTAGAAGATTCACATCATTCTAAATTTACCATTCATCCCGGCAGTAGTAAAATGTACGCGGACATGAAGCGACTTTATTATTGGGAGGAAATGAAATTTGATATCGCTTACTTCGTTAAGCATTGCATGACTTGCCAACTTATTAAGGCCGAGCATCAAAGGCTCGGTGGGTTATTGCAACCTTTAGACATTCCAATTTGGAAGTGGGATCAGATTTCTATGGATTTTATTGATGGCCTTCCGCGTTCTCGTTCGGGCCATGATAGCTTATGGGTGATAGTTGATAGACTTACTAAATCCTCCCATTTTATTCCCGTTCGGTCCAATCGAACTGTTCCTCTCTTGGCCAAACTCTTTATTAAAGAGATTGTAAAGTTGCATGGAGATCCTACTTCTATTGTTAGTGATCGTGATCCATTGTTTACCGGTGGATTTTGGAAGAGTCTTCAAAAGGCTTTAGGAGCAAAGCTCAATTTTAGCACCGCTTATCATCCTCAGTCCGATGGACAAACCGAGCGTGTGAATCAAACTCTTGAAGATCTTCTTCGTGCATGTGTTCTTGATTTTGGTGGAAGGTGGGAAGATCATATTTCTCTTGTTGAGTTTTCCTATAACAATAGCTTCTAGTCTAGTATTGGTATGGCTCCTCTCGAGGCACTCTATGGAAGGCCTTGCCGATCTCCTTCTAGTTGGCTTGAGGCCAGTGAGAAGCTGGTTTTAGGTCCAGATTTTATTCGTGATTCCACAGAAAAGATTGATCTTATTCGTCATAGGATGAAAGAAGCCCAAAGTAGACAAAAATCCTTTGCCGATAGCCGGAGAAGGAAAATAGAATTTTCTGTGGGAGATCTTGTGTTTATTCGTGTTTCACCTATGAAGGGTGTTGTACGTTTCAGTCGATCGGGAAAGTTAGCACCTCAATATATTGGTCCATTTCCCATCACCGAACGTATTGGTTCCATGGCTTATCGCCTTTTATTGCCGGCTCAATTTTCTGCTATTCATGATGTGTTTCATGTTTCTCAACTACGGAAGTGCCTTCGAGATTCCAATTCTATTCTTGAGCCCGGTGTTGTAGAAGAAATTGAAGTTTCGCCTAATTTAACTTATGAGCAACATCATATTCGTATTATTGCTTCGGAGGTCAAACGCCTTCAAAATAAAGATGTTCCGCTTGTTAAGGTTCAATGGTCCTCAAATCCTAAGGATTGCTCTTGGGAATCTAGCGAATTCGTCGAGCGAACACATCCGGACTTACTTGCTCGTGCTCTTTGAGGTGAACTTCTTATTTCAAATTTCTTCTTTTGTGTTGATATGCTTTTATGGTTGTTACTTTTTGTTCATTTATTCCTTCTGATTGCGAGGACACAATTCCTTTAAGGAGGGGAGTCTATAACAACTCGCATATTTTACGATTCGAATATTTAAATATTTCATCGTTAGCCTGATTATAGTCCGAAAAGTTACTTTTTTGCATACGGTCGAATCAGGACTTGAGACCCCTTCCATTGAGTTCAAAATGCCGTTTGCAACATTTTTAAGTATAAGCTTCGATATGTTTGGAGTAAGTTGATTTTTTGCTACTTTTTCTATAGGGCTTTGTGTTTGGGTTCAGCTCATTTGCCCAATTCTGGTTATATCAACCCAACCCCTCTCCACTCCTCTTCATTCACTCCCTCTTCCTCCACTTTTCAGTTCTAAAGAGATAAATGGTGGAAAGAAAAGGAAATTAAAACTCCAAGCCCTAGCATCCATTTGTAATTCCAAGTTTAGCTCCAAATTTCCAAAGGGAAGCTTAGGTGAGCATCTCCTTCATCTTCTCCAACTCTTTCTCCTTCCAATTTCAGAAATTCCTAAACCTAACTTTGGGAATGTTCTTCTTTTAAGCTTTGATTCAAGTTTGTTGAGTTGGAATTGTAGAGTGATTGTCTTACCATTGCTCAATAGCTTCTTCTTCAATTGTTTTGTGTGAAAAGGTGAGATTTTTATCTCACATCTATGCTTATATCTATCTTTGAATGTTGGGTATGAATTCCTAACACTTATTCATCTGCATTTGCTTTTGGTTTGGATTGAATTGGTGAATATCCCAATTTTTAGTGTTTTGGGTTCAAATCTTTAAAATCCTAACTTTGATGTTTGAACATGTTTTTGGTGATGCATCGAGGAGCCAATAGGACCGGGTAGCCGATGGGCGTAATCACTTAGCATTCGTGCTCGACCGGTTGCGAATTGGGAGAGTTTGCACTTTAATTAATAAGGCAGAAAAATGCAAGGCATCAGGTTCGGCCGACCGAACCCCTTGGGTCGGTCGACCGAAGCTGTAGCCGAAATTTTCTGTTTCTGGTTCGGTCGGCCGACTCAAGGAGTCCGGTCAACCGACCTGCTCCTATTCTCCTATTTCCCTTTTTTGCCTATTATGCTCATTTTGCTTTTCTTTTCCAATTGTTAATCGATTCTTTTTCTCCGATTAGTTGTTATCACCTTTGTCGACTTTGATAACTTCTATTTTTGGAATTTTTGGGTATTTCCACTTTGATGGATTCGGTATCGATTTCTTTGGTTTTTTTTATTCACGTCTTCGGATGTGAATTTTAGTGATTGGTTGTTTCTACAATCATTTTTGTGATTTGTCACTTCAAAATATAAAGGTTTCAATACTAGTAGTAAATATCAAAACTCTTTCATCAAAGCAATTTTCAACACTATTCAAAGCTCTTTTCCTAAACCATTTTCCAATCTATCAGTATATACAAACCTTTACCTCACTCGTATGAGAAATCTAATTAAACGACTTAGTAAAACGAGTTATATGAAACGCTTGCGTTTGCTTCGTCGGTTAATTCTTGGACTTGTTCGATTGAACCTCTTGTGACAATTTTCTACTGAAGATCTACAGTTTGTTCGTAAATATTTAAGTTAAGCAAGTGGTTATGGGACATGAAGCTAGACTCAAATATTTACTAACTTGGTGTGATTGACACTTCTTGATGATTATTGACGATCATTTTTGTGATTTAGACTAGCAATTGTGCAATGTCTCCTTGTCTACGAGGGAGACTAAACCCCGTTTGTGTGACGTTTCTACTCACATATGTGGGGTAGTGGCCCATGGTCTTCGGGCCGTTCGTGTGGAGTTTCGGCTCAAAATTAATTGTTAGCTACCATGAGATAGCGTCTCGTTTGTGTGATACATGTGTTGGCGATTTTTCATGCTCCCGTTCTTGTGATAGGCCTCCCCCTTTTTGTGATTTTTGGATTTCGTGTGTTGATTCCTGGAATTTGTGCTTCACCAATTTTCGAGATTTCTATTGGTAAGTTTTATCAATTTTTGCGCATTGGTGAATTCGTGTGTCATTGATTATTTGTGAATAAAAGTTTAGGGTATGATACCCCTTTTTGGATCTTTGAGAAGATTCTTGTGATATTGTTTAATCTCTTGTTGATGTTCATTTACATACTTATTATAGTATGTCATTATGGTTATTATACATTCATGCCATATCTTTTATTCTATATCATATCATCTGATATTTATAGCTAGACTGATCCGTTTATTATTTTCTTATTAAATAATACTCGGGTCAGACCGAGATGTTACATGTGCTTTTGCTTGACTTCACTTCTGGGATTATCATCCTGACTTTTGGCTAACTACTTAGATTAGTAGTTTTTGTTGTATACCTTTGAAATATAGACTCCTAGATGTATACATATTCTTTAATCTCGCACTTGTAACCATTCTTTTGTGATATTGTGGATCTTGTTTGACCGCTACTCCGATGCACACTTTCATGTGTTATATTCATATCTTTTTCCGCCTTTGTGATATGGATGTCTGTGACTGATTTGTGTTATGTTTATTTCTATATTTATTTCCGAATATATTATAGCCACTGTGTAGTAGCTTTAAGTTTGTGTCGGCATGTCGGATTTCCTCTTGAAAAGAATGCATGTTATGTTTTATTTGGCATATCGGTGCTCGCACAAAGCAATTACATGGATGGTCGCTCCTCAACAGCCTTATTCTCCGTGCTAGTTGACAGCATTACACCGTAGTGTCCTTGGCTAGCGTGGGTATAGAGGTGGGGCGTCACAGAAAATGTATATGGATGGAGCATTCAACGATCGTTGTTCTGGAGCCAGATTCATGCTAGTAAATCCAGAGGATCGATCAATTTGCTATACTTTGAAGCTTGACTTCCCTGAAACAAACAATGAAGATGAATATGAAGCTCTGATTACTGAACTCAAACTTGTCACAGAACTGGGGATAAAGTCTCTTGAAATCTTTTGCGATTCCCAATTGATGGTATTCCAAGTCAGGGGAGATTACCAACCTAAAGGACAACGACTCGCTCGATACCTCATCAAAGTCTAAGAGCAATTGACTGAATTTGGGTATTATGACATCGTGCACATTCCCTAGGATCAAAACAAAAAGACCGACTGATTGGCAAAGTTTGCTAGCACCGGGAATGAACAATAAATTAGCTTGGTCGCAATTGAAGTAATAGATGCTCCAAGCATATATTAGATGGAAACCGACTTGGTTTTAGAGATAGAGCCTGATAAGGAGTCATGGAGGGCTCCAATTAAAGATTATTTGCTACAAGGACTGGAGGAATGAAAGATGGAAAATCCTTCACAAAGCTTCATGCTTATCACTCAGGAAGGAGTCATATATGAAAAGGGTTTTTCCATTCCCCTGCTCTGGTGTATAGCCCGTGATGAAATAAAACGAGTCCTAAAGGAAATTCATGAAGGGGAATGTGGCGATCACATCATGGAGCAAACCCTGGCAAAGAAAATACTCTGTTATGGGTATTATTAGCCGGTGTCAACCGAGTATTGCTGATTACTCTATGCGATGCAACAAGTACCAGATCTATGCAAAAGTTACGAGAGCTTCGCCAACGGAAATCACACAAATTATCAGTCCATGGCGATTTTCCATATGGGGCATAGATATTATCGATTCCTTATCGATCTCAAAAGGTGGTGTGAAGTACACCATTGACGCAGTTGATCACTTCACCAAATGGGTCAAAGCAAAACCTTTATCCACGATCATGACAAAGAAAGGAATCAACTTCATTTTTCAGAACATCGTTTGTCGTTTTAACCTTATATGAACCATTGTAACTGATAACTGGACTCGATTCAAAAGCGCTAATTCAAAGACTTCTACATTGGCATCATTTTGAAAAGGGATTTATATCTATTGCTTACCCTCAAATAAATAGACAAGTTGAAGCTATGAACAAAATCATAAAGTCCATTCTAAAGAAGCGTTTGGAAAAGGCTAGAGGAAAGTGGGTGGATGTACTCCTAACAGCATTATGGGCTTACACCCATAGGTCTGCAACTGGCATACTCCATTCGCCCTTGCTTACGTATCTGAAGCCGTCATTCATGTTAAACTCGAAGTCCCTTCTCTTCGAGTGAAATACTATGATCCTAGAACGAATAGAGATCTTCTCTTAGATTCTCTAGACTTTGTATATGAGAAGCGGAAAGAAGCTGATTTGAGGGCAGCTGCACACCGACATCGAGTCGCTCGATACAACAACACTAAAGTTCGACCTAGATCCTTTGAAATCGACGGTCTCGTCCTGAAATGAGCTTTTCCTATCCCGTTACACATGAATCCTACTTGGGAAGGAACATATGTCATTGAACAGAGGCTTGGAGAGGGAACTTTCAAACTAGCGACTGTTGATGGCGTTCCACTCCCAAGGATATGGAATAACAAGCATTTACAATGCTATTTCACTTGGTTTATTCTTTTTCATTCAGTTGTATTTAATATTAAAATTTACTTTAGCATTTGATTTTCTAGATATGTAATGAGACAAATTATGTCATTTCTTTTCAGTTAGCAAATAAAGTTTGAAATTTCCTTCATATCTGTGATTGTTATAGCATTAACATTAGTTACGGCACCCGACTAACAAATATTGACATGTCCGAGCAGGTTCCCAGAGTTTGGAACTAACTGATTACATAATTTTAGGATTGAACTAAATAAAATAGGCATGGCCCAACCATTCATTTAATGATTCTTGCTCACAACTCGATGTACTAAGTACCTAATGAGAAATAGACGTGACTTGACTATCCGATATCCAAATTAATCCCACCGAGTGATGGGACAGACATAAATCGAACGCGATTGTGATACGACCAATCACTCACCAAGTTAAACCTCGCACTTGGGGCCAAATCAATTAATTAAGTAAAGTACGGTTCAACTATTTTTTGAAATAACTCTAAGTCCTTGGAGAGTGGACTGTAGTATAAACACGAGTTGGGTGCAATCCGATCACTCACCAACTAACCTTATCCTTAGAGTGTGGATGTGAGTATAAACAAATAACATGAGTGCAGTTCGACCACCCACTATTCCATAAACTTAGATCTAAAACCGACATGAGGAGTATAAACTCTCTAAGAATGGAGTTTGACCATCCATTATCTAACTCCATTAACCCGAGACTGAGGGCAGGAGTATAATCACTTGAACCATTGAACCTGATGGCATAATACTACGGCTCGAGCCCAGTGATTGGTACAACTTGAGGCCACAACTACATGCAGGCCATGAGTAAAAATTAATGGACGATTATTTGAATTAACAAGCAACGAATTACAAGTACTTTGAATGGAAAAGTAATAGCTCGAATACTCTAACAAAATTCACATAAAGGTTCGACAAAAAATAAAAAAACTTTTATTTTCACATCAAACTTAAAAATCATAGTACAAGTTTATCCAAAAGCGAAACGTACCCACACAATCATGGCCAACAAAAAGAAAACCATCTACATAAGCTATATGCAAACTAAGCCAAAGTAATGGATACTCCTTTTGCTCTTTCTTTCTTTTGGATTTCTTAGGAGTGGCACCACTCGAGTTTCTGTCTGTCCTTCTCTTTATACCACCCTTAACAAGGGAGGTTTCAGAGGTTGGAGGGAGTTCTTCGAGAACCAGCCCGTAGGGTGGAATGACTTGTAGTGGGATGAGGCACAGATCATCGATGTCCACATCATTGGGTTCAGCTTTAGATTTTTTCTTCAATAACTCCTCTCTCTCTCGATGCGCTCCTTCAAGCTAAGCTCATCAGTGTGTTTAGAAGCACCAGTGATCACAACGTCATCAGATTCATCTGGAAGTGACTGATCATCAGTCTTTCATCATTAAGTACTCCAACAACTTAAGCATCGGGCCCTAAAATGTTAGTAGCAGTTGGTATTTTAGTAATTATCAGTTGTTGCTCCACAATGGCACCGCTTCCTAGAGTTTTCCTGGGACCCGGAGGACCTGCAGATTCACAGGAACAAGAAAATAAGCCCATAACTATTGGGCTGGGAAACGAAACCTCTCGAATAATAGAGAATAGAGTAGGATACTTATGTCCAGCAAACTTTCAGTTATGCTAGAATGCTCCTTTTGTTATCCCACCTTTTGGCAAGGCCGAGATAACCAAGAACTGACTGGAAAAAGACAAGATCACGTGTCCTCAATTTGGAATGATTGATTGGGCAACTACAAATATCGATGAATTTTTCCCGTGTCCGGATCGGGCTACGATTGATAAGACACATCAAGCTAAGTGGTAAAAACCAACGTTCCAAATTTCGGGGCAATCCGAGTTAGTATGCTCAAGTTATCGCCAATGGGAGATGGATGGAATGATATAGGCTCGAATCCCTCAGGAATGGCATAGGTTCGAATCGATCAGAAGTAAGCCATGCTCCGAATCCATCGACCACACATTGGTTCGAATCCATCCAAGTGGCCATGCTTCGACTCCATCAACCACGCATTGGTTCGAATCCATCCACAATGCCTTGGTTCGAATCCATCGGCAGTCAGCAATGGTTCGAATCCATCAGAACACACCTTGCTTCGACTCCATCGAGCAAGCTTTAAGGTCGTATCCATCCCATTACGCCTTGGTTCGAATCCATCCTTGTATGCCCTAGCTCGAATCCATCGGGGAAAAGTTTCCTCGAATCCATGCAAGTGGAGAATCCCCGACTCCATTCCAAAACTCGTCTTCGAATCCCCCAATTGAGACAACCTCGAATCGATCAAATGCTTTGACCGATTCGAACGAGCACCAGTTCCATCGATTCGAAGGAAGCGTGCCTTCGAATCCAATTCTTCGAATCCATCAGATAAACGTGGCTAAAACCAAGAGTATGACCCAGAAAACTCGGAGAAAAAGGAGGATTGACTCGAAGCATACGCGCCACGTCATCACTTTCACGTGCAGAAGCATGGATTCGAACCATATCGATTCGAACGGATCACTGGGGCGAAAAACTCCAACTTGAATCGATCATAACTCGAGATCTACAAATCCAAATGCTATGAAATTTTCGCAGGAGCTTGCATATAGATAGAAGAATGTCCATGCCAAGTTTCATCACGATTGGACACCTTTTTGATCGATTCGAACCAAGGGTCGAATCGATCCCAAAGTGGGCCCGGATCTCCAGAATTCGGCCATGTGGGCCCCCTCACGTGCCAGAAGCGTTCTCCCCTGATTTTAGGCAAAATATCAGCCTCCTGCAACTATAAATAGAGCCCCTGGTCATTCAGAAAGGGGATCGGAGAATTTGATAGATAAAGCACGCCCGGACGCTGCCAGAATTGCTTCTGAACACCACCGCTGCCTTTGATTTCGAATTTTGGCTTACTACTTGCTGTACTTTGACATAAAAAAGTTGTATTCTCCGAATATCGAGCAATAAAGTAACGAAACTTCAAAGTGGATGTAGGCAATACGCCGAACCACTCTAAATCGTTGTCTCTCGTGCAATTTACTTCCTGTTATTTGGAGTTTTTGTTAGATAATCCACATTTTAATTTACTTTCTTCATTTATTATCTCTTCAAAAACTTCCGACGAGTGTTGTGCCCAATTTTGACACAAACACTTTTGTGCTTTCACTGAGAAAAACCCGGTTTTTCTCCTGCTCCTTGGATCTATCTTCGATATCGGATTGCATAAATCTAAGAGAGAGATCCAAACCTCATTTTCAGATTCCTTCCGTTCTATTCAGATTTGTTCAAAGTCTAGGAAAGGATTCAACGCTTCAAGATGGTGAGTACAAGAACCACTTCTAACGTTGGGGATCAAGAAGGTCGGGATAGGCAAAATCCCACACAGCCGCAGTCAACCAATCAAGATGCTGCTGGGCATACGGATCAGTCAGGTCCGGTCACAAGACAATAGTTCCAGGCGCTACTCCAGGAACTAACCCAAAGCCGACAACAACTAACTGAGCAGTTGCGCGCTAACGCTTAGTTGACCAATCAACTAAATCGCCAAAGGGGAAGAAGATTCAGAAGGGATCAAGCTCCTCATTCTTCCACCGAAAGCTCTGCTTCATATGACTACAATAACAGATCTACCCATCCCAGGCTAGACGGAAACCATGCGCAAGCTGTTGACTATCAACAGGCATTAACCGTTGGGCAAGTAAGAGTTGGCCCATCTACCAGCTTCCATACTGGACCCTCCTCCCGAGGAGGCACTATTCCACAATACACTGCAGATGATCGTGCTGCCACACCCGCTGCAGTTGACATAGGAGTTGATACCCGAGATCACTCCAATCAAAATTGTCATCAGCAGGGACATGCTCCAGAGCCATATGTCCCAGAAGACGTCGAGCCAAGGAGGCAAGATACAGATCGTCGATAGCGCCCGATCCCACCTCGCACTGTGGAACCCGACCACACTTTGGCTCACCACACACAGAATGTTCCGATGCCAGACCTCTCAGCCATGGTACGACAAATGATTCGCGAGAGTCAAGGCCTAACAAATGACGATTGGGGAATCGCCCGAAGTCATACCCCGTTCACTGATAACATATTGTATGCTGAACCTCCTCGGCGATTCAGGATGCCAACCCTGCCCATGTATGAAGGGAATTTCGACCCGAATCAACATATTTTGAAATACGAATGGTCGATGACTGCTGCGAGAGCTGATGACGCAGTAAAGTGCCATAGTTTTCCCATTTTCTTAGGGGGAATTGCGACGATGCGGTTTACACGATTACCGCCACGATCTATTTCTTCATTTGATCAGTTAACTACCAAATTTGTTGAGCAGTTTCGCATGCATATTACCAGACCGAAAGATGTTAATACCTTATCAAGTGTCACTCAAGCTCCCGGAGAGACACTTAGACGATATTTGGAGAGATTCAATGCTGCATGCGCAGAGATCACCAACCCCAATGATAATTCTATCTTAATGGCTTTGACTAAAGGAATCGAACCTGATTCCGAGTTTGGAAATTGGTTAGCTGGAAAGCCTCCCGCATCGTTGGACCGTTTCTATTCCGAAGCCGCTTAATTCTTGAGGCGAGAGGATGCGAAACAGTCTAGGAAGCAGGACGATGCAAGGCCCAGCAGTGAATGCATTCAAAGTAATGTTGCGGTTAAACAGTCTGGCGAAAGTTCAGGAAAAGTCCAGTTGAATATTCAAAATAAGCAGACTCAAAAACCAAGGAACGGTGATAACCGGAGCAAGAAGCAAGACCAGAATCGTGGTCCGAGGCGTAGAATCGCAATGTTTGACAGTTATACACCACTTAACACGTCACTGGAAAATGTATACCTACAGACTTGTAATACTATGCAACACAAAAAGCCTGCTCCGAAGCCATCGTCGGAGAGGCAGATTCAAACAAGACAATTCTGTAGATTTCATGAAAGTTATGGACATAACACCAATGAGTGTAGGCATTTGCAAGACCTCATTGAAAAATTGATTAGAGAAAGAAAGTTGGATCAGTTTGTTCGAGCACCGCAGTCCGGTGAGGCGGGCCCATCCAATCAAAATCGAACGCAAAATCAGGAAAGACAAGGTGAACCCGCTCGTACGGGCGGGATGTTGTTTATCAATAGAATAAGTGGTGGTCCCCATCCAGTAGACAGAAGCTGGAGAGAAATGGAGTCATATGCTAGCTCGATCAGGCGTGTGGACTTTGAATGCTATAGTAACTCTGAAGACGGAACACCGGCTAAACAACAAAAGATGATGGCTGACGAAATCGTATTTAGAAATCGAGATGCCGATAAGGTCGAAGCCCCTACAATTGACCCGCTGGTCATATCTGCTCAAGTTGGTCCTGCTTGGATGAAGAGGATCTTGGTAGACAGAGGGAGTTCCGTGAACATACTGTTTAAAAGAGCATACGATTTAATGAAGATGGAAGCTAAGGACTTAAAACCTTGTCAATCACGAGTCCACGGCTTCAACGGAAGTGCGACAATACCAACCGGAATGGTTGAATTGCCGGTGGAGTTGGGAGTGGGAGAATGCCGAAGAGTTCGGATGTTGCAATTTGTTGTCTTGGATATTCCTTCTCCGTACAATGCCTTTTTGGGCCGACCGGCCCTTGCTGAATTTAGGGCTGCTATTGCCCCATGGTGTTTAACTATGAAGTTCCCTACTGACCACGGGATAGGAGTTGTACAAGGAGATCAGGTTGTTGGAAGAGCCTGTTATGTTGCCGAGCTGCGGGAGGCGCAGCGAAAAGAAAAAGGGAAGGGCGTAGAGGAATCTCTCTGCGTCCGTTTCACTGACAATTGAGAATTAGCGCCTGGGCCTCAGCCTGGGCACCACAACCAATTCCAAAAGGATCTTGACCTAAGGGACAATGATAATAAAGAAGAATCTATGGAAAGTCAAGCTTCTCCGGCTGAGCTAACCATCAATGTCTCGATTAACGATAATGACAATGACTCGAGAATGTTGAAGATTGGGTCTCAGCTGAACCAAGAGACACAACAGGAATTGGTTGATTTTCTCCGGGCGAATCTCGACATATTCGCCTGGACGCACTCTGATATGTGTGGAATCTCGCCGGACATCTCGAGTCACACTTTAAATATTGACCCGCGGTATATCCCGGTCAAACAGAAGAGATGTGGTATGGATCCAGAGAGATCTGCCGCCCTTAAGGAAGAGGTCGACAAATTGAAGACGAATGGGTTCATTAGAGACGCTTTATACCCAGAATGGGTGTCCAATCCCGTACTCGTTCGAAAACCAAATGGGAAATGGAGAACGTGTATCGATTACTCTGACCTAAATAAATCCTGCTCGAAAGACAGCTTTCCACTTCCCCGAATCGATCAACTGGTAGATTCAAACGCCGGACATGAATTATTATCCTTCATGGATGCTTACTCAAGTTACAATCAGAAACCCATGCATGTACCCGACCAAGAGCACACAAGCTTCGTAACCGATTTGGGATTATACTGCTACAAGGTCATGCCTTTTGGATTAAAGAATGTTGGCACAACTTATCAACGCTTAGTCAACCGAATGTTTGCCGATCAGATTGGGAAGACTATGGAGGTTTATGTAGATGACATGTTGGTGAAATCACGATAGTCCGTTGATAATGTCAAAGACTTGGAGTCAATGTTCAATATCCTCCGGAAATACGGGATGAAGCTTAATCCACTAAAGTGTCATTTCAGAGTCGCGTCCGGAAAATTCCTTGGGTTCATTGTCAATGCCCGAGCAATAGAGGCCAACCACGAGAAGATCTGGGCTATCAGAAATCTTCAGAATCCAAGAACCATAAAGCAAGTTCAAAGTCTTAATGGGAAAGTTGCAGCACTGAGCAGGTTTATCTCGAAGTCGACCGACAAATGCATTCCCTTCTTCGATTTGATTCGAAAAGGGAAACAAAACTTTGAATGGACTGCAAAATGTAAGGGTGCATTTCAATCGCTAGTCCAACATCTTTCCGTACTACCAATCCTTTCAAAGCTTATAGACCATGAACAGTTATATCTCTACCTGGCGGTGTCTGAAAATGCAATCAGTGCTGCATTAATTCGGGAGGAAGACCGAGTGCAAAAACCGGTCTACTACGTGAGTATAAGATTGACCGGAGCCGAGAGAAATTATCCAAAGCTTGAAAAGCTGGCATATTTCCTAGTCATTGCCTCGAGGAAGCTCCGTCCATATTTTCAGGCCCATCCTATTACTGTGTACACCGATCAGCCGTTACGACAGGTCCTCACGCGGCCTGAGACGTCTGGTAGGTTACTAAAATGGAATGTCGAACTGAGTCAATTCGACATCACTTATACTCCGAGAAGGGCCATCACGGCCAAGTCCTAGCAGATTTTATAGCAGAATTCACTATTCCTGAAGACTTGCCCGAGACCAGCAAATCTCCCGAATACATCTGGAAGCTATACACCGATGGTGCGTCAAACGATCGGTGCTCAGGAGCTAGGGTAGTGCTTGAAACCCTCGAGGGACGATCCATATGTTATGCTTTAAAGTTCGAGTTCCGCGCAACCAACAATGAAGCCGAGTACGAAGCTCTACTTACAGGACTAAAGCTTGCCCGTGATCTGAAAATCATCGCTGTAAAGATCTACTGTGATTCCCAGTTGATAGTATGTCAGGTTCGAGGAGAATATCAGGCCAAAGACCGAAGATTGGACGCTTATCTAACTCGAGTTCTGGAGATGCTTGATCAGTTCGATTACTATGCCATTTTCTACATACCCCGAGAGCACAATCAGAAAGCTGATTCGTTGGCGAAGTTAGCAAGTACGGGTGAAGCTCAACAGTTGGGGGTCGTTCCGGTTGAAACCCTATCCTCCCCGAGCATTGATCGAAGGGAGACCAATTTCACATTTGAAGCTACCTCCAATAGGGAGTCGTGGATGACTCCTTATCGAGATTATATCGAACGTGGTGTATTGCCTAAGCATCAAAGCGAGAAAAGACAAGTTCAACGAAAGGCCTCGCGATTTGTTATTCAAAATGGAGTCATGTACCGGAGAGGATACTCTGTTCCTCTCCTCCGGTGTACCGCGCACAATGAAGTCAAACGAGTGTTACACGATGTACACGAAGGAGAATGTGGCGATCACACTAGGGGGCAAGCACTTGCAAAGAAAATACTCCGATATGGGTATTATTGGCCTACTGTTAATCGCGATGCTGCAGACTATGCTAGAAAGTGTGACAAATGCCAGAAACACGCTCGAATTCCTAGAGCCCCGCCTACTGAGATAATCCAAATGGTCAGTCCTTGGCCATTTGCAGTATGGGGAATAGATATCATCGGCACATTGCTTCTGGCCAAAGGTGGCGCGAAGTACGCCATCGTCGCAGTTGATTATTTCACCAAATGGGCTGAAGCTGAACCCCTTGCAACAGTTACGACAAAGAAAGTAATCAACTTTGTAGTACGTAACATCATCTGCCGGTTTGGTCTCCCACATACTATCATCACCGATAACGGAGCCCAATTCGACAGTGCTGAATTCAAGAATTTCTGGCAACGATTCCACATCCATAAGAAATTCTCTGCAGTAGCGCACCCTCAAGAAAATGGTCAAGTCGAAGCAGTTAATAAAGTTATCAAATCCATTCTCAAGAAGCGACTGGAAAAAGCCGGGGGCAATGGGTCGACGAACTTCCTATGGCGTTATGGGCCTATCGAACGACTCATAAAACTGCAACCGGTCATACCCCGTTTTCTCTATCCTACGGCTCTGAAGCCGTTATTCCAGTCAAAATGGAAGTGCACTCTCATCGTGTAACATATTATGATCCGAAAACAAATGCCATGCTACTTGCTGTATCTTTGGATTTACTCGATGAGAAGCGCGAAGAGGCTGACTTGAGGGCAGCCGCATATCGAAGTCAAGTCGCCCGACTGTACAATGCCAAGGTCCGCCCGCGAACCTTCGAACCCGGCGATCTCGTACTCAAAAGAATCTATCCGGTTCCTTCGCACATGAAGCCAAATTGGGAAGGGCCGTATGTGATTTCACAAAAGCTCGGAGATGGCACGTTCGAATTATCGACCGTTGATGGTCTTACTTTACCGAGAGCTTGGAATAGCGAAAGTCTTTGTCGCTACTACATATGAAAGACTTTACTTATTTATTTTTTGTCAATTTATCCCTTTGCCTTTTATTCTAGCATTTCGAGATTTAAATTTGTAATAAGGCAACTGACTTTTCCATATTTTCTCGTTTCAGCAATAAAATGCCATCTCTTCGAGCCAGAGCTGTGATTTACTGAATATAACGTACAATATCACGATGCACGGAGAGCTAAGTTCCATCATGCGGTGGGATTTATTCAAATAGGGAGTGACTGTGATACGAACGGTCACTCGCTAAGTGAAATCCGAGCTCGGGGGCAGAACACTACATCAACATTCACAGGGATTGATACACGACAATCCCTCCTCCAACTCCAAATTCCCAGAGTGCGAATTAGAGTATAAACTTCAACTCTCGGTTCCCGGAGTGCGAACCGGAGTATAAATCCATCGCTCCCAGAGTGTGAGCCAACTCCAAATTCCCAGAGTGCGAATTGGAGTATAAACTTCAACTCTTGGTTCCCAGAGTGCGAATCGGAGTATAAATCCATCACTCCCAGAGTGTGAGCCAACTCCAAATTCCCAGATTGCGAATTGGAGTATAAACTTCAACTCCCGGTTCCCATAGCGCGAACCGGAGTATAAATCTATCGCTCCCAGAGTATGAGCTAACTCCAAATTCCCAGAGTGCGAATTGGAGTATAAACTTCAACTTTTGGTTCCCGGAGTGCGAGCCAGAATATAAAACTCTATCTCCAAATTCCCAGAGTGTGAATCGGAACATAAACACCAACTCTTCGTTCCCAGAGCGCGAACCGGAGTATAAACACTAACTCCAAGTTCCTAGAGCGCGGACTGGAGTATAAACATCAACTCCAAATTCCCGGAGCGCAAATTGGAGTGTAAACATAAAAATAACCCTAAATCCCCAGAGCATGGACTGAAATACAATCACTAACTCCAAATTCCCGGAGTGTGAATTGGAGTATAAACATCAATTACAGGTTCCCGGAGAGCGAACTAAGTCATAAACATTGATAATTAATAAGTTCCCAGAGTATGGGCTGAACTGTTAATTGCAAATTGTGTTAAGTCCCCGGAGTGTGGACATGTATTCAAGGCTTATGACATATGTGAGCACGAGCTAATCGACGCAATACTAAGCAAAAGAGAAAAGAGTTGTTTTCCATTTTATCAACAAAAAAAAGGAGTTTGATTACATAACAAAACAAAAAAAATTCAATTAAGTGGAAGCCGAATCCACATATATACACGGCTCTAGAAGAATAAAAGAATTGCCATTTCACAACCACATGATAAAACGAGAAGTTCACTCCTTCTTCTTCCGGGGTTTCTTCTTCGGAGTTGAGCCGCTAGACCCACTACCCGGCTTCCTGCGAGACTTTTTGTCCTTCTTTGGAACATCCTCAGGATCTGGCATAATGTCAACGTCTTCCTTAGAGCTGGAAGGGATAGAGATCCTTTTGTAAGGACGAACTGGAGGCAGAGGAGCCGTAACAGGTGGTGGAGCTACGACACTAGAAGCCACAGCTGTGCTAACAGGAGAAGTAACCATTAAAGGAGTTAAGCTTGGTGGAGCAACATCACTTCCGGAACCACCAACCGTCGCCGCCGCAGCCATTTCAGCGCTTATTTCGGCAAGGATTTCTTCTTCGCGGGAAGATCGAGCAGCGCTGGACACACTGATAGTCGGTATAAACGAGCTAAAAGTTGGAGCGACTCCACCCATTGCAAAAGAAGGATCGGTAAAAGGTTCACAGGGATGCTTGAGAAGTTCCTCAATCATCTGAGCATCAAGCGACATTGAACTCCCCTCTCCAGTCTCGCCGGTTACGGTGGTAGTCGTAATAGCCTCAGTAACGACAGCTCCTTGCATTGACTGCGAAATTTGTGGTGCTGGAAGTGCTGGCGCATCACTTTCTGTCACTGATCGAAAAGAAATGAGAATAATCAGTTTAACGATCTGTTCCAAGTTCGTCATTCTAAAACACTTAAGTAATATTTGAAATACCTTCTTTGCCTTGGCTCGGTGATGAGACGAGTTCGGAAACAGCAGTTGTACCGAGAGATAGTTCCGGTTGATCCGGGTTATAAGCAGGAACAACATATGGACCAGTTGTAGCAGTAACTCCAGACGAGGTCGGGGCAGCAACTGAAACATCCTCGTTACAATGTGCAGCTCCAGAACCCTCGCCAGTCTCCACATGGTGAAAACCGAGTCTCTCTCTCAGTATAAATCATCGCTTCATGGAGAAGTTTCCTCTCCTCCTCGCTCAATAAGCGAGACTCGAGTTCAAATTCATCCACGGCGCCTTCGGGGAGAGATGCTTTCTTGTTCGCCACCAATTTTCTCCAAGCACTGAGTAGAAGCACAGAATAATCTCCGAGCCACGAGAGATTCCTATGCTCAAGCACATTAGCATTATAAGTGTCAAGGAGCTCATCAAACTCGGCTTCTACCCTGAACAGCTCTGCCTGGACTCTCCCCTCCACTTCTATCTCCACCGCTTCAACATTAGCAACCGCCGCGTCTCGCTCAGCTCGGAGAGACACAGCTTGCTCACATGCTTCTTGTGCGGCCATATTAGCATCGTCTTTTTCCTTGTTTATGTCGGCAAACTTAGCCTTTAATTCCTCTAGTTCTTTGACCGCCGCATCCCGCTCGGCCTCAACATTTTTGTACCGATGGCCCAAGTCTTCAACTAAAGTGCAATGCGCCTGTTGCATCTTTGCCATCTCAACTAATGTCTCGTCGACCTTTTTTAGCGACTCAACTTCGGCCTTACGAGAGGATTCCGCTTCATATTGAAGTATATCAATAATACGGTTCTTCTGAGCCAAGTCGGCTTCTAGTTTCTCAATAATTTTGGCTCGATCGAAGGCTACTTTTGAAGCTTTAACAACCGCCTTGTACCATTCTTTGTACTGAGCATAAAAATCGTGGGTATAGCTGAGGGCGGTGTTCACAGCCTCTTCGGGAATTCTTTTGAGATTGGGAGGAAAGATGTAAGCATCGAAGCATATTTCTGGAAAAAATTTCTTCAGTTGAGCAATTCTTATAGCCCCTTCACCAGATGGTTCGAGAGGGGCCTCCTCCACAGTTATGGTCGTAGCCGTATCAATCCTAGAACGATGTGGACCAGGTTTTGAGATCTGTAAAGATGGCTGTTGTCGCGAAGGTTCAAGTGCAGGTGCATGGCTTCTGGGTGGCGGAGGAGAACGAGAGGGTGAACGATACCTTCGGTCCCTACCAGAACGCTCCTGGCTAGAATAATATCGAGAATGGTCCCTCTCACGATGCTCTTGCTCATAATGCCTCCGTTCACGATCACGATCAGAATCCCTACGGCGAGATTCGTAACAAGATGAAGAATGATGCACTCGCCGAAGTCTATCAAGTGTAGAAGGACGATCCGACATAGCACCTGTAAAGAAGAAATAATTCAGTTAAGTACCAAGGAAAAGCACTACAATGCATGTGGAAGTCGTGAAGTGTTGTGAAAGTGTATAAGTGCGCAAACCCCCCGACCAACCAGAAGTGTCGATTACACTAACGGGTAAAGACTCGCTTATATCAAGCGCTTCCCGGAGCTCTTCCAAACCGGACCCGTGGTGGAGAGATACGTAGTCCGAAATGGGAATATCGTCTAGCCCATTGAAAAAGTCTCCGGACTGGCTAGTAGCGGCGCCGGAGATAGTAACCCCAGGTATGGAACGGGTTACGACTACAGACTTCCATCTCTTAAACTTAGATACAGCGGCCTTGCCTTTCCGACCCTCTTCTATTCGGGAAAGGTCGGCTGCTATCTCGGTGTCCGTGGGCGTTCTTTCATCATCGCTTGTTTTTCTTATCACGATGCCAGGTTTTCTTTTTACAACTTCCTTCTTCTTCCTCGAGGCCGGTTTTTCCAACCCTTCAATTACAATACTCTGGCTCATCTCAATCAAACCCAGCATCCTTAAGTTATCGTCGGTCAACAGCAAGTCGTGTGCCTTGAATCGCTTGGGACCATTTGCAAGCTTTGAACGATGCCTCTATAATGCCCACCGGTAGGTCTCGAAATGATGGCTATAAGAGTAATAGAGTATTAGTGCAAGTATTAAGAGTGGCCATTCAAGGATGACTTATGATACTTACGTCTGGATAACCATCTCCTGGCAAACCCTGGGGGGCATCGAACAAAAAACCACTCATTCTTGAAATAGCTAAGCCTGGTCCAGGCCCCAGTCACAACCTGACAGTTTCTGACCGCTTCCAGAAAAGTGAAAGATGGGCTATCACCCCTACTCTTGAAATTGAATATGTGCCTGATCTCGTTTGGCCTTGGCGGGAGGAAAAGGCAGTCCATAAATATGACAAAGACGCTATTCAGCAATGCATGCCCGTTGGGATGGAGTTGTGAAGGAGCAATTCCTAAGTACGACAGCATCTCTCTGATGTATTGGTTAAAAGGAGGGAGAGATCCAGCCGTGCAGGCATGGCGGTAAAAGGCAGTATATCCTTCAGGTGGGTTATGTGGTCTGTCATTGGCACTAGGTAACAAAACATCGTCCAGGGATATGTTATGTTTCGAACATATCCGGCCCAACAAAGACTCCGAGATACTGGACTGAACAAAATCGACAGGATCTTCGATAAATATGGCCTCCGGCAACTCATCCGGAGCCGGATCTATAACTTCAGTAGGGATTTACGGAATCTCAAGCACTTGGTGGAGGCGAGCTTTGTACTTCTTGTTGTTGAGAACTCGAAGATTTCATAATTAACTAACTCACCAGAAAGCGGAGTTAAATACATAAAAAGCCCATGCATTCTCCCAGTGTAAAGTGTATGAATATGTCATGCAGTGCAAGTGCTATGCATAACTTAAGCAGATTTCACAAGTTGAAACAAGATGTCCGAATGACGAAACTTTGGAATTTGAGAATGAAAATGACCGTCATCGCTGACCGTCACTTTCACGCCATCCAGATGCTACTGACCAATTCAAGTATAAATTCATTATATTTTGGTTAAGTCATGGTGCCATCGACGAGCTCCAAAAGGGAGGTCAAGTCAAATTCGATTATGCAAGGCCGAAGCTCGTCGGAATCAAGTATGCTAAAGTTCAGTGAGTTCGTCAAAGTTCAACTTGAAATTGGTCGTAGTTCAGATGTTGAAGCAAATCAGAAGAGTGGGAGTCCCAGAAGCAAGGACGTTCGAATCGATCGGCTCGAATCGATATGAGTCGAATCGACGAACTTCGAATCGATCGACTCGAATCGATACGAGTCGAATCGATGAACTTCGAATCGGTATGCCCCGACTCCGTCTCATTCGACTCGATGAGACCTTGGGACAGAGAAGCAATTCGAATCCATGAGCTCTGCATAACTTCGAATCGATCAATATTGAACACCTTCGAATCCATCAGAATATCGTTACTTCGAATCGATCGGCACGAGACCCCTCTTCTTTCACAACCATCGATTCGAAGCCTTGCACTCAAGATCGATTCGAACTATTCATTCCTGGATCGATGCGAAGAAATGAAGGAAGATAGCGTCTATCAATATCTACGCTCCTCCAAGACAACATTCTACGATCGATACGAATTGAACGGTTTCGTTCCTCAGATCCATCGAGTCGACCCATTCCAGATCTCACAATCCTTCATGATTTTCAGAAGAAAGGATTGAATCGATGCTGGAAACTCCAGTTTTATCATTCTCTACGCTCGAATCGATCCCTTGGTTACCTGATTGGATTCGATTGCAAAAGAAGACTTGGTGGAATTTTATCGTTTCGTGCAAAGACACGGTTGTTTCTAGCTCTGGAGGATCGATTCGAAGAAGCGGCGATGGTACTAGTAAAAAGTAAAAAGTGAAAGTGAGGCTTACCTCGCGTATTTATATGGGTTTGAGAAAACGCTTGAGGCTCTTCGTCTCCCGGTCATATTGACCTTCGACCACCGGTCACTCGCAATATCCTATCGATTCGAAAGATCGCTCAAATCACCTATCGTGTTCGAATCCATCACACGACTGAATCCATATATCACTTCGAATCCGTTGCCCTCGAACACATTACACGTTCGAATCCATCGATGCAGGATCGATGTGAGGCATTATCGATTCGAAGGAGCCATCAAACAAAGGTTGGATTGAAAACTGTATCGATTCGAAGCACGAAGACCATTGAACCATTGATTCGAAAGCTATCGCTTCGAACATACATGACTTCGAATCCATCAAAATCCACCGATGAGAACGGACGAATCGCTTCAATTTGAAAAATTACTTGTCTACCTTTTATATCGATTCAGGAGAGGATCGAAATAAGAGGACGATTATAGACAATCATAAAAACAGTGTCTTAACTCAAATCTCAAATCGGTTCAGGAGAGGACCGATGCAGAATTCGATAACGGACCGAACTGACAACAACTTGCAATCACGCAACGTTAGCCAAAGTCAAGGTGGTACATCTATGCACATATGACTGACTAATATTTGATCTGTATTGTTCACAGGGATCAAATGTCCATTTCGTCATGATGTAGACGACGAACAGCCGATCGCGATCATACGACGATTGGCAACAGCAATAAAGAATACAACTCTCAGCAAAGCATGTTCTAATTGTCCAACGATGGACTGCAGCTTTTCAAAGCACGTCATGTTTACACAACACGTACTTTGGGGGGCACATGTTATCCCGCCTTTTGGCAAGGCCGAGATAACCAGGAACTGACTGGAAAAAGAAAAGATCACATGTCCTCAATTTGGAATGATTGATTAGGCAACTACAAATATCGATGAATTTTCCCGAGTCCGGATCGAGCTATGATTGATAAGACACTTCAAGCTAAGTGGTAGAAACCAACGTTCCAAATTTCGGGGCAATCCGAGTTAGTATGCTCAAGTTATCGCCAATGGGAGATGGATGGAATGATATAGACTCGAATCCCTCAGGAATGGCATAGGTTCGAATCGATCAGAAGTAAGCCATGCTCCGAATCCATCAACCACACATTGGTTCGAATCCATCCAAGTGGCCATGCTTCGACTCCATCAACCACGCATTGGTTCGAATCCGTCCATAAGGCCTTGGTTCGAATCCATCGGTAGTCATCCATGGTTCGAATCCATTAGAACACACCATGCTTCGACTCCATCGAGCAAGCTTTAAGGTCGTATCCATCCCATTATGCCTTGGTTCAAATCCATCCTTGTATGCCCTAGCTCGAATCCATGCAAGTGGAGAAGCCCCGGTTCCATTCCAAAACTCGTCTTCGAATCCCCCAATTGAGACAACCTCGAATCGATCAAATGCTTTGACCGATTCGAGTGAGCACCAGTTCCATCGATTCGAAGGAAGCGTGCCTTCGAATCCAATTCTTCGAATCCATCAGATAAACGCGGCTAAAACCAAGAGTATGACCCAGAAAACTCAGAGAAAAAGGAGGATTGACCTGAAGCATACGCGCCACGTCATCACTTTCACGTGCAGAAGCATGGATTCGAACCATATCGATTCGAACGGATCACTGGGGCGAAAAACTCCAACTTGAATCGATCATAACTCGAGATCTACAAATTCAAATGCTATGAAATTTTCGCAGGAGCTTGCATATAGATAGAAGAATGTCCTTGCCAAGTTTCATCACGATTGGACACCTTTTTGATCGATTCGAACCAAGGGTCGAATCGATCCCAAAGTGGGCCCGGATCTCCAGAATTCGGCCATGTGGGCCCACTCACGTGCCAGAAGCATTCTCCCCTGATTTTAGGCAAAATATCAGCCTCCTGCAACTATAAATAGAGCCCCTGGTCATTCAGAAAGGGGATCGGAGAATTTAATAGATAAAGCACGCCCGGACGCTGCCAGAATTGCTTCAGAACACCACCGCTGCCTTTGATTTCGAATTTTGGCTTACTACTTGCTGTGCTTTGACATAAAAAAGTTGTATTCTCCGAATATCGAGCAATAAAGTAACGAAACTTCATAGTGGACGTAGGCAATACGCCGAACCACTCTAAATCGTTGTCTCTCGTGCAATTTACTTCCTGTTATTTGGAGTTTTTGTTAGATAATCCACATTTTAATTTACTTTCTTCATTTATTATCTCTTCAAAAACTTCCGACGAGTGTTGTGCCCAATTTTGACACAAACACCTTTCTAGAACAGGAGTCGGCACCTTTGATTGATAACTGGGTCTGTTTGGATCATGGCTCAAACCTGTCCTGGGTAAAATGAAACTGATGCTCCAGCTGTTTAAAGTGAAAGGGTACCTTTGGGGTCTGGCTTCGAACCTTCGGCATTTTTTCCCTTTGCTAGAGGGTGCCAAAATATCAAAATATCGGAGCCTTGCAGTGGCAAGGTCTAAAGGTTCATCTCCATGAAGGATCTCCTATACTAGTTTCTCCTCATCCAAATATGCTTCACCAAGGGCTTTCTTCTTCATTTCAACAATATATTCCCAAGCTCCGGTGAGAGATTCTAGATAGCCCTCTTTAAGAAAACTCAAATCATGATAGATTAGGATTTAGCATTATACTCAGCAATTAAATGATCGAACATGTTCTTAATCTCATTCCGGCCAGCTTCTTTGGCATCCTCCAACTGGGCCTCCATCTTCTCTTGAAACAACAATATCTGAATCTCACGGCGGAAACGGAACAAAATATAATATTTCACATATCCAGTACATAGTCATATACATATCAAAGTACACACATATACAACTTCATCACATTAGACAGTCGTAAAGACCTATCCATCCATTACATCCAAAATACAACAGCAAAAAGACACACACAGCGAAAATAGATAGATAGTTACATCTGGACTCCTGCTCCAAGCTTCTTTAAAAATTCATCAAGAAAAACCTAATCACTTGGCTACTCATAAAAATTTGAGTACCCAAGACTTTAAGAAAACAAAAAATAAGCTTTGGGTCAGATATGGGTCTGGTGTGAGTAAACGGGTTAAAGTTGCTTAACTTTAAAAATCATTTGAAAACAAAGGTACCACGTAAGACTTCCCACACATAAACATAGGTAAGTTTTTACCTTACGCTAACCAAAACATTTGATAGGAAATCCAGTGATATTATAATAGCGTCTAGGGTTTTCAATATAAAATACAGAAATAGCTGGAATGCTTACATCTCACGTTCCAACATAGTTGGGCACAATCAAAAACATACGTGCACTTATTGGAGATTGGATTCCATACAATGGTAGGGCTACTGGGGTACCCTTCACAGTACATGGCCTAGATCACCGTACCGAGGACCACCCTAAATCCCCTGCAACACAAGGCCGGAACCATCCCTTACTAGACAGTCTCGAACAAGACAACCCCGCAGTTGTGGCTAACAACTGCCCACTAAGCCGAAATGAAAGGGACCTCTAGATAGGGGTAAACCATGTCCTACTTGGGTGCTGCCCACTTAACCTTGCTGCACCTCCCCTGTTTTAGCCATTCCCGGTTGATGAGGCTTGAGGCTACGATTACCTTTTAAGAACGCATCTTGGAATGATCATCGTCCTCCATTGATGATGGACTGATAACATTCAATCCATATAAGTTCGTTCTAGGATCGAACGAAACCAAAGGCATTATCTTATACACTCATATTGGAATCACCCTCAGAGCTAACGACAATAACCCTTGCACTTTGAAACTCCATCTCGATCTTCACTTGAGATTTCACGACCTAACGTTTAACTTGGATCGATATGGTATTCGGATAATCAAACTTGATATTCGATCCCAGTCTCATCGAATCCAAACGCCATTTTAAAAGTTAAGTTGTTTAAGTTTAAACAATTCAATTCAATTATTTTGAATTCACACAGCATTTATCACAGATAAATAACATACATTTACCACAGATATATCCAATATCACATCACAGAATATCATAGATTATCATTCAATAGATATTATCAATCCAGACATTCTACTCAAACAATCATCCATAAGCAAGAATTATTAATCCATTTTATAATTAACTTAATTAACTTCAAATTAAATTAATCACTTAAGAATTAATCACTTAACCTTGCTTAATCAATCATTAATTAATTACATACCATTTAATTAATTAATAATTCCTTAATTACCTTTATAATCAATTAATTAATCTTTAATTAATTAATTAATTAATTATTCTTTAACTATTAATTAATAAACCTTAATTATTAATTAATAAACTTAATTACAAATTAATTAATTCTTAATTACTAGTTAATCAATCCTAAATTAACAGTTAATTAATCCTAATTACTTAATTAATTAATCTCAAATTATAATTTAATTAATCTTAATTACTTAATTAATTATTCCTTAATTATTAAGTAATTAATTAATCTCTAATTTTAAAATTAATAATTCTTAATTTCAATTTAATTAACTCTAGTTAATTAGTTTATAATCCTTAATTATTTATTGATTAATGCTTAAACATTAATTAATTAAACTAATTAATTTTTCTTTAATTATTTTAATAATTTAATTAATCCTTAAATTATTAAGACCATAATTAATTTTTATAAAAATTATCTTATTAATGACTTAATTATCATTAACATATGCATTTAAACATTATACTTTTAAATTGACTATTAAATTTCATTTCTAATTTAAGATTTAAAATAACCTACAATTTTAAATTAACAAAATTAAGTTAAACAAATTTTCAAAACTTCTTAATAAAATGTTAAAGAAAGCATTTATTATATATAAAAGTAATCTATATAAGAAAAGTTTTAAACTAAAATTATTTTGAATTTCAAAACCTTGTTTTATTTTAAACTTTTTTTTAAAACTTGGTTTAAAACACGCTTCCGGTCCAACCTGATAGTTACTCGAGTCCTCCCCGAGTTTCCCCTTATCTTAACCTTTTTTTTTAAACTTGGTTTTTATTTAATTTTAAAACCTGTACAATGCTTTCCCTCACGAACTACTCGAGTCCATACTCGAGTCCCTTACCCAAATACCCGAGCTTCCCTTCGAGTCACACCACAACCCAAAAATCTAACACATCCAACTCTGCCGTGCACATGCACCGACGATCCAGCCGTCTCCGACCACCCACGACACCTTCGACATATCGATGATCTCCCCTACATCAGTTCCCAACCACACAATCTCTGATACAAACTCAAAACCAAGATCGAGCAAATCTGAGCAAAACTGGTAGAAAACCACTACTTGGAAATCCCCTCGTACTGCCAACGCCGACCACCAGTACCCCAACAACTCCGACCACACCTCACTGACCTTCCACGCCACCATTTCCCAAAATCCCGTGCTACTCGATTTGCCGAAGATGCCGTGATGACCAAATTTCCGACCTCGACCTATTTTAGGGTTTAAAACCCATTTCAACCCATCGCCGATGCCATGGTGGTTTATCCACCCATCTGATATTTTTCCCAAACTCGTCGAACCTTCCACCACCTCCTCCAGTTGAAACCCCAACCTTCCCAGGTTCCTTGATCGCCAAAAAAACTCTCAAACCTATTTTTTGGTCAAATCTGTCTTACACCCTCGATACAACACTAAAAATTGAGATTTTCTTTTTAAAATCATGATTTTAGATAATAAATCTAATAAACCTTGAACCAAGAATTATCCAAGTCGAAGATTTTATAAGTTTACAATTTCCACTATTTTCCTAAATTTCCATATAATTTTCAACTTATCATGCCTAAATATATTTTTAATACTTAGTTTATGTAAAAACAAACATATTTTGTCCAAATTTCACAACCTATAAGTGAATGTTTGAAGAGAACTTGATCTTTGATCAAGACTTTAGCCTGTTAGTGGTAAATCAGAGATATGCACAGGGTTTCAGACATGCACACTTCTAAACCTACATGTTTATAACATAAAAACCAAAATTTCACACATGCAAACATTTTCACATCACCTACTTACTAAATGCATCATGAACAACAATTTAAAACAAAGCTAGTTGTTTACTCACCATTATAGATGTTGAATAGAGAGTTTGAAGCATGAGATTTTAAAAACTTGGATAGCTTAAATCTGAAAAATGAAAGCTATGAGTTCTTGAAAACTGAAATGCTTTGATGATACAAGTTGAAGATTTGTTGCTTGATGAATCAGGTATGATTTCTTATGAATTTTCTGGCTTGAGATTGCTGTTTGAAATTCTCTGGTTTGATAAATTGGTGTTACAGATTTGATGATTTGAGTTGATGAAATGTTAACAGGGTTTTAGACTAATCTGGAGTGAACTATTTACAGATTTGAATTTTTTTTCTTTGCTTTCGAATTAAAGATAGTAAAAAGAATTGAAGAGAGGAGATATATGTTTAAATAGGCTTAAATTAAGATTTATTAGAAATTTAAAAATAAAATGTAATAAGTGGCACTTGCTAATTCAACTAACATTTGTCAATTACAATTGTTAATTAACTTACACATGTTACTAATATGATTTAAAAACAAACACTTGTAACTATGCACATTTAATTAATTTTTAATTATTTTTAAATGTTAATAAAAAACTTTTGTTCATAGGTTGTCAAATTCATCTACAGTCAAATTTTGGTACGATCCATGGGTGGCCAAGGGGGTGATTTTGCATTCTTTGTTCACCTATCAACGGCTGCAACAAACTGGTATTCCTATTAATGCAAATGCTGTGGATTTTATTTTCCAATGTAACATGCATCTGCCATATTCGTCAAATCAATACATCAGGACAGTTTGGAATGATATACGATGTAATACCTACCCTCTTGTTGATGTTGATGATGTGTTTTGGAATGATAGACCACATACTGTCAAGCTTGTGTACAAGCACCTGCACAATCTAGGTGATCAAGTTTTGAAGTGGAGCAAAGTTATTTGGACCACTGATTCAACCCCAGGGGATAATCTAATGCTTTGGAAAGTTCTGCAAAATGCCATGTTGACTAGAACCAAATTGATGGAGATGGGATATGATACGGGTTTCAATTGTGTTTTCTGTGCAAATGAACCTGAGACTGTGCACCATTTGTTCATGCAATGTCCCTTCACTAAGATGCTATTTGACAATATGATGCTTGTTGCTGGGAGTAGATTGTTGGCTAATCTAACAAAGCTGGATTTTGACATGATATACAAAGCCACAAGGTGGCGAACATTGAAGGCGAGGCACTTAACAATCTGCTTGAAGAAGTACATGACAGTGGTGTGGTATGAACGAAATATGATTTGCTTTGAAAAGAAGAGGAGAGATGGGCAGGTGTTATGGAAGGTTTTGAAGAATGAAATTTACAAAACTATGAAGATGCAATCAATTTTTCCAGCCATATACAAGGATGCTTGGAGATAGTTGGTGATTTTTTGGGTGTATCTTGTTTTGTTTTATTTGTGTTGTGTGTTGTTGCTTTTTCCCGCTGTTTAATCTCGGTGTGTTTTGTTTGTTTTTTTTCCCTTTTTTCATGCTTGCTGTTTTCTTTTGGGCAAGTATTGTATTTTATTGTTTTTTTGGCAATAAAATCAGGTAGGGGCCCTGTTAACCCCGCTAGCTTTTGCTAAAAAAAAAACTTTTGTAATTATTTATTAATTAATTAATACTTTTTAAATTTATATAAATAAATTTCTTTAAATAAAATAAAATAAAAACTAATTATATTATAAATAAAATCATATATAATATTTTTTAAGCCAAAATATATTTAAGATATACTTCTTTTAAATTTCAAATTTAAATCCAAATTCAAATTCAATTTAAAATCCAATTTAAAATCAATTCAAATAAATACATATATATTTTAAACAAACCTAAAAATTTATTTATCTATTTATAACTATATTCAAAAACATCGCATTATTATTATTGTTGTAAAATAGCAATTTTGCCAATTTTAAATAATTTATAAATGAGATTATCATATTTAAATTTGTTTGAAATTCCAGGATATCAATTCCTCCCCCTTAAAAGAATTTCGTCCCCGAAATTTAAAACAAAAGATAATTCAAAATTTTATTTTATTTCAACAATTCAAGCATACATATCAACCATACACTATCAACCAAACAAATAATTCATCCAAACAAGCATTATTAGTTATCCGGACACAAATCCGGATAAGCCCTCCTATAACTATCTAAAGTCTCCCAAGTACAATCTTTAGGATCCTCGCTCCACTCACCTTGATTAGCTTCACCACCTTGCTTCTGAGTTGCCTCTCGTCTTGATCAACGATCTGGACAGGATGCCTGACAAAAGATAAGTCCGGCTCAATCTCTAAGTCTTCTTGCACCGCTGGCTCCACAACAAGAGATGGATCGTGCACATATTCCTCAGATGAGTATGTGGAAAACATTGTGAATTCTAGTCATCCGGACTGGCAATTCAATCCTGTAGGCCACAACACCAATCCTCTCAAGAACTCGGAATGGACCAATATGCTTTGGGGCAAATTTTCCCGTCTTCCCAAATCTTATCGCTTCTTTAATGGGGAAAATTTGACAACGAATAAATCTCCAACCTCAAATTCAAATTGTCTTCGTCTCTTGTCCGCATATTTTTTCTAACGGTCCTATCTCTTCTTGATAATCTCAACCTTCGCAGATGCCTCACGGATCAAATCTGGACCAAGAACAAGACGATCTCCCGACTCTACCCAACATGATGGAGATCTACAAGGTCTTCCATATAAAGATTCATAGGGTTCCATCTTGATACTCGCTTGGTAACTGCTATTGTATGAGAATTCCACTAAATGTAGATGGTCCTCCCAAGATCCACCAAAATCCAATACACAAGCCCTCAGCGTATCTTCTAGAATTTGTTTCAGCCTTTCTATTTGTCCGTCGGTTTGAGGATGATAGGCTATACTCAAACTCCAACTCATACCCATAGCTGATTGCAGAGCCTCCCAAAATTTACTGGTGAAGATAGGATCACGATCACTTACTATGCTGATAGGAACACCATGCAGTCTGACAATCTCTCTCAAGAAAATCTTAGCCAAAGATGCTGCAGTACGGGTTGCCTTAACCAGAACAAAATGGGCGCTCTTGGTCAGACGGTCAACAATTACACATATTCCTTCATTTCCCTTCCTCGTCCTTGGAAAACCATCGATGAAATCCAACGAAATCATTTCCCACTTCCATCTTGGAATTTCCAAAGGCTACAACAATCCTGGGGTCTTCTGTTGGTCACCTTTAATCTGTTGGTAGATCGCACATCCATTGATGAAAGCAGCAATATCCTTCTTCATGCTCGGCCACCAGAAGACTCTCTTTATATCCTTACACATCTTTGATATCCCTAGGTGGATACTCAACCTTGATTTGTGTCCTTCCCGCAAGACTTCCTGCCTTAAACCATCCACATCTGGCATGCACAAACGACCATTGATCCTCAAAACTCCTTGATCGTCCACCTTGAAATCCGAATATCGACCATTCTTGGTTCCAAGAATCAATTCCTCAAATTATCTATCCTTCATCTCACTTCTTATGATTCTTTCCTAGAGAGATGGAACAACTTCCAAAAGAGATAGAACTGCATTTCTACTTAGAGCATCTGCCACAACATTCGCTTTTCCCAGAGTATGCAGGATATCCCAATCATACGATGCCAAAAATTCAACCCATCGCTGCTGCCTTAGATTAAGATCATTCTGGGAGAAAAGGTACGTCAAAGGTTTGTGATCCGTGAAAAGCTCAAACTTCTCTCCCAACAAATAGTGCCTCTAGATTTTCAAAGCAAAGACGATAGCCAGCGGTTCTAGATCATGCATAGTGTAGTTCTTTTCATGTGGCTTCAACTGTCTGCTAGCATACGCAATTACTCTTCCATTATGCATCAGCACAGTACCCAACCCTACTATACAGGCATCCGTGTAGATTCAAACTTGCTCTTCCCATCTGGAATAGCCAATACAAGAGCACTTGTCAGCTTTGCCTTCAGATTCTGGAAAGCTTCCTCACATTCAGGGGTCCACTTGAACTTTTCTCCCCTCCTAATCAACTTGGTTAAGTGTGAAGAGATCTTGGAATAATCCTTGATGAACTTCTTGTAGTAGCCTACTAAACCCAGAAAACTGTGGACTTCAGTCGGAGTCTGCGGTTGCTTCCATTCCAGAATAGTCGTTATCTTGGCTGGATCTACATAAATGCCTTCCCCAGATAGCCCCAAAAATCTGACTTTCGACTTTCAAAAATGGCACTTCGAAAACTTAGCCATCATAACATGTCTTCTTAGTGTCTCCAATACTATTTCCAGATGTCGCTTGTGCTCTTCTTCAGACTTGGAATAGACAGGAATGTCATCGATGAACACGAGTACAAACTTATTCATCACATCTCGGAAAACTCGGTTCATCAGGTCCACAAAGTAAGCTGGAGCGTTGGTTAATCCGAAAGGCATAACCAACCACACATAGATACAATTGGGTCCCCTAAACGCAGTCAAGGGTATATTGTCTTCAGCTACCCTTAACTTGTGGAAACTCGAAGCTAAATCCAGTTGGGGGAAAATAGAAGCTCCATGCCGCTGATCAAAGAGATCATCTATACGAGGCAAATGATACTTATTTTGGATGGTCACTTTGTTCAACTCTCGATAATCAATATAGAACCTTAGAGACCCATCCGACTTAGTGATGAACACTGCAGCAGAACCCCAACAAGAAAAACTGGGTCTAATCAATCCTTTCTCCAACAGATCCTGAGTATGCTTCACTAGCTCCTCCCTCTCTCTAGGAGCCATCCTTCTGCTAGGTTGAATCACTGGTATCGCTCTCGGAACCAAATTAATGCGAAACTCTATCTCCCGATGCGGAGGTAAACACTTGACTTCCTCGAAGATATTTGGAAAATCTTTGACCATAATGATATCTCCTTCCTTCACTTGAGAAGTCTCAACTCCATGTAAAAGGCTACTCAAGTGAACTCTAGAACTATCACACATCAATTTCGCAACCCTACCCAGATCAGTTTCCAACGAAACTGTTCTCTCTTCACAAATCAGAACAGCCTTATACTTATCAAGCCAATCCAACCCTAATATAAGGTCAAACCCCTTAAAGTCCAACACATAAGGGTCGCATGAAAAACTATGGGACAGATAGGAAATTCTTAGATCCTTACATATCATATCTAACTTGGTTACTCCCCCTAAAGGATTAGATACAAGAATAGGATGGTCTACATTACTAGGGGTAAGATGAAACTTCTCTACTAATTCCAAAGAGATAAAACTAAGAGAGGCACCCGAATCAAACAATACTTTAATATACTTGCCATTTAAAAGTAATGTACCTTCCAACACTCCTTTGCCTTTAGAAGAAGTTGATGGTGCACCCTCCAGAACAAACACCTTGTTCTGCGGAGCTTTTTGAAGTAGAGGGCAAGCTCTCACCATATGGACCGGCTGGTGACAGTTGAAGCATAGCGATTTCTGAACCATTGCTGAACCTGGTCCATTCTGATGATACTACTGCTGAGTTCTACCCTGAGGACACTGATTAGCCAAATGCCCTACTTGCTGACAAATATAACGTTTCGAGCTCCGTTGTTGCTTCTGGGATTCTTCTTATTCTGCTTCTTCCAATTTGGATTGAACTTTCTCTTATTTGGGCTGGAAGAATTCCCTCATGATGCTGCTACAGATGCCACTGGTTTCTTATTCATCAACTCCTCATATCTAAGTGCCATATCAATCAACTCTACAAAAGATCCCTTCAAATGCGTTGTCATCTTTTCATGAAACTCTGACCTCATTCCTTGCACAAACATCTCATTCTTTTTTAGGGGAGTGTCCATGAGTCCTGGACCATAGCGAGATAGTTCATTGAATTTGGTCTCATATTCTGCTATAGTCATGCTTCCCTGCTTCAAATCCAGAAAATATCGGTACAGACGAGTTCTTCTAGCTGCAGCACCTTCTTGCAATTGCCACATAGCCATCACTCTTTTCTGCTCGTCAGACAAATCCAAACTCTTAAAGATGCGCTCGCATGAGTGTAACCAAGCCTGGACCTCAATTATAATCTCTGATCCTTTAAAAAGTCTCCCTCCAAGGTTGGTGAAAACTTTGCACAAAGCAGCAAAACTAACTCGAGGCGGTGCTGGATTCACAGCCTCGCTAGCAGTCTGACCTCTTCCATCATTGGTCGACGTGCTCCCTATAACTCTGCCTCTCCTGCCTCTTAAACTCATGTTGGCAACCTGAACAGGTAACCCAACAAATTTAGATAGGTATATAGTTATATAAAAATTACAAATACATGCTCTCAAGATAGATGTACTATTCCAAAGCCTAGATATTATTTCAACCTGGCTCTGATACTAACTGTGATGACCCGCCTTTCATTCCATAGAAAGATGCATCAACAATAAGAAAAGAAATAGGCAGAAATAGAATAGATAGAAAGAAAGAAACAACAATATCATAATCTCGCAGCAGAAACGAAACAAAATATAATATTTCACATATCCATTACATAGTCTTAGACATATCAGAGTACACACATTTATACATCTTCATCACATTAGACAGTCGTAAAGACGTGTCTATACATTACATCCAAAAGCCAAAAGACACACAAAGCAGAAATAGATAGATAGTTACGTCTGGACTCCTGCTCCAAGCTTCTCTAAAAATTCGTCAAGAAAAACCTGATAACTTGGCTACTCATAAAAAATTGAGTACCCAATATTTTAAGAAAACGAAAAATAAGCTTTGGGTCAGACATGGGTCTGGTGTGAGTAAACGGACTAAAGTTGTTTAACTTTAAAAATCATTTGAAAACAAAGGTATCGCATAAGACTTCCCATACATAAACATAGGTTAGTTTTTACCTTACGCTAACCAAAACATTTGATCGGAAATCCAGTGATATTATAATAATGTCTAGGGTTTTCAATATAAAATACAAAAATAGCTGGAATGCTTACATCTCACGTTCCAACATAGCTGGGCACAATCAAAACCGTACGGGCACTTATTGGAGATTGGATTCCATACGATGGCAGGGCTACAAGGGTACCGCCCATCACAGTACGTGGCCTAGATCACCGTACCAAGGATCCACCCTAAGTCCCATGCGATATAAGGCCGGAACCATCCCTTACTGGACAGTCCCGAACAAGACAACCCCGCATTTGTGGCCGACAACTTCCCACTAAGCCGAAATAAAAGGGACCTCTAGACAGGGGTAATTCTCGCCCTACTTGGGCGCTACCCACTTAACCTTGCTGCACCTCCCCTGTTTTAGCCATTTTCGGTTAATGAGGCTTGAGGCTACGATTACCTTTTAAAAACACATAAATTCTCATCGTCCTCCATTAACGATGGTCTGATAACATTCAATCCATAAAAGTTCGTTCGGGGTTCAAATGAAACCGAAGGCATTATCTCGTTACACTCATATTGGAATCACCCTTAGAGTTAACGACAATAACCCTTGCACTGTGAAACTCCATCTCGATCTTCACTTGAGATTTCACGACCTAACGTTGATCGATGTGGCTTTCGAATAATCAAACTTGATATCCGATCCTTGTCTCATCAAAATCCAAACGCCATTTTAAAAGTCAAGTTGTTTATGTTTAAACAATTCAATTCAATTATTTTGAATTCACACAACATTTATCATAGATAAATAACATTCATTTACCATAGATATATCCAATATCACATTACAGAATATCATAGATTAACATTTAATATATATCAATCAATCCAGACATTCTACTCAAACAATCACCCACTAGCAAGAATTATTAATCCATTTTATAATTAATATAGTTAACTTCAAATTAAATTAATCACTTAAGAATTAATCATTTAACCTTGCTTAAACAATCATTAATTAATTAATCATTCCTAAATTACCTTTATAACCAATTAATTAATCTTTAATTAATTGATTAATGATTCTTTAATTATTAATTATTAAACCTTAATTATTAATTAATAAACTTAATTACAAATTAATTAATTCTTAATTACTAGTTAATCAATCCTTAATTAACAATTAATTAATCCTAATTACTTAATTAATTAATCTCAAATTATAAATCAATTAATCTTAATTACTTAATTAATTATTCCTTAGTTATTAATTAATTAATCTCTAATTATCAAATTAATAATTCTTAATTTCAAATTAATTAACCTCTAATTAATTAGTTTATAATCCTCAATTATCTATTCATAAATGCTTAATCATTAATTAATTGAACTAATTAATTTAATTAGTTTAATAATTTAACTAATCCTTGAATCATTAAGACCTTAATTAATTTTTATAAAAACATTATCTTATTAATGACTTAATTATCATTAACATATGCATTTAAACATTATACTTTTAAATTAACTATTAAATTTCATTTCTAATTTAAGACTTATAATAACCTACAGTTTTAACTTAACAAAATTAAGTTAAATAAAGTTTCAAAACTTCTTAATCAAATGTTAAAGAAATCATTTATTATATATAAAAGTAATTTATATAAGAAAAGTCTTAAACTAATATTATTTTGAATTTCAAAACCTTGCTTTATTTTAAACTTTTTTTTAAACTTGGTTTAAAACCCACTTCGGGTCCAACACGATAGTTACTCGAGTCCTCCCCGAGTTTCCCCTTACCTTAAGCTTTTTTTAAAAAAAACTTAGTTTTTATTCAAGTTTAAAACCTATAGCATGCTTTTCCCTCATGAACTACTCGAGTCCATATTCGAGCCCCTTACCCAAATACCCGAGCTTCCCTTCGAGTCACACCACAACCCAAAAATCTGACACACCCAACTCTATCGTGCACATGCACCGGCGATCCAGCCATCTCCGACCACCCACGACAACTCCGGCATATCGACGATGACCCTACATCAGTTCCCGACCACCCAATCCCCAATACAAACTCAAAATCAAGATCGAGAAAATCTGAGCAAAACTGCAATAAAACCACTGCCTGGAAAACACCTCGTACTGCCAACGCCGACCAACAGCACCCCTACAACTCCGGCCACACCTCGCTGACCTTCCATGCCACCACTTCCCAAAGTCCCATGCAACTCGATTCGCCATGGATGCCGCGGTGACCAAATTTCCGACCTCGACCTATTTTAGGGTTTAAAACCCATTTCGACCCACCGTCGACGCCATGGTGGTTTATCCACCCACTTAATATTTTTCCCAGACTCGTCGAACCTTTCCTCATCTTCCGTCGAAACCTCGACCTTCCCAGGTTCCCTGATCGCTAGAAAAACTCTCAAACCTATTTTCTGGTCAACTCTGACTTACACCCTCCATACAGCACTAAAAATTGTTATTTTCTTTTTAAAACTCATGTTTTTAGATAACAAATCTGATTATAAACCTGAAACCAAGAATTATTCAAGTCGAAGATTATAAGTTTACAATTTCCACTATTTTCCTAAATTTCCAGATAATTTTCAACTTATCATGCCTAAATATATTTTTAATATTTAGTTTATGTAGAAACAAACATATTTGATTCAAATTTCACAACCTATAAGTGAATGTTTGAAGAGAACTTGATCTTTGATTAAGATTTTAGCCTGTCAATGGTAAATCAGAAATATGCACAAGGTTTCAGACATGCACACTTATAAACCTACATATTTATAACATACAAACCAAAATTTCACACACGCAAGCAATTTTCACATCACCTACTTACTAAAGACATCATGAACAACAATTTAAAATAAAGCTAGTTGTTTGCTCGCCTGTATAGATGTTGAACAGGGAGTTTGAAAAAGTTGAGATTTTGAAAACTTGAATAGCTTAAATCTGAAAATTGAATGCTATGAGCTCTTGAAAACTGAAATGCTTTGATGATACAAGTTGAAGATTTGTTGCTTGATGAATCAGGTATGATTTCTTATGAATTTTCTAGTTTGAGATTGCTGTTTGAAATTCTCTGGTTTGATAAATTGGTGTTACAGGTTTGATGATTTGAGTTAGTGAAATGTTAACTGGGTTTTAGTTTGATCTGGAGTGAATTGTTTACAAGTTTGAATTTTTTTCTTTTCTTTTGAATTGAAGATAGTAAAAAGAATTGAAGAGAGGAGATATATGTTTATATAGGCTTAAATTAAGGCTTATTAAAAATTTAAAAATAAATTGTAATAAGTGACACTTGTTAATTCAACTAACATTTGTCAATTACAATTGTTAATTAACTTACACATGTTAGTAATATGATTTAAAAACAAACACTTGTAATTATGCACATTTAATTAATTTTTAATTATTTTAAATGTTAATAAAAAGCTTTTGTATTTACTTATTAATTAATAAATACTTTTCTAAATTTATATAAATAATATTCTTTAAAGAAAATAAAATAAAAACTAATTATATTCTAAATAAAATCATATATAATACATTTTTATACCAAAATATATTTAAGATATACTTCTTTTAAATTTTAAATTTAAATCCAAATTCAAATTTAAATTCAAATTCAAATTAAAATCCAATTTAAAATCAATTCAAATAAATACATATATATTTTAAACAAACCCAAATTCAGTTTGTAATTAATAATTCTATTAAAATTTATTTATCTATTTATAACTATATTTAAAAACATCACATTGTTAATATTTGGAAATAACAATTTTGCCAATTTTAAATAATTTATCAAGAAGATTATCACATTTAAATTTGTTTGAAATTCCGAGATATCACAAGTAGACACCTCAGATATTTTCTTGGCTAAATGCCAGAACGCTTCATGCTGCACAAAAACATCATTGACACATGCAAGTGAACTTGCTTTAGCACTCCCTAGAATTGTATGGATGCAAGGAAGAAACTTCAGCCCACCAAAGCATATTTTTAGGAAATTAACCTTAATTTCGGCCAATCTTTCTACGTAAAGGACTCAGGAGTTGTAATAGTCAAAGTTGGATCAGAAGTAATAATTGTATGTTTGCTTGACCTACGATCGCAAGGCTGTTGATAACTAGATGACCCTGAATAATGCTCAGACGGCATAACAACTTGGGGAACATGGGAGGAGGTCCGATCGCTGCTATGCATAAGAAGATTGGGCTAAACTTCCTGATGAGAAGATTAATACTTGGACTTATGTTTAGAATATGAAGATTTCTATCTCGGTTATCATCTCTTTCTCGACGCCTGCTAAGTCCAGACCATGATTGGATCCATACAGTGCCAAGGATCCCCTCAAGTAATCATAGCGCGTAAATGAGACATGGCATGTGCAAATCAAACAATAGTGTATAAGTGACTATCAAATAAAAGATAGGAGAAAATCATACAGTGAACTACTTGTGATTGTGAGTGTCCTTGCGTCCCTTCGATGGACCAGTTACTCTAGCCTTGCTCATAGGAGTTTTTTCCTCTTTGCTAGTGGGATGATTGAGAGGAGACTCTTATTTAACAGAGATGATGATGAAATCAAGTTCTTTGGAATTTTTTCTCCTATAGAGTTTATAAGTGAGCTTTTTTATTTTTCTTGTTGGCATATGAGATTGCGCACATTATGATGGTTCGACCAAAGGCGCATTGCCCGTACTTACATCAACGTCGCCAGGCTTGTTTGCTTCATCATCTCTAATTTCACTGTTTTTGGCATCGTCCTAAGCCTCCTCGAATGAGGGAATGATAGGGCTACCAGTGCTTCCTTCTTGTTCCAGAGCATTCCTTGGTGGTGTAATGCTTCTTGGAAGACCGATACTGCGACCTTCTACTGACAGCCCAAAAGGAGATAACCACTCATCGATTATAAAGGATCTAATGTCCCTGTCCTCAACTGGGGTGGCATGGATTGTAGAACCACCATTGAAAAACTATCACTTTCTGGACATAGATGGACACCTGTAAATTTTCAAAGTATTAGTTAGTTCAGGATATGACTTGGGCTAAAGAATTTTAGAATAAAGTCAAGGCAACACTTATGTCCTTAAACCATCGCCTCACGAAGCTAAGCAGACAAGGACGTAGAACCATTCATGTTTAAAGATAATAAGCTTGTTTCAAGCACAAGTTTGAACTTGATAGTTGGGGGTAGGATCGAGGAAAGTGTAAGAAAGGCTTCATGTCCATTGTTTAAAATTGTAGATAAACTTGATGTCCTTAGGAGATAGCGGGTGGAATAGAACATCCATGAATAGCAAGGAAGTGGCATGAAAAAAATCATAGTTGTTCCGTTGCAGCTGACCACAAGCTATTCCCAGGTAATTTAGCATCTCTCAGATAAAAGAGTTAAAAGGCGGCACACATCTGGACTAGCACATGAATTTAATGCATGCCTTAAACCCCTATGGGGGAAAATGATCCATGTCATTCACTGAAAGGACTAGAACATCTTCAAATGGAATCCCATGTTTAGAGCATAGTCTATAGAGAGTGGCCTTACCAATTTTGGAAGCCCGAGAATCCATTGGGTTATCCAAAAATACAGCACCCTCTATAGTGTCAAGGACAAGGTTTATCTCTTCTATTGGCAGGATGGGAACATAGAGAAAAGGTTGACCAATAGGTCGAAAATCTTCGGTTGCTCAGTTTGATGTTCAGGAGAAAGTCTACCGAATATAGTCTTAGAACTTGACTTAGCTCCGAGATTGTTGTGCTATGAAGATTATTTAGAAGACATTGCGGCTAAATGCCCTGAATATGTAGAGCCCATACAGCTAAACTCAGTAGATAATCACGATTATAAAAATTAACCTATCGCCTCATGCTAAGTGTAAACTAGTGTCGTGCAGTGTTTTGTGGTGCAGAGATAAATAGTTCAAAACTAAAAGAAAGCAAAAGTAGGTGACGAGACTTTGGATTCCGACCAGAGTGATCATCATCGCTAACCATCTCAACTAGCATTTATATTGATCGGTTGTATAAGCTTTGTAACCGACCATTGACATATCAAAGTGTGAAGTCTATATGTTAAGTTTTAGTTCATATTATATGTCCTAGAAGTTTAATCATTCAATTTCAAGTTCGATATTGAATATGCAAGTCTTATGTCTCATTGTTGCCATATATTCAAGTTCATTTAGATGGGATTGGTTCTAATTGTTCTTGCAAGTAAATATGATTGGTTTGCTCTCAATTCAACTGATCCCTCTCATGAAGCCATAACCGACCCCTCTCGAAAAGCCAATAATTGATTCCTCCTTCCTCCACAAACAACTGATCCCTCATCCACCAATGCAACCGAGCCTTATGCTTAGTCTTTTTCTTATTTCCCTCAAATATTTACTCCGATCCCTTATGTAATGCGAAATATCAATCCCTCTCCTCCATACTCTATCGTCGACCGGTCCCTTCATGCTCCACATACAACACATGACTGATCCCCCTACTTCTTTTAAGTTCCACTCCCTTCCTTCTCCTCTTCTACCACCTCATTGAACCCAACATCGTTACCATTCTCCTCCTCTTCACTTAATTCGACATATGGCACGACTGAAACCATTATCTCATCGCGACTCAAAATCATATTCAAACTAAAAACCTACTTACATATGTGAATCGATAGTGAGTCGTGGAGAAGTCAATAGCGATGGAAAATATTTTAGAGATGACCGAAACTAAAGGAGAAGGGGATCGGGTTGATAAAAGTATGAAAGGTCGCGTTAAATTTTGATTCAAAATTGAGGAAGGAAGAGGTGGGGAGGGTTCGGCTCTAAGATAAGGGAAGAAGAGTTCGGTATTAAAGAAAATAAAAGCAAATGAAAGTAAAGTGAATAAGTGAGCTATGGAGAAGAAATATCTCGGCTTATATATCGGGGTCGAGGAATCGGCCCACCATTTCATTCTCTATCGGCCAAAAAGATTAAGTGCCCAACATAAGAAGGGATCAGCTACGATCCCTCGATTTGGAGATCTAATCTGGTCCCTATCAAAAAAAGAGAAGAGAGAAGATGGGGGAGAAAGGGATCGGCTAAACGAGAATTTCGGTCCCTATTATAATAGGAAAAAAGAGGAAAGGGAGGATCAACTATAGGAATGCCTATCCCTATAAACAAAAAAGAGAGAAAGATTGGTTACGATCCCTATGTGCATGAAAACATGTACCTAAAAACTATATAAAGTAAATAAATATAAAATACAATGAAATTGCATCTAATTCAATGAAAATTGGCGACGACCCATGAGCGTGCAAACACGTCCATGAGCCAATGATAGGAACATATACCTAGACCTGCACGTGTATATTCTAAAAGTTCAATTTTTAAAATCGACAGAAATTGAACTCAAACCTGAAGTTTTCAAGGTTGAAACTAAATCAGATAGTCAAAGCTTACTAGCACCATAGAACTGGACATAGATAGCAATCGACGGAATATAATCTTGAATTTATACTTTTGGAAATCGACCAAATGTCATGTCGATCAAAGAGAGATAGATGCTTTGGGAAATGATTCGACGAAAGGATAGCAACTATTCAGAAAACTGGATGGATATCTTTCTGGCAACTCTAACTTGCTTTGATTCAAAGCCATCATGTTCAACATATGACGTACTTTGGGGGGCAAGGGTTATCCGACATTTTGATCCGGCTATATCCAAACTGATTGGACAAGTTTGACACTAGTACCATCAAGGCCAGTAGTCCAAAGTGATGATTATAGGGTCCAAAAGTCAAGTACAGATGGTAAAATGGAGTCGTGATCGTATGAAATCAAGAGATATACTGTACAAAATGTTCTAAGTATGGAGTGTAATTCAATATAAAAAGGGCTTCTATCCCTCTCAATCATAAGGATCGGCCTACATCATTCAAATAAGTGTAACTTAATGGAAAACAATCGATGTCTTAAGGTCCATAAGTAGAATACATATGAAACTATGGAAGCAAGATGTGGGGACTCTAGGGAGTTAACCTAGGGATCACACCTCAAAAGGACTAAGCAAGATGGATCCGCTCTCTTCCCTCTATAGGGATCCTCTATTTTCCCTCTATAGGGATCAGTCAGAATCAGGTAACAAGACACTTTGTGGCAATGATCGAGCAATAACTCAAGTTCTACTAATCCAATTGGCATGAAACTTGGAGGCTAGGCATATTAGAACATGGAGAAGATCCCGTAAGGATCGTACTCCCAAATTCCTTTGAAATAGGAATTAACCCTGATACCTATTTCTTGGGATTTGGGTCATGCAATCCCTCCTATGGGCCTATGTAGTTCTGCAGATCCTTTTGCCGAATTTTCAGGGAGATATTTCACCATTTTCCTCTATAAATACAGGCTTGATTGTTCATTTTTAGGACTTTTACGCTGCTGGTTGCTTTGTACTCAATTGTAACTAAGGATTTTCATCCAATCCCTATTGTATTCAGTTTACAAAGTGACTAAAAAATCTTTTTATTCAAAGTGGACATAGGAAAACAATGCTGAACCACTATAAATCATTGTGTTCTTATTACTGCTTTGATATTTTGTTATTTAGTTGTTTGTTACTCTGTTTTCATTTTATATTCTTCATTTATTTCTCTACAAAATCTCTATGATTTTTTTGCCAATTTTTGGTGCAAACATAGTTTAATTCAATAATATTTTACTTCGTAACTGCTTTTAAAACATGGATTGCATATATGGTTTTGAAGTGGTTACATGTTCAAATCGCCTCGTATAAGTACACCTTTCCCACTTATCTAAAGCTCCAAAACTAATCGATGAATTTCCAATTAACTCGATTCCGATTCTCTCTGAAGTAAGAAAAAGTTAGAAACATTTCATACCAATGATCCTCCCTAGGGTTTCTCATTGGTATGAAATCTCGAGGCCTTTTAATACTTCCAAAGTTAATATTATGTCAAGTTCAATAATCGACAAACTGATTGTCTAGTCAAAAACAATTGCTTATACAAACCAATGTTTGAATACTTAACTTGTTTCTCAAATTCTAACCTAGCTACTCCTGTCCAAGAATGAGGCCAGGTAAGTCAGAACATCGGTTGCATATCAAATCCTTGCCTAGATGCTTCATTCTTGAATCTCACAAATAGATAAGTCTACCACATCGACTTTTAATTTTAAGTATAGTGTCAATAATTTCCATTAACAAGTAAGTAATCAAGACAATTAACATATTTCCGACATTTCGGACTTAAACTATTCCTCGATGAAGAGGAAAGCTGGTAGCTAAGAGCTCTATTGCTTATATCTGTACTAGAACGTCAATCTTAACTCTTAAAAATAGATAAGCCTACTTCGTTGGCTTTTAGTGTTAAACGTAAATAATTAAATTTCAAATAAGTAAAAAAAAGTATTAACCATTTGACCATTAAGCAATTTATAACCCTTTTCTAAACCTTTTGTTTATACTTTTAAAATCCTACTTAAAATGATATTTATGTATAGTAATTTATTTATATAACTAGATATTAAATAAACCATTTAGAAGACATTATTACATAAGGTATAATATAGTCAACATATTTAAAAACTATATATACTTAAAAATGCTTTAAAAATACTTTATAATAATACTTATATAGATTTTCAAACGTTTCATAATATTACCTGAAAATAAAACTTTATAATTTACTTAAAAACTTGGAAAAACAAGTTTTCATTTAAAACCACTTCTTTAAAATTTACAACCAATTCCCAAAAATTCATAAATATCTTAAACTACTTTGAAATATTATAATATGAATTAGTAAATACTTGTAAAAATAATGAAACAAAATACTTAAATTTAAATTAATTTTCAAACTTTTAAATTGCAAAAATCAAGGCTAAATGGGGAATTTTTGCACAAGTCGCTTTTCGAGATGTTACTCAACTTTTTGCCATCCAAATATTTATGGAAACAAACATACATATAAAACATTATAAATATGGCAAGAACCCTCAAGGATACCTCTAATAGTGCCATAGAAATAGACCAAAACATGGCAATTCCTAAGTGCATCCACGGCGACTATCGCTATAAGTGCACTTTCAAATCCGAGTCCAATCTAAACAAAGTTCAACCACAACCTATATGCTTTTGTTTCAAGGCTCTACCACATGTCATATTCAAGTTCATTCAAGTCCATCCAAGTCCATACATACGTCACATGCTTTCAAAGCAAGAATCAAAGCTAAAGTTTCAACGAAGTTAGTATCAATTTAAATAATTTAAACACAGTCGAACCAAAGAGTTATAGGTTATATTTTCAATCAAAGTGGTGAATTAGATCACCTTTAACCCAGAAAACAACCAAGTCCAAGCTAACCGATCCTAATCGCTTTTTACAACCACCTTCTTTCTTGTCCTCCTTGGTTTGCACTTGCTTTTTCCTTCCTCCTCTCTCTAATTTTATCATTGGCCTTCCTTGACAGGGTGAGTGTGGCTTTTCTTCTTCCAAAACGAAAGTAGGTATAAGGTGTTGTAATGTTGTGTTAAGGCTTCACTCCAAATTTGAGTTGATTTGGATGAGCTTTGCAATTATTTTCTTTTAGAAATTTAAAGAAGAAGACATGAAATAGCTCACTTTTGCTTTGTGAATTTTTGATTTATTAACAAGGGTGTGCCTCTCCTTATATAGGCTCAAGAATGGTGCTAGTTGGCCTTGTTCTTTCCCTTTCCCAACCATGACATGGAGGGATCACCTCCCATCACTTCTCTTTTAGGCAAAATACTCTATACCCTTCTCATGATAATATATCTTATCCACTTGGAAGCTTCTAGAACCTTCCACTACTTATGAAGAGGAGTGCATGAATTAGTTGCTAATGTGCTCATTTGAACATTAGACAAGTGCAAAAGAGTTTGAACAACTTATATCGATCAAAAAGCTATTTACCGATAAACTTATTTCTGGCCACATTATCGATTTTCCTTCGAAGAATATATTTTTGTAAAAAAATTTTAAAAATAAGTTTCTTATCATAATTTATAAACTAAATAATGTTCAACAAGCTTATAAAATCATAATTATAGCACTGAACTATATTTCAAAATGTTTTGATATTTGAAGACGAAGTGTTTTAATTTCAAGATTACTACACTAGCGGTCGACCGACCCTAAGTAGCGATAGGCGGTTGATGTATTTTAGGAACATATTTTTATTGGCATTAATAATTTATTTAATACCTTAATTAATATTCTGTTTTAAAGTTTACTTAACCCCAAGTCTAACTACCGTTAATTTATGAATTTCAAACCTTAGCATCAATTATTTATCTAAATTTGAATTCCATTTGAATTTATTTGAATCTGAAAACTTCAAATGTCAATACCTTTTCATTTTAGCTCCGGTTTCAAAACTTCACATATGGAAATTCATCAGATTATCGCACGAACGCAATGGCACAACTTCCTTAGCCAAATTCTGATATCTAAAAAAAAATTCTTTTTTAGCATTATTATTAATTTATTAATTAATTCTTCATAATAGTTAATTTATTATTAATTTTTATGGAGAGTTACAGAAAACACTAGTATTTCAAACAAAATTGGTTTTCAAGTTACATATATGTAAAAAATTACATAATTGCCCTTATGACACACCCCTAACTCTATTAATCTCCCACTTCCATTTGCAATCAATTATGGAATCTTATTCGAACTTCACCAATTAGTTTCCTAAAAAACAATCGAATTGGTCTCTCAGTGAATGGATATGATATTACGCTTTAATTATCTACTTTATCAATTAACCCAATGCTGATAAATTGTTTTATCATATAGAAAAATTCAGAGTATGTCTCTCGATTTCTGATGAACCCTAAGTATTGTTGCGAACTATATCATGATAATGCTATCATATAACAATGTTTGGGCTTCTCACCATTTTGAATTACCCTCAGCTCAGCTATAAATTTGTGCATTTGTATTTACATATCTTTTATTATCGCGGCTCTATTCAAGGCGATGTAATTCGCCTTTTTCATTGAATCGGCCATGATCCTTTATTTGGAACATTTCCAACTTAAACATTTTCAACTTGAATTTATTATTGACATATCATACTTAATATCGCTTCTAAAAAATTTACTTCGAACACTTCTTCATAAGGATCCTGTTGTTTCTACAAACAGTTCTTTAGTATTTAATAAATATGACAGAACGCTCCAAGCTACCATTTAGTGATATCAATTTGGATTTGCTATTTTCTTTATTTATCAATTACATAAATAAATCACCACATCGTAGAAAATGTAACATGTGTGATAATTCTTATTGCTAATGCATGAGTAATCCATCTTTCATGTTCCATATTAAACATTTTAATTAGGTGTTCTTGCATATATTTTTGGGACATTCCCATCTATTATACTTACTATAAAAGAAGTTATTTACAAATCTAACATTGAGTATTAAAATAACTTAAACTAATTTTAACATAAATACATCGTCAACAATCAATAGTGTGTTGTTCACTTATGATTTAGAAATATCTACGTACCTTTTAACATTCTTTCTTATGAACACATGCCTCCCTGCATTTTGACTGATAATCAAACTACTTGATACATCTATCAAAACATTTGTTCAATTTTAATGCTTTTCATAATGATACTTACGTATCCGTTCTTCGATCGTAATCGAAAAATCTACATACTCGATATCGCTCCCACTGACTTTGAGACACTTTGGTTATTATGTGAAAACTGACTAATCTAAATCTGTATTCAAAAACATTCTATTTCAATGCATATATATCAAAACATAAAGTCATATTAGGTGATAATTTTATGAGTATAATCCAAACCAACTTAAGCACAGCGAATGGTAAATCTATTACGTTAATATCAATAATTGAAATTCACAGTAATATTCTTTACAATGTGACTCACTATATTCCAACTGCATTTGTCTTTCTCACAAAGACACACCAATGGATCATATCTCTTCAGATACAACTATTAAAATCAAATTTTGACAATGTATTTAGAATATATTTTGGATTAGCATGTATTACCATATTATAGAGTCAATATATTTAATGGTTTAATTAATCAACCGAGGATTGTATATACTCAATATTAACCAGAAACTCACAGTTTCACTTTAGTGTACAAGAATACTCATTAGACTTTCTAATGTATTTGCATTCATTTAGATTTGGTTAATTTCATTTCATCTCTTTTAATCAGTTTTATCATTGGATCATATCAAATTCATTTTATACTTGTAATTTCTTAAAGAAATTCCTTCGCTATGAAGTTGATATTTCTTTAAAAAACAGTTATTTCTAAATTCAGCACAACAGGTATTTACAAACATTTCATGAATTGACTTATATAAAACTGATTAAGAATTAGCTCATAATATATTTATGCTTATAAATAGTCAACTAATGATTATCGTTCCCAAAATTCTCTTGCGATAATTCATATAAGATCCCTTACGTATAACTATCACGTGCAGTCTTTCGACTTGCACAACCTGCAAATCCTTGGCCTAGGATATGTATGGGCTTCTCATAAACCCTTATCTCGTATGGTTTTGTAAACTATTCTTTGGATGATACTAATTTTAACCATGCCTACTACTCTTAAATACACGATCTTATAGAAAGAAGTTAACTCAACTCCACTCACAATTAATCATACTAGGTCCAACGGAGTTTGATTTCTCCTTATCAACACATCATTATGTATCATAGGAAGGAGTGACTTTTGAAGTTGAATCTTTATTCATTTGTAGGTACATTCGGAACTCTTTCGAATATACTCACCCATTCGATCAAATCGAATCATTTCTGTCACATGCTATTTTATTTACTTTCATTTTATATTCTATGAGCTTATCATAGACTTATACATGCATATCAAATACACATGTTCATATCAGTGATAACCATAGGTGAATATGACAAAGTATATAGAACTATTTTGGTGTTAATTGACTTACAATTGCACACACACACACACACACTCTCTCTCTCTCTCTCACACACACACACACACACACACACATATATATATCAATCTAAGGTTCTCATCAACTCTTATGATGAATCTTCTAAATGGTTGCATAGCCTTTAATTATTTGAGATGCATTTAACTAGAAACATATGATTCATAATCACATCATAAAAATTATTTCTCATAACTGCGGCTTAGTCTATAATTCCAAAACATTGTAAATAATTTTAGTACTTTAGCATTTTCCAATATAACACTTTTATTGTAAAAACTAATATCGCATTATAGTTTTATTTCATAATGAATATTCATAATATTCACATTGAAATATAAATAGGCATATTTTTTAGTCGACATCGAAAAATATTCATTATTTCTTAAATATTGTGCAGTAAATTTTATGAAAACAATTTTGCAAATTGATGCAATCAATAAGTGCTATATGGCATGCTCCTACGATTTCCACCATTGCTATAATAATGTACTGAATTTGGTAGTCCATCATTGACTTAAGATTATTTATTTAATGTACTGTAATTAATTTATAGTGGATAGTTCTTTGATCATATATCTTGAACTCAAAATAAATAAATCTCATAAAAAATAATTTTCTACATGAAAGTATATTTCATAATAGAAATTATACTTCTTATTCCAATGTTAAGTATCATTTATTTTTATAACAATTCTCATTTCCATGTTCCTTTATGAAGAGAAAGTAACTATTCACTCTCTTTATCCCAACTATACCTTAATTCACATCTACTATTGTACACTCGTTTTTCTTATAAACAGTCGAACCATTCAAAAGAGTACCCCTACTACAACATTATAACAAACTCTTTACAAAAGGTGCACTCGATAATCCTTAACATTTAAGGACATTAAATATGTTGCACTTGGCATAATTGATCAAATCGACGTTTCAGTGATCGAGTTCTTAGATCTATATTGTAGTTTTGGTCTCGTGTTACATTTAACACAATATGATCTTTATTATAATCAATCAAATTGAATACTCGATCTTGCATTATGGTTTATTTTTTATTTAGGATGAACTAATTTCATCGAAATATTATACATTACAAAGTGTGTCTGTTCACCATGTAACATTTGTATACAATGTATATGGATCAAATATCCATATTATTGTACTGCTTTTAAGTTTAGAACTCATAGAATGCAATACACATTCTCGACCAAACGAATGTATTTAATTATTTTAGAATTGGGTGCTTACAAGGGTGCGTTAATATGCAATAAGCATTTATTAATAAGTATATGTTATATTCTATTCCTCAATCTTCAGTTTAGTCCATTTGTATATCTTAATTGATAAACGCTTTATCAATCATATTAAATGCATAGATTTATCAAGTAGATTATTATAACATTACGTTGCATATGTTCTTACAATATTAGAAAGCTTAAATGTTATTGTTTTATTTTTCTGATAAGGCTCCCACTAGTCTTTTATGTTTCATCAAACCTAAGTCGAAACATAGAAGTCTTTCAACTTCACTAGTGGATGTTAGGACTCATATGCCTTGGGATTCTAACTTTGAGGAAAGCTCAACAATCATAGGCTTAAATACGATGGATAACTCTTTATCGATTGTATCACATACAACTCCTAACATGTGATTCCTTATCATATTCTCTCCTTTACCTTGAGGAAAGCTCAACATGTAAAGTGGGATTATTCACTCGGGCCTATCATTTCACAACGGCCAAAGTATAATGCACATACCTTGAGGAAAGCTCAACAAATATATGCAATTATCTTGCCTCCTCTATTTAATATATTAATAGTGTTGCACAAAACATTTTTAGCTTGAGGAAAGCTCAAAATCTAAAGGATATGCAAAAACTCTATTAATATATAAATGATACAGCACAACTGTATATTAAAGATTCATAATCTATAATATATTATGTAGAGTGATATCGCCTTATGGAATAATGTATTTCTTATGAAATATCCTCGTGATTCAAGTGTCGGACATATCTGAGATCTCATGTATGTACTATATGTATGCATTTATTCCATGTCTATTTTGGATTTCTTACAGTTCCATCTTTTATTATACATTTATTTTATATGTTTTTATTATTACATAATTTTTATCTTTCATATTACTTATATAATAATCTTATGTATAATATTATATTAATTAAATCTTATTTAATTAATTTAGTTAATTAACATTTTAATTAATTTTATATTAATTTAATATAACACTTATATTTGTTTGCACCAAAAATGGTCAAAAACATCCAATAGTCGATGAAAGCACCAGTTCATAGTTATAGATCACAGATAACAAGTATGTAGAGAATAAAAAATGAAGAACACACATAAAAGTAAGAGGAAAGCAGTAAAGAACACGGAGTTTATAGTTGTTCGGTAATTCGGCCTATGTCCACTTTGAATTTGATGATTTTATTGATGTATGCTCGCTGATTACAATGACTTATAGCTGATTACAACAGCAAAATTCAAGTATAATGAGGAATTTGATAGAATTTGGACGTAGAAGAGCCAAAAGTCCCCTTTCTGTAGGCTCTAGGATGTTATTTATAGGCGTAGGGTACAAATATCTTTCCCAGATCTTGGAAGACCTCATCCGATACGTGTGTAGGCCCACGCCATCAATCCCATGTAATTTGCACACTGTTCGTGACCGATACGAACCAATTTCATATCAATCAAAATTTGGCTCAATCGATTCGAAATTGAGCAGGAACATTCTCTAGGTTGTACATAAGCTTCTGTGAAAATTTCGTAACATTTGGACTTGTAGATTGTGAGATATGATCGATGCAAGTTCGTGTTCATTGGTTGGTTGTCACATTCGTATCCATGATTCATCCTCATATTCTCCTATCTTCAAATCGATGTACTTCGCATCGATGACGTGTCTCGAAAATCCAGGAAAGATCCACCTTTCATTCCATTCGACCGAGTCATCCACTTATTCGTATCCATCAGCTGCTCTTGTCCGTGTCCATGCTCTTCGTACTAGTCGGCTGCTCCCTTGTTTGTATCGATCTTATTCGTATGGATCATTACTTGATCGATACAAACATGTATCGAGTCGAAATACATAGTACCCTTCTCCTTGATTGATATGAACGACGTGTTCGTCTCCATTCCAATGATATGAACGACGTGTTCGTTATTCAAACCGATCGACACGAACAACGTGTTCTTATCCATGTCGATCGATACGAATGACGTGTTCGTATCCATGCCGATAGATACGAATTCATATGATTCGAATGAGACATCATTGTGCATGTTTACATCAATTTCTTGAGCAAATGAACCCTGTTTGACTTTAAATTTGAAATATAGCGTTTTCTAGCCTTGCTCTTCATTTCCAATCGATCTCGTCTCAATTGGAGCTTGGCCAAATTCTGACGACATCGGTCATTGCCTCGCCTCCAATCGATCTCCAATCCTGATATCCATCCTTTCCAGCTAATTTGTTGATATCCCGACCTTGACTAAAAGGTGGGATAACATTTGCCACCCAAAACATGCCTTGTGTTAAGAAGGTGTGTTTTGAAAAGTTCTAATTCCAACGGCCAAAGTCCTTATTTCATCCATAGCCATACTATCGATTCATAATCCATGATTGTTCCGAGTCGATGTTCGATTTCGAATCCAGTAGCCAAATCCATAGCCAATTTCATAGCTATCTGAATCCATCATCTGAGCTTTAGTCTATCCATATCCAATAACCAATAGCAAAATCCATAACATTTCTATGTTGATATCCAAATTCGGGACCGCTTCGAATCCTTTGCCAAATCCAAGACCCTCTGGGTTCATATATCCAAAGCCAAAATTTGAATCCATGACCTCTCCGCATTTGACTTCAGAACCATGGACCTTGACGGGTAGCGTATCTAGTTGACCCCGACTCTCTGGTCAAGAGTTTTTATGTTCTCCGGCATCGGCTCTCCGGCCAAGGACTTTTATGTTCTCCGGCCAAGGACTTTGTATATTCTCTGGCCTTGGCTCTCCACCCAAGGACTTTGTATATTCTTCGACCTTGCTATCTGGCCAAGGACTTGTTATATTCTTCGGCCTCGGCTCTCCGGCTAAGGACTTTTATGTTCTGCGGCCTCGGCTCTTCGGCCAAGGACTTTTATGTTCACGGGCCTTGGCTCTCCGGCCAAGGACATTTATGTTCATCGGCCTCGGCTCTTCGACCAAGGACTTTTATATTCACCGGTCTTGGCTCTCCGTCTAAGGACTTTTATGTTCACCGGCCTCGGCTCTCCAGCCAAGGATTTTGTATTGTGTTTGAGTACATTCCATCGCTTTTCGGTAAAGGGACTCATAATTCGCGATTACTGCCCTGTCTCTCCGGTCGGGACCATAATCGCGAGACGTGTATTATTCATTACATTGATCCAAATCAACCATTCAAAATAAGAGTTTTTACAGCCAGGAAAACCAAATAAATGTCTATACATCCAAGGAAGAAACCAAAATTTTCAGGAAAAACGAAAAAGAAAAACAGGATTTCATAGACTTCAGCAACACGGTTTATCATCGTCTCAGTGCATGCCTAGGGATCGTTCATGATCCCATACATATGTAAGTGATTTATTCGCATTACTTTGAGTTCTATTGCTTATTCCAAGCCATAAATCTATTTAGTTGATAACAAGTTGATGTTGCCTAGGTCTAGTGCCATCTTCATTCGAGGTGGGCAGTGGTCGTTTCTATTCCACTGCCACAGCTCGAATCTTTACAAATTGCTGTAGATGACCATTCCTTACATGCTCCTCAATGATATCCCTCAAATGCCTTAAGTCATTTTTGTTGTGCCCATCCAGCTTATGGAATAGGCAATGCCTTCCCGATGCCCGCTCGTAATCAGAAGGTTCCCTTCTTACTAGCCTTCGTTACTGGAGGCACCCTCAAGTATCCAAGTAAATCGTTTCCAAAGTCTCGGTTAAATATGTGTTAGAAGAAAACTTTGACTCCCTCCGAGGCCTTTTCGAGGTGCGACCATTGTCATTCATTTTTTTTCCTTTATCGTCTTTGCTTGGGTCTTCTCTGGGTGGACCTCCATCCCCTACTGCATAAGCAGTTTATCTCCCTTCTCCTTCAGCCTGCGCATCTTCCTGCCTTAGAAACCTTTCTTCCTCATGATAGAACTCCCCAAGATCCCTCAGTGGGTCCTGCTCCAATGATATCTTGAAATCTGAATTGTCTATAATTCCTAAAACTGCTGCCATCCAAACCATCGACAGATGAGGTCGATCCAAAGCCACTGCCACATTGAATCTGGTCAAGAAATCTCTAAGTGATTCTCATTTCGATTGTTTCACTGATGTTAAAGTCATCACATTCTTGGGTCTAGCTATGTGAACCCGAACCTGTCTCATAAATCTTTCAATCAGCTTCATCCATGTGCCAATAGAGCTACTTTCTAGCTGTCTGAACCATAATGCTGCTATATCTATCAAATACAAAGGGAAGCATTGTGCCTTGACCTCCTCCGATGCCCTAGCACTTCCATATTCCTCATGTACCTCGACAGGTGGACAGTGGGATCCGTTCTCCCATCATACATCTCTAGTGTTGGTAGCTTGAATTCTGGTGGATTCCTAGCCTGCCTAATTGCGGGAGCAAAGGGACTCCTATTCACATCTTCTAGATCTCTACTCACCAATCCACCTCTCATGGCTCGTCTGACCATCTCCGCCTATCTATCACTGTCGTCAAGATGTAGCCCTTATCTGCTGCCTCCGATTTGTCCCCCGAGTTCATAAGAGGGTTCTAGAATCTGCTCTCTTGAACGAGTATCCATTCCTCTATCAATGCCATGTTGAACAGCTCCACCTGGCATCCTGCCTGAGGTTGGATCAACATGCACCAAGGGAGTGGCTCCCAGCTCTAGGGCTGCTCCTAATGGTCCTGCTCTATTCTGAACTCTGGTTGTTCCATGCTCCTGATCTTTGTCTCCAACATCTCCTGTAGTAGTGTCCCTTGATTCTGCATTCTGATTTTTCTACCTCGTTGGAGTTGATTCTGCATCATCTCTTCCTGTCTTTTCAGCATTCCTTCCTGCATAGCTTCCATCATCATCTCCATCTCGTCCCAGGTGATGAAGATTGTGGTTTGACTTGCTCCAAAGGAAGCCTCCTGGTCCCTTCATGTTGACTCCTTTCCACTCTTTGTCTTCTTGTTGATTGTCTTGCATTAGCTTTCCAGATCCAAGTCTTTAAGCTTTCAGATCCGAAGTCCAAGTTGTAGAATTCTTGAGTTCAATTCTCAGTGAAAGCGCCAAAATATTTGTGCCAAAAATGGTCACAAACACCTAATAGTCGATGAAAGCACCAGCTCACAGTTACAGATCACATACAACAATTACGTAGAGAATAAAAATGAAGAACACATAGAAAAGTAAGAGGAAAGTAGTAAAGAACACAGAGTTTATAGTGGTTCGGCAATCCGGCCTACGTCCACTTTGAATTTGATGATTTTATTGATGTATGCTTGTTGATTACAACGACTTATAACTGACTACAACAACAAAATTCGAGTATAATGATGAATCTGGACATAGAAGAGCCAAAAGTCACCTTTCTGTAGGCTTTAGGATGTTATTTATGCGTAGGGTGCAAAAATCTCGCAGATCTCGGAAGACCTCTTATGGCATGTGTGTGGGCCCACACCATGGATCCCATGTGGTTTGCACTCGGTCCGTGATCGATACGAACCAATTTCGTATCGACCAAGATTTGGCCCAATCAAGTCGAAATTGAGAAGGAACATCCTCTAGGTTATACATAAGCTCCTGTGAAAATTTCGTAACATTTGAACTTGTAGATTGTGAGATATGATCAATGCAAGTTCGTATTCATCGATTGGCTGTCGCGTTCGTATCCTTGACTTCGTCTCCATATTCTGCTCTCTTCGAATTAATATAGTTCGCATCAATGACGTGTCTCGAAGATCCAGGAAAGATCCGCCTTTCATGTCGTTCGACCGAGTCATCCACTTGTTCGTATCCATCAGCTGCTCTTGTTCATGTCCATGCTCTTCGTACCAATCGGCTGCTCGCTTATCGATTCGAAATACATAGTACCCTTCTCCTCGATCGATATGAACGACGCGTTCGTATCCATGCCGATCGATACGAATGACATGTTCGTTATCCATGCTGATCAAAACGAACGATGTGTTCGAATCCATGCCGATCGATACGAATGACGTGTTCGTATCCGTGCCGATCGATATGAATTCGTGTCGATTCGAATGAGACATCCTTGTGCACGTATCCATCAATTTCTTGAGCAAATGAACTCCGTTTGACTTGAAATTTGAAACATAGCCTTTTCTAGCCTTGTTCTTCTTCCCAATCGATCTCGTCTAAATTGATGATCGGCCAAATTTTGACGACATCGGTTATAGCCTCGCTTCCAATAGATCTTCAATCCTGATATCCATCCTTTCCACCTAATTTGTGGATATCTTGGCCTTGACCAAAAGGTGGGATAACAATATTTAATCATTATTATATACTATAACCTTTATAGTATAACACTTATATCTCATATCTAAGTGTTTTTATTTAACTAATTAATCATTAATTAAATAACGTAATTAATTAGCCCTTAATTTATTTATTTAATTAATTAACCCTTAATTAATTAGTTTAATTAATCAACCCTCAATTAATTTATTAATTTAATTAAACTTTAATCGATTTATTTAATTAAACAATTTTAATTAAATTATATCAATTTTGAAAATCATATTATATACATACATATATAATTATGATATCTTAAACATTCTAAAATATCATAATATATATCAAACATATGTATGCATATAATCCTTTATTAATTAACTTATTTAATTAATTTATTTTATTAATCTTGTTAACATAGTTAAAATTTCAATAATATTTAATATTTTCAAGCATTTTGAAAATTTTATTATATTATAAATAACATTTATAAAATTTGTATATCTTATTTTAAACGTAACTTTTAAATCTAAAATATTATATTTCAATTTTTAGATAATTTTGAAAATTAGCCCAATACCCAATTCAAATTTATGCATTTTCTATTAGGGACAATCATTGGGCTGTGAGCTTAATAGTTAACCCTAACATGGCTAATTTACACTATATTTACTATTGGGCTCTGATACCATTGTTGGAACTAGACCAGCTTGGAGCAAAAGTTATAAATGAATTTGAAAAAAAATATTGGATCTTTCTTGGACTTATAAAGTCTAATTTATTTAGAACGTTTCTAAATTTATTTAAATAAAATCTTTTATTTTATTTAAATTTATAAAATGATATTGCATTATTTAATTTTATGTTATATTAAATATATGTACGTATGTATGTATCACATACACATATATGTTGCATGTGTAACATATTAATCCGTAAAAGGTATAACATGCCCGCATATAGATCTGGGATTTACATCCCAATGGACATGTTCCCTCAACCAATATGTAAATGTATGGTCCAAATGTATATGTGTGTATATACTGTAGCTTTTATAATAAAATATTTCAAAACACACACACACATAAGCTAAAATTTATTTATTTATAATTTTTTATAATTTTTTATATATGAATATAAATATATAATATTAAAAAATTTATATATATTAATTAATATATAAATATGTCTATATTATTTAAATTATAATAAAGAAATTATTTTTTTGTTGTAATGTCAAAAATGATAAGTATACAAATACATAATATATATACACACATATAAATAAATAAGTTAAATACTTATATACAAATATATATAATAAAATATATGTATACACGCACACTTATATAAATAAAATTATAAAATAATATTTTAGTAAATATATTTATTGAACCGGTTTAGTGCATAGACCATTTTTCAATTAATTTTTAAATTTAGTATATATATATTATATTAATAAAATCGTATAAAAATTATTTAAAATGAAAAAATATTATTTTTCGAAATTAAATTCAAATATAAAATTTCCATCTAATTTTACATGAAATTTATAATTTGAAATTTTAATGTATAATTCTATAATATAAAACATTTTTAAAATTCAATTTAAATATAGGTTTTTAATTTAAATACATAAAAATAAAAGAATTTTTTTTATTTCTTCCGTGACAATAATATGCATCTATAAAAATTTATAAAATATAAAATGTATATTATATTAGTTATGTGAATTTATATAATTATTTATATGTTAACTTGATTTAAGTATTATTTAAAATGACATATAAAATTAAAAAAATATTCAAAAAAATATTTTCTTTCTACTGAAACATAATATTTGTTAAACATCATATATGAAATTTTATTTCCATATTTTACTATTGTATAATATAGTATTTAAATTATAAACTATACAAATATATGTATGTATTATATATTTAATTAATTAAATAAAACATTTTTTTAATTCTAAGCCATGCTATACATAAATGAATTATCTCAAATTTATTTTTTAATCATATATACATACAACCAACTAAATTTGTAATAATGCACCTACATATTCGAATCGTCGCCTAAATAATAATATTATATACTGATAAATGAACATAATAATTAAAAATTAATGTTTGTAATTAACTTAGAAATATATCTTGCAGCCAAAGCCCTTAAGCACATCTTAAATTATATGCTTTTAAAAATTATTTCTAGTCCAACAGAGTATTATCCCTTCAACTGTCGACTACCAACTACCTAATAGTGGCTAAATTGATTTGAGCTTGGGAGACTAGAGAGATGGATGGAGAAAGTCGGCTGGTAAAAGCATTCGATGGAGAATCCAAAAGTTCCATATCAAATGGAGGAAGAGATATTTAAGGGAGAGATTTTAGGATTATATCTTATATTCGATCTCCTTTTATCTCAGCCATTCATCTTTATTCCTCTTTAACCCATCTAGTAGCCGATCTTAGCTCATAATTCAGCCGATCCTATCAGCCCAATGATGGGCCATTAACTCATTTAGATCCCAAATGAATATTTTACATTTTGAACCTAATTTAAAATGCTTATCGATATCTTATATAGATTAATGTATCTATGACTTTTATAAATAAGTTTAATATCCATTTATCAGATCAAACTCAAATTTAAAAATAATATTTCATAAATGTTATTTAATTTACTTAATTTGTAACAATTATAAATTAATTAAATCATTAGGTGAAAGGAGTAGGTTTTGTGACTCGTTAGGTGCAAATTTGGTCAACGATCAATATGTATTCAAATTTTGATGTTCATACATCACTTAGAAGGTGTGTAACATTTTGGCCAAATTTATCGCTTACTTAGTTTCAGTAAAATTCAAATTCACTTTGTTAGTATTACCCGGTTGTGACTTTTATTTACACCAATTCTCTTCGTTAAAACTATTTCACTTTGAAATTATAGAATTTAGTAATGGTCAAAATTTTAATGTCATTCATATTCAATTCTATGAACTAAACACAAAATCCTCGGTTCAATAATAACAATTATTATTGACCGAATACTCTAGCTAGAGACTTTAACTTTGAGACTCGAGTTGACCGTGAGACTATCCTCATGTAACTGAGAAGACGAATCTACTCTTGATTAGCGGTTCATTTTCAATAATTCTAATCAACTCATTTATAGTCACTCGATGGATACCATGCCATAATTTGACCATAATCAAAGAGATCTTTCATATTGAAGATCGATAGTACCTCAAGTCAAAAGAAATGTGTAAATCAGTCATATCGATATTTTCTGTTTGATCTTAGTTATATTAACCAAAAGAAAACTATCGAGTGAGTCATTTCATAGTTATACAATAATTACGAGCACGCAACTCTTTAGTTCCCCCAGTAGCCATGAGTAATACGCTGTCCAATATTTTGAAAGCATTACGTACTCTAGTCTCAATAGATGTATCGATCTCCGATCTCGATACATCTTGAAAGAAATATTTAAAATGATATATTTATTTTTATTGTGATAAATTGCTCATGCTTACAACACTTTTTAGCTATTATCACAAGACATACCATTTATGGATTTTCTATTAAATATACTTTTAAGTAAATTAATTAATTAATATAACACATTATATTAAGTATATAACAGAAAGAAAACACCATTTATTTTTAACAAGATTGTTTTTCGAATTACATATATGTAACAAATTACATAATTGCCCCGAAGGCATACCCTTAACTCTATAACTGACAACCTTTAATTACATTCTTAACTCGTCATATTTTACTACTCCTGATGTAATAGCAAAAGCATTGTAACAAGTTTTGAAGAACATCCAATGCAAATCCAGCTTCCTTAAAATTGGTAATCTTGAGCAGGCCAATCTACAAACAATGCACGTGGAAATTCCTTGCATATGATCAAAAAAAATGTAATGCATTTATTATGCTAAGAAGGAATAAGTTTCCATGTAGAACTAGTAAACCACTTCCGTGTCTTCCAAGACTCGGTTTGCACAATAGCAAATGCTAATGAATAAAGATGCCGATTTGTTTCAACACAAGTGGCTACAGGTAAAGTGCCTAAATATTTCCCATATAAATAAGTGTCATTAATAGAAAGTAACGGAAGACAATATGCAAAGTCTTCAATTGAAGACCCAAATGCCCAAAAAATAACATCAAAAACACCAAAAGTGTGTATGACATTAGTATTATTTCAGGATTTTTGTTTTGCACTGCTTTAAGATACTTCGGTAATACTACATGTAAAGTATCTCAGTCGACATATATCATTCCTAAACACTTTGTTAACACTTGGCAAGCCTTTGAGTAAGTAACTTTGATATGAAACATATTTGATATTGTCACTTGAACTATTTTTGCATTTTTTTAAATTTAACTAGTGGAAGTATCATACTATAAATAAATTTAGCTACTGCTTAGCGATCATTTGGATTAATGGTAGGATTTACATAAGTGTGGTCGCTTCCATGTGCTTTAGTTTTCCACTAGTATTGATATTTCTTCTTAGAAAGTTGAGTATGTACTCTACAACGGCAATTCATCAATATCACATCGAATTGTACAGTCATTCGCACAAGACTTGACTACCCAAATAGGAACTGAACGTTTAGTTGTCATTCACTTAAGTGTTTGATAAGTTTTTCTTTTGATTCAAAAATCAACCCAATTCGACCTTTCTTAACACATTCTCGTCCAAAGACATCCATATCTAATTGAGCTCTCTCCATGATTAATCTAGCCATCGTTATTTTAGTACATAAATCATTGGCTAAAAGATCTTCAAATATTATACTTTCATTATTCTTTAGCTCTTCAAGAAGTTGAATATCATCATATGCGGGTGCTTTGCTATTGACTTTCATATTGTCAATCCACAGTCTATCTTCTTATATCATACCGGCGACTTGCATACTATCTAATTGCACTTAACCTATATTGGCATTGTCAACAAAATCATCAATATCTTATGTATGATAATTCAATGTTTCGCCAACTTCATGCATTATAAAGCTACGAAAAAAGATAAGAATATATAAATAGTGTAGTCAAAGGTAACACATAATTATAAATCTAATACTAACTTAGTGGTTGTTTGAGAATGTGTTAGAATACTACCATCCGAATAACTCAAAATAGAATCATAAACTTCCATACACGACTAATCATATAAGAAAGAGGTATCAAACATTGTCTCTTGAAAATTTGTAACAAGTATCGAGTCTACCGTTGAATATTGTGGCTCTTCGACACTAACCGTTTTTGATTTTTTTTGCGTAGAGTATTATTACTTTCATTCATGCAGTAAACATAAAATCTATATCTTCATCATCCTCTACATTAATAGCTGACTAACCATTATCTCTTACTCATTTTGTTAATAGTTTTGTATCAAACTCACAAGGGTTTATGTTTGTCACATCATAAATGCTTTTTTAATCTCATCAACCTTATAATATTTCTTAATTTTTGATCCTTTTCTTTTCCCACAAACATACTTGGGTTATCGTCTTCTTCAATCACTAATTCTCCATCACCGTAATATATTTTTAGAATCCTTGACATTATCTACACAATTTTAAATCAAAAATACATTTTATTAAAAAAACAACAATAAACTATGTGATAACATTACAAATAAAAAAATGATGTACTATAGAACAAGTGATATGAAATATCAAATATTTATTGAAAATAAACCCAAAAAATATACCTTCAGTATTTTCAACTGATTAGATGTTGATGTTGATTTATTCTAATGCTTAGGGTTTAAACATTAGAAGATATTAAAATATGATTTTTTTACTGATAAAGGTGTTGGGATTTAGATATTTGAATTTGGAATTTTGGTTAAAAGTAGGTGAAAAGAGTGAATGGAGGATGAAGATAGCACTCTATCTTTTTGCTACACAAAACCTACTTGTGCATTACAGAGTGCACAAGTTGGAAATAGTATAAAAATATTATTAATACATATGCATTCTATAAATGTGTATCAAATTACACAAGCGCATTTACAGAATGCACAAGTGCATATACACTAAAACCAAAAATAGCCTATTTACGGAATTAGTTCAAAAAAGCATATTTTTAACTGTACTAATAAATCCTATTTAAAAATTTATCATTAAATATTAAAAAAATGATGATCATAAGGTAGTTTTAACTGCATTTATATGTGTATAATTATCTTGGTAAAACAACAAATACTAACAAATCATCATACAAAATATAGATAATATTATCTGTTATTTTAATAAAAACTATATTGACAATTTTATAATCCACCATATACATCTCTTCGAATATGGCATATGTGCATTTTGAAATGTGAATTCTGATGGATTTAAAAGAAATTATGTATCCATTGACAAACCTAAATATTTCTTCCACTATAATTATTTTATTTTTATTGTAATAAATTACTTGCGCTTACAATACTTTGTAACTGCTATCACAAAACTATCATTTATGGATTTTCTATTAAATGTACTTTTAATTAAATTAATTAATTAATTAATATAACACATTATATCAAGTATATAATAGGAAGAAAACACCTTTTATTTCAAACAAGATTGGTTATCGAGTTAATAATTGGCCCTAGGCATACCCCTAACACTGTCACTGATATTCTTTAATTACTTTCTTGACTCCTCACATTTTACCACTTCCGATGCAATAGAAAAAGCATGTTACAAGTTTTGAAGAACGTCCAATCCAACTCCAGCTTTCTTGAAATTGGTGATGTTGAGCAGGCAACCATCAACCAATGCGTGTGGAATTCATTGCATATGGTTGGAAACAAATGCAATACATCTATTATGCAAAGAAAGAATATATTTTCATATAGAACTAATAAACCACTTCCATATCTTTCAAGACTCCGTTTGCACAATAGCAAATGCTAATGGATAAAGATCATGATTTGCATCAACACAAGTGGCTACAAGTAAAGTACTTAAATATTTTCCATATAATTGAGTGTCATAATAGAAAGTAATGGAAGACAATATAGAAAGTCTTCAATTTAAGGCCAAAATGCCCAAAAAATAGCATCGAAAACACCAAGAGTGTTGATGACATCATCAATATTGTTTTTGGATTGCTATTTTGCACATCTTTAAGATACTTTGGTAATTCTAAATGTAAAGTTTCTTAGTCTTCATATATCATTCCTAATGTCATTGTTAACCCTTGTCAAGCCTTTGAGTAAGTAACTTTGGCATGAAATATATTTTACATTGTCACTTGAATTGTTTTTTGCAGTCAAATTTATTTCAGATTTGAGTAGTGGAATTGTCTTTCTACAAATAAATGCAGTTGTTGCTTTTTGATGATTTGAGTTAATGGTATGATTTAGACAAGCGTGATTGCCTCCATGATCGCCTCCATATGCTTTAACTATCCACCATTATTGAGATTTCTTCTTAGAACGATGAACAAGTACTCTCCAACGGCAATTTCCATCAGTATCGCATCAAATTGTACATTCATTCGCATGGGACTTGACTACTCAAAAAGAAACTGAACATTTAGTTGTCGTTCACTTAAATTTTCAATAAATTTTTCTTTGGATTCAAAAATCAACCCAACTCGAGAATCTTTCTCAACACATTCTCGCCCAATGACTTCAATATCTAATTGAGCTCTCTACATTATTGATTTAGCCATCATTATTGCAGTACATAAATCATTAGCTAAAAGATCTTCCATTATATTTTCATCATTATTTAGCTCTAGTGGGTTTGTATATCATCATATATGGGCACTTCATTGTTAATTCCCATATTATCACTACTAGAATTTTGTTCATAGACTTCACATCTTTAACATTAGGTAGAAAATCATATGATGTTAAAAACGTTTATAACATCGTTATATTTATCGTCGATGTTGTTTAAAACATACGTATCACATTGATTATCAGGGCGTTGTTAAAAAACTTTTTATTATCTTTACAATATCATTCTTTTACATTGGTTTTCAAGGTGATGTTAAAACGTAAATTCCAAATATGTAAAAAAGCGTGAAAAACTATGTAAAACTTTTGATGCAAAATATACCCTAAATTCTATTGTTTGTAAGCACAACCATCGCAAATAGTACTATTTTGTGTACAATTGTTATTTTCTAAAAATTTTAGTTAAAAATGTGGGAATTTGAGCAACAAGCCCCTATCAATAAGTAAAATAGACAAAATGCCATTTATCATGATTATATGTAAATCAAGTCTTACATCTCATATACAAGGCGCAATGTGCTGCAAAAGATAGAAAAATGTCATTTATCAATAATTATATGTAAATCAAGTCACACATCTCATATATGTAAAGTTAGGAGAACATTTTTTAAACATTCGCATCACAATATTCTTCCATTAAGTTCCCAAGCTTCCATGCATCTCCATCTAGCCATCCACTTCTCATGATCCACGTGCATAGCAACCCATCAACCATCTTCGCCACATCACTGAAATCCCCTTTTTCTCATTATCTAAAAACCCAAAAATTTGACTAAGTGCAGGAAACCAATTTTCATTTCCCTCCTTCCCTTTAAAAATTTATTCACGTTCGCGCCCTAAACTTCATTCGCATTTGCTCCAATTCAGCTAAGGAGAACATTTAATCCCAACATTCAATTTTAGCATCTTGATTTCAATTCGATTCAATTTCAGTATCCATAATCTGCGCTCCCTAAATTCAATTTATGTAATGACCCGTAATTTTACCGCTTTAAAAATTTGGACTACTTAATTATTTTAAATATTTACATATAGAATTTAAAAGTTAGATAATCATATTTTATGTGATAAATAAGAATGAAAAACTTATTTTTAGAATTTGATTTGAAAACCATGAAGTTTGGATTTTCATCGAAAGGTGACAAAAGTCGGTTTGCGATAAAATAAGATATACAATCAATGGTTGTTTTAAAAGATAAATAACTCCTTTTAAAATTATTATATAATTATAATAATTGGTTGATAAAAGTTTCGTAACTATATACATACATTTACTTGTTTTATAATGATTGATAAATTTCATCGCACTTTGACAAATCAACGTCGTATTTTGCAATTGCATTTTAATATTATTTGATATTATTTTGTAACTTAAATAATCTTGTTTTAATTAATTAAAGATGACAAGAAATTTATTTTCATTTTTTATTTATATAAATAAATAGTTTGATTAAAAAGAAAATGTGACCGGAGATCGTTTTTCGGATTTTAACTTTTCATCAAATGAAAGTTGTTGCAACGTTATTGCATATTTTTGTATGTATATATATACACATTTAACAAATAGGAATGTATTTAATACTATAAGCTAAGTATATAATTAATTAAAGAAAGAAAGTAAGATATTTATGCAAAAGTCAAAAAGAAAATGTCAAATCAAATCACATCAAAATCAAAAAAAAATCTTCACATTACTCCACATTTTCATCCAAATACATCCCTTAAGCATTAAGTAAGGAGACAAAGGATAATGTGATGTTAAGTTTGCTTTTGGCAATATGATGGGTTTGTAAGTAATATTTCATGGAATGGTATTTTGGTCAATATACCTTACGTAAGAGTTAAGGATCCTAAAGCTATAAATAGTGATGTTTATGCTCTCATTTCTTCACACCTTTGTTCTTTCCTTTCTTAATTTTCTTCTTCTTTTTCTTGAAATACATGCTTTTTTTATTCTCTTTCTTTACTAATTTTCTTAAAATCATATCAAACCAACTCCAAACTCTACCAAACTTTGCCAAAGACCTTATAATACCATTAGAACATGGTTTAGCATCAAGAAGTGAGTAATGATGGAGGAGGGAATGGAACCTATGGAGGCCAAAAACAATGGGGATGGAGGTGGTGTTGGCATGTGCAATGGTGATGAAGGAAGGTGACCATGAGCAAGGAAGGGAAAGGAGGTCATATGCATGCAGTTTAAGAGGAAGAAGGTGGTTTTAGATGATTTTTGGATGAAGTGGAGTTTGAGGAGCTCCAGAGTGAAAATAGTGGAAGAAATTGCTATCGAAATATTACCAGATTTAATTTGGGAGAGTTCAATAAAGGTAGATGGAGTGAAAATAAAGGTGAGAACTTGATTAAAATACATACTTCTTATAATTTGAAATTAATTATGAAATGGTTAGCATGAATATTAAAAATTAGTTATGATGTTTGGTTGGTTAACTAATGATATTTGATGGTTACTTAAGAACTAATAAGTAATATATATATATATATATATATATATATATATAGTTAAACATGTTAGATGAAAGTTAGCTCCTTTATTTTAAATTCTATTCTTGCCTGTTACTATGATAACCATGATTGTACCTTATGATAATTTGTTGATTTAACAGCATTAAGTTGTGATATGGATGCTAGAAATAGATTTATTATATGGATCAATTTGTGATTTTTAACGTTGATTTTATCAACATCTTAATTAAAATTAGTTATGACTACATTATTAATTATAATTAATTATGGCTGATTTGAGAACACACTTGTTTAAAAATCATATGTGGTATACTTGGCATAATTAAGTCCCTTTTCAAATTTACAATCGAAAAGGAATTCATTTTGGAAAAGATGGAAATTTAACTCGAAAACAAAAGGTTAAAGATATAGCTTTATAATTGGTTTAAAAATGGAAGTTGGTATTTTAAAATTTTAAATTTAATGGATTCTAAAGTGTGATGACCTGGAATTTTGGGCAATATAACGACCCGAAAAATTCGATAATTTAATTTGGTTGAATTTATAAAATTTTGTAATTAAATTTAGAAAGAAATAAAAATTTTGTAATATATATTGAAGTAAATGGTAAGAATGAATTGTGGCAAGGTTATTTAAAAACTAATTATTGAAATTGGAGTGAATTCCAATAGTGTAGCAGTGTAAATTATTGCACTTGGTTAAAATGTAAATAAGTAATTAAAAGTAAACATTTAATTAACATATGCAATAATATATTAATAAATAGTAAATGTTTGTGAATTAAGGTAGTAATGTTAATAAATACATAAGTACATGTGTAAGTTTCTTGTGATACTAAAAGACATCTGTTGGTCATATAAGAAGACAAGGTGACAAATGTTAAATTTAAACCAAGTGTCTATTTTATTTTTATTTTTCTTTTAATTTAATGAAATCAAAAATTTCTCTTATTTAAACACAATACTCTTCATCTTATTCTTTTTCTATTTTTCTTCTTCAAAAGCTCTAAGTGAATTTTTAGATCTGAAAACGAATGTTTACTCAAGACCCAAAATCATCTAAAATGCATGTAAAACTTGAAAATGCAAATCATATAAACACTAAAAACTCTCTCTCCAAATTCATTTACCTGAAAAGTAAATCTGCAACCATCTGAAAATCATTTTGAAACTGCAACTTCACTAGGCCTACATGTATTTCTGTTTGAACTTCATCAAAACCTGTATTTTTCTTTCTCTGCTTTTTCTGGAAAGCATGCATCTGGATTCACTTGGCAACTGAATCCTGCATCATTTTCTGGAAAACATGGAAATTGTTAACTCTGGAAGCCTGCATCTTTACACCTAGAAACAACAAGCATTACAAATACAAGATGAAGTTTTAATAAAGCAACTGCAGTTTTAAAAAGGCAAACATGCATCTGTTAATTTGGAGCTAAAACTTTAAGTTCAATAGCAAATTGAAGTTAAGATGCATAAGCAAGAGCAATGAGGCAATCTAAAGCTTGTCAATCATGTGCTCTGCCCCTAAAACCAGGTGAGTAACAATTTTTACTAAATAAAATTTAGTAATAAATTTGTTGATTGTTTATTTCTGGAAATAAGTGTGTTTGCATTGTTATATTTCAAGTTTATTTTTGATAGATGTATGAATCAATGCCTCCTGTTTGAAAATATGGTTTTGCCTGTTCTAGGATTCAGATTTAAACTCTGATAAAATTCATGGTATCATTCTCAAATCCCTGTTATAGTTTAAGATTTAAGCATAGTATGTTATGTAATATAAGTTAGAGTTTAATCTTATTAAAAAAATGAAAATAAGGATAAAACTGTGATGACTCTGGATAAACAAAAAAGGCAACAGAGCAAAATGTCTGTAAACAATATTTGAATGTTCCAGATTTATTTATTTAAGTTTATAAATAAATTACTTGATTAATAACTTGATTTTTAAAACTATGATTTGAATGTTTAGTTTGCATTCAACTGTATATTTCTGGATTAACCAGAAATCACAATTGGGGTTGGTTCTGTCAACCTAGGGGTTTGGAATTGCCAGTGTTTCTATGGTTGATGGAGTGATGTTTGTAGTTTAGAGGAAAAATAATAGTTGATGGATCTGAGCATCGAGGCAATCATGATTTGGATTTGAAATTTTAAACCCTAGTTTTTTCTGTGTTCAAGAAATTTGATCACTGCGACATGAATAAGTGATCGAGTCTTCCCTAATTCGAACAGGAGATAGATGAGGTGAGGATAAAGAAGTGGCCGGAGTGGTACCTCTCAGATGGTCGGAGTTTGGAGATTGAAGCGTTTGTAGTTCGACCCATTTTGTTCCAGATTGAGCTCGAATGCTAGATTTTGATTTAGTGTTTCTATAGTTGAATTGAGGGTCGATTTGGTGTTTGGAGAGGATCAGTGACTTGCGTAGGGGGTCGCGAGAGGCCGGAGGTGATGGCCGTGGTGGTGCAAGTGCACGGTGGTAATGGAGTATCTGTTGTTTTTAGGGAAGAAAAAGGGGTTCGTGTTTTGTTTCGGGTTGATTCTCATATAGCTCGAAGAATTAGGGCTTGGGACTCGGGGAAATGGGATGGTGGACTCGAAGTGGATTATTTGTAGGCAGGGAAGAATAGAGTTACAGGTTTAAACATTAAACCTGTCAGTGAAGTAATTTGATGATTTTAAGATGAATTTAAAAAGAAATTGTTACTTGAGTTATTTTAGTTTTTAGCTCGGGTTGGTTTGTTGAAGTTTGAAAACTTGTCTTGTTTTCAAAATTTAAAACTAAATTTAAAACTAAATTTTTAAAAGTGGAAGCAAGAATTTAAAGTAAGTTTTAAATCTAACTTAAACTATGGATTCAAGTTGAATTGAATCACGGGTTGGAAATGATGAAGTATTTAAATTCAAATTTGCTTTAAAATAACTTTAAAGGAGTTTATTGTTTAAAAATATTTTAAAGAATTTGAATTTAAATTTGAAATTGAAATATGAAGTAATGTTTAAACAAAGTGTAAAATTTGATTCAAATTTGGATTTGAATCCTTGTTTAAAAATAAATTGAAGTTTTATAAATTTAAGTGTTTAAACCAAATTTGAATGATAATATAAAAATTTAAATGGTTTTAATTTTTAAAAGAAATTTGTTTTAACTTTTGTAAAATTTCTTTTATAATAAAAGTATTATTTAGCAATTAAAGGTTTTAGATTGAATTTAAACTTGTAAAGTTAAATAATAATTTAATGTTTTGTATTTCATTTAATTATTAGGATAATTAAATGAACAATTAATTTATTTAAGGAATAAATAAAATGGTAATTAAGGGTTTAATCATAAAGGTTTAAGATTAATTAATTTTAGAATAATTAACTTGTAATTAAGAATAATTAATTAAATAAGATTAGTTTTTAGTTAATAACTAATTGATCAAGTAATAATAGATTAATTAAGTTTTAATTAACACTTCATTATTTAATTAATTTGGGATTAATTAATGGATTAATTAATGATTAATTAATTTGTAGTTAATAATGATTAGAATAAGTTAATTATTTTGGAAAAATATTAATGAATTGTTTAATAGTTAATGAAGGTCATTAACTAAGAATTATTTAATAATTAATTAATGTGATTAATTTTAATTATTAATTAGATTAATTAATTTAAAGATAATCATTTGTGTAAGTTGTTAAGTATAATTACTTATGGAAGTAATTAAGGAATTAATTACTTATTAATTGAGATTAATTTTATTAGTTTAAGTTAATTAATTAAGTTTAATTAATTTAAAAGTAATCATTTGATGATTTATGGAGTATATTTACCTAATGTAATTTAATGAAGAGGAATTACTTAGAGAAGCAATTAATGGGTAATTACTATATGTAATTAATTGGAAGTGATTTGATAATGAAGTTATTTGAATATAATTACTTGTAAATTAATCAAGGGATTAATTAGAGATAATTAATTATGAAGTAATTAATTTATTTGGTAAAGTAATTAAGGGAAGTTAATTACTGGATTGAGTTAATCAAGGGTGATTAACAAATTTTGTTTAAATTAAGATTAATTACTTAGTGTAATTTATTTAAAAAGAAAATGTAATTAGAAAATCATTAATTATTATAATTAATGAGGTAATTAAGAATGAGTTAGTTAGAAATAATTAGGAAATAAGGAATTAATTAATGTAATTAATTAAGGATTAATGTAATTAATTATAGTTAATTAATTAAGGAAGTAATTAAAGATTAATTACTGTATTTAGTTAAGTATAATTAATTTGAGAAATAAATTAATGAATAATTACTTGAATGTAATTAAAGGTTAATTAATCAGGGGTGATTAATTAAAATAAATAATTGGTGGATGATTAATTGATTGATTGAAAATTAATTAATAGTGATATAAGCAAGTTGATATTGGTAAAGTAATTAATTTAATTTACTTTAAATTAATAGAATGATGTAATTAATTTAATTCATTTTAAATTAATTATATTTGGTGTGATATTAAATCATAGCTTATATGGTTGGATAATGTTGTTTGCCTTGAATGGTTTGTTCTCGGATATGAGATAGATAATGTTGAGTGATATGGATGTATTGGTTGCATTGTGATGATGATTTAGATTATCTTTTGGAAAATGATAATATGGTTTATCTGATATGATGATAATGTTGATTATCTGTTGTGGATCTGTGATTTATCCATTTGGATATATAGATAATTGAATTGTTTTAAACCTTTAAAACAACTTGGCCTTAAAAGACACGCTTTGGATTTCGATGAGACCGGAATCAGGTTTCCATATTTGGATATCCGAATGCCACATCGATCCAAATTAGCGATAGGTCGTGAATCTTATGTGAAGAGTGAAGACTCGAGGTGTAAGGACTATACGTCAGTATAACTCTGGGGGTGAATCCGTGATGAGTTTGACGGAACTAGTTCTTATAGATTCGAAATGGTGATTTAGAGTGCAAGGGTTATCGTCGTTAACTCTGAGGGTGATTCCAAAATGAGCGTAACGAGATAATGCCTTCGGTTTCATTCGAACCCGGAACGAACTTGTATGGATTGATGGCTTTCAGAACATTGTCAGGTGGACGATGAGCATTCTAAGAGATGTGTTCTCTAAAGGTAATCGTAGCCTCAAGCCTCATCGACCGGGAATGGCTAAAACAGGGGAGGTGCAGCAAGGCTTCGGGGGCAGCTCCCACTGGAGAGCAAGATTTACCCCTGTCTAGAGGTCCCTTTTTATTTCGGCTGTGTGGGCGACTGGATGTACATCAACTGCGGGGTTGTCTTGTTCGGGACTGTCCAGTAAGGGATGGTTCCGGCTTTGTGTTGCAGGGGAGTGGGCATACTCCTCGATACGTTGAGCTAGGCCACGTACTGTGACGGGCGGTACCCCAGTAGCCCTGCCATTGATGGAATGCAAAATCCAATAAGTGCCAACGGTTTTGATTGTATTACCAACTTTTGTGGCTAGTAGCTGGAATTTAATAGATGTAACAATTTCGGCTATTTCTTATTTACTTGAAAACCCTAGACCTATTATAATATCACTGGATTTCCTATCAAATGTTTGGTTAGCGTAAGGTAAAAACTTTTCCATGTTTATGTGTGGGAAGTCTTACGTGATACCTTTTCTTTTCAAAGGTTTTTCAAAAATTAAGCAACTTTAACCTGTTACTCACACCAGACCCATGTCTAACCCAGATTTTATCTTCTGCTTTCTTAAACTCTTGGGTACTCAAATTTTTACGAGTAGCCAAGGGATTCAGGTTAGCTTTGGACGAATTATGGAGGAGCAAATGGAGCCAGACGCTTCTGCGTTGTAGATATATATAGTTCCGCTGTGCGTTCTCTGTGTTGGTATTTCTTGTTTGAGTTGAAATGAGTTATATAACTAGACAGGTGTTTATAACTGCCTAGTATGTGATGTGAATTCTGTGTAACTCTGATTAGTGTTGTATATTATGTAATATTTATGTTATTAATATAATTTATTCGTTCCGCTGTTGAGATTCTGATGTTGTGTTCTTCTTTCTTCGCTTTCTTTTCTCTTTCTATCCCTTTCTTTCTTCATGATGATCGACTTTTATGGGGAGAAAAAGTTGGGTCGTCACAGGTTTCACTTAAGACTATTGAGTGAAGAGTACACTTAGTACTTTATTTTTCATTCTGTACAATTTAAAGTTTTGAACCCGAACAACTATTTGTTTTGTTTGATATGAATGAGTGATTGATTTTGTTGGTTCTATGTGATGGTTGTATGCCTTGTTGCAAGTGATTGATGTTTGTATTGATTTGTTTGTTGATGGTTGAAATCACTTTAAATATTCAATTTATATAATTGCTGACCTATTTTGGACTATATAAGTGAAATACAAGTTATGGAAGCAATTGCTACTGCTTTTGGTTTCATAATTTAAGCGTTATTGCCCGACAAATAGGTACGTTTTCGTATTACGGTTTATAGCTATTATATTGTTTTCCCGTGTTGGGCTATATTACTTTGGAAATTTTATGTGATATTTTGTTATATTTCATATTATATTTTCTCCCAAGCCTCTCCGTACAATGGAGACTCTGCCAAAATTTTCCGTAATTTTTAGACTTAGAAAATATTTTGAAAATGTTTCCAAACCTTATTAATTTGAATATAAAAGATTTAATTGTTTATAAATCTATATATTTTATTTAAATTATCAAATTCTGTAAACTTATTGTTATGAATATAATAATATATATTGATTTATAAGTTCCTCTTTTCCCTTCTTTTCCTTTTCGGGGACGAAAAGTTTTGAGTGGGGGAGAGTCTAATGACCCGTAAAATTCGATAATTTAATTTGGTTGAATTTAAAAAAATTTGTAATTAAATTTAGAAAGAAATAAAAAATTTATAATCTATATTAAAGTAAATGGTAAGAATGAATTGTGGCAAGGTTATTTAAAAACTAATTATTGAAATTAGAGTGAAATTCCAATAGTGTAGCAATGTAAATTATTGCACTTGGTTAAAATGTACATAAGTAATTAAAAGTAAACATTTAATTAACCTATGCAATAATATACTAATAAATAGTAACTGTATGTGAATTAAGGTAGTAATGTTAATGGCAGTTGATGAACAACCAATTTAATGCAATTCAAATTGATTGAAATGGCTGTTTAGATTATAACTGATTGTAAATAGGAATATTTGGTAATAAATTGAATATAAGAAAACAAAGATAATTAGTGATTTAAATAATGAATTCATAATGATAAATAGTGATTAAATAAAATCAATGTTCTGTATGTAATTGTTTGGAGATAATAACTAGAATGAATTGCAACAGTATAAACGTAAGTTAACTACTAATAACTTGGATGTAATTCCAATAAGTGAAATAATGTAAATGTTATAACTTGGTTACAAAATTTATATACGGAAGTGGATGTAAATATGAATTTATTTAATAAAATAATACAGGGTTAATGACAATTAATTAAAATTTGGTTATATATGGAATTTTAACATGTGTTGGTAAGTAATAACTTATAAAAGTAAGTAAAGGTTACTTTAATGATGAATTAATATAATAACGGAAAGTTGAATGTAAACTGAATAGAAGCGTAAGTTTATTTATAAGACTGTTTCCTGGATATTCGACCAGGCAACTTGGTACTCGGCTCAACTGGATTGTTCGGCATATCGTCACGCTCGGCATACAGCAAGTACTCGGCATTTAGGAGCGCTCGTCATAAAGGGACACTCGGCATAAAGGGACACTCGGCACTTAGAAGCGTTCGGCATTGGGAAGTGTTCGACAGACTAGTTTGTTCGGCATGGCAGAGCACTCGGCATCTGGAGAGCGTTCAGCATTGATAACGCTCGGCATTCAAGGTGTCCGGCATTCAGAACGTTCGGCTCCACTTCACTCGGCATGCCTCCACATCGCTCGGCACTTAGAAGCCTTCGGCATTGGAAAGTGTTCGGCAGACTAGTTTGTTCGGCATGGCAGAGCACCCGACATTCAGAACGTTTGGCTCCACTTCACTCGGCATGCCTCCATATCGCTCGACATCCTAGGTGTTCGGCACCACTACGTTCGGCATGCAAAGAGCGCTCGGCATTCCTGGACCATTCAGCATTCTAGCCTCGCTCGGCCACTTCCTCGTTCGGCATCAATTCTCGATCGCCCTGCACACCTTACTCAACACATCGCATCGTTCGACACAAAGATGATGGTTCGGCATTTGGCCATTCGGCATGTTCAGGTCGGCGCGCAGAGACCACAATTTGACCGTTCGGCATGTTTGGGTCGGGGTGCAAAGACCACTCCATTCGGGCCAAGGTATTCAGCTACCAGGCCCATCAGGGAAGACCAACCCGCCTTCGTCTATAAATAGAGTGGCAGGGGCACAGTGAAAGGAATGAGTTTTTTGGGAACACTGGGGAAACTCTGCCGCATTCAACACTCTTTCAAGACATAGTCTTTAGTTTTGTAATTGTATTCAAGTAATTAGAAACGGATTGTATCTGTAATCAACTATCAAGAAAATCAATAGAAATCGACTTCAAAGTGGACGTAGGCAGTTACGCCGAACCACTATAAATTTGGTGTCCTTGTTCTCTGCACTGAAATTTACATATTTTCTCTATTTTAATTTACTTTCTTCATTAATCTCTCTACACAATCTTTCTACGGGTGTTAGTGACCAATTTTAGGGCTAATATTTTGGTGCTTTCATTGAGAGCTGAATTCTCAGGCTGTTAGTGATCTATTTTGTAGCTACTGGATTGCATAAATCCCCCAAAGGAGATCTAACATCAGTCATAGGGCATCTGTTGATTCTATTCGGAGTTACAGCCAATAACTCTACTATAGGGAGATCACGAACCAGATCAGCCTCCCATAATGCAGATGTCCAGGAAACTGCTAGCATACAACAAGTTGGACCTGGAAATCAGCAAGCAACCAGAGGTGCAGGGCCCTCCACACAAAACCAAGCGAAAGTCGTTTCTCGAACGGAGTTCAATGACTTAATAAGGGAACTCAAGGAAAGTAGAAGGCAGCTTGCTGAGCAGATTCAAGCCAACACTAACCTCATGACTCAGCTCGCTCAGCAGCAGCGCTAGAATGCTGGAGGTAACCCTGCCCCTTATTCTGAATCTGATAGTTCAACTTTAGCTGACGAACCTCCTAGGCGTAGAAGCTGTAAGGATGAAGGTGCACAGACAGGCATTGGGAATCAAGCCCACGAAGAGACCGGACACCCGATAATCCAAGACCCAAATCAGGCGAGACACCAGCCTGCACGGTCCCGTAGAACGGAAACCAACCTTCCATCCTCCATACAAACTCCGAACTTGACAGCTATGGTCAGGCAGTTGATGAGAGAGAATCAAGGCTTGACCAATGAAGATTGAGGAGTGACTAGAAGCCATACTCCATTTACGGATTGTATCCTGCAAGATGAGTACCCCAAGAAGTTCAATATGCCAAATATCCCATCCTACGAAGGGAAGACGGATCCCAGGCAGCATGTGATGAGGTACGGATGGATGATGGATTCTGCAAGAGCCGATGATGCGACTAAGTGTAGGTGCTTTCCAATCACTCTGTCCGAAATTGCCACCATGTGGTTTACTCGACTTCCCCCGCGGTCTATATCTAGCTTCGACGAATTAGCAATGAAATTCATAGAATAGTTCAGGATACACACCACTCGTCCAAAGGATGTGATGTCCTTATCAAGCGTAATCCAAGCTCCAGGAGCGTCATTGAAAGCATACTTGCAGAGATTTCATGTTGCTGCTACCGAGGTGAGCAATCCAAACGACCACGCAATTTTGATGGAGGTAATGCGTGGAGTGGATCCAGACTCTGAATTTGGAGATTGGTTGGCGAGAAAGCCCCCAGCCACGCTGGAGTGTTTTTATTCGAAAGCTCATCAGTTCATAAGAAGGGAAGAAGCTCGATGGACAAGACGAGACAAGGCACCAGGGCCTACGCAGGAAACTGAGAAAAGTACCGTCGCCATGAAGAAAACCAGCGATAATTCGGGAAAAGCCCAAGTCAATGTCCAAAACAAGCCTGGGCAGTCTAAAGGATCCGGAGGTGGAAATCTCGAAAAGAAGAGGGCGATGGGGAATTGGAAGTCAAGGATCCCGACATACACTGAATACAACCCGCTCAACGCGTCACTTGAGAACATCTATTTGTCAACTTGCAACACTTTCCAGTATAGGAAACCGCGCCCAAAGGAATCAACGGAGGAACAAAAGCGGACTGGGAAGTACTGCAGCTTTCACGAGTCTTATGGACACAACACAAAGGAGTGCAGGCACCTCCATAACGCTATTGAAAAGTTGATTAGGCATAAGAAGCTGCAGGAGTTCGTCAAAGACCCACAAGATGGAAGACAAGAGACATCGGACCCCGGACGTGGGCCTGCTCCACGCCAACCAGAACAACCTGCTCGAACTGTGGGTAGATTGGTTATCAACACGATTGCGGGCGGACCTCATCCCGCGGATTAGAATTGGCAGGAGATGAAGCGATATGCTAACTCTTTAAGATATGTAGAGTATGAGTGTTGTTCGAATGTGGAGGATGGGACTCCTGCAAAGCAGCAGTGCATGATGGTTGACGATATTGTATTCAGGAGCCGAGATGTGGATAAGGTGGAGGCCCCTACCATCGACCCGATGGTCATATCTGCGACAATCGGGCCGGCGTTTGTGAAGAGAATTCTAATTGATTGCGGAAGTTCCATTAACATCATCTTTAAGAAGGCATATGACCAAATGAAGCTGGAGGCTAAGGATTTGAAACCATCCAATGCCAGAATCCATGGCTTTAACGGCGCAGCAACGGATGCAGTGGGATATGTGGAGTTATCAATTGAACTGGGGCAAGGTGAGCGTAGGAGGGTGCGAATCCTACCATTCATAGTGTTGGATGTTGACTCCCCATATAACATGTTTCTAAGACGTCCAGCCTTGGCAGAATTTAGGGCAGCATTGGCCCCTTGGTGTCTGACGTTGAAATTTCCCATAGACAGTGGTGTTGGAGTGGTACACGACGATCAGGCAACCGGACGCGTATGCTATGTGGCTGAGCTGAGAGAGGCTCGGCGTAGGGAGAAAGGAAAGGTTGCGAACAGCTTCCTCCGCATCCAAAATTCTGATAATTGACAAGTAGCGCCCGAGCCCTGGCTCGGGCAACATTCTCGGATCTATAGGGACATAGATCCGAGAGACGATGACGGGGGACCCAGGGAAACCAATGCAGCACCGGCTGAACTCACAGTTGACATCCCAGTCAACCGGGATGACCCGTCATGCATTCTTAAAATTGGATCACAACTCGACCCCCTGGTGGCCGAGAACCTCACCGACTTCCTCCGAGCGAATCTTAATGTTTTCGCTTGGACTCACTCTGATATGTGTGGGATTTCTCCAACAGTTGCGTGTCATATGTTGAACATAGACCCTAAGTACGTTCCTGTAAAACAGAAAAGGAGAGGTATGGACCCGGAGAGGTTCGCAGCTCTCAAAGAGAAGGTGGACAAACTCAAGGCCAATGGGTTCGTCCGCGACGCCCTCTATCCCGAATGGGTATCTAACCCAGTGCTGGTGAAGAAAGCAAATGGAAAGTGGACTTGTGTTGATTACTCCGATCTGAATAAAGCATGCCCGAAGGATAGTTTCCCTTTACCTAGAATCGACCAGCTCGTCAACTCTACCGCCGGACACGAATTACTATCATTTATGGATGCGTACTCTGGATATAACCAAATCCCGATGCACCTTCCAGACCAAGAACACACCAGTTTTGTCACAAGCGTTGGGTTGTATGGCTATGTAGTGATGCCCTTTGGATTGAAAAACACGGGAGCAACTTATCAGCGTCTGGTAAATCGGATGTTCAAAGACCAGATTGGTAAAACGATGGAAGTTTATATGGATGACATGCTCGTGAAGTCACGGCAGTCAAACGACCACATCCGAGGCTCAGCGGAAATGTTTGACATACTCAGGCATTATGGAATGAAGATCAATCCTTTGAAGTGTACGTTCGGCGTAGCGTCAGGAAATTTTCTGGGTTTCATTGTGAATGCACGAGGAATCGAGGCTAACCCGGAGAAGATTCAAGCTATCTGGGATGTACAAGTACCCAGAACCATAAAACAGGTGCAAAGCTTGAATGGAAAGGTGGTCGTGCTGAGCCGATTCATATCCAGGGCCATAGACAAGTGTATTCCTTTCTTCGATGTCATAAAGAAAGGAAAGAGGAATTTCGAGTGGACATCCGACTGTGAGGAAGCATTCCAAGCACTTATAAGGCACTTGGAAAGTCCCCCGATATTATCAAAACCAATAGACCACGAAATGTTGTACGTATACTTGGCTGTATCCCTGCTCGCTATCAGCACAGCCTCGTTCGCAAGGAAGACGGGGTTCAAAAGCCAGTTTACTATGTTAGTAAACGCTTGACAGGGGCAGAAAGAAATTATCTAAAGATTGGAAAACTAGTTTATTGCTTGGTGATTGCATCACGCAAGCTTCGCTCGTATTTTCAAGCACACTCAATCAGTGTCTATACTGATCAACCTCTGCGACAGATACTCCAACGACCGGAAACTTCCGAAAGGATGTTAAAATGGAATATTGAGCTAAGTCAGTTCGACATTGCCTACCTGCCGCGAAGGGCCATACAAGGACAGGCACTAGCTGACTTCATTGTTGAATTCACTATGACAGACGAATCAAACGATCACAATGTCATACCTCCCGTTCGATGGAAGAGGTACACCGATGGGGCATCTAACGACCGTTGTTCGGGGGTTGGCATAGTTCTTGTAACTCCTGAAAACCGATCGTTTTGCTACGCTTTGAAGTTCGAATTTACAACGATGAATAATGAAGCCGAATATGAGGCATTGATCGTCGGCTTAAGACTTGTTAAAGAACTGGGAGTAAAATCGGTTGAGATCTTTAGCGACTCTCAGCTGGTGGTATACCAAGTAAGAGGAGACTACCAAGTGAGGGGGCAGAGATCTGCCCCATATTTGGTCCGAGTCCAGGAGCTACTAGCGAATCTCGAGTACTATGATATTTCACATATCCCGCGTGAGCAAAACAGAGCAGCCGATTCATTGGTAAAATTCGCAAGCACAGGCGATGCAAAACAAATGGGATTATTTCTTGTTGAAACCCTCCATGCTCCGAGTATAGGCATGATGGTGGTAGATTTCATGTTAGAAACAGAAATCGAGAAGGAATCGTGGATGACCCCAATCAGATAGTACTTGCTATTCGAGATCTTACCGAAAGAAAGGAGCGAAAGACGACAAGTCCTTCGTAAGGCTTCTCGTTATGCAATACAGGACGGAATAATGTATCGAAGGGGATTCTCAACCCCATTACTCCGGTGCATTTCCCATGATAAGATAAAACGAGTCCTGAAGGAAGTCCCTGAGGGAGAGTGCGGTGACCATACTGGGGGGCAGACACTAGCGAAGAAAGTCCTCCGTTATGGATATTACTGGCCAACTGTGAATCGAGATGCAGCAGACTATGCGAGAAGACGTGACAAATGCCAGATATATGCAAAGATCCCGAGAGCTCCGCCGACGAAACTCACGTAGATGGTTAGTCCGTGGCCATTTGCAATGTGGGGGATCGACCTAGTCGGCTCTTTACCCATGTCCAAAGGTAGAGCGAAATATGCAATAGTTGCGGTCGACTACTTCACCAAATGGGCAGAAGCAGAGATTCTGGCCACAATAACCACCAAGAAGGTTGTTAATTTCGTCGTGTGAAATATCATATGCCGCTTTGGCCTTCCACGGACCATCACTACAGACAATGGAACTCAATTCGAGAGCAAGGAGTTTAAAGATTTTTGTCAGAAATACAGCATTAAGAAGAAGTTTGCAATGGTTGCTCACCCGAAAGCCGACGGACAAGTGGAAGCCTTAAATAAGATAATCAAGTCCATATTGAAAAAACATCTAAAAAAGGCTAGAGGCAAGTGGGTGGGTGAATTTCCAACGGCGCATTGGGCCTATAGGACCACCTACAAGACCGCGACTGGTCACACTCCATTCGCATTGGCATATGGCATGGAAGCCGTCATACCCGTGGAACTTGAAGTTCCGTCACATCGGGTAACTCGTTACGACCCCGAGTTGAACCAGAATCTTCTATTGGAATCATTGGACTTCATTGACGAAAAATGCGAAGAAGCCAACTTGAGAGCGACCGCATACAGACATAAAGTCGCCAAATATTACAACGAAAATGTCCGACCGAGAATTTTTGGTGTGGGAGACCTCATTTTGAAACGAGTTTTTCCAATCCAATCTCATATGAATCCTACATGGGAAGGTCCATATGTCATCGAATGGAAGCTTGGAGAAGGAACTTTCAAGCTAGCGACCGTCGATGGTGCGACACTCCCCCAAGCATGGAACAGCGAGCACTTGCGGCATTATTATACTTAGTATATTTCTTTCATGTATTAGTTTCACTTATTTCCAGTACGCTTTTATTTCTAGTTCTTGACATGTAGTAAGACAATTCAATTCATTAATAAAGGCTTGAAGCCATCTTTTCCATAAATTGCTAATGTTTCTGTGTATGATGATCCCGTGACAGGAAAATGAAACCGTATTATTCTTGCTGATGTACGAACACGTATAAACGACTCAAAATCTCCAAGTCCCCGGAGTGCGGACCGGCGTACTCTAAGTCCCCGGAGCGCGGACTCGAGTATAAACGACTTAAAATCTCCAAGTCCCCGGAGTGCGGACTGGAGTACTCTAAGTCCCCGGAGTGCGGATTCGAGTATAAACGATTCAAAATCTCCAAGTCCCCGGAGCGTGGACTGGAGTACTCTAAGTCCCCAGAGCGCGGACTCGAGTATAAACGACTTAAAATCTCGAAGTCCCTGGAGTGCGGACTGGAGTACTCTAAGTCCCCGGAGTGCGGACTCGAGTATAAACGATTCAAAATCTCTAAGTCCCCGGAGTGCGCATTGGAGTACTCTAAGTCCCCGGAATGTGGACTCGGGTATAAACGACTTAAAATCTCCAAGTCCCCGGATTGCGGACTGGAGTACTCTAAGTCCCCGGAGTGCGGACTCGAGTATAAACGATTCAAAATCTCCGAAATCTCCAAGTCCCTGGAATGCGGACTGGAGTACTCTAAGTCCTCGGAGTGCGGACTCGAGTATAAACGATTCAAAATCTCCAAGTCCCTGAAGTACGGCCTGGAGTAATCTAAGTCCCCGGAGCGCGAACTCGAGTATAAACGACTTAAAATATCCAAGTCCCCGGAGTGCGGACTGGAGTAATCTAAGTCCCTGGAGTGCGGACTCGAGTATAAACGATTCAAAATCTCCAAGTCCCCGGAGTGCGGACTGGAGTACTCTAAGTCCCCGGAGCACGGACTCGAGTATAAATGACTTAAAATCTCCAAGTCCTCGAAGTGCGGACTGGAGTAATCTAAGTCCCTGGAGTGCGGACTCGAGTATAAACAATTCAAAATCTCTAAATCCCCGGAGTGCGTATTGGAGTACTCTAAGTCCCCAGAGTGCGGACTCGAGTATAAACGATTCAAAATCTCCAAGTCCCTGGAGTGCGGACTTGAGTACTCTAAGTCCCCGGAGTGCAGACTCGAGTATAAACAACTTAAAATCTCCAAGTCTCCGGAGTGCTGACTGGAGTACTCTAGGTCCTCAGAATGTGGACTCAAGTATAAACGATTTAAATGACTAGGTCCGTTGAAGGCGGACTGGATATAAATGACTTGAAGTCATCGAGCCTTCGACGCACGTACTAGAAAATATTATAAGTGCTTGGAGCACGGAAGAAAAAACAGACAGCTCTCACAGAATTTCCAAGCTATATGAAGATGAACCGAGAGGTCTATTATATTCACAACAGCTTGGATTTGAATCACAATCACAAAGAAAATTGAACGATAAGAGCCATGGAAAGACAGAAAAACTAAGTTTTATTCATCGAAGATAAGTTTCCATTACAACTCCTTTGAAGCTCGAAATCAAAAGTTTATTTACGCAAACTAAGAAAACAAAAGTACTTGCATGATCCAAACTGACTCTCATTGAACTAGGGTAATGGTTACTTCTTGTGCTTCTTCGCCTTCTTCGCCTCCATTGTCTTCTCAGATAACTCCTCTCCTCCACGTTTACCCTTGGTACCCTTCTTTGATGGAGGAGTGACAGCCGAAGAAGTATGAGGGACATCCATGGGTTTGGACCAGCCAGGGAGAATGATCTTCAGTAACTTATTCAAAGGTTCGTCGGGGTCCACGGGTTGAGGTTCGACCTTGATCTTGGTCGTTTCTCTCTTCTCCTTCACGAGCCGCTCCTTCATACTCAACTAAGATGTGTGTTCGGAGGTGCCTGTGATCTCTACTTCATAACTCCCCTCGATGGGAGAAGAAGTCTCAGATTTGTCTTCATCCAGTGCCCCAATCACCTGAGCATCTAGCCGGGAGCTTCTCCTGCCCGACTGGCCTCACCTATCTTTTCCTCCACCTCCTTGGCGACATCGCTCCTCAGAGTGGGCCTGGGATCAGAACGACCAGCGCGAAAGCATGAAAAACAAGCATTAGAATACAATAGTCCTTCATAAAGAATAACGACATTTGAAATCTTAAAGCGAAGAGTTATCTACCAGGTTCCGGCAGGCTCTCAGCCGTCAAGGGGGTCTCACCCTCCGGAATGGGAGATAGAAAATGGACGCCAAGGCCGAGGTGCTCCGGATTGTAACCAATATGCTGCTCAAATGGATGGAGTATCGGCCGATCGGTTGATCGAGTAGGCATATTAGCTGGAGGCACGGCCCCGGGTGGACCAGTAACAACTTCTTTCGCTTTCTTTGAAGGGGAACCTTTGCCATATATCGTTTTAGCTGCAGACAAGTCCGAAGGCTCGTTTCCCTTGAGGAATTCTTTTATCAAGGCCCCCTCGTCAATCTCTTCGGTACCGTGCATGGCCTTTCTGATTTCGATTAAAGTCTCCCACGCCTCAGCCAGAGATTCAAGATAACCCTCGCCCAAGAAAGTCAAGTCTCAATGCATGAGAACGCGGGCGTTGAACTCAGCAATTAGCGGGTCAAACATATTTTTGACCTCCTCCCTGCCTTCTTCTCTAGCCGCCTCAAGACGCAAGTCGATATCATGGATGCCATCTTCTTGCCCTCTTCTCGGGCTTCACTCTTTAATGCCTCACCCTGAAAAGCTCGCCCTCAAGTTTTTCTTTTAAAAGTCGAGTGGCAACGATCTCGTCACAGTATCTTTGTGACTCTTCTTGGGCAGCCGTTTTCTCTTCCTTCTCCCTACGAAGCTGCTCCTCAAGTTCCATGACTCGAAGGCTGAGTGCATCCCTCTCCTTTTGAACTGAGTTCTTCTCTAGAGCCAAGGTCCCACATCGTTGAACCGCCTCGTCGAGTTCTTTCTTATGAGTTGATTCCAGATGAGTGACGGCCTCAGCAGTGTCCTTGGCGCTCCGATGGGCGACCTCAAGTTCAGACTTGTAAGTTGCAATCTCTTCGTCTTGAACTTTAATGATATCTTTGTCGTGGATAGCCTCGAGCTTCAGACGATCGATTTCATGTCGGCTTCAGAAAGTTTTTCAGCCAAATGAACAAACGTTTCATATTGAACATATACGTCATTTGTATAGGCGATGGCGCTCTTCTTGACGTGTCCGAGGATAGGATGAATCGCCGGGAGGAATTTCAGGCCGTCGAAGCATATTTTTGGAAATTTGTCTTTAAGCTCGGCCAGCCTCTCTGATATAGATGGGTCCGTTGCAGGAGCAGGAGGTAATGGCTTTGAAAGTTCGCCTCTCCTGTGAAAATCTCGGGACTGCAGAGTGGAAGAGGAATCGGAGTGTTGGTCCCGAGGAGCATCAGATTGCTGCCTTTTATGGCCGCTCTTGTATTTACTTTGCTCCGGGTGTGAGGAGGTATCCTGGTGGTATTTTGGCTGATAGTAAGTTTTCCTCTGAGATGACGAGTCTCGGGAATGATGGTCTTTATCGCCGTCACCATCTCTATCTCGACGTCTCCCGGAACCCGAGTCCCGTTCGGACTGATAAAAAATAGACGACCCACGAAGACGATCGAACCCATGTGAGCGCCCCATGTCACCTATACAGAATTCGAATAACGGCGAATTAGAAAAGAATAGTGTGGCGACAAAAATCTAAGTGCAAATTAAAGTGCAAGTGTTCGTGTGTGTCCTAGTGATTCCCCCGGACGGACTAGTTTCTTTGCTAATAGGAGTTTTCTCTCCCTTACTTTGGGTTAGAACACCCGCATCACCTCTGGTAGGCGAATGAAGCTTAAATGCCTCCGGATCATCAAAGTCGTAATTGAGCAGATCATCCGGAATGGAGAGGCTCGATAGGCCCTTTAAAGAACTTTCTACGTGGTGTGAAGAGGCCTCTTTCTCCGTTGGAATAAGTGTAACTTTCGAAGTTCCGCCAACCTTTTCCTTTCTAATCTTGTACGTCAATCCCGTTTTCCTCTTCGAAGGAGAAGTTGATGTTTCGATATCGTGCACTTTGACTATAGGATCTTGAGCGGGACCCAAATTCTCACCTTGTGCTTCGGGTGGTTCATTCTCTTTGATTTCCCCCTCTTCCTATGCATCAGGGGTGTGGCGTGATGACGACTCAGCTAATTTTTTCCCTTTACTGGATGTAGGCTTGGGTATAGAGACACCCTCGGGAAGGCTTACCCGACGACCTTCTTCTAACAGTCCGAACCTCGATAGTGACTCGTTTGAAATGAGAGTTTGGATGTCTCGTTCTTCGACGGGAAGAGCTCTAATAGCATCAACAACCTCAGAATATCTGCGGCCGTCAGGATGTGGATTGATACCTGAGAAGATGAAACAAGAATTAAAGAAGGCATAGCATCGACCAAACATGAGTATCGTTCCAAGAAGAAGACTTACTTCCTTCAACCCATCTCCTCGCAAAACCAGGAGGGCAACGCACATAGAACCATTCCTATTTGTACAGGGAAAACTTGCTCCATGCCCCGGTTAAAATCTGGCATTTGCGATAGGGCTCGAGAAACATGTAAGAAGGGCTATCTCTCCGCTTCTTGACCATATAAATATATCTGATATCGCCAGGAGTTGGAGTCCTAAAGAGGACGGTCATGAAGAGGATGTAGGTACCGTAGATAAATGCGTGGTCATTCGGATGCAATTGCGATGGGGCAATGTCAATGTATTGCAGCACATCCCGAAGAAATAAACTTAACGGTGGCACGCTACCAACCCAGCACAAGAATTTATTACACGCCGTGTATCCAACTTGGGGAAAGTGTGGACGATCGTGCCCCGAGGGAACCAACACGTCGTCAAAAGGGATCCCATGGATAGAGCATATTCGCTGGAGCGCAACTTCATTGACCTTCGAAGCCAGTGAATCAACAGGATTATCCAACAGAATCGCTGCCTCCAAAGCGTCGGGGGCTAAGTTATGGGCAGTGAGGTTGACAGGTTTGAAACATCCGTGGCTTCCTGTCGAGTGGACGGTCCCGGTCTATCAGAAACTGTGGCGGAGCTAGATCTCTTAGACATTTCCAATAAATATTGAATCCTATAGAGTACCTAATTGAACTATACTCGAAAAATAATCGGCATTAGACTTAACAACATAAATTTTCCCCCCTGTGCGGTGTGCGAACTAGTGCAATCGTTCATGTGTAAGCGCTGGAAAATTGAAATTTACTAATATAAATTGGGCTTCGAACCATCGCCTTCGAAGACCGTCATCGCTAACCGTCTCCAAAAGCCTGCCTTATGGTGTTCACAGTTCGAGATTTAGAAAATGTTAAAGGAAGTTATCCGATTATGTCGATTAAATTTCAGGTTTGTGACTACTAAAACTAGGAAGTTATCAGTCTCGATCAGTTCGATATGGTGGTATGTTAGAGTCTCTGCCCTTGTTTTGCTATATGATTAGGCAAGGCAAATGATTGCTCGCCCTAAATGATTGTTCGGCCTAAGTATCGACCGGAAAAACTATCGTTCGGCCTGGCCATCGTTTGGCCTTGCCATCGTTCGGCCTGAATATTGTTCGGCCAAATTTTTGTTCGGCCTAACTATCGTTCGGCCCACGTATCGTTCGGTCAAAGCATCGTTCGACCTAGGTATCATTCGGCCAAAATTCTGTTCGGCCGAAATAATGCTTGGCGTCCCCACTAATTCATGCTTCCTCTCTCGCCTTCCATCCCACTGTTCGGCATATGGTGAGTCACGCCGAGCCAGAGATACGACGAGCCCCAACGCTCGGTACTCCGCCCTTAACTACGATTTCGTTTTTTCCTCTCCTCCTCCATCCACGCCGAACAAGGAGAACACATCGTTCGATGAGTCATTCCAGACCGTGCCGTTCGGCATCCTAAACACCTCCTACTCCTCCTCTATTCTTTCTTTTCTTCCAATTTCGTTCGACACAAAGAAACCATGCCGAACCACAATACATCACCCAACAACTCCCTCGCATGTTCATCCCTGGCCAATTCTTCCTTCCTTTCCTCCACATCGTTTACCCTAAATATATCCTAATCGAGTTTCGATTCCCTCTTGGCTACGGTTCTAATTTACGAACTCAATCCTCTTATTGAAACTTATTAATCACGAAAAGGATTTAGGTAGAGGAGTCAGTACCTAGTTGGAAGATCGAGGCGTGGGAAGGATCAGTTAAGTCTTTCGTATCCGTTAGCAGATGAGGTTAGTGAGTATAAAGTAGCAGAACTGAAAAGTGAAAAAAGGAAAAGGAGGAACATACTGGCTTTTATAGGAAGAAGAAGAAGACAAAACGACAATGACCGGTAGAACCGGTCAAAGCAGCGTCGTTTGGCCTCGGTTTGTTCGGCATGCACAGGATGTTCGGCATCAGCTGTATCGCTCGGCATTTACACTACGTTCGACACACACCTCCACAACTGGTATTCATAAGTAAATAACCCCCAAGAGTGATGGGCCAGGGTTCGAAGCAAAGCTTAAGGGACACGTAGTACAAAGCGCATCACGTTTGGTCACGTGATACACTTTGGGGGGCAACTGTTTCCTGGAGATTGGACCTGGCAACTTGGTACTCGGCTCAACTGGATTGTTCGGCATATCGTCACGCTCGGCATCCAGCAAGTACTTGGCATTTAGGAGCGCTCGGCATAAAGGGACACTCGGTATAAAGGGCACTCTGCAGAAAGGAGCGCTCGGCACTTAGAAGCGTTCGGCATTGGGAAGTGTTCGGTTGACTAGTTTGTTCGGCATGGCAGAGCACTCGGCATCTGGAGAGCGTTCGATATTGATAACGCTCGGCATTTAGGGTGTCCGGCATTAAGAATGTTCGGCTCCACTTCACTCGGCATGCCTCCATATCGCTCGGCACTTAGAAGCGTTCGGCATTGGGGAGTGTTCGGCAGACTAGTTTGTTCGGCATGGCAGAGCACCCGGTATTCAGAACGTTCGGCTCCACTTCACTTGGCATGCCTCCATATCGCTCGGCATCCTAGGTGTTCGGCACCACTACGTTCGGCATGCAAAGAGTGCTCGGCATTCATGCTTCACTCGGCATTCCTAGACAATTCAGCATTCTAGCCTCGCTCGGCCACTTCCTCGTTCGGCATCAATTCTCGATCGGCCTGCACCCCTCACTCAACACATCGCATCGTTTGGCACAAAGATGATGGTTCGGCATTTGACCGTTCGGCATGTTCAGGTCGGCGCGCAGAGACCACAATTTGACCGTTCGGCATGTTTGGGTCGGCGCGCAGAGACCACTCCATTCGGGCTGAGGTATTCAGCTACCAGACCCATCAGGGAAGTCCAACCCACCTTCGTCTATAAATAGAGAGGCAGGGGCACAGTGAAAGGGATGAGTTTTTTGGGAACACTGGGGAAACTCTGCCGCATTCAACACTCTTTCAAGACTTAGTCTTTGGTTTTGCAATTGTATCAAGTAATTAGAAATGGATTGTATCCGTAATCAACTATCAAGGAAATTAATAGAAATCGACTTCAAAGTGGACGTAGGCAGTTGCGTCGAACCACTATAAATTTGGTGTCCTTGTTCTCTGCACTGAAATTTACATATTTTTCTCTATTTTAATTTACTTTCTTCATTAATCTCTCTACACAATCTTTCTATGGGTGTTAGTGACCAATTTTGGTGCTAACAAAGGCAGTAATGGATGAAATAAAAAGTTGAAACCAAGTAAATAACTAATGGAGAATATAAATAATAATTAATGTACATATTTGGCAAATACAATAAAATTGGAATTAAATGTTATGCAATTGAAATAAAGATGAAAATAGAAATGGAATAAAATTACGTTATATATGGAATTCTAATCTGGATTGATAAGTAATGAACGTATAAGAGCAATTAAAGCACAAAGGTGGAAATTAATATAGGTTGCTTGTGTATTTAATGAGTTAAACAAACTTTGGCAATCAATTGTAATAAATCTAAATTTAACATTTTGTTAATATAAATGAAAGTAATAATAAAAAATAATGTTAATTTTGTTTATAAAATGGCAATTGGTTGAATAAAGGGAATGGAAATTAAGTTTTATCAATATATTGGAATTTAATTTATGATAAAAGAATTAACTGCAATTAAATGAATTAAATATTTAAAATGGGAATTTAGATGAGTGAGAATATTTATGTAATGGTTTTGAATCCAAGGTTTAATCCATCAATTTTACAGGAATGAATGGAATAATAATTTATTTATTTAATAAAGGGATTTTTGAGTTTTATTTTATATTTTCTAAATTTAATAAAATTGAAATTTAATGTTGAAATTGAGGTAAATATTGAAATTTATAAATTAATCATCTCTAAATTGACATCTAATTTTTTTAAATCATTGTAAATGATTAAGAATTTTAAATGATAAGAATTGTCAATTTTAGAATTTAAATTGGAAATTTGATTTATTTAATTTATTTATTAATTTATTTAATTAGTGTAAAAATAGTTGTTTTTGCCACTGACTCTGATTTCGATGAAACCAGTTTCATCGGATCCATAATAGTGAATTATTATAGGATTTCAAGTTTCGTAGCGATCGGACTTGTCGTTTGATCGTACGGACACGAAACACCTTGAAATAAATGAAACTGAAATCAATTGAAATCAATTTGAAAAATATTGATTTTACCATAACTTCTTCATATGATGGAATTTGGACTTGAAACCTTTTCTATTGTGTTTAAAATATTTTAAACACCTATTTTGATATATGGTTGACCCAATTTCGTTTCGGAGTTAGAACGGGCTTTTCGGGCCATTCATCGTTCAGCGCGTTTTTAAATCGGGTCCATCTATTCTATTTCAACCCCACCTATATATATCCTTCTATAAACCCTAGCAGCCCTCTATTCCTCATTTCTATATGTACAGAAAATTCTATGCTCCTCCTCTTTCCAATGGCTGCAAACCCTAATTTCAATTGCAAATTCAAAAATCAAATGAAAATTCAAACTCCTCAAAAAAATTCAAAAAAAATATATATCGAAGCTCTCGACGAGCGCATCTCGGATCCATGATTCGTTTTCATTTTGGTTCATTGTCTGATCAATAAAAATCGAAGAAGTTTCGGCCGTTCATCGCTCGACGATGAACTTCGCCTGATCGGAAATTCCTTTCTGAGTTTTGTAGAGAGTTTATCGTGTAATTCGTCTATGGTGTTTGCTCGGGTTTTCGACGGTCAGATTTGGCGGAAAAATTCGATTAGGGTTACGTCTATAGGTGGTGGCTAGGGTGTTTTTCGTGGTGGACGCGTCGTGCTTGGCGACGGCGAGATGTCGATCGGTGATGGGCGGCCGGAGGGGGTCTATTTTCGTGGTCAACGGCTTGGTCAGCGTCGATCTGGGTATGCGTGCTTCGTGCGTTTTGGGATAGGTTCTGGAGAAGGTGTGTGCGTTCCTGGTACTAGTTGTTGAAGATAGGATGACGTGGCAACTAGGTGAAGTGTTCCTTTCGTTTTATTTTATTTTTTAATTAAAATCCAAACGCATTTATCGCTATATCTTCCACATACGAACATTAATTCACGCGCGGTTTTTTTGTTAGGATCGTATTGAAATTCCGAACTTTTTGGCGCTGGTTTGGACGGATTCTAAGACTGTCAAATTTTTGGGTTTAAATTGGATTTAAATTCGAAAGGTGAGTGTTTTAACCCACTCACAACTTCTAAGATTTCTTATGTTGTTAAATTAATTTTTGATGTGATTTAAAATTTATCAATGATTGTTTGGCGCATTTTAATCATCCTATCGGTAAAATTGCATTTATTTAATCAAATTGTTATTTAATTATTCATCGCATATAAATTGTATTTATTTATTATTGCATATAAACTGCCAGTTAAACAGTTATTTAATTTATCATTGAATATAAATTGCTAGTTAATACCTGTTGTTTATTATCCGTTCTATATTGATGCTATTGTTTGAAATGGATGATGATTGTGATAAATGGTTGATGGTTGATATTGGATAAATGGATGTTGTATTTTTATATTGTAATAAACTGCAAGTTATTATGCATTTTCATTTCATTCGGGATTGCGGTTTCAAATGATATATAACCGTAATTTTTATTTTAAATTTCGGATTGAAATGATAAATATCCATATCACTTGACCATAGGATAGAAAATTATATACAAGCACTGCGGTCTATATATAAAAATATTTTGAAATGATTTCTATAGTTTGTAAAGAAAAATATGGTTTATGAGATATTGATTTGGATATTTATAAACGTATATTTATATATATAATTAATTTCTTGGTTTAAGCTATGTATAAAATTGGTTTAAAGTATAAAAGAAGTTTAATAACAAAAGTTTATTTTATTAAGATATGATACAGTGAAGTATTTATTTATATTATGTTTGTAGAGTATAATTACTGTTATCCCAACTTTTGACAAAATTGAGATATCCAAAACTTACTAAGAATCGATGATTATTATTCTTGAATATCAACTATGCATTGCAGGATAACCATGGATATCAATGAATTTTGCCCGAGTCCGGATCAGGCCACAATTGACAAGACATGACAAGCAAAGCTGCAGAAGCCAGCGGTTCAAATTTCAAGTCAATCGGAGTTCATATGAATGAAATATGATCAATACAAGTTAGAAAGAATACGTTGTTCGTATCCACCAGCGTTTGTATCGATCCGTGTTCGAATCGATAGCATTCGTATCCATCAAGACTACAGCTCGCACCGATCTACTTCGTATCCATCGGCAGAAGATGCATTCGAATCCATAAATATTGCTAGACTTCGTACCCATTGCGTTCGCATCGATCAGAAAGGAATTAGCCTCGCGGTTCGTATCCATCAAGTTGAAGTCCTTCGAGTCCATGAAGTCGCTCTAGTTCGCCTCCATCACAGCATATAAGTTTGCATCCATCCTACTACAACAACTTCGTATGATCGGCCAGAGCTCACCACGATCGATACGAACGAGCCTCTGTTCGAATCCCTGAAAGCCCTCGAATCCACTAAGTCAAAGTGGCGAAAATCATCGAGTCGACCCAGTCAAACTGGAGAGAAAAACGGATCGACACGAAGAACGCGCGCCACGTCAACCTGTTAGCACATGCCACCATCGAATCAAAGCGATCGAATCGAATTGATCGATTCGAACAGGATGAACAGACAAAGAACGCAATTTCGAATCGATCATAACTTGAGATCTACAAGTCCAAATGCCATGAAATATTTACAGGAGCTTACATACATGTTGAAGAATGTCCACACCAAATTTCAACTGATCGATTCGAATGGAGTTCGAATCGATCCCAAAGTGGGCCCAATTTTCCTGAGGCCGGGCATGTGGCCCCCCTCACGTGCCAGAAGTGGTCTCCCTAAATTTAGGCGAAATATCAGCCTCCTACACCTATAAATAGAGCCCCAGGTCATTCAGAAAAGGGGATCTTAATCGGAAGCGCCCAAACTCTACCAGACTCTACTTTGCACTTCACCACTACCGTTGTACTCGAATTTCAGAGCTATAATCCATTGTAATCCGCTGTAATCAACTGTAATCAGCGAAGAACACCAATAAAAGAAAAACCTTTGAAGTGAATGTAGGCCGGAGATAGCCGAACCACTATAAATTGTTTGTTCTTGTTCATTATTTCTGAATTACTACTTGTTGCTTGCTTAGATCTATGATTTGTGTTTGAATATTGCTGATTTGTATTCATACACTGGTGCTTTCACGATACTTGGGGTTTGTGACCAATTTTGGCGCAAACACTTTGGTGCTTTCATTGAGGGGACCAGCACCCGCTACATCGGATCGAAGTTAGAATTTGAAAAGCTTGAAGACTTCAGACTTAGAGAAAATGACTAGACAAAACAGTAGAAGGCAGATGGCTGAAAGAAGCCAACAAGGAGGAAGCCAGGAGGCATCCTCTGGAGCAGGAGAAGGACAAGCTTCCGTCTACATCACTAGAGATGAGATGGACGCTATGGCTAATTCGATACGCGAAAGCTTGATGAAAGCTCACCAAGAGATGATGCAGAATTTTCTTGAGCAGATAAGGGCAGCGCATGTGCAGAACCATGGGCCAACTACAACAACTGCAAGTGCGGGACAAGGAATCAGGATTACATAAGCTAATGAAGGTCGGGTTCAAGACCAGAATGCAGGAACTGAAGGTAATCCGCAAGGGCTCGGGGGCAGACCCTCAGGGTCCGATACTGGGAGGCCAAGGGATGAAGCTCAACAGGCTAGAGCCAATGCTAATGCTAACGAGCCTCACGAAGAGTATGTGCCAGAATTCCCTTCAAGGCTCGGGAGGCAGCATAGAAACTTGACAAGGGGTCAACCCCTGGATGGAGACGAGAGAATGATTGGTCTCATACAACGAATCATGAGAAGAGGATTGTCTAGTGGAGGGCTGGAAGAAGTCAGTCGGAGTCCGTTTACTCCGAAAATCCGAAACGTAAGGAACCCTCCAAAATTCAAACTACCAATGCTAGATCCTTATGACGGGAGGTCAGACCCGACCATGCACATTGCCAGATATATTAGGCACAGGGAAGTGCTGGGGGCATCCGAGGAAGTGATGGCACGATGCTTCCCTCTATACTTTTCAGATTTGGCTGTGCTTTGGTTCAGGCAACTAGAGACTGGATCAATCAGAACGTGGGGCGAGCTTATAGACTGCTTCATGAGACAGTTTAGGGTCCATTTGACACGACCCAAGAGTGTGATGACTTTAGCCTCGATAAAGCAAAGGACCGGAGAGTCCATAAAAGATTTTCTACTAAGATTCAATGCAACAGTGACTTCTGTAGATCGCCCAGATCCATCAATGATTTTGATGGCGGCGGTGGTAGAAGTTGGGGAAGGCACCAAATTCAAAGATTCTCTGACTAAAGATCCACCGCAAGATCTCGGAGAGTTCTATCATAAAGCTGAAAAGTTCATCCGATTAGAAGAATCATGAGCCGAGAGGCAGGAAACAAACGCCGTGCAAAGCGAAGGAACCTCCAGGGAACAGCCCGGAGTAGATAAAGGAAAGAGGAAACAGGATGACAGATACGATGGTCCTGATAAACGGAAGAAATTCCGAGAACCTGGATTCAGGCAATACACAGATCTGACTGCAGGCCTGGAACGAATTTATACTGAAACTCGGGGGCAACTCCCTTATCGAAAGCCACCTAGGAGAGATCCCACTGAGCGGGAGCGCAGAACTGGAAAATACTGCCTATTCCATGAGCTGGATGGGCACACTACAGATGAATGCCGCCACCTAAAGGATGAGGTGGAAGAACATGCCAGGAGTGGTAGATAGCCACAATATGTCAGAGAACAGACAGCGACGGTAAGGCCTAAGAAACTACCGCCTCCACCTAACAGGAACGATCCTGGATCAGGATCACGACTCGCATCCACTGATTAAAGATGGCAGGGGCCAAGTCCAGGATTCGGACTTCGGTCGAATAATTTCATTTAGATTTGATTTCAGAATAAACGGTTACTCCACTTACTCATGTACGGGAACCGGAGAGATCCCTAGGCAAGCTCTGAGATGGAGATAAACCGGTAGGCCCGGAGAGGCAATGTTTAGCTTTTTCCTGATGTTTGAGATTGAACATCTAGGACCTGAATTTAAATAAATAAATTATAATTTCTTGAAACCTCCGGTCAAAGGATGAATATTGAATACCTATATGAAAATGATCGCTTTATGACCCTACCCGGAGAAGCGGGGTCCGGAGTGCAAGAAGTGAGTTGCTTCGTCGAATCGCGACGGGATCAACTCACTTAAGCGCTGTTTCCCCTTCACCGAAAAGTGACAGGATGGGATCCAGCAAGAGCCCGGAGAGGCTATGATCGGTCAAGAGCGACCATGACATCGCTTAATGTTCAGATACACTGAACCGGAGTGCAATAAGTGAGTTGCTTCGCCGGAGAGCAACAGGATCGACTCACTTAACGTTGTTTCCCCTTCACCGGAGAGTGACAGGATGGGATCCAGCAAGAGCCCGGAGAGGCTACGATCGGTTTAGAACGACCAAGACATCGCTATACGTCCTAACCGGGACCAGAGTGCAAGGGATAGAAGGCAACGCCAGAGTGCGATAGGATCTTTCTATTCAATCGCTAAGTCGGGAATGGGCTTGGCAAGGGTCAGGAGTGACCATCGATAGTCCAGAGAGATTGAAGAATTTCATTCTTAACTTCCACTGGAAGGGATTGATAACAACTTGGATTCGAATAGCCATAAACTTGATTGATAATACTGCAGTTACGAATGAAACATGAATTTACTACACTCGATTTAAGACTATTCAAAACATACCTTTTACAAAAAGGCATGTTTTGAGGGGCAAAGTGTTATCCCAACTTTTGACAAAATTGAGATATCCAAAACTTACTAAGAATCGATGATTATTATTCTTGAATATCAACCATGCATTGCAGGATAACCATGGATATCAATGAATTTTGTCCGAGCCCAGATCGGGCCACAATTGACAAGACATGACAAGCAAAGCTGCAGAAGCCAGCGGTTCAAATTTCAGGTCAATCGGAGTTCATATGAATGAAATATGATCAATACAAGTTAGAGAGAATACGCTGTTCGTATCCATCAGCGTTCGTATCGATCCGTGTCCGAATCGGTAGCATTCGTACCCATCAGGACCACAGCTCGCATCGATCTACTTCGTATCCATCGGCAGAAGATGCATTCGAATCCATAAATATCGCTAGACTTCGTACCCATTGCGTTCGCATCGATCAGAAAGGAATTAGCCTCGCGGTTCGTATTCATCAAGTTGAAGTCCTTCGAGTCCATGAAGTCGCTCTAGTTCACCTCCATCAGAGCATATAAGTTTGCATCCATCCTACTACAACAGCTTCGTATCTATCGGCCAGAGCTCACCACGATCGATACGAACGGGCCTCTGTTCGAATCCCTGAAAGCCCTCGAATCCACTAAGTCAAAGTGGCGAAAATCATGGAGTCGACCCAGTCAAACCGGAGTGAAAAGCGGAATGACAAGAAGAACACACGCCACATCAACCTGCTAGCACATGCCACCATCGAATCGAAGCAATCGAATCGAATTGATCGATTCGAATAGGATGAACAGACAAAGAACGCAATTTCGAATCGATCATAACTTGAGATCTACAGGTCCAAATGCCATGAAATATTTACAGGAGCTTACATACCTGTTGAAGAATGTCCACACCAAATTTCATCTCGATTGGATGATTTTTTGATCGATTCGAATGGAGTTCGAATCGATTCTAAAGTGGGCCCAAATTTCCTGAGGCCGGGCATGTGGGCCCCTTACGTGCCAGAAGTGGTCTCCCTAAATTTAGACGAAATATCAGCCTCCTACACCTATAAATAGAGCCCCATGTCATTCAGAAAAGGGGATCTTGATTCGGAAGCGCCCAGACTCTACTTTGCACTTCACTACTACCGTTGTACTCGGATTTCAGAGCTATAATCCATTGTAATCCACTGTAATTAGCGAAGAACATCAATAAAAGAAAAACCTTTGCAGTGGACGTAGGCCGGAGATAGCCGAACCACTATAAATTGTGTGTTCTTGTTCATTATTTCTGAATTACTACTTGTTGCTTGCTTAGATCTGTGATTTGTGTTTGAATATTGCTGATTAGTATTCGTACACTGGGGCTTTCACGATACTTGGGGTTTGTGACCAATTTTGACGCAAACAATGACCTAAATAATGAAGGCTGGAAGAGAAATATGAATTGATTTGAATTAAAGAGTTTTAAGGATTATCCTCGAACAAAAATTGATTTGAAATTTAAATAAATCTGAGATTTTAAAAGGTATGATTTGTATAATTGATTTCGGTTTAGAGGATTTAAATGAATATCAACCACTTTAAATGAATATTATCAAGTTAATTTAAATAAAAGTATATCCTGTTATTTGAAGTTTAAAGGCTTTACTTAAATGATATTTGATTTATTAAGTAAACATTTCAAATCTAAATAATAGTAATTGAAATTGATATAAATGGAATTATCAAAGAATTTGTTTCGAAATGGTGGAATATTTAAAGCTTGGAAATATATGAATTGAAATGGTTTATTGAGAGGTTCAAATCAGTATTTGGGATTTGTTTGAAAATTTAAAGAAGCTATTTTATTATATAAAGTAATTTAATATGTAAACCATTGAAATATATTAAGTTATGTTTCAACGCTATAGATTTCAAGGTATATAGATTTGAAAGTGCTATGATTTCTTGAAAAAGGATATATTTGAAATAAAATGATATCATATTGATTTAGGTCTTAAAATAAAAATGATATCGTATTTATATGGTTTTGAAATGGAAATTATATTCTGGTTTTAAAGTATAAACTATTTTGAAGAGACCGCGGTGTTATATTAACGATTGGTTGTTGAAGAGACCGGGATCGAAAGTTGACATACTCTCTGCCAACTCCAAAAACTACTTTAACAACCGTGTATGTGGTGGAGATTCCAGAATGAAGTAGGATGGTGGCGACGTTTCCTTTGAGGTAAATACGTGGACCCAACTCCCGTGGGTCGGCATAAGGTGGCTAAAACAGGAGCGATCGGCGGGTTAACGAGGTAGCACCTTTGATCGGACACATCCCTTCGATATTATACTTTGACTTTTGGATTGATTCGGTCGCCACTTTTTATTTTTTTTATTTGGGGGTGTGGCTCGAGGTAGGCAATAGCTGCGCGCTACGCGTTACCACCGACCTGGAAGCGTAATTGGTATATCTACCCTGACATTGCCTAGTTGTGCCGTGTCACCTACCCTATCGTGCCTTGTACGAGTTTGGTTTTCTCCCGTAGCCCGTGTGGTATCCTCTGGTGGCTTCCCAATCAGAAGGGACTATGATATTGGATGGACTACTGGGACTATTACGTGTTAAGGTGGAAAATGTAGAGCCTTAATTCTAATTAAAAGTAAGTTTGTTTTACAATAGACATTATTAAATATTACTATATAGTAAATAGTTTAACGGATCCTTAGGAGATGTGAATCCTGAGCGTCTCTTAAGTTACTGCACTCATATTTATTCCTGTTGATTTAACTTACATAAGATCTTTTAGCTCTGACTGGAGTGTTTTGTTTTTCAATTCGCTCGGGTCAGTCCGAGCATTTCAGGAATCGAAGAATTTATTTCTGAAGGACAAAGACGAAGATTTCATTATTATTATTATTATATATATTATATTATTCCACTACACTGTATTCCGCTACATTGATTATAATTCACCGGTATGTGCTACTCTGATATGTATTGTATAAATCAAATCAAGTGTTTATAAAACAGCTTCATGAACTGTATATTTGATATTATATTTTATCGTTCCGCTGCAAGATTCTATTTTGTTTTCTTTTCCTGCTTTTTCTTATTCACCCTATAACAGTCCACCCTTCTGCATGGTTTAAGTTTGACGTGTGTGGTTTATCGTCAATTTAAATCGTGCGGAAAGGTGGGGCGTTACAGGCAATATCAATTTAATAATCTGTATTAATAATTAAATTGATTTTATAATTTTCTTTTATAATTTAAATTTAAATTGGCAAATTTATTATTTAAAAAGCAAATAAATATTTAATTGGTAAATTTTATCTTTTGAAAGCCAATAAAATGTTTTCTATTTATAATGTATATATATTTGTATATATGGTAAATAGAAAAGTTTGGTTTGAATTTAATAAATAAAATCATGTTTTTAAATTCTAATATATTTTGGTAATTTGGAAATTATCATTAAATATAATATAAAACTTTGCAAAGATTATTTAAATAGTCAACCATATGATTTTAAAATACTTAAAGTAAATATTATTTGTTTAAATTATATTTAGCTTAAGTTTAAAGTTAAATAAGATAAATAAAAAGGTTTGTTTTATTTTCTTCTTAAATATTGCTTGATAAATATGATTTGAAAATCTATAGAAGTTTAAAATATAATTTACATATGAAACATTAATTCACTTAAGTAAGATAAGTAATTTGTAAATAGTGAGATAATCTCTTTTATAAATTATTTAAAATTGGCAAATTGTTATTTTTAAAATAATAATAATGTATTGTTTTTATATATATACATTAATAGATTTTTAAGAAAGTGGAATTGTTATTTTTAAATTAAATGTGTTGTTATATATGTGTGTGTGTATGTATATATATATATATATATATATATATATATATATATATATAAGTTGACTATAAATTGGATTTTAAAATTTAGTTTGAATTTGAATTAATTTTGAAATTCAAAAGATACATATTTTAAAATATTTTGGATTTTAAAAATTTATGTATAAGATTTTATTTATATATATAATTAGTTTTATTTTCTTTAAAGTAATTTATATATATATTTAGATAAGTATTATAAATTAATAAATTAAGTAAAAGCCTTTTTTTACATTTAAATAAATAAATATTATGTTATGACAAGTGTTAATACATTAAGACACATTAATAACAAGTGTTAATTGTTGAATAATGCTTATGACAAATGGAGGATTTTTAACAAGCGTCATTTTTTATTTTTTATTTTTCTTTTATTTTAAATAAATTATAAATTCACCTATATAAACATTGTTCTTTCCCTTCAAATTCTTTTCTATCTTTCTCAAATTTCAAAACTAAGAAACTATACCATGTAACTAAATCTTCAACCAGAAAACTAATCAAATTCTACAACCTATAAACCATTTTCCAAATCAATAACCTGTAGTTTCATTTTCGAAATAAACCAGTAGCCTGTTCATTTCTTAAAACCTAGAATCAAAGCCAGCATTTTCTTCAACCTGAGATGAAAATCAAAGAGCCTGCAAGCATTTTATTCAATTGAGTTTTATCAAATCAAGCAAACCTGAAGAATAATCAAAGCAAAATCAAAGCATTTCAGTTTTGATAAGGATCACAGCAATTCCAGTTTCAAATCAAAGAAGCATTTTATTTCAGCAACTCAAGTTTTAAAAGTTCAAAAGCTTTTTCAAAGAAGGCTCTGTTCTTCATTTTCAAAATTGTGAGTAACATCTTTTCTAAGAAAAACTTAGATATGATTCTGGTTGCTTGTTAAGTTCTTGAATGAATAAGTTTTGTGTGAATATATATAGGTGAGTTTTGCATATACATACATACATATATATATATATATATATATATATGAATGTATGGATGTGTGTACATGTCTGTTGCCTGTATCATCTCTATTCCCAGTTTCAAGCTCAAGATTTATTCAAAAATCGTTATCTCTTGATCTAATCTATGTTAGGATTTAAGTTTTAGACAAAATTTGTTTGTTTCACCATATATAAAAGATTAAAATTATAATTAAGTTAAATGAATTGGGAACCTCTCTGGAACTAAAAAGAACAGGCAAGTTGAGTTTTGTTTAAAATTCAAACATACTAATTCAATGTTTTAGGCTTATAATCTAAAACATTATCCGAAAACATGATTTGTAAAAGTGAAATTATAATTTTTAGATTGTGTGTGAATGAGCATTTCGGGGTTGATCAGATTTTGTATTTTGGGTGGTTTTTGGCGATCTAGGTGATCTGAGAAGTCGTGGTCATCACTGTTGGTAGTGGAGTGATCGGAGACATTGGGAAAATTGGCAGTAAGGTGATCGAGGCATCGTGGTGGCGGCAGTGATCGTTTTAAGTCTGTAACCCTAATTTTTAGGCTTGATCGGAACTGTTGCCACCACGGCCCCTCTTATGGATCGAGTTCCACCAAATTTTAGGGATGTGTAGCGAGGATATTGGCGAAGGTGTGGCTGGAGGCGTAGGTGCTCTGGCGGTCGACATTGTGAATTCGAGGAATTCCAGGTTTTGGTCTGTTGTTCCCATTTTGACCAGAGTTCCTTGATTTCGATTTTGAGTGTGGATTGAAGTACTGATGGTTGGAATTTGATGTGAGAGTGATCACTGACATGTGAGGGGTATTAGGGATGTCGAAGGTAGCTACATCGACGGTGCATGTGCACGGCAGCGATGATACGTCAGGGGCTATGGGTTATTATTTTGTCTCGAAGAAGGTTTCGGGCAAATGGGGTTTTGACTCGAGTATCGGGTTGGTTCGAGAGTGAATTGGTTTCAGTTTTTAAACTTTAAAATTTAAACAAAATTTAAAAAAAAAAATAGGTTTTTCTCGGGGTAAATGCTCGATTATCTATCGGGTCGAACCCGAAGCAGCCTATTAAAACAGATTTTTAAGTTTTTTTATAAAAAGGACAAGATTTTGAATTTAAATTAATTTGGTTTAAAACACTTATAATCTCTTTATATAAGATAAGTGTTTTCTTTAACACTTGTTTATGAGGTTTGTGAATTGTTTTAAAATTTTGTCAAAGTTAAATTTTGTAATCATTTTAAAACTTATATTTGAAATGAAATTTAAAAAGTAAGTTCTAAAAGTGTTATGTTTTAAATGAACATGTTAATGACAATTTAGTCATTAATAAGGATAATGTATTCTTAAAATTAATTAAGATTTAATGATTTGAGATTCATTAAATTAATAAGGTAATTAAAGAGTAATTAATTTAATTAATTAATTTTATGATAAAGGATTAATTAATTAAGTAATTAAGGATTGTAATTTAATTTATTTAAGGGTTAATTAATTTGAAATTAAGGATCATTAATTAGATAAGTATAGATTATTAATTAATGATTAGAAATTTAAATTAATCAAGTAATTAAAGATTAATTAAGTTATAGTTAAGCATTTAATTAATTAAGTAATTAAAGACGACTTAATTGGTTATTAAAAATTAATTAATTTGTTATTAATAATGGTTAATTAAAGTTTAATTACTTAGGAAAGTAATTAAAGAATTGTTAATAGTTAATGTAAAGATCATTAACTAGGGATTATGAATGATTAAGTTAAAGTGATTAGTTTAAGTTAATTAATTAGTTTAATTAATTTAAAATAATCACTGGATGATTGGTTAAGAATAATTACTTAATGTAATTTATAAAGTGTAATTACTTAATGAAGTAATTAATGATAATTACTGGATGTAATTAATTGAAAATGGAAGTAATTTGGGTATAATTACTTTGTGTAATTAATAAGAAGGATAATTACTTAACGGAAGTAACTAAGAATTAATTACTTAGTGTAATTAATTTAAGAATTAATTAATAAAGTTATTTGAAGTTAATTAAGTAATGTAATTAATTAAGGGTAGTTAATTATTGAATGTGATTAATCAAGGTTGATTAATGAATATAATTAATTAAAGATTAATTATTAAATATGATTTATTAATATAATTAATGAAGTAATTAAGGGTTGATTAATTAAAGATAATTAATCAATATAAGTGATTGTCAAGTGATTAATTAATTGTAATTTTTTAAGGATTAATGTAATTAATTGTAGTTAATTAATTAATGGGAGTAATTAAAGGTTAATTACTGTAAATGGTTAAGGATAATTAATTTGTGTAATTAATTAAGGATAATTACTTAATGTAATTAAATAATGATTAATCAAGGATGATTAATTAAGGTGGATAATTAGAGAGGGATTAATTAATTGGTTTGTAATTAATTGATGGTTAAGTAAGCAAGATTTATAGTGATGGAAATAATTAATTTATTTTATTTTAAATTAATTAGTGATAGTGTGATTATTTTAGCTTGCTTATGGATGGTTGAATGATATTGAATGCCTTGGAATTGTTTGATATCTCTGATATGAGATATGCGATGATCGGTGATATTGAATGCTTTGATTGAATGGTGATGATATGGATTATCTATTTGTGATGATGTGAATTATCTATCTGTGTGAATATAGATAATTAATCAAATTGTTTTGACTTTAAAACAACTTGGACTTAAAAGATGGCATTTTGGATTTCGATGAGACCGGGATCGGGTTTCCAAATTTGGATATCCGAAAGACACATCGATCCAAATTAAACATTAGGTCATAAATCCAAGTGAAGATCAAGGTGAAGACTCGAAGTGTAAGAACTATTCGTCGTTAAAACTCTGAGGGTGATTCCAAGATGAGTTCGATGGAGATAGTACTTTCAAGTTCGAGATGAAGATTTAGAGTGCAAGGGCTATTGTCGTTAACTCTGAGTGTGATTCCAAAATGAGTGTAACGAGATAGTGCCTTCGGTTTCATTCGAACCCGGAACGAACTTGTATGAATTGAATGCTTTTAGAACATCGTCAGGTGGACGATGAGCATTCTAAGATAGATGTGTTCTATAATGGTAATCGTAGCCTCAAGCCTCATCAACCGAGAATGGCTAAAACGGGGGAGGTGCAGCAAGGCTAAGTGAGTCGCGCTCAAGTAGGACAAGATTTTCCCCTGTCTAGAAGTCCCTTTTTATTCGGCTGTGTGGGGTAGTTGATTGCAACAATTGTCGGGGTTATCTTGTTCGGGACTGTCTAGTAAGGGATGGTTCCGGCCTTATGTTGCAGGGGATTTAGGGTGGATCCTCGGTACGGTGATCTAGGCCACATACTGTGACGGGCGGTACCACAGCCCTGCCATTGATGGAAACCCATTCTTCCTACGTGCCCTTTACGGTTTTGATTGTATACCTATGTATGCTGGAATTTAATAAATGTAATAATTTTGGCTATTTCTTATTTACTTGAAAACCTTAGTCCCTATTATAATATAACTGGATTTTCTATAAAATGTTTTGGTTATCGTAAGGTAAAAACTTTTCCTGTTTATGCGCGGGAAGTCTTACGAGATACCTTTTGTTTTCAAAGGTTTTTCAAAGTTAAGAAACTTTAACCTGTTGCTCACACCAGACCCATGTCTGACCCAGAGTTTATTTTTGGTTTTATTAATCTCTTGGGTATTCAAATTTTTATGACTAGCCAAGGGATTCAGGTTAGCTTTAACGAATTCTGGAGGAGATACGGAGCAGGAGGCTTCGACGTTTGTAGATATATAGTGTTTCGCTATGTTGGTATCTCGTTGTTGTATTTGAGTTGTAATAACTAGACAGGTGTTTATAACTGTCTAGTATGTGATGTATAAGTTAGGTAACTCTGATAGATGTTGTATATTATGTAATATTTATGTGATTAACATAATTTATTCGTTCCACTGTTGAGATTCTGATGTTGTTTCTTTCTTTCTTCTCTATCTTTTCTCTTTTCTATCCCTTTCTTTCTTATTGATGATGCGTCTTTCTATGGAGAGTAAGGCGGGTCGTTACATTTGGTATCAGAGCGCTAGGTTGAGTGAATACCCTAGGCTTTAGAGTGATTTCTTTCTTGAGAGAGCGTATTTGTAATTTTGATATATATATATATATATATATATATATATATATATATATATATATATGTTTCTACCTATTTGTTGGGTTACCTGTTCGGGTTTTCCAATATGAGTTCTAGAGATAAGAAGGTAGTGGTGTGTGTAGCACGACTACTAATGGTAGAAATCTGAGTGTTGAGGTTGGAAGTATATCTGCCGAGGCTGTAGACCCAATACTGCCTCGTGTAAGCTTTGCAGTGGTGTAAGGATTTCACCAATCTTTGTAGGAAGCCTTTTTGAGGTTCGGAGTCCATTTTGAAGTGCAAGTTTGGATGAGTAGAATTTTGATCTGTCGGATGTGCAGAAGCAAGTGATGGTATCTTGGCAACTTCAGGAAGAAGCAGCTGCGTGGTGAGATGCAGTTACTTTAGATGTTTCCGAAGATGTTTCTTTTGGAGAAAGTTTAGGAAGTGTGTCTGTATCGGTGATGTGGCTAGGTTTAGCTGGGTGATTGTGTTTGGTTTGAGGTCCGAGTTTCTTGTGGAGATGTCTGCCGTCTCGAGGCTCTGTGTGGGATTGGATGATATGGCTTTGAGGTTCGAGGAACTTTGGATAAGGAAGTCTTTGGCATCTGTGGCAACATTGCAGCTCAGAGGTGTTCTGTGTGTCGTCAAGAAGGTCATCTGGCTAAGCAGTTTTCTTGAGGTGGAGTTTAGAAGCAGTAGAGTGGATCCATTTCTTTGATGGATTGGCTTGATAAGTATAAGCTGTTCTGATTGGTAAAGGAGAATAGTATCTTTGAAAATTAGGATGGGTTGATCGCAAAAGTGACTTGCGATAGTTGAGTGTTCTCTTGGGTAATCTTTTGCTTGGAATCGAGGCATCTCTAGGGATGTAGGAGTTATCGGAGTTGTCAGAGATTTTTTTGGATGTCTTTATAGAGGTCAGAAGTTTTCCATAACATCTGGAGATTGAGTTTTCGTATCGACTATGATTCCAGGAGTGATACCGGTAGTTCAGCTAGTAGAAGGATGGTTCCTAGAAAGAGGGTTTCGTGAAAAGCAGCTCAGGATTTCGCGGTACTTTTGAGTTTTCTCTTTATGGATTTGTTGAACCATGTCTTTTGGGATGTATTGGACAGTTTGTGCTCGTGTTCAGCATCAGCAAGTTTGAGCTAATCAGGAAGGATGAAGGCAGCCCAGGATCATCAGAAGAGTTTTGCGGATAAGAGACGGAGGAATTTGGATTTCGAAGTCGGAGATTTGATTTTGGATAAGTTTTCTCCGGTCAAAGGGGCTATAAGATTTGGTAAGACTGGGAAGCTAGCTCCGAGGTATATTGGATCTTTCTGTCTTCTTGTAAGGATGAGTGTTTGGTCTTCAGGGTTGAATTGCCAGTTTGGAGGACTGGGATTCATTGTGTTTCACGTATTTCTGAGGGAATACGTGTATGATCCGTCTTTGATTTTAGAATCAGCAGTTCAGGAGGAATTTGTAATTAAGCAGGGCTTGACTGTTGTGACGACCCGGAATTTTAGGCAATATCAATTTAATAATCTGTATTAATAATTAAATTGATTTTATAATTTTTCTTTATAATTATAATTTAAAATGATAAATTTAATCTTTTAAGTTTAATAAATATTTAATCTGGCAATATTGATCAATATCTTTTTAACAGTTTAAAAATTGATAAGAATTATTTTTCAAAGCTAATAAAATTTCATTCTATTTATAATATATATTTGATATATATATTGTGAGTAGAAAATCATTTCTTCAAAATAAAAGATGAATTTTCAAATTGTAATATATATGTATGTATATATTGTTATTTGAAGTTGTTTTGAAATTTAATATAATCTATTTATAATATATGTGTATGAATATATTGTAATTTGAAGCTTTGTTTTAAAACTAATATTTTTCAAAAGGTTAATTTAAGATTAATTCAATTTATTTATTTTTAAGTGTGATGGTTAAAATAGGATTTAATCAAAGTTTTATTTTTGTTTTCTTTAAAAGTGTTTAAATTAAAATGGTTATATATATATATATATATATATATATAGTTTTAAATAAACTTTCTTTTTAATTATCTCTTGAATTAGAATTGTTTGTAAACATAAGTAATATGTAAATAAATTACTAAAATCATATTTTACATAAATATAAATAAAAATTCACAATTTATATGGAAACATGTAATACATTTATTTGTTTTAAAAACATAAGCTTTTTATAAAACAAATGTTTATAAAATATCACACTTGTATGTTTATTAAAATTTAAAAGTTTATTTACATAAAAACATTTCATAAATGCATATAAATATTTCATAAATACATATATAATTTAAATGATTTAATTAAATGGAGCTAACACTTGTAAATCAAAGATGAAACATCTTCGACACTTCTAAGCTAGGATAAAGTTGTGATGACATTTGTTCAAATTTATCAACAAGTGGCCACATTTTTATTTTAATTTTTAAATAAATGTTTAAAGAAGAAAACTAGTTTTTACAAAAACACTTTTATTCTTTTGTCTTCTTTTCTTAACTCAAACCGGAAAATTATTTTCAAAACCTGAAATTTAAAATCCAAAAGAAAAGGTAAAATCTGAAATTAAATTCTGCAAAACAAAGTTCTTCATATCAATTAAAGACTGCAATTTGCAAACCTGTAACTCAAATGAAGATCATTTGCAAGTTTCAGCATTCAAGATGATTTTCAACAGCAACAGCAAGTTTCAACATTTTAAAAACATCAATTTGTAAAGCATGCAGAGGGTTTTCATCAACAAAGCAATCAAAAGCATTTTTCAAATTAAAGATTCAAGGCCTGGAAAAAAACAAGTTTTGTTCTCTGCAATTAAAATGGTGAGTAAATCTTCATTTTGAAAACAGATTTGAACCTGTTATTTAACCTAGATATGTGTGATGATTTATACAGTAGTTTAGTTACAAATGTGTTTTGAAGTTGATTGCATGTTTGAATACAAAGAAGATATATGGTGACTGTATAAATATGCTCTGTCATTTACAGTTTTGATCGTTCAATTTAATTCAAATTTTCCACTAACATCATTATTTGACTTTGATAATTAAATGAAAGTTGTATGTTAATGTTTGATAGTAATTTTAAAAATAGTTTCTGTAAATTTAAATTTACAAATAATTTTCAAAAATGGAAAACACAGTGAAATACATTTGCATGTCAAAAATCAACAATCATGTTTTCTGATTTGGATTTCATGAATGTGTTAGGGGTTAACAATTATGATTTTTAATATACATATCATAATTTTTACTTTCGTAATTCATGTGAATTCTGGGGTTGAATGAATTGGGTGTTTTTGTGGTTTGCCGTTGATCGGCGTGATGATCGGAAGTGAAATCTTGGTCGAAGCAAGTTTTTGTGAAGCTGATGAAGGGAAAAATACACTTGAATTTTTCCTATGGTCGAAATGTTCAGATTCGATCAATCTAGTGTTTTACATTGTGTTTTGTTCGTCTTGGTTGCCGAGGCATTTGCGTCACGGTTAGTGGATTGGGTTCGATCGCATTTGGGGGAGATGATGCTCGTGGACGAGTTGTTTCGATGGTGAGGTCGGCGAGGTCTAATCGCGTCGTGATTGTCGGCGTTGGGGGGTTTTGGGTCGAGGTTGTTGCAGTTTTTTTTTGAGCAATAGGTCGATTTCGATTTGTGGAAGGATTTTTGGATCTGGGTTGAGGAACAGGTCGTCGAAGTCGTGTGGGATTGGTCGGCGATCAGATAGTTGGTAGGAGTTGCTTGGTTGCGTCGCGCACGTACACGCGTGTTCGTTGTGCACTGGTAATGGTGGGTTTGGGGAAGACGAAGGCTGGGCTCGGGATGGTGCTCGCGTTTTTCCCGGTGACGACTCGAAGTAGATGAGTCTGGGTTTTGACTCGGGGCAGGCTCATGTAGTTGCAGTGCTTAACTCGAGTATTTAGTTTGTTGCTTTTTAGTTAAGTACTGTGTAAGATATAAGGTTTGCAGATTAAAACCTTGTAGTTTGAAATAATTGAAGATCGAGCTTTAAAATTATAAACAAGTTTTATAAAAGAAAACAAAGTTTCAAAGTAAAAACTTGTTGTTTTGAAATAAAGTTAATCAAACTTCAAAAAAAAAGTATTAATTGAACTTATTTCAAAATTTAAATTGTTAAGATAATTTCTTTTGAAAATAATTAATTAATTAAACTTTGAATTTTAATTTAAAAGAGTATTTTGAATTTAAATATTTAATCAAAGTTTTAAGTAAATTTTTAAGTAATGTTTTAAAAACTTAAGTTTCAAATTTTATTGAAAATGAATAAGTTTAAATTAGATGATTAAATTGTTTTAAATTTTAAATTTGATTTCTAAATGCATTATTTTCAAATAAGGTTAATGTTATAATTTTGTAAACCAAATAGAATAATTTGTTTTTAAGTTATTAAAATTTGATTAATTCAAATAATTAATTTATGAGGATAATTATGGTTAATTTATTATTATTATGAATGTAAGAATACTTAATTAAATATGATTTGTTAATAAGTAAAAGATTAATTAAGATAAATTAATTTCTTAATTAATTAAGTATTTTTAAATATAAGAAGTTAATTTATTAATTATTTAGTTAATTTTAAATGATTAGTTAATTGGTTGTTTAATTTTAAATAATCACTTAATTATGAATTAATTAAGTGTAATTACGTAATGAAGTAATTAATTGTGAATTTCTAAATGTAATTAAGTAAAGGAAATTACTTATGGAAGTAATTAAAGTTGAAGTGATTAAGGGTTAATCACTAGATGTTATTAATCTAAGGATTAATTAATATAATTGATTTGAAGTTAATTAATTATAGAGTAATTAATTAATTAAAGAATTAAGGATTATTTAATGATGGGATTAATTACTTGTTAAGAAATTAATTAAGAGAGTAATCATCTAATGGAAGTAATTAGAAGATAATTACTTATGTAAGTAATTAAGGGTTAATTACTTAGTTAATTTTAGTTAATTAATTAATAAATGAGATTAATTTAAGATTAATTACTAAGGGTAATTAATTAAAATTGTAAATAATTAATAAAGTAATTAATTAAGGATTACTAATTAATTGATTACTTAATGAAGTAATTAAAGATTAATTAATTAGACTAATTAATCAAGGATTAATATAATTAATTAAGAAGTTAATTAATTAAGATAAGTAATTATAAGTTGTTAATTACTGTTTATGATTAATAAGATGGTTAATTGCAAATTATTAAAGAAATTATTAATTAATAAGGATTATTAGTTAATATAATTAATGAAATTAATCAAGGTTGATTAATAAAAGTGATTAATTAAAGTATGATTAATTGTAATTAATAAAGGAATAATGTGATTAATCATAGTTAATTAATTAAGGGAAGCAAATGAAGGATCATTATTAATTGTAATTAATGATAATAATTAAAGGTTAATTACTGAATATGGTTAAGGATAATTACTTGAATGTAATTAAAGGATGATTAATCAAGGGAGATTAATTAAAGAAGATCATTAAGAGATCATCAATTTATTTGTTTGGAATAAATTAATGAAGAAGGATTTAGGTAATCCAATTGATTTACAGTTAATCAATTCTGCTTATGGATGATTGATTAATATTGGATGATTGATATTGGATGTTTGAATGATGTTTGTATGATTTGGGTATGATATCTCTGATATATGTGATATGATGCTTTGTGAGATGAATGGTTGATATGAATTATCTATTGTGATATTGTGATTCATCTACCTGTTCATGTTATTCTGAATATAAGTTAATTGTTTAAAACCCTTAAACAACTTGGACATTAAAATGGCGTTTGGATTTCGGTGAGACCGGGATCGGGTTTCCATATTTGGATATCCGAAAACCACATCGATCTAAATTAAACGTTAGGTTGTGAATCCAAGTGGAGCTTAGTGAAGACTCGAAGTGTAAGAACTATTCGTCAGTATAACTCTAGGGGTGATTCCGTGATGAGTTTGATGGAAATAGTACTTACAGGTTCGAGATAGTTATTCAGAGTGCAAGGGCTATGGTCATTGACTCTGAGGGTGATTCCAAAATGTGTGCAACGAGATAGCGCCTTCGGTTTCGTTCGAACTCGGAACGAACTTGTATGGATTGAATGCTTTCAGAACATCGTCAGGTGGACGATGAGCATTCTAAGATAGATGTGTTCTATAAAGGTAATCGTAGCCTCAAGCCTCATCAAGCGGGAATGGCTAAAACAGGGGAGGTGCAGCAAGGCTAGGTGGGTAGCACTCATTTCAGGGTGAGGTCATCCCTATCTATATGTCCCTTTTTATTTCGGCTTAGTGGGTGGTTGGTCACGCCAACCACAGGGTGATCTTACTCGGGACTGTCCAGTAAGGGGTGGTCCCGGCTTTGTGTTACAGGGGATTGGGAGTAATCCTCGATATAGTGATCTAGGCCACGTACTGTGACGGGCGGTACCCCGGTAGCCCTGCCATTGATGGAAACCCATTCTTCCTACGAGACCCTACGGTTTTGTTTGTATTACCCACTTTTGTGGCTAGTAGCTGGAATTTAATAAATGTAACAATTTCGGCTATTTCTTATTACTTGAAAACCCTAGACACTATTATAATATCACTGGATTTCCTATCAAATGTTTTGGTTAGCGTAAGGTAAAAAAATTTCCATGTTTATTTGTGGGAAGTCTTACGTGATACCTTTTTCTTTCAAAGGATTTTCTAAAGTTAAGCAATTTTAACCCGTTTACTCACACCTGACCCCTGTCTGACCCGAGTGTCTATTTTCTGTTTTATTAAACTCTTGGGTACTCATATTATGTATGAGTAGTCGAGGGATTCAGGTTAGCTTGATGAATTCTGAAGGAGTTTTGAAGCAAGAGGCTTCCGCGTGTAGATATATTATGGTTCCGCTGTGTTTGTGTGATATCTGTATCTTGTGATATCTTGAGTTTTATAGTTAGACAGATATTTATAACTGTCTAATATGTGTTGTATAACTTGTGTACTCTGATATAATATGATACTATGTAATATTTTATGTGATATATTATACTTTATTCGTTCCGCTGTGAGTATCTGATGTTGTTGAGTTTCTTCTTTCTTATCTTTTCTTCTATCCCTTTCTTTCTTAATTCATGATGCGTTTTTCTGGAGATAGAAAAACGGGTCGTGACAACTGTGGTCTGATATTCTGTTCAGTTTAGTAGATCAAGATGAGTAGGGGCTCTGTAGCTAGTGGTGTAGATTGTTTGGATTCAGTAGAGTGAGTATCCCAGTGTTTATACCTGGGAAGCTCTAGATAATGTTAGGAAGTCTATCCTGATATGTGTTAGGATCATTAGATTTGTTTGATTGAGTGAATTGGTTGCTGTGGTTGTTAGCATATGGTTGATAATATACGCTTGTGGTTTAAAATTAAAATCTTTGATGGATTATTAAATTGTCTTTGCTTTTAAATTTCGGGGACGAAATTCTTTTAAGGGGGAGGAATGCGATGACCCAGAATTTTGGGCAATATCAATTTAATAATCTATATTAATAATTAAATTGATTTGATAATTTTATTTTATAATTTAAATTTAAATTGGCAAATTTATTCTTTTAAAAGAAAATAAATATTTAATTGGTAAATTTTATCTTTTAAAAGCTAATAAAATGTTTTCTATTTGTAATGTATATATATTTGTATATATTGTAAACAGAAAAGCTTTGGTTTGAATTTAATAAATAAAATCATTTTTTCAAATTCTAATATATTTTGGTAATTTAGAAATTATGATTAAATATAATATAAAACTTTGCAAAGATTATTTAAATAGTCAACCATATGATTTTAAAATACTTAAGGTAAATATTATTTGTTTAAATTATATTTAGCTTAAGTTTAAAGTTAAATAAGATAAATAAAAAGGTTTTTTTTATTTTCTTTTTAAATATTGCTTGATAAATATGATTTGAAAATATATAGAAGTTTAAAATATAATTTACATATGAAACATTAATTCATTTAAGTAAGATAAGTAATTTATAAATAGTGAGATAAAATCTTTTATAAATTATTTAAAATTGGCAAATTGTTATTTTTAAACTAATAATAATGTATTGTTTTTATATATATACATAATAGATTTTTAAGAAAATGGAATTGTTATTTTCAAATTAAATGCGTTGTTATATATGTGTGTGTATATATATAAGTTGACTTTAAATTGGATTTTAAAATTTAATTTGAATTTGAATTAATTTTGAAATTCAAAAGATACATATTTTAAGACATTTTGGATGTCGAAAATTTATGTATATGCTTTTATTTATATATATATATAATTGGTTTTATTTTCTTTAAAGTAATTTATATATATATATATATAAGTATTTATAAATTAATAAATTAAGTAAAAGCCTTTTTTTAACATTTAAATAAATAAACATTATGTTATGACAAGTGCTAATACATTAAGAAACATTAATAACAAGTGTTAATTGATAAATAATGCTTACGACAAATGGAGGATTTTTAACAAGTGTCATTTATTATTTATCATTTTTTTATTTTAAATAAATTATAAATTCACATATATAAACATTGTTCTTTCCCTTCGGATTCTTTTCTATCTTTCTCAAATTTCAAAACTAAGAAACTATACCCTGTAGCTAAATCTTCAACTAGAAAACTAATCAAATTCTACAACCTTTTAACCATTTTCCAAATCAATAACCTGTAGTTTCATTTTCAAAATCAAACCAGCAGCCTGAGCATTTCTTAAAACCTGGAATCAAAGCCAGCATTTTCTTCAACCTGAGATGAAAATCAAAGAGCCTGCAAGCATTTTATTCAAACTGAGTTTTATCAAATCAAGTAAACCTGAAGAATTATCAAAATTAAAATCAAAGCATTTCAGTTTTGATAAGGATCACAGCAATTCCAGTTTCAAATCAAAGAAGCATTCTATTTCAGCAACTCAAGTTTTAAAAGTTCAAAAGTTTTTTCAAAGAAGGCTCTGCTTCATTTTCAAACTTGTGAGTAACTTCTTTTCTAAGAAAAACATAAATGTGATTTTGGTTGCTTGTTAAGTTCTTGAATGAATATGTTTTGTGTGAATATATATAGGTGAGTTCTGCATATATGTATGAATGTATGGATGTGTGTACATGTCTGTTGCCTGTATCATCTCTGTTCCCAATTTCAAGCTCAAGATTTATTCAAAAATCATTATCTCTTGATCTAATCTATGTTAGGATTTAAGTTTTGAACAAAATTTGTTTATTTCATCATATATTAAAAGGTGACGACCCGGAATTTTTGGTTATTTTAAATCGGAATATTTAATCGATTTTAAATATTTCATAGTTAGTTTCTAACTTGAATTCGAATATCCCTATTTATTAGATAATTTAATTATTAAATTAAATCATTTGAAATTGATTTAAGTGGTAAATCTTGGATTTAAGCTAAATAAAATTATTTCAAAGACTTGTAAAATGTATACTGATAGTACTAAAGAGAGTAAAAGTGTTAAAATTGAATTTAACAGTGATTTGTTAAGTATTGAAATTATATCGTATAAATTGATATTTAAAAATAGCCTTCTAAGGCACAATCTTGGAATTCGACGAAACCACTTCCATTGGATCTGTAATAGTTAGTTATTATTAGATTTCAATTTTCGTAGCGATTGGAGTTAGCGTTTGTCTGTACGGGTGAGATACGTGTTGAAATTAAAATCGATAATTTAATATTTAAACTCGATTCAAAAAGTTATCTTCCACATATAACTGAATTTGGCTTCGAAACACGTTCCATTGTGTTCAGGATACGGGTAAAACCATATAAATGCCTGGCGGCATGTCTGATTCGGAGTTTGAGATTTGAGTTATGCTAAACGAGATATTTTGGAAATTTAATAATATAAAAAAATTGAAAAGTCAAACAAGCCACCCTATAATCGTACTCGAGCCACCCTAGCATCTGAAATGCACAGATCTGCATCCCCCCTTCTCGTTTAAATCACGTCCAACCCTCCTTCTGCTAAATAAATGAAATCGATAAAAAATAATAAAAAATGGCAGACCGATTATAAAAAAATAAAATAAAAGGGGTTTGAAATCGAATTCGATTTCGAATCAGAGTCGACTCTATTTCGAAAGGAAACCGAGCGCGACTCGTTCATTGAGCCCGAGAACTTCGAAGTGTCGTCTGGTTATCGAGCGCATGGAAGTTGGGGGTCGAAGCATCGAGGGGATTCAAGGCTGAATCTCGAGGAAGGCGTGTGGACACCGTGGAGGGAGGTGGCAGTCTAAAGCTCGAGCATGACGTCTTGAGCAAGTCGGTGGAGGAAGAACTCACGATGTTCGTGTTTTGAAATGGGCAACACGAGGCGAGGCGTTCGATCACGAGGCTTGGTGATGGATTGCTGAAGTCGAGGCTTGGTGATGGGTCGTGGTAGCGGCCGATGTCAATGGTGCAGTCAAGTCGAGGCTGGGGTTTTGTTCGATTTCGAAGTCAGCAGTGAGGTATCATCGTTTTTTTAACTAAATGTTTGTATATACAGGTAAAAAAATAAAAAAATATAAGTATAGATATATATATATATATATATATATATACCTACCTAGTAAAAATAATCGTACTGGTTAATTTTAAATGAGCTTTGCATTTCTGGAAATTTAGAAGTCAGTATATATGTAAGTACTCAAATATATACATATAGATAAACAGTAAGGTTGTTTTGTAATTAACTAAATTTGATTCAGAATCTGGGTTGTTGAGAAAAAAAAAATATTCACATGCCTATTTTAATTATAGGTAAACAGGAAAATTATATATATATATATATATATATATATATATAAGACTTTGAAAATATATATGAAAATTTTAAAGTGTTTGAAAATTTATAAATTTAGACTTTCAAAATCTATGATCTATTTTTATAAGTAAAGGGTTTTAAAGGAAAATTAGTTAATCAAATTTATTAAATGATAATTTATTTTTAGGGTATTTCAATTGATTAATAAAACCTTATAATATTCATACAAGGTCAATAATCGTGGAATCAAATCGAGAATGAAGTGGATTTGCAAATTTAAGGGGCAAAGGTGAGTTAATCTCACACATCTGGGTTATTAAAATTTAAATAGTTAAATTTAAATAATTGATTGAATTGTTTTGATGTGCTATGTTATATATAGTAGTATATAGTATATTGGAATGATTGATTTCTCGTATTATATAGCGGATGAGACCCTATGCGCCGCATAATAGCATATGATATTATATTTAAAACCCATATACCGCGATATTCCACCTCGAAGTGGAATTGGTATTGTGCTAACATCTGTGGATGCAGGGAAATATGTTGGAGGGATCCAACTGGATTCATCAAAATTATGTAGATTGTTTAATATTCTGTGTTATGAATATTTGATATTCTGTGATGAATCATATTGATAATAGGAATATTGAATTCTATGGTTTGCTTGAATATATACTTCGGTACACTGAGTTATCAAAATATATATAGAATTGGATTTTTGAAAAGAAAAATAAAAGAGTGAATTTTTATGTAAAATAATCATAGAGAATTTGAATAAATTTAAGAATGAACTGGATAAGAATAAAAGTGATTTTAAAATTCTAATAAATAATTCCGAGTATGGAAAAAAGAGGATTTTGAATAAATAGAAATAATGAATTGTAAAACTTAAGTGATATTATTTAAAGGAATAAAGAATTTACTTTAAAATTCAAGGTTTGAATTTATTTAAAAGGATAAAGAAGGAATTTGGGAAAATCTGAAATTGATGTTTTCAGTTAAAAGATTTTAAATAGTAATAAAGAAATAAATTCTGAAGTCTATGGGTTTGAAATAAAATTGAGTAGGAAAAGGAATTTATTTAGAAATGGGAGTAATTTGGAGATCAATTTGAAGGTTAATTAAGTGTTTAAAACCAGGATTTTTAAAAGAAAAGTGAGATTTTGGAATTTATAAACTGGGTTTATAAAAGTAAAGTGATATATCAGTGGATATTTGGAAGAATAAATTCACGGTGGGAATTATCAAGGGAATGAGTAAATTTGTTTAAAATAAATAGTGATTTATTTTTAAAAGCTGTGATTGAGAAGCATATTTCCCTGGATAGCCAAGTACGTTTTCAAAACAAATTTATAGCATAAGTTAAAAGTTAAAAGTTGTTTTAAAAGGTATGTTTTAGAAAGTTTATTATTTTTAAATGTTCAAAATTTTGAAGTAAGTATTTTTCAAATTTATTGTAGTAGTAATTATATAAAGGTGACCTAGTATTTTTTTTAAAAAAAAGAGAAAAGTTAGTTTTAGATTTTATTAAGAAGCTTTATTTTAAATATTCTTAAAGTATATATTTTTGAATAAGTATTAAAATAGTTTTAACTTAAGTGTTTTAAAGGATATTTTATAATAAAGAGCTTTAAATTATTTTAAAAAGCTAAAGTTTTTGTGCTTGATGTTTTCAGTGGAAATAAATATTTAGGAATTCATTCCATGAGAAGATGTACCTTAAAACTGTTTTTAAAAAGGTTGAAAATGGAAATATATCTTGCGAAGACATTTTGAGGATAATAAATAATTTGGGAAATTATTTATGTTTGATGGATGTTTGTGAATGCTAATTGATAGTTAAATAACCGACTATCAATATTGGCCAATGCGTTGATCGTTTCGAAGAGAACGGGATCGGGATTAATTTCTCGAAAACCACTTCGATCCGGTTCGAAAGTTTTCATGAGGAAGACGAGTTTGGATTCGAAGATGGAGCAGTGAAGTGCAAGGGCTAGTCGCTACTAATCCTGAGGATGATTCCAAAACAGATGTAGTAGGAGTAGTGGCTTCGGTTCCGTTCGAACCCCGGATGGACTTGTATGGATTGAATGCCTTCAGAACATCGTCAGGGGGACAATAAGCATTCTAAGAGATGAGTTCTCTAAAGGTAACGCTTAGACTCAAGCCTCGTCAACTGGGAATGACTGAAAATCAGGGGTTATGCAGCAAGACTAGGTGGGTAGCGCCCATTAGGGTGAGGTCATCCCTGTCTAGATGTCCCTTTTTATTTGGCTTAGTGTTGCGGTTGCTAATCCCAATCGTGGGGTGATCTTACTCGGGATTATCCAGTAAGGGATAGTCTCGGTCTTGTGTTGTAGGGGATTGGGAGTAATCCTCGGTACAGTGATCGAGGCCACGTACTGTGACAGGTGGTACCCCAGTGCCTAGTCATTAGCTGGAAATCCATTTTCCATAGGCGCCTGTACGATTTTGATTGTGCCCAACTATTGCTGAAACGTGAGATGCAAGCATTTCAGCTAGATTCTATTTTACTTTCTATAGACACTATTATAATATCAGAGAATTTTGATAAAAAGTGTTTTGGCTATCGTAAGGTAAAAACCCGACATGTTTATTTGTGGCGTGATCTTACCAGATGCTTTTGTTTCCAAAGGAATTTTGAAACTTTAGTAATCAATTTGAGTGTGGTTTTCTCACGTTGGTATTCCAGACTGACTCGGGTGTTATTTAACTATAATGGTCGGGTCAGACCGAGTATTATAAATTACAAGAAAGGATGCTGTGGAGCAGGATGGCGATACGTACTCCGGTACTTGTTTAGATATTCCGCTGTGTTGATTAGCTGTGTATTCAGATTGTGAGGATAGGTTATGATTACCGTGCAGTTGTGTGTTATGTATACTCTGATGATGTAATGTATAAATAGATTTGTTTTGTGTAAAGATAATTTATTATCTATTATATTTTATTCCGCTGCGATGGTTAGATTCTGATGTTGTTTTCTATTTTCTTCTTCTACCTCTTCTTCTTTAACCCAAATGGTTCGTATTTCCATACATCTTGAGTTGATTGATGGAGAATTATGTTGACTTTAAGGGGTATGGATTTGCAGGTTATTACAGTGGTATCAGAGCTTAGGTTGGTGATAACCTTGGCTCTGGTGGGGATTACTCTTTGAAAATAGAGTCCGTAGTACTCTAGAATGAGTCTGAGCGTATTAATAAATATGAGCGTGTATTAGTTAGTGAATATAAATTGTTTTAATATTGTGTTAACTTATTGGTTGAGTGGAATATGAATTCTGATCGAGTAAGTTGGCCGCTATTCGAGAAGAGTTTATAAACACCTGACACGATAAATTGACACAGTATTGTTTTAAAGATGGGTGAATGAAATAATTTTGCCCAAAATATATTTTGATATAAAAGAAATATTTCCTTAAATTTTTATATAACTTGGATGTTTGGATGATAATATTTTAAACAAATAAGATTATAAAAATTGGAATGACTTGTATAATCAAATGGCACTTTGTATGAGCACTAATTATACAAATGAATTATAGTTAAAATTTGATTTAAATCAAATCTGTAAATTTAAAACCCCGGAGATTTTGGAAGTGTTTTGAAGACAAATAATAGCATTATTATTTTTAAAAGTATTTCTGAAAGGAAATTGTTTCAAATAAATTTTGGGAAGGAATATGCATTGAACTCACTTCAGTCGCTGGAAAATAACTTCGGTGATGCCTGCAGCATCATCGATGTTCATTTTCGAGTGTCTAAGTGATAGATTGCTGCCAAATTGATTTGCTCAGAAGAACTAGTTTGTTTTTGAAATTTCAAAGGAAATTTGTTGGGGATAAAAACCAGGATTGGTTTAAAAATTTGAGAAATGTGATTTTGGGATGATTTGAACCAAAAGCTGGGTTTTTGAAATCCTGAATCCTTATTTGAATTGAAAATCCTGATGAGGTAAATTATAAACTTGTAAAGTTAAGATGATATTTAAATAAGGAAGGAAAATATGAGCTTTGAATGTTGGAATTAAAATTTAAAGTGAAAAAGTAAAATAAATTTAATTTGGAAAAAAATTAAATTGTGGGAAATTTAATAGATGATTGGAAGAAATAATTAGTAAATCTTGAATGTGATTGCAATAGGAAATAAAAATTAAAATTGGATTGAGAAATAAAATTAATTAGAATTAAATTAACTTAAGAAAAGTTAATAATAATGGGTTGGATTTGAAGTAAGTTGAAAAGAATTGAAATGAAAAAAAAAGTTGAATTGCGAGTTAATAAAATTGGTTTGTGAATTAAATGATAGGAATAAAACTTGAGCATAAATAATATTCATCGCATATTGTAAGTGGGTTAATTATGAATCGAAGTTGTTATCAAATGAAATGGAATTGGATTATAATAGAAATGATTTGAGTTACAAATAAAATCCAATTCGAGTGTGAATGAGTTAAATATGTGCTGGGATATTATTTTGATAAATTGAGAAGGTGAATTAAAATTAAATGGATGGGCTAACTGAATTAAATGGAATTCGATTAAATAAGAATCAAATGAAAGATGGAAATAGAACTGGTTGCGAAAAGAAATGGAAGTTGGTTGAATGAAATGAACATATGCTATAATGTTGGAAAATGGAATAGTATTAGTTGCAGCAAGTTAAAAAGAAATGAAATTGCTTAGGAGTTGAAATAAAAGGATTTTAGAATTGGAATGTTTTCAAGCTTAATAGAATGGTTTCAAATAAAATGAATGCGGATAAGAAATGAAAACTTGAGCTATAAATTAAATTTGACTTGAATTGTTAGTAAATTGAATACAATTGGAATATTGTCGAATAAAAGGAAGTTGGATTGAAAAAGAAATGGTTTTAATTGCAAATTAAGTTCAAGAAGGTAGAAATAAATTGAAAACGGCCTTGTAATTAATTAAATGAGTCGTGAATGGATTGAATTTGGGAATTAAAATTTATAATAACTATTTAAATAAATTTGTAGATTGAAATGAGATTTGATTGAATAAAACTAAGTTAAATTGAAAAGGAAAATTGATTTGCAAATGAAGTGAGCTTAAGTTTTAAAGCTGGACTAAATTAAAGTAAATTGACTTAAGTTTAAAAGGGTGGAAGTTCAAAAAAAAAGTTTGGGTTAAATTAATTTGGGAAATGGTTATTAACTTATAAGTATTGAATGTGCCAAGCTTAATAAAATGTCTTTGAATGAAACAATTGTGAAAATGGAATGAAATTCAGATGCATGGCTTGTAAATAAGTTAATATGTGAAGAGACTTTAATAAAAATTGATTTTGGAATCAATTGAAGTGAATTGGGTTCGTTTGGATTAAAAAGGAAATGAATATAAGCGATTGAATAATAAACCATTCTAACTAAATAAAAATTTGGTTGGAATCTATTCGAATTAGTGTTGAAATATTAAAATTGTTTATAAGAATTTTTTAGTATGCATTGCTTATTCCATGTGTTAGCTATTGAAAATAAGTGAAATGTAAATAAACTCCCTATATTTTATACTCACATGTTTGAATTAAGTAAGTACAGGTACAGGAAAGCCGTTTGGCTGGATTTGGACGCGCTAATTGCCAAAATATTAAGCTGCTTGCTTAAAAATGCTAAATAAAGGTACGCATGCGCAATAAAAATAGAAAATATGAACTGTTTTTGTTTTTTCGACTGTGTGGGCCAATGTATATATATTTATATCACTTGTCAAATTGCAAAAGCTCCTCCGTACAAAGGAGACTATGCCAAAAAAATTCAAAATTTTGGGAGTTAGAAAATTTTTGAAATTTTTTGGAAAAGTTTTTGTTGGGTACAAAACGATTTCAAATTGGAATTGAAATAAGGGATTTTGGAAATGGAAATTGAAACTAATTGTTTAGTTGGAACTAAAGGATTAGGAAAGTGAATTTAGGATTTTTGATTTCAAAGGATAAATTGAAATTTGCTCAGCAATGGTATGTGTTTAAATTTCTGTATGAAATTTGATGATTTTCTAGTCTAGCCACTTGGCTTTTGTTTTCTTTTGAAATCTGGGGGCACGTAGAGGCATTTTGTAGTTGTACCGAGCTAGCCGTGCAAAGGAGAAGCTGGCGAAATTTTTTGAAAATTTAGGGAGTTAGAAAATTTTGATAATTCAAAATTTGGTTTCATATTGAAATTTGAATGATTGAGCAAATAGTATTTTTTGAAAACTAGGGGAGAGTTTGGGAAGTTAGTAAGAATGATAATGGGTCTTTTATGAAAAGATAGTTGGTAGGATGTTGAATTGTTGGTTTTAGGGAAACTAGAGTATGGGTATTGGACCATTCTTCTTAACTAGTAATTTCGAGGACGAAATTATTTTAAGGGGGAGGAATGTGACGACCCGGAATTTTTGGTTATTTTAAATCGGAATATTTAATCGATTTTAAATATTTCATAGTTAGTTTCTAACTTAAATTCGAATATCCCTATTTATTAGATAATTTAATTATTAAATTAAATCATTTGAAATTGGTTTAAGTGGTAAATCTGGGATTTAAGCTGAATAAATTATTTCAAAGACTTGTAAAATGTATACTGATAGTACTGAAGATAGTAAAAGTGTTAAAATTGAATTTAGCAGTAATTTGTTAAGTTTTGAAATTATATCATTTAAATTGATATTTAAAAATAGCCTTCCAAGGCACAGTCTTAGAATTCGATGAAACTAGTTCCATTGGATCCGTAATAGTTAGTTATTATCGGATTTCAATTTTCGTAGCGTTTGGAGTTACTGTTTGTCCGCACGGGTAAGAAACGTGTTGAAAATAAAATCGATAATTTAATATTTAAACTCGATTCAAAAGGCTATCTTCCACATATGACTGAATTTGGCTCCGAAACACATTCCATTGTGTTCGAGATACGGGTAATACCTTATAAACGCCTGGCAGCATGTCTGATTCGGAGTTCGAGATTTCGAGTTATGCTAAACGAGATATTTTGGAAACTTAATAATATTAAAAAATTGAAAAGTCAAACCAGCCACCCTATAATCGTACTCGAGCCACCCTAGCATCTGAAACGCACAGATCTGCATTCCCCCTTCTCGTTTAAATCACGCTCAAGTCTCCTTCTGCTAAATAAACGAAATCGAGGGAAAAAAGGCAGATTGATTATAAAAAAATAAAATAAAAGGGGTTTGAAATAGAATTCGATTTCGAATCGAAGTCGACTCGATTTTGAAAGGAAATCGAGCGCGACTCGTTCGTCGAGCCCGAGAACTTGGCAGTGTCGTCTGGTTATCGCAAGCGCATGGAAGTTGGGGGTTGAAGCATCAAGGGGATTCAAAGCTGAATCTCGACGAAGGCTCGTGGACACCGAGGAGGGAGGCGGCAGTCTAAAGCTCGAGCACGACGTCTTGAACAAGTCGCTGGAGGAAGGACTCGCGATGTTCGCATTTTCGAGTAAGTCGCTGAAGGAAGGACTCGCGATGTTCGCGTTTTGAAATGGGCGACACGAGGGGAGGCGTTCGATCACGAGGCTTGGTGATGGATTGCCGAAGTCGAGGCTTGGTGATGGGTCGTGGTAGCGGCCGATGTCGATGGTGCAGTCAAGTCGAGGCTAGGGTTTTGTTCGATTTCCAAGTCGGCAGTGAGGTATCATCGTTTTTTTAACTAAATGTTTGTATATACAGGTAAAAAAATATAAGTATAGATATATATATATATACCTAGTAAAAATAATCGTACTGCTTAATTTTAAATGAGGTTTGCTTTTTTGGAAATTTAGAAGTCAGTATATATATAAGTACTCAAATATATATATATATATGTATATAGATAAACAGTAAGGTTGTTTTGTAATTAATTAAATTTGATTCAGAATCTGGGTTGTTGAAAAAAAAAAATTCACATGCCTATTTCAATTATAGGTAAACAGGAAAATTATATATATATATATAAGACTTTGAAAATATATATGAAATTTTTAAAGTGTTTGAAAATTTATAAAAGTTAGATTTTTGAAATCTATAATCTATTTTTATAAGTAAAGGGTTTTAAAGGAAAATTAGTCAATCAAATTTAATAAATGATAATTTATTTTTAGGGTATTTAAATTGATTAATAAAACCTTATAATATTCATACAAGGTCAATAATCGTGGAATCAAATCGAGAATGAAGTGGATTTGCAAATTTTACGGGCAAAGGTGAGTTAATCTCACTCATCTGGGTTATTTAAATTTAAATAGTTAAATTTAAATAATTGATTGAATGATTGAATTGTTTTGATGTGCTATATTATATATATATAGTAGTATATAGTATATTGGAGTGATTGATTTCCCGCATTATATAGAGGATGAGACCCTATGTGTCGTATAATAGCGGATGATATTATATTTAAAACCCATATATCGCGATATTCCACCTCGAAGTGGAGTTGGTATTGTGCTAACATCTGTGGATGCAGGGAAACAAGTTGGAGGGATCCAACTGGATTCCTCAAAATTATCTAGAATTTTTAATATTCTATGTTATGAATATTTGACATTCTGTGATGAATGATATTGATAATTGAAATATTGAATGCTATGGTTTACTTGAATATATACTTCGGTACACTGAGTTATCAAAATATATATATAATAGGATTTTTGAAAAGAAAAATAAAAGAGTGAATTTTTAAGTAAAATAATCATAGAGAATTTGAATAAATTTAAGAATGAACTGGAGAAGAATAAAAGTGATTTTAAAATTCTAATAAATAATTCCGAGTACTGAAAAAAAGGGATCTTGAATAAATAGAAATAATGAATTGTAAAACTTAAGTGATATTATTTAAAGGAATAAAGAATTTACTTTAAAATTCAAGGTTTGAATTTATTTAAAAGGATAAAGAAGGAATTTGGGGAAATCTGAAATTGGTGTTTTCGGTTAAAAGATTATAAATCATAATAAAGAAATAATATCTGAAGTCTATAGGTTTGAAATAAAATTGAGTAGGAAAAGGAATTTATTTTGAAATGGGAGTAATTTGCAGATCAATTTGAAGGTTGATTAAGTGTTTAAAACTGGGAATTTTGAAAGAAAAGTGAGACTTTGGAATTTGTAAACTGGGTTTATAAAAGTAAAGTGATATATCGGTGAATATTTGGAAGAATAAATTCGCGGTGGGAATTTAGTAAGGGAATGAGTAAAAAAATTTAAAATAAATAGTGATTTATTTTTAAAAGCTGTGATTGAGAAGCATATTTCCCTGGATAACCAATTACGTTTTCAAAACAAATTTATAGCATAAGTTAAAAGTTTAAAGTTGTTTTAAAAGGTATGTTTTAGAAAGTTTACTATTTTTAAATGTTCAAAATTTTGAAGTAAGTATTTTTCAAATTTATTATAGTAGTAATTATATAAAGGTGACCTGGTATTTTGTTTTAAAAAAAGAGAAAAGTTAGTTTTAGATTTTATTAAGAAGCTTTATTTTGAATATTCTTAAAGTATATATTTTTGAATAAGTATTAAAATAGTTTTAACTTAAATGTTTTAAAGGATATTTTATAATAAAGAGTTTTAAATTATTTTAAAAAGCTAAAGTTTTTGTGCTTGGTGTTTTCAGTGGAAATAAATATTTGGGAAATCATCCCATGAGTAGATGTGGTTTAAGACTATTTTCAAAAAGGGTTGAAAATGGAAATATATCTTGCGAAGACATTTTGAGGATAATAAATAATTTGGGAAACTATTTATGTTTGATGGATGTTTGTGAATGCTAATTGATAGTTAAATAACCGACTATCAATATTGGCCAATGCGTTGATCGTTTCGAAGAGACCAGGAATCAGGATTAATTTCTCGAAAACCACTTCAATTTGGTTTGAACGTTTTCGTGAGGAATACGAGTTTGGATTCGAAGATGGAGAAGTGAAGTGCAAGGGCTAGTCGCTACTAATCCTGAGGATGATTCTAAAATGTATGTAATAGGAGTAGTGCCTTCGGTTCCGTTCGAACCCCGGATGGACTTGTATGGATTGAATGCTTTCAGAACATCGTCAGGTGGACGATGAGCATTCTAAGAGGTGAATTCTCTAAAGGTAATGCTTAGCCTCAAGCCTCATCAACCGGGAATGACTGAAAATCATGGGTAAGGCTAGGTGGGTAGCGCCCATTAGGGTGAGGTCATCCCTGTCTAGATGTCCCTTTTTATTCGGCTTAGTGGTGCGGTTGCTGATCCCAACCATGGGGTGATCTTACTCGGGATTATCCAGTAAGGGGTAGTCCCGGTCTTGTGTTGCAGAGGATTGGTAGTAATCCTTGGTACAATGATCTAGGCCATGTACTGTGACAGGTGGTACCCAGTGCCTAGTCATTAGTTGGAAATCCATTTTCTCTACGCGCCTGTACGGTTTTGATTGTGCCCAACTATTGCTGAAACGTGAGATGTAAGCATTTCAGCTAGATTCTATTTTACTTTCTATAGACACTATTATAATATCAGAGAATTTTGATAAAAAGTGTTTTGGCTATCGTAACGTAAAAACCCGACATGTTTATTTGTGGCGTGGTCTTACGAGATGCTTTTGTTTCCAAAGGAATTTTGAAACTTTAATAATCAATTTGAGTATGGTTTTCCCACGCTGGTATTCCAGACTGACTTGGGTGTTATCTAACTATAATGCTCAGGTCAGACCGAGTATTATAGATTACAGGAAAGGATGCTGTGGAGCAGGATGGCGATACGTACTCCCATACTTGTTTTAATATTCCGTTGTGTTGATTAGCTGTGTATTCAGATTGTGAGGACAGGTTATGATTACCGTGCAATTGTGTGTTATGTATACTCTGATGATGTAATGTATAAACAGTCTTGCTTTGTGTAAAGATAATTTATTATCTATTATATTTTATTCCGTTGTGATGGTTAGATTTGATGTTGTTTTCTATTTTCTTCTTTTACCTCTTCTTCTTTAACCCAAATGGTTCGTATTTCCGTACATATTGAGTTGATTGATGGAGAATAGTGTCGGCTTTAAGGGGTATGGATTTGCGGGCTATTACATAAAGATTAAAATAATAATTAAGTTAAAATGAATTGGAAACCTCTTTGGAACTAAAAAGAACAGACAAGTTGAGTTTTGTTTAAAATTCAAACATACTAATTTAATGTTTCGGGCTTATAATCTGAAACCTTATCCGAAAACAAGATTTGTAAAAGTGAAATTATAATTTTTAGATTGGGTGTGAATGAGCATTTTGGGGTTGATCAAATTCTGTATTTTGGGTGATTTTTGGCGATCTAGGTGATCTGTAAAGTCGCGGTCATCATTAGTGGTAGTGAAGTGATCGGAGACTTTGGGAAAATGGCAGTAAGGTGAACGAGCCATTGTGGTGCGGCGATGATCGTTTTAAGTCTGTAACCCTAGTTTTTAGGCTTGATCGGAAATGTTGCCACCACGGCCCCTCTGGTGGATCAGTTCCACCAAATTATGGGGATGTGTAGCGGGGATGTTGGCAAAGGTGTGGCTGGAGGCGTAGGCGGTCTGGCGATCGATATTGTGAGTTCAAGGCGTTACAGGTTTTGGTCTATTGTTCCAGTTTTGAGCAGAGTTCATCGATTTCGATTTTAAGTGAGGATTGAAGTGCTGATAGTTGGAATTTGGTGCGAGAGTGATCGCTGACATGTGAGGGGCATCATGGACGGTCGGAGGTGGCTGCATCGATGGTGCATTTGCACGGCAGCGATGATACGTCAGGGACTTTGGGTTGTTGTTTTGTCTCGAAGAAGGTTTCGAGCAAATGGGGTTTTGACTCGAGTAACGTCTCGGGATGGTTTGAGAGTGAACTGGTTTCAGTTTTTAAACTTTAAAATTTAAACAAAATTTTGAAAAAAACAAGAAAATAGGTTTTTCTTGGGTAATTGCTCGAGTATCTATCGGGTTGAACCCGAAGCAGCCTATTAAAACAGATTTTTAATTTTTTTAAAAGGACAAGATTTTGAATTTAAATTAATTTGGTTTAAAACACTTATAATATCTTTATATAATATAAGTGTTTTCTTTCACATTTGTTTATGAGGTTTGTAAATTGTTTTTAAATTTTGTTAATGTTAAATTTTGTAATCATTTTAAAACTTAAATTTGAAATGAAATTTAAAAAGTAAGTTTTAAATGTGTTATGTTTTAAATGAACATGTTAATGATAATTTAATCATTAACAAGGATAATGTATTATCTTAAAATTAATTAAGATTTAATGATTTGAGATTCATTAAATTAATAAGGTAATTAAAGAGTAATTAATTTATTTATTTAATTTTATGATAAGGGATTAATTAATTAAGTAATTAAGGATTGTAAGTTAATTAATTTAAGGGTTAATTAATTTGAAACTAAGGATCATTAATTAGATAAGTACAGATTATTAATTAATGATTAGAAAATTAAATTAATCAACTAACTAAAGCTTAATTAAGTTATAGTTAAGCATTTAATTAATTAAGTAATTAAACATGAATTAATTGGTTATTAAAAATTAATTAATTAATAATGGTTAATTAAAGTTTACTTACATAGGAAAGTAATTAAAGAATTGTTAATATTGAATGTAAAGATCATTAACTAGGGATTATGAATTTAATGTGATTAGTTTAAGTTAATTAATTAGTTTAATTAATTTAGAATAATCACTGGATGATTAATTAAGAATAATTACTTAATGTAATTTATAAAGTGTAATTACTTAGTGAAGTAATTAATGCTAATTACCGGATGTAATTAATTGAAGAATGGAAGTAATTTGGGTTTAATTACTTTGTGTAATTAATAAGAAGGATAATTACTTAGTGGAAGTAACTAAGAATTAATTACTTAGGGTAATTAATTTAAGAATTAATTAATAAAGTTATTTGAAGTTAATTAAGTAATGTAATTAATTAAGGGTAATTAATTACTGAATGTGATTAATCAAGGTTGATTAACGAATATAATTAATTAATTATTAATTATTAAATATAATTAATTAATATAATTAATGAAGTAATTAAGGGTTGATTAATTAAAGATAATTAATCAATATAAGTGATTATCAAGTGATTAATTAATTGTAATTTATTAAGGATTATTGTAATTAATTATAGTTAATTAATTAATGGGAGTAATTAAAGGTTAATTACTGTAAATGGTTAAGGATAATAAATTTGTGTAATTAATTAATGATAATTACTTAATGTAATTAAAGAATAATTAATCAAGGATGATTAATTAAGATGGATAATTAGAGACGGATTAATTAATTGGTTTGTAATTAATCAATGGTTAAGCAAGCAAGATTTATAGTGATGGAAATAATTAATTAATTAATTTTAAATTAATAAACGATGGTGTGATTGTTTAATCTTGCTTATGGATGGCTGAATGATATTGAATTCCTTGGAATTGTTTGATATCTCTGATATGAGATATGTGCTGATCGATGATATTGGATTCTTTGATTGAATGGTGATGATCTGGATTATCAATTTATGATGATGTGAATTATCTATCTATGTGAATATAGATAATGAATTAATTGTTTTAACTTTAAAACAACTTGGACTTAAAAGATGGATTTCGATGAGACTGGGATCGGGTTTCCAAATTTGGATATCCGAAAACCACATCGATCCAAATTAAACGTTAGTTCGTAAATCCAAGTGAAGATCAAGGTGAAGACTCGAAGTATAAGAAATATTCGTCGTTACATCTCTGAGGGTGATTCCAAGATGAGTTCGACGGAGATAGTACTTTTAGGTTCGAGATGAAGATTTAGAGTGCAAGGGCTATTGTCATTAACTCTGAGGGTGATTCCAAAATGAGTGTAATGAGATAGTGCCTTCGGTTTTGTTCGAACCCAAAACGAACTTGTATGGATTGAATGCTTTCATAACATTGTAAGGTGGACGATGAGCATTCTAAGATAGATGTGTTCTATAAAGATAATCGTAGCCTCAAGCCTCATCAACCGAGAATGGATAAAACAGGGGAGGTGCAGAAAGGCTAAGTGAGTTGCGCTCAAGTAGGACAAGATTTTTCCCTGTCTAGAAGTCCCTTTTTATTCGGCTGTGTGGGGCAGTTGATTGCAAAAACTGCTGGGTTTAATTGTTCGGGACTGTCCATTAAGGGATGGTTCCGGCCTTGTGTTGTAGGGGATTTAGGGTGGATCCTCGGTACGGTGATCTAGGCCACGTACTGTGATGGGCGGTACCCTAGTGGCCCTGCCATTGATGGAAACTCATTCTTCCTACGTGCCCTTTACGTTTTTGATTGTATAACTATGTATGCTGGAATTCAATAAATGTAACAATTTCGGCTCTTTATTATTTATTTGAAAACCTTAGGCCCTATTATAATATAACTGGATTTCCTATCAAATGTTTTGGTTATCGTAAGGTAAAAACTTTTCCGTGTTTATGTGCGGGAAGTCTTACGAGATACCTTTTCTTTTCAAAGGTTTTTCAAAGTTAAGCAAATTTAACATGTTACTCACACCAGACCCATGTCTGACCCGGAGTTTATTTTCTTTTTTATTAAACTCTTGGGTACTCAGATTTTTACGAGTAGCCAAGGGATTCAGGTTAGCTTTGTCGAATTCTGGAGGAGATATGGAGTAGGAGGCTTCAGCGTTTGTAGATATATAGTGTTTCGCTATATTGGTATCTCTATGTTGTATTTGAGTTGTAATAACTAGACAGGTGTTTATAATTGTCTAGTATGTGATATATAAGTTGTGTATCTCTAATAGATGTTATATACTATGTAATATTTATGTGATTAATATAATTTATTCGTTCCGCTGTTGAGATTCTGATGTTGTTTCTTTCTTTCTTCTCTATCTTTTCTCTTTTCTATCCCTTTCTTTCTTACTAATGATGTGTCTTTCTGTGGAGAGTAAGGCGGGTCATTACATAAAGTTTAAGAATGTGGAAAAAGATAAACAGCTTATGATTTAAGAAGTTTAAAAGATAGAAGTTAAATATTAAAATAATGAAATATAGAATATTTTGAAAATAAAGTGAAAATGGGTTTTTAATATATAAAATAGTGAAAAAATTAATTCAAAATGATTTATAAATGTTTTATAAATAATAAAACTCAATTTGAAGAAGTTTTGGCAAATATTGAAAAACACGTCAAAATAAGGCACGTCGCATAACGACAGTCCGCGATTTCGCACCGGAAATGTTAAATGAATGTGCATGATGGAAATGGAGTCAAAATTATTTAAAATAATAATTTTTTAGATCCTTATAGCCATAGTTTTCAAATGAAAAAGGAAAACTAGGATATCATCTTGTAGATTATAAGATATGATCAAATCAAATTTTCAGGAGAATCGCGCTTTTGCATTAAGTGACCAACGTGTAAAATTCTTTAAAATGAATACTTTTAAATGTTTAAAAATATGAAATAAATTTGATAAATATGTTAAAAAAATTAAAAGAAATTTGAGTTGTAAATATGGATGTCCAAATGATAGAAAAGTTGTTTTAATCAAATAAGCTTTTAAAACACTACCCATAGTACTTTTCTACAGCGGTTTTAATAAACTTTAGAAATATAGATTTAAACATAACTATTCTTTGCCAAATCTTCTATAAATATCTTTAAATAAATAATTTAGTATTTTAAAGATGATTTGTAAGTTTTAATAAGAGTTTAAATAAATGGTTAAAGGATATTGTTCATAACACTTAAATAATAATTCGAATTTTTCCTTAAAAAGTATGGAATGTAATAATAAATTGAATATGCGAAAATGACTAGCATATCTTTATCTTGCCTTGGAGATCAAAAAAGGAAAGACGAGGTGCACAACCAAGGCTAGGAATAGAGCAACCAATGCCCTGAACTTACCTGGCTTTTGTGTTTTCTTTTAAGCGAGGGGGAATAGATCGAAAGGAAACAGCTAATATTCTGAAATCATATTTATGTTTTTCCAAAATAAAAAGAGTTGAATAAGGTTTTAATAGTATAAGGAATACTCTAGTCTATCTCTGTATTAAGGTCCGAGGAGGGAACTTGTATTATCCCCATGAATTTAAAAGGTGATTTCACCGTTATTCCACAAGTAATACGGGTTGAATAAGGGAATTAATCTTGGTATAATTAGTCTAATCCTTTTACGAATCAAACTGATTTGAGTTTTCAATAAACGATGTGTAACGACCTGTATTTTTAGCCGCTTTAAATTATAGGATTTGATATAATTATTGAATGAAAATGGTTATTAATGTAATTTGTTGATTTAATATTGGAAATTATTAGAATAATTAAATTCTGAATTTAATATGATAGAAAATGATGTCGTAAGTCGATTTAAATATTATATAAACAACAATTAAGATTGTATATATTTAAAATTGGATACAAATATGAATAATAAAAATTGAAAATTTTATATTGTAATTAATGAGTAAAAATAGCCATTCTGTCAACTGTCTCGGATTTCGACGAAACTAGTTTCAACGGATCCGTAATAGTGAATCATTGTAGGATTTCAAGTTTCGTAGCGATCAGACTTGTCGTTTGGCCATGCGAGCTTGTAACACGCATAATTTATTTTCAGAATTTAATTAAATAAATTTACTTTGAAAAGATATTTTCTGTATATGATCGAATTAGGCCTCGAAACTAGTTCTATTGCATTTGGAATGGGGTAAAGCATTATAAACACCAGCGGCATGCCTCGACTGGGGTTCAGACGATTTTGGAAATAAATATATAAATACGGCTCGAAAATCAAGATAGTTCATATTATAATATTCAAAATCCTAGGTTAAAACCATAGACGTCATCTCCTTTATTTTAATAGCCAGGGTTCATCCAACTTCCATTCTAATTTTCTCTCAATCCGTCGTTGGTTGAAAAACTTCCAACACGAAAGTTGTAGATCTTGGCGAACTCTTCAAATCCATACGGTTGAATTGTTTTATTTCATCATGAAATCCGCTAGATTTGGCTGGGAAGGTGGCGCACGTTTGGGGAAATTGCTCGTGAATCGAGGCGCTCTGGGAGGCCGCATCACTGGCGAAGGTAGAGGGGACAGGCGCGCTTGAAACAGTGGTCGTTGATCGAAGTCCAGACGACGTTTTCTACATGCGGTTTGAAGCATAAGTCGCGTTTTATGGGTTCATGCGTGCAGGGAGAGTGTTCGGATGAGAAGATGAGGGTTAGTAAATTTTAATTATTAATTAATTTTGCTAATGATGGTTTATGTGATATCCCAGAAATTTCAAGCAATTAAAATATAATAGTTTCTTTTATAAATTATTTAAAATTGGCAAATTGCTCTTTTAAAACAAATAATAATGATTGTTATAAATATAGATAAATAGATTTTAAATAAAATTATTATTTTCAAATTGGATTTGTTTTTGTTTAAATATATATATAGGAGTTGATTTTAAATTTGGATTTTAAATTGAATTTCAATTTCAATTTGGATTTGAATTTGAATTTGAAATTTAAAAGATAGATATCTTAAAATATTTTGGATTTAAAAATATATGTATGATTTTTATTAGTCTAATTTGTTTTATATTATTTTCTTTAAAAGATTTTATTTATATAAATTATGAAAAGTATTTATTAAATGGTAAATTAAATATAAAAGTTTTATAAAAACATTTTAAAATAAATAAAGACATGCATAATTACACTTGTTAGTTAAATATGTATAGTTTAACAAATGGAAGAAAATTAACACATATTAATGACAAAGTTAACAAATTTAACAAGTGTCACTATTTTATTTTATTTTCCTTAATTTTTAAAAAATTATAAATTTAGTCTATATATTCATCTATTTCTTCTCTTCCATTCATTTTTCTATCTTCATTTTAAAACTCAAAACAAAGCCTATAAAAGAATAAGAAAAACCAGATCAAAACAAAGCTTGTAAACATTTTATCTCAAACCAGAAAATTTAAATCAAACTAACAACAACTCTTCAAACCTCAAATTATCAAGCAATCAGCAACCTCAAATCTTCTCAACTAAAGCAAGAGCATCTTCAACTAGATCTAAGCTTCAGATTTAAAAGTGATTATCAAGTTTCATATTTTCAAGCATTTTTAAGTTCCAGTCAAAAGCATCTCAGTTTTAAGTCTCTATTCAACATTTTAACAAGTGAGTAAATATTCTTTTAAGAAGCTTAAAGCAAATAAAAAAAATCTGTTGCATGTGATAATTCTTGAATGTTATGATATAAATATGCAGTTACATGATTGTATAAATAAGTTTGAATGTATATACATAGTTGGTGTACAAGTGTGCATGTCTGATATATCTATATTCTTCTCTGTTTCTTGTTACAGAGTTTTAAATTTTAGATCAAAATTCAATATCTCCTCACCTATTCTCTGTTAAGTTTTAGTTTTCAAACAAGAAATGCTTGTTTGGTCATAGATTAAGTTTTAAAAATAAATTTATGTAAAATTAGTTGGAATTTTATCTGGAAAATAGAAAATACAGTAGAAATTTTAAAACAGGTTGAAATTCAAGCATCGTAATTTTATCATCTACTTATATCACCTGAATCCCCATCTTAAATCATGATTTTTAAGAGTTGATTCAAGATTTATAGTGTAGTATTGAGTGAGCATTTCGAAGTTGATCAGATTTTGGTTTTCGGGCAATTTCTGGCGACTAGTGAGTGGTGAGGCCTTGGGATTGCCACAGGAGGTAGTTGGGGAATTGTCGAGTCTAGGAAAAATGGGTGAAGGTTTTCTTAGCCACCGTGGCGGTGGGAATAGCTCGGAGTAGGGTTTAAGCCCTAAGTTTGGTCGAGATCGAAAAATTAGCTGCTGCGGCATCTCTGGTGAATCGGAGTTCATCGTACTTGGGGCGATGGAAGAGTGGATGGCTGGTAGAGCTTAGGATGGGGTTTTACGATCTCTGGTGGTCGGCATCGTCATTTCGAGGCAGTTTTCTGGCAATGAATGTTGTGCCAGTCTGATCGAGATGACTCGATTTCTTTTTCGAGTTAGATTCGAGTTTCTGGGTCGTCAGATGGCTTGTGGTGGTCGTAAAGGACTTGTCGACGATGGCCTTGCAGGCCGAAGCTCTAGCAAGCTGGCGTGCATGTGCACAAGGTTGTCAGTGGTGTCAGTGCTTGGGAAGGGGAGTTTAACTCGGGAAGGGTCTAGGGGTTTTAGCAGTTTTGCTTGGGTTTGTCTTCGGGAATGTTAGTGTAACAAGTTTCCAGGTTTAAACGTTAAAACTAAACTAAGTTTAAAAAAAAGTAAAGAGAAGGGGGAAGTACTCAAGGTAGATCTCGGGTGAGGATCGGGTCGAACCCGAAGCAAAAATTTACCATATTTGAAATTTGAAACAAGTTTTTAAATTCAAAATGAATCTAGTTTAAACTATTATATGATAAATGTTCTTAAATTATTTGATTAAAGAAGTTATATAATTTGTTAACTTAAATTTGTTTAATACTTAAGTTATTTCAGAACTTGATTTAGAAATAAAATTAAGTAGTTAATTAAAAAGGAAAATATTTAAGTTTATATGTTAATGATAATTAAGTCATTAATAAAGATAAATGATTTATCTTGAAAGTTAATTAAGATTTTTGATGATTAATGATTAATTTAATTAATAAAGTAATTAAAGAGTAATTAATTAATTTAATTAATTAATTATTAAAGATAAATTAATTTATAAGTAAGGGTTGATTTAATTAATTAGAGATTAATTAATTGATAATTAAGAATTAATTAATTAAGTAATTAAGATTAATTAATTTATAATTAGAGGTTAATTAATTAAGTAATTAAAGATTAATTAAGTTGTAATTAAGTATTAATTAATTAAGTAATTAGAGATTAATCAATTGGTAATTAAAGATTGATTAACCGGTGATTAAGGATTAATTAATTGTAATTAAGGGTTATTAATTAATAATTAAGGTTTATTAATTAATAATTAAGTATAATTAATTAGTAGTTAATGATTAATTAATAGATTTATAAGGTAATTAAGGAATGATTAATTCATTAAATGATTGTAATTAATTAATGATTAATTAAGTAAGATTAGGTAATTACTTCTTAAGTAATTAATTTAATTTGAATTAATTAAATTAGTTATAGTGTGGATTAATAAATCTTGCTTATGGATGAATGATTGCATAGAATGTCTGGATTGGTTGATATTTATAGTTTGATAATCTGTGATGTTCTATGATGTGATATTAGATATATTTGTGATAAATGTATGATATTTATCTGTGATAAATGCTGTGTGAATTCAAAGTATTGAATTGAATTGTTTAAACCTTTAACAACTTGACCTTTAAAACGGCGTTTGGATTTCGATGAGACCGGGATCGGGTATCAGATTTGATCATCCGAAAACCACATCGATCCAAGTTAAATGATGGGTCGTGAGATTTCAAGTGAAGATAGAGATCTAGTTTCAGAGTGTAAGGGTTATTGTCGTTAACTCTGAGGGTGATTCCAAAATAAGTGTAACGAGATAATGCCTTCGGTTTCGTTCAAACCCGAAACGAACTTGTATGGATGAATGTTATCAGACCATCTTCAATGGAGGATGATGAGCATTCCAAGTTAAGTGTTCTCTAAAGGTAATCGTAGCCTCAAGCCTCATCAATCGGGAATGGCTAAAACAGGGGAGGTGCATGCAAGGCTAAGTGGGTAGCACCCAAGTAAGATAAGATTTTCCCATGTCTTGAGGTCCCTTTTTATTCGGCTGTGTGGGCGGTTGTAGGCCACAACCGCAGGGTTGTCTTATTTGGACTATTCAGTAAGGGGTAGCTCCGGCATTGTAATGCAGGGGATCAGGGTGGATCCTCGAAACAATGAACTAGGCCACGTATTGTGACGGGCAGTGCCCTAGTAGCACTGCCATTGATGGAAATCCATTATCCCTACATGCATTTACGGTTTTGATTGTATAACCCACTTTGTGTCTAGTATGCTGGAATTTAATAATGTAACAATTTCAGCTATGTGAATATTTGTTTGAAAACCCTAAACACTATTATAATATAACAAGATTTTCTATCAAATGTTTTAGTTATCGTAAGGGAGAAACTTAGTATCTATCTTGAGAGTGCGTATTTATAATTTTTACATAACTATATACCTTTCTATATTGTTGGGTTACCTGTCCAAGTTGCCAACATGAGTTCAAGATGAAGAAGAGGCAGAGTTGTAGGAAGCATGTCGACTAATAATGGAAGAGGTCAGATTGCTAGTGAGGCTGTGAATCATCCAACACCCCCTCGAGTAAGTTTTACTGCTTTATGTAAGGATTTCACCAATCTGGGAGGGAGAACTTTCAAAGCATCTGAGTGCATTATAGAAGTTCAGGCTTGGTTATGCTCATGCGAGTGCATTTTTAAGATTTTGGATCTATCTGACAAGCAAAAGTGAGTGATGGCATCGTGGCAACTTCGAGAAAGGGCTATAGCTTGGTGGGATGCAGTTACGGCAAATATTTCAGAGGATGATATTTCATGGAGTAAGTTTAAGGAATTATTTGAGGAAAAGTTCATGCCGACAGCTGGAAGGACTCGTCTATATAGAGATTTTCTGGATCTGAAGCAAGGGAGTATGTCGGTTTTAGAATATGAGAACAAGTTCAATGAATTTTCTCGCTATGGACCTAGTTTGATCAACATACCCCTAAAACAATATGTTTGTGTAAAGAATGAGGCCTAAGTTCCACAAGAAGATGACGACACATCTTGAGGGATCTTTCTTGGAGTTGATCGACATGGCATTAAGGTATGAGGAGCTTATGAACAAGAAGCCGTTGGCATCAGCAGCAGCACTAAGTGGAGCTTCTTCCGATCCAAATAAAAGGAAATTCAACCCACATTGGAACAAGCAAGGCAAAAGGAGGCAAGGAGGAATCAACGGACCTCATATGTGCTATGTGTGTCAGCAAGAGGGTCACTTGGCTAAGAAATGTTCCAAGAGTAGATCTCATCAACAACAGCAGCGTCAGAGTGGACCGGGGTCAACTTGTGTTTCAACTGTCATCAGCCGGGACAGAAGGCCTAGCAGAATAAAGTGTTTGCTCTTGAAGGCGGTCCATCTACTTCTTCTAAAGGCAAAGGAGTTTTGGAAGGTACTTTTCTTTTGGATGGTAATTTTATTAGAGTTCTGTTTGATTCTGGCGCATCTCTTAGTTTTGTTTCTTTGGATTCGGTAAAGAAGTTTCACCTTTCCCCTAGTTTCGTAGACCGTCCTATTTTTGGATCAAATCCTATAGGCGGGGTAACCAAGTTAGATAAGATCTATATAGACCTAAGGATTTCTTATCTGTCTCATAGTTTTTCTTACAACCCACTTGTATTGGATTTCAAAGGGCTGACCATATTTTGGGAATGGATTGGTTGGATAAGTATAAGGCTGTTTTGATTTGTGAAGAGAGAACTGTAACTTTGGGAACTGAGTTGGGAAGGACCGCAAAAGTGACTTGCGATAATTCTAGAGTTCATTTGAGTAATCTTTTGCATGGAACAGAGGCATCTCCAGAAGGCGTAGAGTCCATAGAAGTGGTCAAAGATTTTCAAGATGTTTTCGAGGAAGTTAAAGGTTTTCCCCCTCGCGGGAGATAGAGTTTTGGATCGATTTGGTTCCGGGAGCAATACCTGTTGTTTAGCCTAGTAGAAGGATGGCGCCAAGGGAGAGAGAAGAGCTGGTGAAGCAGACCGAAGATTTCTTAGAGAAAGGTTTGATCCGGCCTAGTTTTTCCAGTTGGGGATCTGCCCTAGTCTTTGTAACCAAGTTGGATGGGTCTTTCATATTCTATGTGGATTATTGGGAGTTGAATAAGGTTACTATTAGGAATAAGTATCCATTGCCTCGTAAAGATGATCTTTTTGATCAACTCCATGGAGCTTCTGTATTCTTCCAGTTAGATTTAGCTTCGAGTTTCCACCAGTTAAGGGTAGCTAAGGACAGTATACCCTTGACTGCGTTCAAGGGACCCAATTGTTTTAATGAGTAGTTCGTTATGCCTTTTGAGTTAACCAATGCTCCTGCTTATTTTATGGGTTTGATGAACCGATTTTTTTGGGATGTGTTGAATAAGTTTGTTCTCATGTTCATCGATGACATTCTTGTCTACTCTAAGTCTGAAGAGGAGCACAAGCAGCATTTGGGGAAATGGAAAAGACAGCAAGATTTTTAAACATGTTAAAAATCAAACACTATAATTTGCTGATTCAAGTATATAACTTGAATCGATTTTGAAAACTATGATTTTTAAAAGGAAATGATATCTATGGATTTCATCGATGGTTTGCCAAGGACCAGAAAAGGAAACGAAGGAATATGGGTAATTGTAGACCGACTGACCAAGAGCGCCCATTTTATTCCGGTTAAGGAAACCAGATCTGTAGCATCTTTGGCAGAGATTTTCTTGAGGGAGATTGTCAGACTGCATGATGCTCTAGTCAGCATAGTAGTGATCGTGATCCTATCTTCACCAGCAAATTTTGGAAGGCTTTGCAATCAGCTTTGGGGACGAGTTTAAGTTTGAGTACAGCCTATCATCCCCAGACCAACGGACAAAAGGAAAGGCTAAATCGAATTCTAGAGGATATGCCAAGGGCTTGTATTTTTTATTTTGGTGGATCTTGGGAGGACCATCTACAGTTAGTGGAATTCTCATACAATAATAGTTATCAGGAGAGTATCAAGATGGCACCCTATGAAGCTTTATATGGAAGACCTTGTAGTTCTCCATCCTGTTGGGTAGAGTCAGGATATCGTCTTGTTCTTGGTCCAGATTTGATCCGTGAGGCATCTGTGAAGGTGGAGCTTATCAAGAAGAGAATGAAAGCAGCGCAGGATCGCCAGAAGAGTTATGCGGACAAGAGATGAAGACAACTGGAATTTGAGATCAGAGACTTGGTCTTTGTCAAAGTTTCCCTGATTAAAGGAGCGATAAGATTTAGAAAGACGGAAAAACTTGCCCCAAGGTATATTGGTCCGTTCTAAGTGCTTGAGAGAATTGGTGATGTGGACAGGATTGAATTGCCTGTCCGGATGGCTGGAATTCACAATGTTTTTCACATATCTCATATGAGGAAATAAGTGCATGGCTCATCTCTTGTTGTGGAGCCGGCAGTGCAAGAAGATTTAGAGATCGAACCGGACTTATCTGTAGTCAGGCATCCAATCCAGATCGTTGATTAAGATGAGAAGCAGCTCAGAAACAAGGTGGTGAAGCTGGTCAAGGTGCAGTAGAGCGAGGATCCCAGAGATTGTAACTGGATGACCCTAGATAGTTTTAGGAAAGCCTATCCGGAATTATGTCCGGATGGCTAGTAATGTTTGTTTGAGTGAATTGTTTGTTGGTTGTTAGTGTATTAATGATATGTATGCTTGGATTGTTTGAAATGAAATTTTTGTATTATCTTTTGTTTTAAATTTCATGGACGAAATTCTTTTAAGGGGGAGGAATGTGATATCGTGGAAATTTCAGGCAATTAAAATATGATAATCTCTTTTATAAATTATTTAAAATTGGCAAATTGTTCTTTTAAAACAAATAATAATGATTGTTATAAATATAAATAAATAAATTTTAAATAAAATAATTATTTTTAAATTGAATTTGTGTTTGTTTAAATATATATATATATATATACACATACACATAGGAGTTGATTTTAAATTGGATTTTAAATTGAATTTGAATTTGAATTTGAATTTGAATTTGAAATTTAAAAGATAGATATCTTAAACTATTTTGGATTTAAAAATATATATGTATGATTTTGATTAGTATAATTTGTTTTATATTATTTTCTTTAAAAGATTTTATTTATATACATTAATAAAACTATTTATTAAATAGTAAATTAAATACAAAATCTGTTGCGTGTGATAATTATTGAATGTAATGATATGAATATGCAGTTGCATGATTGTATAAATAAGTTTGAATGTATATACATAGTTGGTCTACAGGTGTGCATGTTTGATATATCTATGTTCTTCTCTGTTTCTTGTTATAGAAATTTTAGATCAAACTTCAATATCTCTTCACCTGTTCTCTGTTAATTTTTAGTTTTCAAACAAGAAATGTTTGTTTAGTCATAGATTAAGTCTTAAAAATAAATTTAGGTAAAATTAGTTCGAATTTTATTTGGAAAATAGAAAATACAGTAGAAATTTCAAAACAAGTTGAAATTCAAGCATCATAATTCTATGATCTACTTACATAACCTGAATCCCTATCTTAAATCATGATTTTTTAGAGTTGATTCAGGATTTATAGTGTAGTATTGAGTGAGCATTTCGAAGTTGATCAGATTTTGGTTTTTGGGCAATTCCTTGCGACTGGTGAGTGGTGAGGCCTTGGGATTGCCACAGGAGGTAGTTGGGGAGTTGTCAAGTCTAGGAAAAATGGGTGAAGCTTTTCTTAGCCACCGTGGCGGCGGGAATTGGTCGAAGTAGGGTTTAAGCCTTAAGTTTGGTCGAGATCGAAAAATTAGCTGTTGCGGCGTCTCTAGTGAATCGAAATTCATCGGACTCGGGGTGATGAAAGAGTGGATGGATGGTATAGCTTAGGATGGAGTTTCACGATCTCAGGTGGTCGGCGTCGTCGTGTCGAGTAGTTTTCTGGTAATGATTGTTGTGCCAGTTTGATCAAGATGACTTGATTTTGTTTTCGAGTCAGATTCGAGTTTCTAGGTGGTCAGATGGCTTGATGTGGTAGTAGGGGACTTGTTGGCGGTGGTCTTGGAGGCCGAAGCTCTGGCGAGCCAGCGTGCATGTGCACGAAGTTGTTAGTGGTGTTACTGCTTGGGAAGAGGAGTTTAACTCGGGAAGGGTCTCGGGGTTTTTGCAGTTTTGCTCGGGGTTTTTGCAGTTTTGCTCGGGTTTGTCTTCGGGAACGTTAGTGTAACAAGTTTTCAGGTTTAAACTTTAAAACTAAACTAAGTTTAAAAAAAGTAAAGAGAACGGGAAGTACTCGGGGTAGATCTCAGGTGAGGATCGTGTCGAACCCGAAGCAAAAATTTAACAGTTTTAAAATTTGAAACAAGTTTTTAATTTAAAATGAATCTAGTTTAAACTATTATATGATAAATGTTCTTAAATTATTTGATTAAAGAAGTTATATAATTGTTAACTTAAATTTGTTTAATACTTAAGTTATTTTAAAACTTAATTTAGAAATAAAATTAAGTAGTTAATTAAAAGCGAAAATGTTTAAATTTATATGTTAATGATAATTAAGTCATTAATAAAGATAAATGGTTTATCTTGAAACTTAATTAAGGTTTTTGATGATTAATGATTAATGATTAATTTAATTAATAAAGTAATTAAAGAGTAATTAATTAATTTAATTAATTAATGATTAAAGATAAATTAATTCATAGTTAAGGGTTCAGTTAATTAATTAAAGATTAATTAATTGATAATTAAGAATTAATTAATTAAGTAATTAAGATTAATTAATTTATAATTAGAGGTTAATTAATTAAGTAATTAAAAATTAATTAATTTGTAATTAAGTATTAATTAATTAAGTAATTAGAGATTAATAAATTGGTAATTAAAGATTGATTAACTGGTAATTAAAGCTTAATTAATTGTAATTAAGGGTTAGTAATTAATAATTAAGGTTTATTAATTAATAATTAAGTATAATTAATGCATAATTAAAGATTAATTAATAAATTTAAAAGGTAATTAAGGAATGATTAATTCACTAAATGATTGTAATTAATTACTGATTAATTAAGTAAGAATAGGTAATTAATTCTTAAGTAATTAATTTAATTTGAATTAATTAAATTAATTATAGTGTGGATTAATAAATTTTTCTTATGGATGAATGATTGAATAGAATGTCTGGATTGATTTATATTTATAGTTTGATAATCAATGATATTCTATGTGTGATATCGGATATATCTGTGATAAATGTATGTTATTTATCTGTGATAAATGCTGTGTAGATTCAAAGTATTGAACTGTTTAAATCTTTAACAACTTGACCTTTAAAATGGCGTTTGGATTTCGATGAGACCGGGATCGGACATTGGATTTGATCATCCGAAAACCACATCGGTCCAAGTTAAACAATAGGTCGTGAGATTTCAAGTGAAGACCGAGATGGAGTTTCAGACTGCAAGGGTTATTATCGTTAACTCTGAGGGTGATTCCGAAATGAGTGTAACGAGATAATGCCTTTGGTTTCGTTCAAACCTAGAATGAACTAGTATGGACTAGTGCTATCAGACCATCATCAATGGAGGATGATGAGCATTCCAAGTTAAGTGTTCTCTAAAGGTAATCGTAGCCTTAAGCCTCATCGATCGAGAATGGCTAAAACAGGGGAGGTGCACGTAAGGCTAAGTGGGTAGCACCCAAGTAGGATAAGATTTTCCCCTGTCTAGAGGTCCCTTTTTATTCGGCTATGTGGGCGGTTGTAGGCCACAACCGCAAGGTTGTCTTCTTCAGACTATCCAGTAAGGGTAGCTCCGACTTTGTGATGTAGGGGATCAGGATGGATCCTTGGTACAATGATCTAAGCCACGTACTATGACGGACGGTACCCCAGTAGCCCTGCTATTGATGGAAATCCATTATCCCTACGTGCCTTTGCGGTTTTGATTGTATAACCCACTTTGTGGCTAGTATGCTGGAATTTAATAATGTAACAATTTCAGCCGTGTGAATATTTATTTGAAAACCCTAGGCACTATTATAATATATCTGGAATTCCCATCAAATGTTTTGGTTATTGTAAGGGAAAAACTTGTCCGTGTTTATTTGCGGAGAGTCTTACGAGATACCTTTTATTTTAAAGGTTTTCAAGTTAAACAACTTATTCGTTTACTCACACCAGACCCATGTCTGACCCGGAGTTTATTCTGTTTTCTTAAACTCTTGGGTACTCAAATTTTTAAGAGTAGTCAAGTGATCATGTTTGTCTTTGACGAATTTTGGAGAAGCTTGGAGCAGGAGTCCAGACGTATCTATCAATATCTTTTCACTGTGTAGTGTCGTTTGTTTATTGTATTTTGGGATGTAATGGATGGACAGGTCTTTACGACTGTCTAATGCGATGATGTTGTATAACTGTGCCACTTTGATATATGTAATGACTATGTAATAGATATACGGTATATTATATTTTGTTCTGTTTCCGTTGTGAGATTCTGATGTTGTTGTTTCTTTCTTTCTATCTATTCTTTTTCTACCTATTTCTTTTCTTAATGATGATACATCTTTTTGTGGAATGAAAGGCAGGTCGTCACAGTTTAATTATATCGAATACTATTTACATCGTAATTTTTGCATACGAGGTCAGATTCGAACGAAACAAGAGGCGTTGTAATAATTGACTGATTGGATGATTGGTTGTGATGGATGCTACTGGTTGATATTTGGATGTTTATTTATGTTTAATATATCCTGTTATAATCTTATATGTTATTTTCATATAAAATTGTAAATTGAATCATTTCGATTAAATTAAGAAATAGTTGAAGTGGTATATACCAATTACATTTGTTTTGGATTGAAATGATATATATCCATCCTTGGAATTTAAATTGAAATAATATATTCACTTGGCCATAGGATAAAGAATTATATACGAATATCGGATTAGATAAATTAAATGATTTTTAAATTTTCATTTTGGAATTATTAAATAATTTGGTTTAAAGGGATAAAATTCGAATTTACGGAAATCAAATTATTTTCGAATTAGAACTCGGAATGTTGAAATTTAAAATTTAAAATGAATTTTTTTAATTAATCGAGGTTGAGATTTTAATCATAATTGGAATATGATTCGAATTTATGAAAATTGATTTGTTTTGAAAGATTGGACTTTTATTTGAATTTTGAATATTTTGCTGAGTAAAGGGGTATAACCCTATATTTCAAAATTTAGCTCGAAACTTAAATATATTTAAAGATTTGGATTTTTAATTGGATATTGAAGAAATATTTGATTTAAGTGTTTGAATTGATATTATGGTAATGGACTCGGAATTGATTAAATCGAAATGGTTTAAAATTTGGAAATGGAGTTGAAATTAATTTGAAATAGAAATTTAAATTAATTTGGAATTAGGAAGTGAAATTAATTAGGAAGTGAAATTAATTTGGAATTGGAATTTAAATTAATTTGGAGTCAAGAAATGAGTTCAACTTGAAATCAAAATGGAAATTGGAACTGATTTTAATTGGAAAATTTGGAAAGCGAACCGGTTTGACTTTGAAACTATTTTAAATCATTATTTTAGTATAAACGGTTTAAAATCTATTTCTTTATATATTCTATTTATTTTGAGTTTCCAGACTATTTTACTATATCAACCATTTTAATACTCAGATTATTCTCTATTAGTTTATTTTAACTATTTTAAACTATTAAAACTATTTTCTAAAAATTCAAACTAGTCAAAAGGGTGAAATGTTTATATTAAATCTTGGATTTAAATGTGAATTGGGTTAAAGTGAAGTTGTAACCTAAACTGAAATTCGAATCAAATTTTGAAGTGAAATCGATATATCGAAATGAATTAACATTTTGAAGTAAATATGATTTTTGAAGCGAATATGATAATTTTGAAATGGATTTGATAGTGAAATAAATTCGATATTTTGATATCAGATACGATTTGTTTTTGAAATATAAGAGAACCAACCGGTATGTCAAATAACGATTGGTTGTTAAAGAGACCGGTGCCTCTTATTGGCATACTCTCTATCAATATTGAAACCACTTTAACAACTGTGTACGCGGTGGATGATATCCAGAATGTAGTGGTTGAATTGGCGACGTTTACTGAAATGATGTAAGAGAACGATGATGGATAGCCTTGACATTCGTGTCATAATTAAAGTGACTAAAACAGGAGCCTATGTTTGGCCATTGAGGTTAGCTACCTCTAGCGACGTTGATCCCTCATGTTACTATTGTGATTTCGTATTCGATGGTGCACCTTTTATCGTATGAATTGATTGTCGCGATCGGCCATGGATGGGCTATGACCATCCAGAAAGGGTAAACTGGTAGAAGCGTACCTTGGGCAATTCCTCACGTGCCTTGTCATATTTATCCCTATACGAGCCCATTACGACTTTGGTTTAGAATTGTTAAAATGTGTTAAGGTGGATAAATTAAAGCCTTAACGTTATTTTGATATTTATTTTACTGATAGACATTATCTATTATAGTGTGTACTATTATATATAAATATTTTAACGAATCTTTAGGAGACGGAAAATCCTGTAACATCTCTTAAGTTATTGCACTCATATTTGTGATATTGATTTGACTTACATAAGAGTATTTTAGTCATGACTCAAATGTTTTGTCTTTTCATTACGCTCGAGTCAGTCCTCAGTTTTTTCCCAGCATATTGAAGACTATTCTATAGAGGACGAAGATGGAGTTTTGGTGTATTGTTATTATTATCCCCACAACATGCTATTCTGCTGTATTGATTATTTATTCCTGATGTGTATATATATATACATAACTCTGATAAATATGTATAGATTAAAATCAAATGTATAATAAATAACTTCATGAATTGTTTATTTGATTATTATATTTTCATCGTTTCTGCTATGAGATTTTGTGTTTTGTTTTCTTCTTCTCTTCTTATTTTGTTATTTAACCCCATTGATTATCTACGGTCCAGATTGTTTAAGTCGAACATGTGTGGATTATTGTCGATTTAAACCTTTCGAAACGTGGGTCGTCACAGTTGGTATAAGAGCGAAGGTTTAGCCGTAACCTTTTCTTTGTGGGTTTGACTCATTAGAGATAGAGTAGTAATACCCTAGAATGAGTCTGTTTGAGCGTGTATATATATGAGAGATCGTAGTTGTTAGTGTTATAAAATGTTTTATATTGTGTTTACTTATCCGTTGAGTTGTTTATGAATTCTAGTCGATGTGTGGGACGCGTTACCGATAGGTTTTTTTTAAACGCTTAAACGAGGCAGGTCGAAATAATATTGTTTTAAATCGAGTAAATGAAATAATTTTACCTAATTATATTTTATATATAAATGATAATTTTAAATGAAATTGTTGTTAGGCGATGATAATATTTAATTATTATTGATTATTGGAATTTTATTTTATGAAGCATTTGATAACTAAATTAATTTGAAAAAAATTACATAAGAATTGGTGAAGATGACCAAGTGTAAATTAATGGATTATTTTGATAATAAGTTAAGAAAATTTGTATAAGAATATTATAATATAGCTTATGCATAGAATGATTTTTAAAAAAATTGAGAATTTTGGAACTTAAAATCCTTTTGTTTTAAAAATTATTTTTCAACGCCTTAAAAATTAATAAATAGTATTATTTTTAGAGTTTGGGCTAGAAAAGTATTTTGAAAAGATTGTAAAAACATCAAACTCGCTTGGTCACTGGGAAATAATTCTGGGGATGACTATAGCATCCCCAATATTCATTTCCAAGTTTTTGGGTGAGAATTGCTACCAGAACAAATTTATTTTCGATTAAAAAAGTTTTGATTATGAAAGAAAAATGTATTCTAAGTATGATTTAGTAAATATATGAAAATAGTTTTGAACTTATAATTGAAAATAGTACAGATAAAAAAAGTTATAATTTATAAATTAAGCAGGAAAATAAAATTAATATGGTTAATTGAAATTGATTTAAATTAAAGAAAAATAATAATTGCAAGCGGAGTAGTTTAAATAAAAATTTGAATGTTAACTAATATAATATAGAATAAGTTACTAAATTATAAGTTAAAGTGGACTTGAGAGAAGTTGAATTAATTAATTGTGAAAAGAAAAAATTTATTAATATGAATTGAGTTATAACGTAAAATTTACTTTAGTAAATTAATAAGATGAATTTGAATAAATGAAGTGAATCGATGAATTAATAATAACTTAAGGTATGAAGTAATAATAATAAAAGTGAGTTTTGTTGTATAAAACATTTATAGTAACCTAGACAATTTATAAATGATGATAGTATAGCTAAAAAGAGGATATACTAGGTAGAAATAAAGCAAATTTAACTTAAGCAAAGTTAAGTGGAATAAATTTATAAATCATTCACCAATGAATTTGTATGAAATAGGTTAAACAAAAAGTGAAACAAATTGGAATTTAATAAAATTAAATTGAATAAAATTGAATATAATGAATTTGTAATGAATGTTGATAAACTGAAAGAAATCAATGGAATGTAAACCAATTAAAAGTTGATGAAACAAATGTAAATAATTGAAACAAATCGATTGAATGTAAATATATATTGAATTGTAATAAATCAAATGTGAACGCAATAAATATTGATTGAAAGAAAATGGATTGAAACCAGATTAGTTGCATGTAAACCAATTAAAAGCGAATGAATTGATTATAAATCCCTTGTATGATTAACGAAATGAATAAATAAGTAAATGTGAATAAATTTTAAATGTATGGAATGTGGTATGGAATTAAATTACTTAAGTGCAATAAATTTTATGAATGACTGAAATGAAATAAGTAGATGTGAGCTTAATAACGTTTAGATGAATGAAAAAGAATTTAGAAACAAATGAGATTCAAATAAGTTGATTCAATGTTATGAATAAATTGAAATGAACAAATAAAATGTTAATAAAAATTTAATGTTAAAATGAATGAGAGTGTATAAATTAAATATTGACATTGAAATGTAAATTGTAATAGTTATGAATTGATTAGAATAAATATTGATTTGTCGGATGATTTGTTTTGTTGTAAATTCTTGCTTAATTGTTTTGAATGCATATGATGGTTGTATGGTTGTATATTTGTGCTCGTGCTTGAGATTTGTATTCAGTATGCATGGTTTATACTTATTGGAACTTATGCATGTTCTACACCTTATTATAAGTGACTAACATTGCAAATTGAGTTGAGATAGGTACATACGAAGACCGTTTTGTGTACATATGGGGATTTATATGCTCTAGCTTGCTTAATACGAGCGAACTCGCCCGTATTATAAATAATAAGGCACGTATCTCATATTACACACCGTAATTTTATATTTTTTTCCCTTTAGGATGCCTCATCATTTAGATGAGATGTATATTTGATATCGTTTTGGTATATTTGTGATATATATTGATATTGAAAAAAAATTCGATCGAGCCGCGCAAAGGAGACTCTGCCGAAATTTTTCGTAAATCCAAAAGCTAGAAAAAAAATTAAGTTTTAAAAATTTTATAACTTGTTTTTCTATATAAATTATGTTTTCCGTAAAATTGATATCGGAATGGCGTAGTAGAAGTGTAGTTATAGTTTTGCAACTAAGACGGTTATGTTTTGTACGTTAATTTTTTTCAAGAAAATATATCAAATGTTAAATTATCTACTTAGTCCTTTTCGAGGACGAAAATTTTTGAGTGTGGGAGTATGTAACGACCTATATTTTTAATAGTTTTAAATTATAGGATTTGATATAATTATTGAATGAAAATGGTTATTAATGTAATTTTTTAAATAATTTAATATTGGAAATTATTTGAATAATTAAATTCTGAATTTAATATGATAGAAAATGACGTCATAAGTTGATTTAAATTTTTTGTAAACAACAGTTAAGATTGTTAATATTTAAAATTGATTTAAGAATAATAAAAATTGAAAATTTTATATTCTAATTAACGTGTAAAAATAGCCATTTTGGCAATTGCCTTAGATTCTGACGAAACCAGTTTTATCGGATCCGTAATAGTAAATCATTGTTGGATCTCAAGTTTCGTAGCAATCGAACTTGTCGTTTGATCGTGCAAGTTAGAAACACACAGAATTTATTTTCAAAATTTTATTAAATAAATTGACTTTGAAAAGACATCTTCCACATACAATCGAATTAGGTCTCGAAACTGGATCCATAGCATTCGGAATGGGGGTAAAACATTGTAAACGCCAGACGGCACATCTCGATTAAAGTTCGGACGATTTTGGAAACAACTATATAAATACGGAAATTGAGACAATTTATGTTAAAATATTCAAAACTCTATGTTAAAACCATGGCCGCCGTCTCCTTTATTTTAATGGCCATAATTCGTCCAGCTTCCCTTCTAAATTTCTCTCGATCTATTCGTCGAATTGAAAAACTTCCAACATAAAAATCGTAGATCTCAGCAAGCTCTTCAAATGCATATGGTTGAATTGTTTTATTACATCATGAAATCCCCTAGATTTAGCCTGGAAATTGGCACACTTTTGGGGGAATTGCTCGTGAATCGAGGCGCTATGGGAGGCCGCATCGCTGGCGAAGGTAGAGGGGTCAAGCACGCTCCAAGCGATGGTCGTTGATCGAAGTCCAGACAATGTTTGTTACGTGCGGTTTGAAGCATGAGTCTCGTTTTATGGGTTCATGCATGCAGGGAGAGTGTTCGAATGAGAAGATGAGGGTTAGTTAATTTTAGTTATTAATTAATTTCGCTAATGATAGTTTAACTATCTTGAATACTATTTACATCGTAATTTTTGCATACGAGGTCCGATTCGGACGAAACAGGAGCCGTTGGAATTGTATCGATGAACGCTACATCATGGAGTTAGTTCGTTATTTATTTGAAGCGGGAAAAAAATTTAGTTTCAAATGAAAGGTGAGTGTTTATACGCTCACAATTGACTGAAATAATTTTTATGTTAGTTAAATTTATATTATGAAGTGATTGAAATTTAGTGGTTGTTGTTTGATAAGTTTAATTGACATTTAATTGACATCTGAATTGAATGATAAATTTTAATTGGCAGCTAAATTTGAATTACAATTTAATTGCTGGTAAAATTCTCGAATTGTAGATAATAGGTTGATTGTTGTAATTATTGACTGGTTGGATGACTGGTTGTGATGGATGCTATTGGTTGATATTTGAATATATATATTTATGTTTAATATATCATGTTATCATCCTATATATTATTTGTGTATAAAACTATAAATTGAATTATTTTGATTAAAGTAAGAAATAGGTTGAAGTGATATATACCTATGATATTTATTTTGGATTGAAAAGATATATATCCATCCCTGGAATTTAAATTGAAATAATTGATTCACTTGGCCATAGGATAGAGAATTATACACCGGATTGGTTAAATTAAAAAAAAAATTAAATTTTCGATTTGGAATTATTAAATGATTTGCTTTAAAGGGATAAAAATCAAATTTATGGAAATCAAATTGTTTTCACATTAGAGCTTGAAATGTTGAAATTTAAAATTTGAAACGAAATTATTTAATTAATTAAGGTTGAGATTTTAAGTTATGATTGGAATATAATTTGAATGTATGAAAATTGATTTATTTTGAAAGATTAGACTATTATTTGAATTTTGAATATTGCTAAGTAAAAGGGGAATAAATCTATATTTCAAAATTTAGCTCGGAATTTAATTATATTTAAAGATTTGGATTTTAATGGATATTGAAGACAAATTTAATTTAAGTGTTTGAATCGATATTTTGGTAATGGACTCGGAATTAATTAAATAGAAATGGTTTAAAATTTGTAAATGGAGTTGAAATTAATTTAAAATAGAAATTTAAATTAATTTGGAATTGAGAAGTGAAGTTAATTTGGAATTGGAAGTTAAACTAATTTAGAGTCGAAAATTATTTCGACTTGAAATCGAAATTGAATCAATTAAATTGAAATGGAAATTGGAACTGATTTTAATTAGAAGATTTGGAAAGTGAACTGGTTTGATTTTGAAACTATTAAATAATTATTTTAGTACAAACAGTTTAAAATCTATATTCTTTAAATATTCCAACTATTTTGATTTTCCATACTATTTACTATATGAACCTGTTTAATACTCAGATTATTCTCTATTAAATTATTTTAACTATTTTAACTATTTTAAACTATTTAAACTATTTTTAAAAAATTCAAACAGGTCAAAAGGGTGAAATGTTTATATTTAAATCTTTGATTTAAATGCAAATTGGGTTAAAGTGAAGTTGTAACCTAAATTGAAATTCGAATATAATTTTGAAGTGAAATCGATATATGAATTGAATTAACATTTTGAAGTAAAATATGATTTTTGAAGTGAATACGATAATTTCGAAATGGATTTGATTTTGAAATAAATTTGATATTTTGATTTCAGATACGAATTGTTTTTGAAATATAAAAGAACCAACCGGTGTGTAAAATGACAATCGTTTGTTAAAGAGACCGATGCCTCTTATTGGCATACTCTCCATCAATATTAGAACCACTTTAACAACTATGTATGCGGTGGATGATATCCAGAATGTAGTAGTAGAATTGGCGACGTTTACTGGAATGAAGTAAGAGAACGATAATGGATAGCCTTGACATTCATGTCCTAATTAAAATGACTGAAACAGGAGCCTATGTCTGGCCAATGAGGTTAGATACCTCTAGCGATGTTGATCCCTCGTATTACTATTGTGATTTCGTATCGATGGTGCACTTTTGTCGTTTGGATTGATTGTCACGGTCATCCATGAATGGGTTATGACCAGCCAGAAAGGGTAAACTGGTAGAATCCTACCTAGGGCATTTGTAACATCCCGCCTTTACGCACACTTTAAACGACACACATGCCGATTCAAAGCATACGCAAGGGCGGATTGTTATGGGGTAAATAAGAAAAACAGAGAAGGAATAAAACAAAATAGAATCTCACAGCGGAAGGATAAAATATAATAATAAATATACAGTTCAAAACAGTTTACAAAACAGTTATTTCACTTATACAATGAACATCAGAGTTACACATACCAATACAACAATGCAGCGGAATAGAAAGAGTGTGTAGTGCAATACTATATATATAAAATAATACTGAATCTTCGTCTTCGTCCTCCAAAGCTAAAACCTGCTATCTTGAAACGCTCGGACTGACCCGAGCGAATTTGAAAAGACAAAAACACTCGAGTCAGACTAGAAAATCTTATGTGAGTTAAATAAACAGAAATAAATATGAGTGCAGTAACTCAAGAGATGCTCGGGATTTACATCTCCTAAGGATCCGTTAAACTATTTACTATGTAGTATATTGCGCTATTATAATAGTGTCTATTTATAAAATAAACTTACTTTTTAATAGCGTTAAGGGGTTACCCATATAGCCCTTAACACGTAATAGTCCCAGTAGTCCGTCCAATATCATAGTCCCTCCTGATCGGGAAGCCACTAGAGGATACCACACGGGCTACGGGAGAAAACCAAACTCGTACAAGGCGCGATAGGGTAGGTGACACGGCACAACTAGGCAATGCCAGGGTAGATATACCAATTGCTATCCAGGCTGATGGTAACGCGCAGCGCGCAGCTGCCGCCCACCTCGAACTAACTCCCCCAAAAATCAAAAATATAGAAGTGGCCACTGAATCAATCCAAGTCAAAGTATAATATCGAAGAGGAGCGTCCGATCAGAGGAATGACCTCATTGGCCTGAGAATCGCTCCTGTTTTAGCCACCTTATGCCAACTCAAGGGAGTTGGGTCCACGTATTTACCTTACAGGAAACGTCGCCACCACCTACTTCATTCTGGAATCTCCACCGCGTACACGGTTAGTCAAAGTGGTTTTCGGTATCGACAGAGAGTATGTCCATATCCGATCCCGGTCTCTTTGCCAACCAATCGTTATTATAACACCGCGGTCATTTAAAGATTGTTTATACTTTAAAACCAGAATATAATCCATTTCAAAACCATAATATTACGATATCATTCCAAAACCCAAAACCATATTTTACCACTTATTCCAAATATAATTCCTTTCCAAAAATTAAAAGGCTTTAGCTTCATAATATCTGAAAATCGAATATTTTCAAAGCTTAATATTTTTGGAAATCCATAATTTCAAACCATAACTTTTAAACTCAAATGGTTTGGATATTCAACGGTATGCGAATTAAAAAGGTTTAACTTTCCTGTTGCTTTATAAAGAAATAAATTACACGGCTTTCCAAATATTTCTTCTTTTAAAGTTAAACCAAAATCCAAAATATTACCCCAAGTCCCAAAACCATTTCAATTTTATATATATTTATATCCATTTTTGAGCATTAATATTTCAACTAAAGTTGGATTTTTATCCTTTCAAAATCAATATTCTATTAATTAATCTTGACCATTCACATAAAATCCATAATTAATAAAACTTCAATTTCTAGTAAAATATATATATATAAATTTTCCAATTCAAATTTTTACTAGAATATCCATTTCTATTTATTTTGGGGAAAATCCAATTTCAAATATCATATCTTAAAATTTCCAACTTTACATTTAAACATAGGATATAAATTTACCAACTCCATTTTCTAAATTTCTTCCATTTCAATAAAGAAATTTATCCACCTTTTAAATTCCTAAATTTTAACTTCATAGGTATATAAATATGGAATAAAATATTTATACAATACAAAATTTAAGATTTATAAACCGTATTCAATCCAAACCATAGAAATCACATTAAAATAGTTATATATAGACCGCGGTGCCTGTATATAATTTTCTATCCTATGGTCAAGTGATACGGATATTTATCATTTCAATCCGCAATTTAAAAATAAAACTTTGCGGTTTTATCATTTCAAACCACAATCCCGAATGAAATGTAAAATGTATGCTAACTTGCAGTTTAATGATGTCCAAATAAACATCCATTCAACAACACATCCATAATCCAATCACAAACATCCATCAATATCAATCAATAACAATATATGTTTGGTAATATACAACAGGTAATAATTGGCAGTTTATTTCAAATTATATTTATCAACTATTAACCTAACAGTTTATATTCCCCAATAATTTATATAACTGTTAATCTAGCAGTTCATATGCAACAATAATTTCTAACAGCCAATTTATACGCAATCAATCAGTTTAATTAACAGCTAAATTCAATAAAATGCAATTCAACAGTTATGGATGAAATAACATGCCAAAAACTCATAAATAAATTTCTATTCATTTCTAAAATTTATTTAACAAACATAAAAGCTTCTAGTAATTGTGAGTGGGTTAAAACACTCACCTTTGGAATTTAAATCGAATTTAAATTCAAATTAAGCTCAAAAATTTGACGGTTTCCAAATCTGTCCAAACCAGTGTCATCAGATCTGGAATTTAATTACGATCCTAACAAAAGAAAAATCGTGTGAATCGGAGTTCGTATGCAAAAAATATCATCGTAAATCGACTTGGAAATAAAATTAAATTATCAACAAAACAAAACTTGCCACTCAAAAGCACACGTCAGAATATGCTTTCACGCGCAATCTGCTCACAGACATGAACGCGTCCCAGTGCTGATGGAACACGAGACCCAATCCTCATCGCTATCCCCCACGAACGCCGCGCTATGCTGAACGATGCCGACCCCTGGCAACCCAAAACCTCGTCGTTGCCCCTCCTCCAGGCCAGCCCCCACCTCAGGCGACCACGAGAACGTCCCCAATCTCAGCTGCAGTTTTGAAATTCGAACCCTAGTTCGAAATTTGCACGAGATCCAGCCGTTGAATCGACCCAAAAACCATATTGATGTGATCCCCATCGTCCATACTACAATACCCAGAAACAGTTTCTCGATCCGATGAAGTTTGCGACGACGATGATGAAAGGTCACGGACTGTTTGAATTAATTCTGGGCAAACGCTAACTCCATTTGAAAAACGAATTGCACCAGTAGATTACGCGTCTCGAGAACATTAACATATATTTTTTTGGGAATTTTCTGAATTTTTTTGAGTTTTGCCTTTTGATTTTTGAACTGTGGATAGATCTAGGTTTTTCAACATTGGAGAGGAGAAAAGGGATGAGGAAAATGTACGTATAACCAATTGACAGAAGAAAGAAGGCTAGGGTTTATCACGGTATACTTATAGATGAGCTAGAGGTAGGGTAGATAGACTATAGGATGAACGTACGGAATAAACTATAGCCCAAAAAGCCCGCTATGTCTCCGGAACCGAATTTGTTAAAACTATATATCCAAATAGGTGTTTCAAAATATTCTGAACGCGATGGAAAAAGTTTCACGACCAAATTCGATCGTATGAAGAAGTTATGCTGAAAACAAGATTTCCAAATTGATTTCAAATTGATTTTTTTATAAAATTGATTTCAAGGCGTTTCGCGTCCGTACGATCAAACGACAAGTCCGATCGATACGAAAATTGAAACCCTATAATAATTCACCGATACGGATCCGATGAAACTGGTTTCGTCGAAATCCGAGTCCGTGACAAAAATGGCTATTTTTAATATTTATTAAATAAATTATAAAAATCCAATTTTATTCTTCAACTTCCAATATTGGTCAAATTTCATTACTTATAAACTTCAATCAATTCCAAATTATTTACCAAGCTTGGATGTGAATTAAAATCTATAAATATCTCAATTTGCAGTGTTAATTTCTGCATTTTTATTATTATTTGGGAATTATAAATTATATTTTAAAACTCAATTATTAAAGCTTATATTCTTATACTCTCAACAAAAACCCAATTAGATAAATAGATTTGATTTCCATTCCAACTCATTTGATTGCAAATAACCTTTTTCCATAAATTAAATTTCAAATTATTAATAACCCTTATCTTTCTTAACTATTTATTAATTCAAATTTTTAATATTCAACATTAATAGTTTGGTTAAGTTTATTTAATTTACCTTCTTCCTATTATTCACAGTTATGGATGTCAATATGATGAAATTTACATTAGATAAGATTTCACTCAATTGTTCTCTAAGTCAAATGTTTACAACTTTCATTTTAACTTTAATAACGTAATATTTTACGTTTAATTCCATTTTTATATGTAGTAAATACCATTTGTTGAATCAACACTCAAATTATAACTAAAATCTTGTTTTCTAAAGTTATATCAACAATGGTCAAATAAAAATTTAAATTAGCTTTAACTTTATTCTATGGTATTAACTATTGCAATAAATCCAAATTAATAAATGAGGCTTGACTCCTATATTAACTTCTTTGGTTTCAATTAACATTTTATGGTGAATATGAATTTCAATGTATAATTGAAACCTTTACATCCAATTTATTTCACTATTCCATAAGGAAAAATTAACATTATGTTCATACCTTCTTACAAATAATTCCAATTTCTTCCAAATAATAATTACATAAACTATTAAATATTAATTCCATTAAATTGCAATAAATTCAATTGATTGCAATTGATTTCCAAATAAATTTGGATTTTTATTTGGTTATGCACAAAATTTCCGTTATCACTTACCTAACAAGGTTATTATTACTTAAGATCTCCTTGCATCCACATTTCTACATTTTCATTTCCTAGTTTCTTTACTCTATTCTACATAATTTATTACAAATGGGATTTCCTTTGTTTTTCATCTTATTTATATTTACATTACTCAATCACTAATCCATTTCACTTTAATTGCAGTAAATTGGCGGATAGATTGAATAAATTCCCAAAATTTAAATTAACAAGAAACAAGGGTAGATAAACAAACTATAGTCATTACTCCAAATTCTAGTCCTAAATAGGATTCCTTGCAAATAAATGTTACTATTTATTCTTGTATTACAAATCCCAATAATTATCCTATTTTAATTTTCTTAGGCCATTTATAGTCCACTATACATATCTACATTAATGGGCAATTTATTCAATTTATTAAGTATCCGATTCTACTAAGCCCTGTTTATTTTTATGCATTCTTCTATTACCTTACAAAAAGAATAACTTTTAAACTCATACACTTAATAACAGAACCGTTATAAATCCAATAAATTCCAAATCGAAGTTTGTACATATTTTACACAACTATTATGATTTCTCACAAAACGTTGAATTTATTTAATGACCATTAATTAAAATTTAATTCCCTTAATTGAATCAAATGCTTATTATTATATAATTTTTCATTCTTTCCCATTATAAATTCATAAATGGATTTACCCATCTCTATCTTCCAAAGATTAAATAACAAAACTGATTACAACACTATTTCTCTCAATTTTGATAAGTTTGTTCAACTATGCTTTGTTTACATAAAATAAATTTTATAGTTACACTAAATTGCAACTACTATACCAAATCTCTACATTTATTCTTAAAAAAATTAGAAATTTTATTAATTTAATTTATTAAATACCATAAATTTAACGGGTCGTTACAATCTCCCCCACTCAAAACTTTTCGTCCCCGAAAAGGAAAGAAGGGAGAAGGGAGAATAAAACCGGGCATCTTATTTCAAATATTAACTCATAAACAATATTTTACTGGATTAATTTCCTTTAATGAAATACATTTGTTTTATATAATCATTATATCCTTTAATACTTGAATTATTAAAGTTGGAAAATATTTTCACAAAATTCTAAGTCCAAAATTTACGGAAAATTTTGGCAGAGTCTCCTTTGTACGGAGGGACTCTGGAGAAAATATAATATCCAATTATACAAATATTTTACATATATATCCAAAATAAAATATCCACACGGGAAAAATATATAAAATAGCGCTTTAAACGTAATCCGAAAACGTACCTATTTGTCGGGCAATACGCTTATTATTTTTATGGACCAAAGCAGTAGCAGTGGCTTCCATCACCTGTATTTACTAATAAAATCTAAAAGGTTAAATATTTATTTTACAGTGAATGTTTAGGTGGATTCAATCATTCATATCCAATCAAATGCAACAACCATACAAACAGCACACCCACATACAACAACCAATCATTTAAATCAAACAACAATTAGTTGTTCGGGTTCAAATTCTGAAGTTGTACGAATGAAGAATAACTATCAAGTGTATCCGTTGCTCAACAGCCTAAGATGGAACAAAGGTAGATTATTTGTTCATCCAACAACTCCACAATTCCTTACCCAACAAACATACATCAACCAAACAATTCAAATCAACACCAAAATAGCTTATTATACACTTATTTCATAATTCAGTGTTTTGATTTTCTTTCCTTCATTTATGGAGGAATTTCTTTATTTCTTACAAGTTTTATTTTCAAATTATCACAAAATTCATTATATTTGTATTTCCTTTTTATTACTTAAGTTTTCTTTTTATCACTTAAGTTTATAAAATAAATTCTCATTAATAACAACAAATATTTTGAATCTCTTCACTTGTAAGATTTCTTTTAAACTTTAAATCTACTAACATTCATTCTTATAAGTGGAAGTTTTTATTTATCTATTAGCTATGGATTTCAGTCATTTCAATTTTTCCTACTTTCTATTATATTAGAATAGGGGAGATCAAAACATACTTAAGTAGACAATCTTACAACATGTCACCTATTAATAATACTTAACTTTATTTCAATAGAATTTTGATTATCACTTAAGTTTTATACCATTTAATTCTTATTTATAACGGTAATTTATTGAATACTTCATTATTTCTAAAATTCCTACTTGTAAAATATTCAATTCTAGTTTCTTATTTAACATTTCAACTTTTATATATAGGTAAGTTATTTATGCTAAAGAAAATGCAATTGAACTTATACAAGTTTAATCTCCATTCTTTTAATTTATTTTTAATGTTTATCCACATTACTCCTTGTCTCATATTTATGCAAATTCTTCTTTATAGCTTTGCAATTATTCTCTTATTTATTAGAGGTTTCAATTCATTTATTACTCAACTTTTTATTTCATTAAAATTTAACAATTAATTAATAGAGAATTTTAGAATTAAATACCCGGGTTAAATTTCAATTTATTTCAAAATAATAGATAAATAAGTTCTTACACTCAATATCTCAAATAGTTAGAACAATAAAAGAAATTTTTTATAAAACTTCAAAATAAATCTGCAGTAGAATTTACTACAGTGGTCTTTCCCTTTTGAAACTCGAAGATGAAAGTCGATGATGCGGCCGTCATCACCGAATTTATTTTTCCAGCGACAAAGAGGAAAGTACAAAATTTATTTCTCCAAGAATCTTCTTTTAAAACAAATTTTTCCAAATTATACTATATTTATATAAGAAATTACTTATAAACCAAATAAATAAATTTCACAAATTCTTTGGAAGCAAATTTTCAAAACCCCGGACTTAAGTTCTAAATCTCCAAATTTGGTTTATTATAATTTCACTTAGCTTCAGTTATTATAAATATTTTTATTGCCCAACATCCAATCTATAGCAACCAAATATATATATATATATATATATATCTTTATAAAACATTTTTATATATAGAAAATATAATAGGCAAAATTATTTCATTCACCTATATTAAAAACGGATATTATGTCGGTCTGTCCTATTAAGTGTTTAGAAATCCCTATTGATGGCATAGCGTCCCATGCATCAACCAGAATTTATAAATACAAAACGGAACAGATTAACACAATATCAAAATCTTTTATTAATACTAACAAATATGCTCTCTCTCATATATATACACTCAGCGACTCCCATAGGATATTTCTACCCTATTAACAAAGAGTCAAACCCCACAAAGCCAAGGTTTATCGCTAAACCTCGCTCTGATACCAACTGTAACATCCCGCCTTTTCGCACACTTTAAACGACACACATGCCGATTCAAAGCATACGCAAGGGCGGATTGTTATGGGGTAAATAAGAAAAACAGAGAAGGAATAAAACAAAATAGAATCTCACAGCGGAAGGATAAAATATAATAATAAATATACAGTTCAAAACAGTTTACAAAACAGTTATTTCACTTATACAATGAACATCAGAGTTACACATACCAATACAACAATGCAGCGGAATAGAAAGAGTGTGTAGTGCAATACTATATATATAAAATAATACTGAATCTTCGTCTTCGTCCTCCAAAGCTAAAACCTGCTATCTTGAAACGCTCGGACTGACCCGAGCGAATTTGAAAAGACAAAAACACTCGAGTCAGACTAGAAAATCTTATGTGAGTTAAATAAACAGAAATAAATATGAGTGCAGTAACTCAAGAGATGCTCGGGATTTACATCTCCTAAGGATCCGTTAAACTATTTACTATGTAGTATATTGCGCTATTATAATAGTGTCTATTTATAAAATAAACTTACTTTTTAATAGCGTTAAGGGGTTACCCATATAGCCCTTAACACGTAATAGTCCCAGTAGTCCGTCCAATATCATAGTCCCTCCTGATCGGGAAGCCACTAGAGGATACCACACGGGCTACGGGAGAAAACCAAACTCGTACAAGGCGCGATAGGGTAGGTGACACGGCACAACTAGGCAATGCCAGGGTAGATATACCAATTGCTATCCAGGCTGATGGTAACGCGCAGCGCGCAGCTGCCGCCCACCTCGAACTAACTCCCCCAAAAATCAAAAATATAGAAGTGGCCACTGAATCAATCCAAGTCAAAGTATAATATCGAAGAGGAGCGTCCGATCAGAGGAATGACCTCATTGGCCTGAGAATCGCTCCTGTTTTAGCCACCTTATGCCAACTCAAGGGAGTTGGGTCCACGTATTTACCTTACAGGAAACGTCGCCACCACCTACTTCATTCTGGAATCTCCACCGCGTACACGGTTAGTCAAAGTGGTTTTCGGTATCGACAGAGAGTATGTCCATATCCGATCCCGGTCTCTTTGCCAACCAATCGTTATTATAACACCGCGGTCATTTAAAAATTGTTTATACTTTAAAACCAGAATATAATCCATTTCAAAACCATAATATTACGATATCATTCCAAAACCCAAAACCATATTTTACCACTTATTCCAAATATAATTCCTTTCCAAAAATTAAAAGGCTTTAGCTTCATAATATCTGAAAATCGAATATTTTCAAAGCTTAATATTTTTGGAAATCCATAATTTCAAACCATAACTTTTAAACTCAAATGGTTTGGATATTCAACGGTATGCGAATTAAAAAGGTTTAACTTTCCTGTTGCTTTATAAAGAAATAAATTACACGGCTTTCCAAATATTTCTTCTTTTAAAGTTAAACCAAAATCCAAAATATTACCCCAAGTCCCAAAACCATTTCAATTTTATATATATTTATATCCATTTTTGAGCATTAATATTTCAACTAAAGTTGGATTTTTATCCTTTCAAAATCAATATTCTATTAATTAATCTTGACCATTCACATAAAATCCATAATTAATAAAACTTCAATTTCTAGTAAAATATATATATATAAATTTTCCAATTCAAATTTTTACTAGAATATCCATTTCTATTTATTTTGGGGAAAATCCAATTTCAAATATCATATCTTAAAATTTCCAACTTTACATTTAAACATAGGATATAAATTTACCAACTCCATTTTCTAAATTTCTTCCATTTCAATAAAGAAATTTATCCACCTTTTAAATTCCTAAATTTTAACTTCATAGGTATATAAATATGGAATAAAATATTTATACAATACAAAATTTAAGATTTATAAACCGTATTCAATCCAAACCATAGAAATCACATTAAAATAGTTATATATAGACCGCGGTGCCTGTATATAATTTTCTATCCTATGGTCAAGTGATACGGATATTTATCATTTCAATCCGCAATTTAAAAATAAAACTTTGCGGTTTTATCATTTCAAACCACAATCCCGAATGAAATGTAAAATGTATGCTAACTTGCAGTTTAATGATGTCCAAATAAACATCCATTCAACAACACATCCATAATCCAATCACAAACATCCATCAATATCAATCAATAACAATATATGTTTGGTAATATACAACAGGTAATAATTGGCAGTTTATTTCAAATTATATTTATCAACTATTAACCTAACAGTTTATATTCCCCAATAATTTATATAACTGTTAATCTAGCAGTTCATATGCAACAATAATTTCTAACAGCCAATTTATACGCAATCAATCAGTTTAATTAACAGCTAAATTCAATAAAATGCAATTCAACAGTTATGGATGAAATAACATGCCAAAAACTCATAAATAAATTTCTATTCATTTCTAAAATTTATTTAACAAACATAAAAGCTTCTAGTAATTGTGAGTGGGTTAAAACACTCACCTTTGGAATTTAAATCGAATTTAAATTCAAATTAAGCTCAAAAATTTGACGGTTTCCAAATCTGTCCAAACCAGTGTCATCAGATCTGGAATTTAATTACGATCCTAACAAAAGAAAAATCGTGTGAATCGGAGTTCGTATGCAAAAAATATCATCGTAAATCGACTTGGAAATAAAATTAAATTATCAACAAAACAAAACTTGCCACTCAAAAGCACACGTCAGAATATGCTTTCACGCGCAATCTGCTCACAGACATGAACGCGTCCCAGTGCTGATGGAACACGAGACCCAATCCTCATCACTATCCCCCACGAACGCCGCGCTATGCTGAACGATGCCGACCCCTGGCAACCCAAAACCTCGTCGTTGCCCCTCCTCCAGGCCAGCCCCCACCTCAGGCGACCACGAGAACGTCCCCAATCTCAGCTGCAGTTTTGAAATTCGAACCCTAGTTCGAAATTTGCACGAGATCCAGCCGTTGAATCGACCCAAAAACCATATTGATGTGATCCCCATCGTCCATACTACAATACCCAGAAACAGTTTCTCGATCCGATGAAGTTTGCGACGACGATGATGAAAGGTCACGGACTGTTTGAATTAATTCTGGGCAAACGCTAACTCCATTTGAAAAACGAATTGCACCAGTAGATTACGCGTCTCGAGAACATTAACATATATTTTTTTGGGAATTTTCTGAATTTTTTTGAGTTTTGCCTTTTGATTTTTGAACTGTGGATAGATCTAGGTTTTTCAACATTGGAGAGGAGAAAAGGGATGAGGAAAATGTACGTATAACCAATTGACAGAAGAAAGAAGGCTAGGGTTTATCACGGTATACTTATAGATGGGCTAGAGGTAGGGTAGATAGACTAAAGGATGAACGTACGGAATAAACTATAGCCCAAAAAGCCCGCTATGTCTCCGGAACCGAATTTGTTAAAACTATATATCCAAATAGGTGTTTCAAAATATTTTGAACGCGATGGAAAAAGTTTCACGACCAAATTCGATCGTATGAAGAAGTTATGCTGAAAACAAGATTTCCAAATTGATTTCAAATTGATTTTTTTATAAAATTGATTTCAAGGCGTTTCGCGTCCGTACGATCAAACGACAAGTCCGATCGATACGAAAATTGAAACCCTATAATAATTCACCGATACGGATCCGATGAAACTGGTTTCGTCGAAATCCGAGTCCGTGACAAAAATGGCTATTTTTAATATTTATTAAATAAATTATAAAAATCCAATTTTATTCTTCAACTTCCAATATTGGTCAAATTTCATTACTTATAAACTTCAATCAATTCCAAATTATTTACCAAGCTTGGATGTGAATTAAAATCTATAAATATCTCAATTTGCAGTGTTAATTTCTGCATTTTTATTATTATTTGGGAATTATAAATTATATTTTAAAACTCAATTATTAAAGCTTATATTCTTATACTCTCAACAAAAACCCAATTAGATAAATAGATTTGATTTCCATTCCAACTCATTTGATTGCAAATAACCTTTTTCCATAAATTAAATTTCAAATTATTAATAACCCTTATCTTTCTTAACTATTTATTAATTCAAATTTTTAATATTCAACATTAATAGTTTGGTTAAGTTTATTTAATTTACCTTCTTCCTATTATTCACAGTTATGGATGTCAATATGATGAAATTTACATTAGATAAGATTTCACTCAATTGTTCTCTAAGTCAAATGTTTACAACTTTCATTTTAACTTTAATAACGTAATATTTTACGTTTAATTCCATTTTTATATGTAGTAAATACCATTTGTTGAATCAACACTCAAATTATAACTAAAATCTTGTTTTCTAAAGTTATATCAACAATGGTCAAATAAAAATTTAAATTAGCTTTAACTTTATTCTATGGTATTAACTATTGCAATAAATCCAAATTAATAAATGAGGCTTGACTCGTATATTAACTTCTTTGGTTTCAATTAACATTTTATGGTGAATATGAATTTCAATGTATAATTGAAACCTTTACATCCAATTTATTTCACTATTCCATAAGGAAAAATTAACATTATGTTCATACCTTCTTACAAATAATTCCAATTTATTCCAAATAATAATTACATAAACTATTAAATATTAATTCCATTAAATTGCAATAAATTCAATTGATTGCAATTGATTTCCAAATAAATTTGGATTTTTATTTGGTTATGCACAAAATTTCCGTTATCACTTACCTAACAAGGTTATTATTACTTAAGATCTCCTTGCATCCACATTTCTACATTTTCATTTCCTAGTTTCTTTACTCTATTCTACATAATTTATTACAAATGGGATTTCCTTTGTTTTTCATCTTATTTATATTTACATTACTCAATCACTAATCCATTTCACTTTAATTGCAGTAAATTGGCGGATAGATTGAATAAATTCCCAAAATTTAAATTAACAAGAAACAAGGGTAGATAAACAAACTATAGTCATTACTCCAAATTCTAGTCCTAAATAGGATTCCTTGCAAATAAATGTTACTATTTATTCTTGTATTACAAATCCCAATAATTATCCTATTTTAATTTTCTTAGGCCATTTATAGTCCACTATACATATCTACATTAATGGACAATTTATTCAATTTATTAAGTATCCGATTCTACTAAGCCCTGTTTATTTTTATGCATTCTTCTATTACCTTACAAAAAGAATAACTTTTAAACTCATACACTTAATAACAGAACCGTTATAAATCCAATAAATTCCAAATCGAAGTTTGTACATATTTTACACAACTATTATGATTTCTCACAAAACGTTGAATTTATTTAATGACCATTAATTAAAATTTAATTCCCTTAATTGAATCAAATGCTTATTATTATATAATTTTTCATTCTTTCCCATTATAAATTCATAAATGGATTTACCCATCTCTATCTTCCAAAGATTAAATAACAAAACTGATTACAACACTATTTCTCTCAATTTTGATAAGTTTGTTCAACTATGCTTTGTTTACATAAAATAAATTTTATAGTTACACTAAATTGCAACTACTATACCAAATCTCTACATTTATTCTTAAAAAAATTAGAAATTTTATTAATTTAATTTATTAAATACCATAAATTTAACGGGTCGTTACAGCATTGCCTAACGTGCCTTGTCATATTTATTCATATACGAGACCATTACGACTTTATTTTAGAACTGTAAAAATGTGTAAAGGTAGATCAATGTAAAGCCATAACGTTATTTTGATATTAATTTTACTGATAGACATTATCTATTATAGCATATACTATTATATATATATATATATATATATATATATATATATATATATTAACGGATCCTTAGGAGATGGAAAATCCGTAACATCTCTTAAGTTATTGCACTCATATTCGTGATATTGATTTGACTTACATAAAAGTATTTTAGTCCTGACTCGAGTATTATATCTTTTCATTACGCTCGGGTCAGTCCTGATTTTTTTTTCAACATATTGAAGACTGTTCTCTGGAGGACGAAGATGAAGTTTTGGTATATTATTATTATTATCCCCTGCATCATGCTATTCTGCTGTATTGATTATTATTCCTAATGTGTATATATATAAATCTATTAAATGTGTATAGATTAAAATCAAATGTATAGTAAATAACTTCATGAATTATTTATTTGATTATTATATTTTATCCTTTCTACAGTGAGATTCTGTGGATTTTTTTCCTTCTTCTCTTCTTATTTTTCTTATTTAACCTCATTGATTATCTACATTCCGGATTGTTTAAGTCTGACATTTGTGGATTATTGTCGATTTAAACCTTCCGAAATATGGGTCGTTACACGATGTTTTAAATAATATTAGTTTTGATCCAGTTAAGACATGTTTTAGAATGTTGAAATTTTTTATTAGATCGGGAATTAAATTTTCCTGAGTAAACGACTTGAAGATTTCCAAATTTGAAAGGGTTTTGATTTACCAGTTAAAAGTTAAAATGAAATGAGGCATAACAAATCCTATATACGCATATTCACATAATTATCAACGATTGATTTCGAAGAGATCGGGATCAGATTTGAGTGGTTCCTATCCAAAAACCACTTCGAACCAATTTACGTTTTTGAAGTAAAACATATTGATGAAAAAGATCATTGAAGATGATGATCTTTATGATATAGGGCTACTTGCCACTAGACCCTCGGTGAAATTTAGCGTATCACATATTATGGTGTAGTAGTTCTCTGTTATGAAAATCTTCGATTTGCAAGGACTAATCGCTACAGATCCTAGAGGTGATTCCCAAACAGGATGTGGTAGGAGAAGTGCCTTCGTTTTGTCCTGTTCCTTGACAACTTGTATGGATGAATGTCTGACGTTGCATTCTAAATCACATTGATTGATGTCTATAAAATGTATCATCTATTTGATGGTGCAGAAGGTAATTTCTCTTAGCATAACACTCTTTCCTGAGACATACGAACTCAGGGGTTATGCGTCTATTGAAATCGACTGTGTGATTATGGAATGGAATTATAGAATTCAAAGTAGAAAGTTGATATTTTATGTGAAAGGTAATTGTTACCTCAGGCCTCATATCCGAAAATGGCTAAATTAAGGTAGATGCAGCAAGGCTATGTGGTTCGCAACCATCAGGGTATGATCATCCTCTTCTAGATATGTTTCTACCATCTATAATGCTCGTATTTAAATTTTTAAGGCATACGCAAAGAGAGCATTCAGATAGGTCTATAACAACAGGGGTGATGACATATTCGATACTGTATAGTTAGAAGTAGGCCGGTCTTGTATTGGTAGGGGACTATCAATTGGGTCTCGGTACATTCCTCTAGAGATGTACTACTGGAAGTTAGTCCCTTGCTTGGTCATTTGATGGAAATCCATTCTCCAATGCGAGCTTGCAATTTTATTTATAGAGCCCGGTATGTTAGAATTTAATAGTGGTAACAATTTTGGATTACTTGAAAAGTGTTTTCAAAGAATGTCATTAAAAATAATATCAAATGATTTGATAAAAATGTTTTCGTTATCATAAGGTAAAACCCTACCCGTTTTTATGTGCGGCGTGATCTTATGAGATAATCTTTATTTTAAAAAGGTTTTGTCACTAATTTGTGATCTATGACACTATGATTTAAGATTCGTGTTTCTCACGCTGGTTTATCAGACCGATCCGGGCATTTTTATACTCGGTTTAAATCTGATAGTTTCAAGATTAGATGAAGACGCTTGGAGTTACCAAAGGAGAGCAAGAGTTCTTCATCAACATATGGATGTATTCTATTTTCCGCTGCATTGTGTGTTGTTTGTCTTTCAGCAAATGTAAGGACAGATGTATTATTACTATCCAAGCTGAATCTAGGTCGAACTCTGATATATGTTTAAAATATTTTCTGATATAAAGATTTTATATTGAAATAATATATGTTATTCCATTCGAGCAAGATTTTGTTCTTTCTTCGTTTTCATTCCACCCTTGACAATCTACCTTTTCGACACTTAGGATTACAAAACATGAATACCGTGGATGTATTAGTGTTGATTTCTAAAGGTCGAAAGTTGGGTCGTCACAATTTCAGTATCCCAATGGAAGGATCATTTTTGTTGTTTTGTGCTCGGGTACTAGTCATGGTAGTAGATTATGGCAATTAAGGGTTGGTTTATGGAAGAAGAAAAAGGTGACAATGATAAGGGGATTAAGGTCGTTGATTGCAAAAATAAGGGAAAGATTGTAGGAGAGTGTTTAAGGTGAGAATGGACTCAAGAATTAAATCATAAGAGATGAGAAAACAAGAAGAAGTTATAACAAATGATAAATTGTTTATTCATGCATAATATCTTCTTTACATCATCAGCTATATATAGCTATTACATGCACCAAAGAATAATGATTCAACCCACTTACACATGAATCATTCAGTGGATTCAACATTACAATTTAATTCATTTAACTCAACAATAACTACTTATGACGACCCACCTTTTTGGAGATTTAAGTCGACAATAAACCGCATATGTTTAATTCAAACCATTCAAAAGGATAGGGTTTAATAAGAAAATAAAAAAAGGAATGCAAACCCAGAATCTAGCAGTGAAATGACAAAATGTGATAATCAAATAAATAGTTCACGAAGCTGTTTTATAATATACATTTGATTACAGAATTCTTACAACATAATCATAGTACAATCAAAAAAGATACCAAAATAATACAGCGGAAAAACAATCGTAAATACGGTCCGCCAAACTCCATCTTCATCATCCAGGAATAATGTCTTCAGCACTGAAATACTCAAGCTGACCCGAGAGTAACGAAAAGACAAAATATTCGAGTCAGGACTAAAAGTTCTTCTATATGTTAAATCAATAACAAGTAAAATATGGGTGTAATGGCTACAGAGATGTTTACGGTATTTCCATCTCTTATAAAATGTACAATGTGAGTGCAATAGCTTAAGAGATGTTGCGAGATTTTCCATCTCCTAAGGATCCGTCAAACTATCTATATATAGTAAGATACGATGCATATGGAATGTCTATCGGTAAAGTAAAGTATTAAAATAGCGTTAAGGTTTTACATTGATCCCCCTTAACACATTATAAGCATTGTCCTACAGTTTGCCTTAGTAGCATCACTAATAACGTCGGTAGTCAGAGAGGCGCCCTGATAAGACAACACTAAAGCAAAATCGTAGCGGTCGCGTGTAAGGATAAAAATATGACAAGGCGCATGAGGCAATGCCGAAGGTAGGATTCTACCAGTTTACCCTTTTTGGCTGGTCATAACACATCGTGGCCACAACTGCCGACCGAGTCCGCCACCACCAAAATCAAATCATTGTGCATCGATTAAGTCAAATGTCAATATAATACGAAGAGGTGGGGCCCCTAAATGTAGCTAACCCCTTGTCCATACATAAGCTCATGTTTTACTCATTTCAAATCGATACAAGTGTCGAGGTCATCCATCATTGTTCTCTTTCTTCATTCCCCTGAACGTCGCAAATTCAACCTCTATATTATGGATAACATCCACCACGTACACGGTTGTTAAAGTGGTTCCGATGGAATGACGAAGAGTATGTCATTCATCCGGATTCGGTCTCTTTAACAACCAATTGTCCATCTTACACAGCGGTTGGTTCTTTTACATTTCGAGAACAAGTCAAATTTCATATCAAAATATCGGATTTGCTTCTAAATCGTTTTGAATTCAAAATAGGTTATACTTCATATCAAAACATTCATATTTAAATCAATGATTTAAATTTAAATAGCTTCCCCTTCAAACAGTTGAATATTAAAAATGGTTTTGAATAATTAAAATAATTTTAATATTGAAAAATAATTTGGATAATTAAAATGGTTTTAAAAATTGGAAATAGTTTTGAATATAAAATAGTTTTGAATATAAATAGTTTTAATACTAAATGTAGTTTACATAATTAAAATAGTTTACATATTAAAATAATTTAATTATTAAGTAATTTATATATTAAAATAGTTTATATTAAAACGGTTCCTTCTTTCAGAACAATTTTAACTCATGTTCTAGTTCCAAATCACAATGAATTCAATTTTTCGATTTCCAATTCAAGTCAACTTCATATTCAAAATTCAATTTAAATCAGCCTCAGTTCAAGACAATTTCAACTTTACTTCAAATTCAATTCAAATGGTTCTATTCAAATGGCTGAAAGTTTCATTTCAATTTCTCATTTTTAAATAATTTAGTTTAAATCCATTTTCACATCCAAAACATGGAAATACCAATTTAAAACCCCTTTAATTATAGTAAATTCAAAGTTTTAAATTAAAATTTAAACTTTAAAATAATTCGCTTTCAACAAATTTAACTCATTTTTCAAATTGAACTTAAGATTTCAAATTTAAACTTTAAACAATTCCATTTAACATTTTCAACTTCAACATTTCAAAGCTCGAATTTAGAAAATAATTTAATTCATATAAGTCCAATTTTTTATTTCTTTAACAAAATATCATTTAAACCAATTTAAATTTAATATTTTGAAACCATTTAAACCAATCCGGTGTCCGTATATGATTTTCTACCATATGGCCAAGTGATCAATTGATTCAATTTTAATTACATGGATGGATATATATCATCTCAACCCAAAATTAAATGACATAGGTTTATATTATTTCAACCTATTTCTTAGTTTATTTGAAATAATTCAAATGACAATTTATAGGATGTTAAATAATAAATGGGGTAGTAACAGGAATATATCAAAATAAATCAACAACCATACATTCAACATCAATCAATAGGAATCCAATTACAGTGAACATCCAAATCAACCAATATATTACAACAGTTACTAATTAAGAATTGTCGGTGTTTAACTAGCAATTAAATTCAATATTAATTTAAATGTCATTTTAATTCAATATAAAATTCTAATTAATTTAAATTTCAATTTAAAGTACCAAACAACAACTAATAAAATCCTTATCACTTCATTAATTTAATTCTCAACTAACATAGGAAAATCTAGTATTGCATGAGGGGGTTTAATCACTCACCTTGAATTTGCAAAGATCCAATAAAAGCCTGAAATTTCAATAGTCTCCAAATTCAACCAAACAAGTTTATTGTCGTCCGAAATTCCGATATGAGTCCTATGGAAGAAACCGTGTGTGAATCTGAATTCGTATGCAAAAGTTGTTAATGTTAGAAGTTTTAAATTTTAGAATTGAATAAAATAATCTAAGGGCAGTTTGGTAAATACGCTCACCTTCCAAAATCGCTAACGTGAACAACACCACAGTGATCCGCTATCTTCGCTGACCCGCCGCCACTTCCCTACGTCTTCGTTCAACGATCGGAGCTCACCACCACGTTTGCCGAGACTAGGCGCACCTGCGCCCTAAGACGCCTTCACCTCCGGTCTTGTCCCGTGGATCACCGCCATCGCCTATAAAACTGCTAAATCTGGAAATTTCAAGCAACTCCACCATGATTCGAACCCATAGATGAACATGCCTCATTGCCCTCCACACTCCATAGCCTCCGATCGCCGTATAGCCAACGATCTACCGTTAAACCAAAATCCTAGAATGGACGGCCGAGAATTATTTGTCAATTTCTAGGCAAACTGAGCCTCCAATTGAAAAATGAATTGTAGATGCCGATTCCATTCGTCAAGAGCTTCGCAATGATATAATGTATGATAGGGTATGAGCAGTTTGAATTTTTGGATTTGATTTGAAATCGGTAATTAGGGTTTAGGATAATGACCGTTGAAAAGGATTAGATTAGAACAAAAATGTACATAGAAAAAATAGAATAGAAGACTGCTAGTGTTTCATAACATCATATATATATATATAAAGATGGATAGGAATAGATAGCACTGATCGATTGGGCTGAAGTGATAATCAAGGCCCGAAAAGCCCATTTCGTTCCCGAAATGAAAATAGATCATCCTATATGTCGAAATATAGGTTTCAATATTTTTAAACTCAATGAAACTAATTTCAGACTCTAATTCTATTGTATATAGAAGTTATCTTTTAAAATCTAATTTTATATATTTTTACGCGTTAATTCGCTATATTATTATTAATTTGGTTTAGTCGCTTTTAAATTCTAAATTAAAAGTTTTATATCATAATTCTTGATTACATAGGATTTTAATATCTTTCAAAATTAACTTTTTCATGTTAAATCCAATATTTAAATATTAAATTAATTTCAACGTTTAATACAACAGTAAAAGAATCCATTCATTATAATTTAAATTCCAAACAAATTCTTTTATGTTAATTTAAATTCTTATTATTTAGTCAACAAATACCTTATGTATTTATCAATCATGAATTTCCATTTATTACACTCATTATTCTACATTTAGCGTATTTTCTCATATTAATTGAAATATTATATTACATTAAATTTCATTGACTCCAAATTAATTTCAAACGGATTTAATAATGAGACGAGAAATAAAATAATTGTTGCATCTTAGTAATTCAAATCTAGTAATTTACTGTTTATAAACAAGAATTATAAATTTACATAGCAATTAACTAATTTCATATTCTATATTAAAACCGATTTTAATTATGTAACATATAATTTCACCATTAATACATCATTTATTTTATTCCTTATTAAACTTTATTATTACAGTTGATTGAAATTACATTAAATCAGTTGTCAATTACATTCAATCAATATTATTAAATTATATTCTAATAATTTTTTCATTGATAAATCATAAATTTTAGTTTTTGACAATTTTTAATTCCAAAGTCTTATTTAATTAGATATTTTTAATTATCAAATATATGAGTTGTTATAATCTCTCTCACTCAAAACTTTTTGTCCTCGAAAAGGAACAAAAAAGAATCAAGAGATTCGGTATATTTTATTCAAAATATTAATTTTATAAACAATTACTACATATTTAAGTTTCAGAAAAATCGGTTGAAGGAAAAACTTAGCATTTTTTTTGAATGAAGGACGCGGCAATTATTTTTACGTTTTAAGGACGCAAGTTTTATTCTTTCGCCTGAAGGAAATTCTTCGCAAAAAAATTAGACTGTTCTCAAATCTCGTTCTCAAATCACTAGTACAGGCGGCGACATCACAAGAATAGGCGGTGCTACATCACAAGAACAGGCGACGGCAGTGCAACCACAGACGAAGGACTTTGCAATTAAAATGCTACATTAAATTATCATTTTGCATATTGTAAACATGATATTGGACTTCATTAACTGAAATAGTATGTTAAACTATCATTTTATATAACTTGAATATGCCAATGGACTTGTAATTAAAATGATACATTAAATCTCATTTTGCATATTGTAACTTTGGTATTGGACATCGCAACTAAAATGTTATGCCAAACTCTCATTTTGCATATTTTAAACATGATAGTGGACTTCATAACTCAAATGCTACATTAAAATATCGTTTTGTATATCATAAACATAATGGTGAACTTTGTGATTAAAATATTACATTAAAAATACATATGCCATATGCAATTATCATTTTTCATTTGGTAATTATTCTTAGGAATACTTATTTCATTTTGTATATTCTATTCATACTACTTCACTTTAAATATACTTATGCTAAATTCAAGTTCATTTTGCATATTTTTCATCCTTTTTCAATTGAATAAACTTACGCTATATCCAAATATCATTTTGCATAGTCAGATAATGGTACTATTTTTAAAAGTATAAATGCTATAATTAGTCTATCATTTAGCATATTAAACACAGTGTATTGTGTTTCAATTGAAGAAATGGTATATCTAAATATCATTCAACTTGTGACTAAAACTTTTGATTTTCTTCTAATTCTGTGTTCTACTTCTCCATTTGTTTCTTACCTCTAGATTTAGTGGCACTCGACTTCAATTTTCACCGAATTTCTAATTTACGTTTGGATTGGACTGTCGAATTAGTTTTTTTTCAATTTCGGAATTGACGACGGGAGTTTTGACGATGGTGGCAACTACGGCAGGTTAGGGCTAAGGTGGTGGCGGCTTTGGCAGGCTTCAGACGATGGCTTGAGACGATGGAGGAAACGGATGAAGTTGGTTGAATAAAAAGCGCTACTGTCCTTGGGCCTAAATTTTAAAACTTTCGTCCTAGATTTAAAAACTAGCATAAATTTTTTCCTTAAAACTAGTTTCCTCTTTAAGTTTAATATAAATTTGAAAATAACTCAACTTCCACACAAAAATTCTAAGTCCTAAATTTCCAAAAAAAAAATCGACAGCATCTCCTTTACGCGAGTAGGTCCGAAAAAATAACAATATCAATAATTACATGGTATATATCTTATTTCAATAATAAAGCATTCCAAACCATGGGAAAACAATAAAATGCCGCTATAAAACCGTAATCCAAAAACGTATCTATTTGTTGGGCTAACAAAACTCTATTTATGAAACCAAGAGCAACAACTATTGCTTCTATAAACATGTACCTTACTTACATAATCGAAAAGAGTTAAAACTATGTAAAAAGAGTAATATATTGGTTGTTTCAAGCAATAGCACAAGCAACACACAATATATAATAATCGTATGCAAACAAAAGTAGTACAATCATTATATGCAACCAATGAACCCATCACACATCCATAGCAACGAAAACTAATGGTTTGTCCAGGTTTAGAAAAATTTATCGTACAAGAGTGATAAATAAACTACCAAATGTACCTTACGCTCAATAGCCTTGGATAATTACTTGATAGATTATTCATACAACCTTAAACGATTTGAAGTATCATAACTTTCCATCAACCAAACAATATAGAATTTAAATATCATTTAAGTTTGTGCGGTGTACGTATATCATTTGCTTACAATATCAATTCTAATCGCATGCTAGACTGCACAAATTTCACTTTCGAACTAGTATTGTTAACTCGACACTCTAGTGCAGACTTTGATCCGATTTCTTGATTAGAAATCTCGATTCTCTTTGCATAACCATAAACTATGATAGAAAACTTCAAAATCATACCAAAAATTCGTATCAAGCATTCACTGCCAAGAATTGAGCGAAAAATCCTAATCTAGACTAGTATGATCTCCACAAATCATATATTCGAATCTGGATCAGCATGGTTATACGAATAAAATGATCTACACACAACCTACATATTTTATTCTATTGGTTTCTTTAACACATCATTTACTTTCCATATATTTTAAATTCTCGTACAATGTCATCTTTTTCTCTTCTTTTTTTTCATTCTTTTACTTACATAAATTTTTCATATTCAATACTTAAAGTCATCAATGAATCGATTCTTAAGGTATTATATATGTTTCTTTAGAGTTTATTTCACATTTATTATTTACTTACAACTTAATTTCCATTTGATATTAATATTCATGAATGAATCATTTCATACTTAAGTTTTTCTACTTTTTAATTCACATTTAATTCTTCATATATAGTATCATTTAATAATAAACTTACTTATGAATCATTTCAACATTTTCTTAAGTTTATAATCATTTGCTTAAATAGTATTCATTTTTTACTATTCAATTTAATTATTAAGCATTTAAAACATTGACTTACGTCTATAACATTTCTTGTACGTTTTAATTCTTTATTTGTATATAGATATAATTTCATTTTTTTTTGAAACATTTTTGTTACTTAAGTTTTTACTTGTATAATATTCCATTAAATCATAAAAGCATATACAAGTAATCTCATTCCTTTTACTAACAAGAATTTTCAATAGTTTAATCATGTTTTAATTTTCGTTATCTTTTAATTTAAGAGTTACACAACTTCCTCTTTTATATTTTCATTAAACACATAGCTTTAAATTTTAGATTTCAATTTGGAAATTTTCGACCATTTTGAAATCATCGAACATTGCATTTCCTTTCAATAACTGAAAATCATTAATTAACAGAAAACTTATGAAATAAATACCAGGTTTTATTTCAAATAACCTTGAAATAATATATACTTATCGTTTTACATATCAACTAATACTTAATGTATTTACACCAAAATCTATTTATCAAAACAAATGTGTACCAAAGCTACTATAGTGGTCTTCCCACTTTGAAACTCGAAAATGAACATCGATGGTGTTGTGATCATCATCGAAATTATTTTTCAATGACAGAAGAATGGAGTACATAACTTATATTCTTTTTAAAATTGCTTTTGAAAATGTTTCTTTCAAATCCCATTGAAAATATTTCTATTTGCAAAAGTACTTCTAAATAATGATAATAATACTTTTCCCTAAATCTTTGAAGAAAAAAATTCAAACATCGAAACTTAATTCTAAAATTTTGAATTTAAATTCATTTTATTTGTAAATCCTATTTTGTAAATCGTATTTATAAAATTGCATTTTCTAACAACAAACATATCACATACAACTATATCCATTTATGAAAAATCATTCTTTTATATACATAATATAATACTGGGTAAAATTACTTCATTTACCTATTTTAAAAACAATATTGTGTCGGTTTGCCCTGTTCAAGTATTTAGAAATTCATATCGATGTCATCGTGTCCTATGTACCGACCGGAATTCATAAATACTCAACTGAACAATTTAACATAATAAAAAAATTATAATAATAACAAGTACGCTCTCTCGTGTATATATACACTCAATCTCATTCTAGGGTATTATGAACCCTATCACTAATGAGTTAACCCCAATAGGCTAAGGTATCTCTAAACCAAAGCTTTGATACCAACTGTGACGACCCACCTTTTATGGTCGATTTAGGTCCACAATAAACCACACGTGTCTAACTCAAACCATTCAAAATGGCATACTATCAACGGGGTTAAATAAGAAAAAAAAGGAAAGAAAACATAGAATCTCATAGCGAATTGACAAAATATAATAATCAAATAAATAGTTCATGAAGCTGTTTTACAATATACATTTGATTACACAATTCTTACAATATAATCAGAGTACAATCAACAAACATACCAAAATGATGCAGCGGAAAAATAATAGTAAATAAGGTCTACTAAACTACATCTTCATCTTTAAAAAATAATGTCTTCAACATTGAAATACTCAGGCTGACCCGAGCGTAATGAAAAGACAAAACACTTGAGTCAGAAATAAAAGTTCTTGTGTAATTTAAATCGATAACAAGTAAAATATGGATGTAATAGCTTCAGAGATGTTTATGGGATTTCCATCTCTTATCAAGTGTACAATGTGAATGTAATAACTTAAGAGATGTTACGGGATTTTCCATCTCCTAAGGATCCTTCAAACAATCTGTACATAATTACGCTATATATGTAATGTATATTAGTAAAATAAAGTATTAAAATAGCGTTAAGGCTTTACATTGATCCCCCATAACATATTTTTAAGCATTGTCCAATAGTTTTCCTTAATAGCATCACCGGTAACGTCAGTAGCCAAGGAGGCGCCATGATAAGACAACAAAAAACAAAATCATAGTGGTCGCGTATAAGGATAAAAGTATGATAAGGCACGTGAGGCAATGCCCAAAATAGGACTCTACCGGTTTACCTTTTCTAGCGGGTTATAAAACATCGTAGATACAAGTGTCGACCGAGTTCACCACCCCCAAAATCAAATCATTGTGCACCAATCAAGTTAAAAGTCAATATACTACGAAGGAATGGGCCCCAAAAGGTAGCTAACTCCTTGGCCAGACATAGGTTTCTGTTTTAGTCATTTCAAATTACCACGAGTGTCGGGTCATCCATCATCGTTCTCTTTCTTCATTCTAGTAAACGTCGCCAATTCAACCTCTATATTATGGATTACATTCACTGCGTACACGGTTGTTAAAGTGGTTCCGGTGGAATGACAGAGAGTACGTCATTCATTCGACCTCATCTCTTTAACAGCCAATCGTCCATTTTATACACCGATTGGATCTTTTACATTCCAAGAACAAGTCATATTTCATATCAAAATATCAAATTCGCTTCGAAATCATTTCGAATTCAAAACAGGTTATACCTTCATATCAAAACATTCGTATTTAAATCTAAGTAGTTCACCCTTCAAACAATTTGAATATTAAAAATGGTTTTGAATAATTAAAATAATTTTAATATTGAAAAATATTTAGATAATTAATATAGTTTTAAAGATTGGAAATAGTTTGAATATAAATAGTTTCAATACTAAAAGTAGTTTAGATAATTAAAATAGTTTATATATTAAAATATTTAATTATTAAATAATTTATATATTAAAATAATTTATATTAAAACGGTTTCTTCTTTCAAAACAGTTTGAACTCATATTCCAATTCCAAATCACAATGAATTCAATTTTTCGATTTTTAATTCAAGTCAACTTCGTATTCAAAATTCAATTTAAATCATCCTCCTTTCAAAACTATTTCAACTTTACTTCAAGTTCAATTTAAACGGTTCTATCAAATGGCTGAAAGTTTCAATTCAATTTCTCATTTTTAAACAATTTAGTTTAAATCAATTTCACATCCAAAACTTGGAAATACCAATTTAAAACCCCTTTAATTACAGTGAATTCAAAGTTTTAAACTAAAATTTAAACTTTAAAATAATTTACTTTCAATAAATTTAAGTCATTTCTCAAGTTAAACTTAAGATTCAAATTTAATCTTTAAACAATTTCATTTAATAGTTTCAGTTTCAACATTTCAAAGCTCGAATTTAGAAAATAATTTAATCCATATAAATCCAATTTTTTTATTTCTTTAGAACGATATCATTTAAACCAATTTAAATTCAAGATTTTGAAACCATTTAATTTAACCAATTCGGTGTCCATATATAATTTTCTACCCAATGCTCAAGTGATCAGTTATTCAATTTTAATTACATGGAAGGATATATATCATTTCAACCCAAAATTAAATGACATAAGTGTATATCATTTCAACCAATTTCTTAGTTTATTTGAAATATTTCAAATAACAATTTATAGGATGTTAAATAATAAATGGGGTAATAACAGTAATATATCAAAATAAACCAACAACCATACATCCAACATCGATCAATAGGCATCTAATTACAATCAACAACCAAATCAACCAATATATTACACCAGTTACTAATTGCCAATTGTTAGTGTTTAACTAGAAATTAAATTCAATATTAATTTAAATGTCAATTTGATTCAATATAAAATTCAAATTAATTTAAATGTCAATTTAAAGTATCAAACAGCAACCAATAAAATTCTTATCACTTCATGAATTTAATCTAACCAACATAAGAAAATCTAGTATTGCATGAGTGGGATAATCACTCACCATTGCTTTTAAGCCCATTAAAAATTCAATAAGAACCCAAAATTTCAACTGACTTCAAATTCAACCAAACTAGATTCATGTTGTCTGAAATTTCGATATGAGTCGAATGGAAGAAACCACATGCAAATCCGAGTCGTACGCAAAAGTTGCTAACGTTAGAAGTTACAAATTTATAATTAAATAAAACAAACTAAGGGCAATTTGGTAAATATGCCCACCTTCCAAAATCACTAACGCGAACGAAACCACCTATAGCCAATGTCTTCACTGACCCACCGCTACTTCCCTACGCCATCGTTCAATGATTGGAGCTCACCACCACGTTCGTCGAGCCCTGGCGCACCTCCGCCTCAAGACGCCTTCGCCTCCGATCTTGTCATGTGGACCGCCGTCATTGTCTATAAAACTGCCAAATCTGGCGATCTCAAGCCACTCCGCCTTGATTTGATCCCACGGATGAACTCGCCTCATCATCCTCTACACTCCAGTAGCCTCCGATCGTCGTATAGCCGAAGATCCACCGTTAAAACAAAACCCTAGAATGGACGGTCGAGAATGATTTGACAATTTCTGGACAAACGGAGCCTCCAATCAAAAAACAAATCATGAAATCCGATTTCATTCGTCTAGAGCTTCGGAAAAATACATTATATGATAGGGTTTGAGTAGTTCGAATTTTTGGATTTGATTTGAAATCGGTAATTAGGGTTTAGGATAATGATCGTTGAGAAAGAGCAGATTAGAGCTGAAATGTACTTACAAAAAATACAATAGAAGGCTGCTAGGGGTTTCATCCGGTATGTCGAATATAGGTTTCAATATTTTTAAATTCAATGAAACTAATTTCAAACCTTAATTCTATTGCATATAGAAGTTAGCTTTTGAAATCGAATTATATTTATTTTAACTTGTTAATTAACCGAATTATTATTAATTTGATTTAGCCACTTTGAAATTCTAAATTAATAGTTTTATATCATAATTTTTGATTAAATAGGGTTTTAATAATCTTTCAAAATTAATTTTTTCATGTTAAATCCAATATTAAAATATTAAATTAATTTCAACGTTTAATTGCAACTGTAATAGAATTCGTTCATATACTTTAAATTCCAAACAAATTCTTTTATTTTGATTTAAATTCTTATTATTAAATCAACAAATACCTTATGTATTTACCAATCATGAATTTCCATTTATTACACTCATTACTCTACAGTTAACCTCTTTTCTCATATTAATTGAAATATTTTATTACATTAAATTTTATTGATTTCCAAATTAATTTCAAACGGATTTAATAATGATGTGAGAAAATAAAACAACTATTACATCATAGTAATTCAAATCTATTAATTTATTGTTTGCAAACAACGATTATAAATTTACTTAGCAATTAACTGATTTCACATTCTATATTAAACCAATTTCAATTATATAACATACAATTTATTACAATAGATTAAAATTACATTAAAACGGTTGTCAATTACATTCAATCAATATTATTAAATTATATTCCAATAATAATTTTCATTAATAAATTATAAATTTTAATTTCTGAAAATATTAATTCCAAAGTCTTATTTAATTATAAATCTTTAGTTATCAAAAACACAGGCCGTTACACTACTGCTATACCAACATGCACAACTGTGCACTTGTGCACATGCACACCCCAATGCATGCATTTCACTCCAATTTGACCCATTATCTTTTGCTACACCACCTTCCACGTCACTTTGCCTTCACCTGCCATCAATACCTCATCTTTGATGATCTTCTCCGACGAACCTTTCCTTTCAGCTGCCAATACATAGAAATCATGGTGCTTTTCCCCTTGTAACAAACTGTACTTGTTACAATTCTCTTCCCCTTCAAACATGGACCTTGTCTCAAGGTCCAGACTGGGAAATCTTTGTATCAATGGCCAATAGTCCTCCCATGTGGCTTCTTTAATTGTCCTCTCCGTTCATTTGTCCAAAACCTGAACCACTGCTTCATGATTTCTGGGAACCATCCTTCTATCCAATATTGCTTCGGGTTCATCCACTATCTCTTCGTCAAATGTTGGTGCACTTTCTTGAACAATAAGCCATTGCCCAAGTCCCTTTTTTAGCTATGACACATGGAACACGGGGTGGGTTTCGATTGAGGTGGTAACTGCAACTTATATGCAACTTCTCATATCCTTACTAGCACTCGATAAGGCCCATAAAACATTGGAGATAGTTTATGTGTCCTTTGACTTCTCGTTGAAATCTGCCTATATGGTTGCAGTTTAAGGAATAACCAATATCCCACTTCAAACTGCCTTTCAAACCTCCTCAAATTATCAAATTTCTTTGTTCTTTCTTGTGACAATTTTAAACTATCTTTCCAAAACTGTAAAACTATTTCTCTAGAACTCAACTCATCTTCTACCTATTGTACCTTAGCAGTATTTGGAATGTAGGTCCATAAGGTGGGGGATCAATGCCATACACAACCTTGAATGGGATTGTATTAGTGGAAGACTTCCAAGAGATGTTATACCAAAATTCAACTAGGGTTAGCCACGTAGACCATTCTTTGGGTTTGTGACACACAAAACACCTCAAACACACCTCCAAAATCTTATTCACAACTTCTTCTTGGCCATCTAATTGAAGGTGGTATCTAGAACTGAATTTGAGAGAGCAACCTAGCAATTTAAGCATCTCCTGCTAGAATATACTTGTAAATAGGGTATCTCTGTCATTTTCTATAGACCTTGGCATCCCATGTAATTTGAACACACCATTAAAGAAAATGTTATCAACTTCCTTTGTTGTGTGAAGATGGGATAGGGGAAAAATATGGGCACACTTGGTTAATCTATCCACCACCACAATTATAACTGAATATTTTTGATTCCTAGGCAAGCAAGTAATGAAATCTATAGAGATATCCATCCACACATTTTCATGGTTGTAATAACTCTGGAATATTAATGTTTTCACTCTTACTTCTTTGACAAACATCACACTCCTTCACATACCGCTTCTCATCTTTTCTTTGTTTTTTCTAATAGAAACTTATTTAATCCTCTTGATTGTTCCTCTAACACTTGAATGACCCCCTAAAGGAGTAAAATGAAATTCCTGAAGCAAGGTAGCCAACAGTTCCTACTTTTGGGATCTATAATCATTTTGCCTTTAGAAATAATAATCCATCCACAACTTGATATTTATCTGACCCTCTTTTGCCTTCCAAAATTTCTTTGATCGGGTTTTGGAAATGAGTAGACTGAGTTAGGGTTTCTTTGACGCTAATTAATTAAGGGTTCTGCACTGTTGAAATTGATATGCTTAAACTATTAGTAGACACATAATCCTCCCTTCTTGACAATGCATCTGCAACTGTTTTCTCCCTTCCACTCCTATATTCTACCTTGTAATCAAAACCATGAAGTTTTGCACTGTTGAAATTGATATGCTTAAACTATTAGTAGACACATAATCCTCCCTTCTTGACAATGCATCTGCAACTATTTTCTCCCTTCCACTCCTATACTCCACCTTGTAATCAAAACCATGAAGTTTGGCTTACCATTTTTCTTGAATTCCTATGTGTAACCATTGTGATAGAAGGTGCTTCAAACTTTGTTGATCTGTCTTTGTTACAAATTGTCTCCCCAGAAAATATTGAGACTAATTTCTAGTAGCAAGTATCAAGGCAAGGAATCCTTCTCATAGGTTGATGATGCCAAGTTTCTACCATGTAAAGCCTTGCTTAAGTATGTTATTGGCTTGCCTTCTTGCAATAACACAGCCCCAATACCACATCCACTGGCATCATGTTCCACTACAAACACCTTACTGAAGTCAGGCATGGAGAGAATTAGAGGATTGATGAGGCACTGCATCAGACTTTCAAAGGCTTCAGTTGCTATATCATTCCACTTAAAAGAGTCCTTCTTCAACAGCTCAGTAATAGGTCTAGCTATGGCTCTATAACCCTTTTATAAATCTTCTGTAATATCTAGTAAAGCCTAGGAAGCCTCCAATACTTTGATGGTTTTGGGAATTGGCCACTCCTTAATTTCCTATACCTTGCTTTCATCCACTGTTACCCCTTCTGCAGAGATAACATACGTCGGATATGCGATAGTTTTTCTGTGCAAATGCACATTTAGTTAGCTTGATGACTAATTGATATTGTTGAAGGACCTGCAAAGCAAGCTTCAAATGCAACATGTGCTTAGACCAATTCTGGCTATATATTAGTATGTCAACAAAAAACACCAAAACAAACTTTCTCAAATAGGGTTTGAAAATTTGATTCATGAGTGCCTGAAAGGTGGATGGAGCACTTGGAGTCCAAATGGCATGACCACAAACTCGTAATGACCTTCATGAATCTTGAAGGCAGTCTTGTAAATATCATATTTATTCATCCTAGTCTGACGGTAACTAGATTTCAAGTCAAGATTAAGTACTTGGCTCCATGCAATTCATCAAAAGATCTTCAACTAGAGGAATTGGGAATTTTTCTTTAGTGGTTTGGCTGTTGAGGCTTCTATAGTCGATGCATAGTCTCCAACTACCATCCTTTTTCTTTACAGTCAGCATTGGGGAGGAATAAGAACTTTTGCTTAGCCTGATGATTCCAGCTTCCAACATTTCTCTAACAATTTTCTCCAACTCATTCTTGATGTGAAAAGAATGTATATGTGACGCCCCACCTCTATACCCACGCTAGCCAAGGACACTACGGTGTAATGCCGTCAACTAGCACGGAGAATAAGGCTGTTGAGGAGCGACCATCTGTATAATTGCTTTGTGCGAGTACCGATATGCCAGATAAGATGTAACTTGCATTTCTTTTCAAGAGGACATCCGACATCCCGACACAAACTCAAAGCTACTACACAGTGGCTATTATGTCTTCGGAAACAAATATAGAAATAAACATAACACAAATCAGTCACAGATAATCCATATCACAAAGGCGGAAATAGATATGAATATATATAACACATAAAAGTGTTCATCAGAGTAGTAGTCAAGCAGATCCACGATAATACAAAAGAATAGCAACATGTGCTATACAAAAGAATACAACTATGAGTCCATATCTCAAGTGTATACAACAAAATAAACTACTAATCTAAGTAGTTAGCCAAAAGTCAGAGAAATCAATCCCAAGTGAGAAGTCAAGCTGAAGCACCTGTAACATCTCGGTCTGACCCGAGTATTATTTAATAAGAAAATAATAAACGGATCAGTCTAGCTATAAATATCAGACGAAACGATATAGGATAAGAGGTATGACTAAACGCATAATAATCACAATGCCAAGCTGTGATCTATAAGTAATTAAAATCAACAAGAGATTAATCAATGTCACAAAAATCTACTCAAGGATCAAAAGAAATGTCATACTCTTTATTTCGTTCACCAAACCATAAATATTGATGATTATATCAATATCAATCACAAAAGTCAATGAAACACAAATTCACCAATGCACAAATATTGACGATTATATCGATATCAATCACAAAAGTCAGTGACACACAAATTCACCAATGCACAAATATTGATAAAACTTATCAATGAAAATCAAGAAAATTGGTGAAGCACAAATTCCAGAAATCATCTCAAGGAATCCAGAAATCACAAAAGGGGGAAAGGCCTATCACAAACGGGAGCATGAAGCTCACCAACACGTGTATCACAAACGGAACGCTAATTCCATGGTTGCTAACCATCACAAATTGAGCCGAAGCTCCACAAACGGCCCGAAGACCATGGGTTGCTACCCACCAATTTGAGTCGAAACTCCACAAAACGGGGTTTAGTCTCCCTCGCAGACAAAGAGACATCGCACATCGCTAGTCTAAATCAAAAAAATGATCGTCATGATCGTCAAGAAGTGTCAATTACCCTAAGCTAGTAAGTATATAAATTTAGCTTCATGTCCCATAACCACTAGCTTAACTTAAATATTTACGAACAAATTGTAGACTCCACTAAAAAATTGTCACAAGGGATTCAATCGAACAAGTCCAAGAATTAACCGACGAAGTAAACGCAAGCGTTTCATATCACTCGTTTTACTAGGTTGTTTAATTAGATTTCTCATACGAGTGAGGTAAAGGCTTGTACATACTAATAGATAGGAAAACGGTTTAAGAAACGAGCTTTGTAATAAAATAGTGTTGAAATCGTTTTGATGAAAGAATTTTGATATTTACTACTAGTATAGAAACCTTTATATTTTTAAAGTGACAAATCAAAAAGAAAGATTGTAGGAACAATCAATCTCTAAAATTCACATTCGAAGACGTGAATAAAATCCAAAGAAATCGATACCGAATCCATCAAAAATGGATATTCCCAAAATTATGAAGAAAATGTCATCAAAGTCGATAATAAGTGATAACAACAAAAGGGAATCAACACGAATCGATTAAAGTTGGAAATTCAACAAAATAGACAAAGTAGGCAAAATAGCATCAGGTCGGTCGGCCGGCTACAGAGCTCGGTCGGCTGGCCAGAAGCAGAAAACTTGCACGGAGTAGCAGGTCGGTCGACCGGCCACAGGGCTCGGTCAGCCGAACTGCAAATTTCTGCAGTTCCTGCCCTTTTTCAATGAAGCGCAAATTCCACCAAAACACGACCGTTCGAGCAATGGACCTAAGGAGCCTTAGCTAATTGATACCCCAGCTCCATTAGCTCTCCAATCCGCCACCAAAAACATGTTCAAACACCAAAGTTAGGATCTTTAAAGAATTGAACCCAAACACTAAAAATTTGGATATTCACCAATTCAACCCAAACCAAAAGCAATTGCGCAAAAATAAGTGTTAGGGATTCATACCTAACAATCGAAGATAATTATAGACAAAGATGTGAGATAAAAATCTCAACTTTGAACCCAAACGATTGAAGGAGAAGCTTTTAAAACAAGCTAAGATCAATTCCTCTTCAATAACAACTCAAGAAGCTTCAATCTAAGCTTACAAGTAAAATATTTCCTATGTTAGGTTTAGGAATTTCTGAAATGGAATGGAGAAAGAGTTGGAGAAGATGAAGAGGATGCTTATCAATGGGTTCTCTTAGAATTTGGAGCTAGATTTTGGATTTTGCAAATGAACTAGGGTTTAAGATTTCTATTTCCCATTCTCTTCCACCATTTTTTTGCTTTAGAAATGAAAAGAGGAGGAAGTGAGAGTGAATGGGGAGAAGTGGTTCAGATTTGGGTATTATAGGCTGAACGTAAACCAAAGCCCTAAGTGAAAAAGTGGCAAAATTCTACTATCTCCAAACATATCAAAGTTTATACTTAAAAAGATCGCAAACGGCGTTTTGAACTCAATGGAAGTGGTCTCAAGTCCTAATTCGACTGTTTGCAATAAGTAGCTTTTTGGACTAAAATCCGACGAAAGATTAAATATTTAAATAAAATATTTAAATATACAATCGATAAATATGCGGGTTGTTACAGACTCCCCTCCTTAAAGAAATTGCGTCCTCGCAATACTTAAGAAGAAAATAAGAGGTAACAACCATAGAAGCATATCAACATAAAAGAAAATTTGAATCAAGAAGTCCACCATAAGGAGCATGAAAGAGTAAGCCTGAACGGGTTCGCACGGTGAATTCGCTGGATTCCTAAGAGCAATCCCTAGGATTTGAGAACCATTGAACTCTCACAAAAAGAACATCTTTATTTCGAAGGCACTCAGCCTCCGAAGCAATGATGCGAATAGAATATAACTCCTAAGTCAAATCTGGTAAAACTTCACTTCCTTTAATAATACCGGCCTCAAGAATAAAAATCGGAATCCCTAAGGCATTTCCGTAGTAGAAAGACGTGAGAAAACGTCACGAATAACAGAAAATTAAGCCGGTGTAACGACGTAGTACAAAAACGGTACGCCCGAGAAACTAGAAACTCGAATAATTTGGAACACGGATATAGTACAAAAACGGTACGTCCAATGAACCGATAAACCGGAACAACGACGTAGTATAATAATGGTACATCCATTGATCCAGATAAGACGGAACATCGATGTTATATAATAATAGTACATTTGATGAACCGAATACCATAAAAGAACATCGGACGCTAGTCCATAAAAAAAATGAGGTAAAGCTCAATAAAACGAAGTATATCAAAACGTCCGATGAACTTGATAAAAAGATAATTCCATTCAGACAACCTCAAAGAATCAACAACTTGTTGCCTACGACAAAGCGTGTTGGCAACACGATTTCCAGAATATCAAGATCATAAGATGCCAGGAACTCGAGTCGACATGTAGTTCCTTATGAGCAAATAAATATTCCAAAGATTTATGATCTAGGTGGAGAAAAAATTTCTCCCCCAAAAATGATGATGCCAAACTCTAAAAGCGAAATCAATAGCCACGAGCACTAACTCATGAGTGGCATACCTAGGCTCAATCGCTTTTAATGATTTAGAAGCACAAGTGATAGCACGTCATCTTTTGCAAGAGAACGGCATCCAAACCAATACGATTAGCATTGGTACAAAAGATAAAGTCTTGGTTCCCAACGGGAATCACAAGAATAAGAGTATCGAAAAGAAAGAATTTCTTTTAAATAATCTTCTTTCCTGAAAAGTTAAAACTTTCAAAATTACATTTATCTTTATGTAATAATCTTTCTAGAAAAATTTACATTTTTACAAGTCATTTATTGTGTCTGACTGTCTCATTAAAGCGTTTAGGAAATTCCTATCGATAACGTTGATCAAGCGCATCGACCAGAATTCTTAAAACACTAAATGGGAAATACAATCACAAAATCATCTTTTATAGGATAAACATGTTTCTAAAAACTTTTGAACTTTGTTCGTTCTAAAAACAGAAATCCTATTTATACTTATAAATAAATCTTATGAAAAAGATTTGCAAAAATTTTAAATTGCTAATTTCATCCAAAATTAATAAACACAAGAATGGTCTCATCGAAATACTCATAGAATACTCGGCTTATAAAATGGATGAAATAAGCTGGACAAACTGAATGATATAATAAGTCATTCATAAGAATCGTAACGAGTGCGGAATGCGGTAAGTGGAATGCTAACTCCCGCAACTCGTAGCCAAATGAAAATCGGTGGCAAGGTCGAACTAGAAAGACCTTAACACCACACAAAAGATTTTTCAGGTGATATTCCTAAGACAAACTCAAAAATACCGAAAAAGTTTCACAAATCATTTAGATAAGAGAAATAACACTTTTCTCATCTTGAGGGCTTAAAGAATAAAATGATGCCTTCAAAAATTTGAAATCGGAATCTCAAGAAAAAATAGAAATCTGCTTAACAGATAGGAAATGTCGAAGATGAATAGTCCACACAGAAAATAGGATATGGGCTTCAAAACGATTGAGCCAATCCTTACAAAAATCAATTCTGAAGCCTAAGTAAAAATCGGCTCGGGAAGAAAAATCACATAAAATAATTTCGACATCAATAGAAAGCAAATTGAGTGTTGCGGATCCACCAACCGGATTCGCAACTCTCAAAGAACTCATCAAGCCCAAAATATTTTCAAAGAAAAAGAATCAACAAGTTCTTTTGATATAAAATAGTGAGATGGAACCCATATCAAAAAGAACTCAAATAAGAAGATCACGAAATAAAACAATGCCATCAAGGATTGAGTGAAAAATACCTTGACCAAGAGAAGAGTTGCTAGGGGCTTGCAGCTTTCCTTCTCTCTTGCTTGGAAGCTTAGGACACGAAGATAAAAGATGACCCGAATCTTTGCAATAACGACAAAAGAGGGGTTTCGGGCACTCCCTTGCATAGTGGTCTGTGGAACCACAATTGTAGCATCGTCCACGACAAGAGGTAGGAGTCTTTGCTACCGGAGTTTGTTGCTTCCCTTTCTTATTAGAACTGGGGCCTTTGAATTTGATAGGCCTCTTCAAGTTATTGTCGAAGTTTTGTTAGGCACGCACAACTTCAACATCACCTTCATTATCGGCCTCTTCAAGACGAAGAGCGATATCAATAAGCTGATCAAAAGAAACTTCTAGTTTCAAAAGTAATGGCTTCTTAAGATTCTTATTCAAGCCATAGACGAATCTCTAATTTTTCTTCAATGGGGAATTAATATACTCGACCCTATATTTGGACAGAGATTCGAAAGATGCGACATAGTCTGTCACAGAAGATTCACCTTGAACAAGGTCAATAAAACGTCGGGCCAAAGTTACTTTTTCAGCCTCCGGCACAAATTTCAATTCGAATCTTTCCCGGAATTGCTCCCAAGTGAGATCCGCTTCAACGATTTCAGAAATTAAGAGCCCATACCAATCTAACGCTCTTTCTTGGAGCATGCTAGAAGCCACTTGGACTCGATGAAGGTCAATAAGGTTCATGCGAGAAAAGATGCGATCGCATGATTTGAGCCAAGCTTGAATTTCTATAACACTCTCGGATCCCCTGAATGGCCTTCCACCCAAATCGGTATAGTCTCTGCACAAGCATGCAAAACTGGATCTAGGATGAGTAGGCTCTGGATTGGGACCGGCTGCTTGAGCGTTCTTTACTAGATCAAGAAGCTGCTGGGCAGACATAAAAACTCCATCTTGGGGAGTAGCACTAGATTGACCGGCGCTAGGACGGCCAGGTCTAACCATTTCTCTTCCTTTAGAAAGAAATAAAGAAGAAGAAAAAAGTTATTCACAAAATGAATATCAAGCAATCTTGATAGATAAAACAAGGAATCATAAAGAAAATAGGATGAATCGGTACGAAGACTCGAATTAAATCCTAAGGCACGACTCCTGAGAAGGACTTAGGACTATGATCCTTGTTAAACTATTCTACATTGTTTCGAAGTTTGGCTCTGATACCAAGCTGTGACGCCCCACCTCTATACCCACGCTAGCCAAGGACACTACGGTGTAATGCCATCAACTAGCACGGAGAATAAGGCTGTTGAGGAGCGACCATCTGTATAATTGCTTTGTGCGAGTACCGATATGCCAGATAAGATGTAACTTGCATTTCTTTTCAAGAGGACATCCGACATCCCGACACAAACTCAAAGCTACTACACAGTGGCTATTATGTCTTCGGAAACAAATATAGAAATAAACATAACACAAATCAGTCGCAGATAATCCATATCGCAAAGGCGGAAATAGATATGAATATATATAACACATAAAAGTGTTCATCAGAGTAGTAGTCAAGCAGATCCACAATAATACAAAAGAATAGCAACATGTGCTATACAAAAGAATACAACTATGAGTCCATATCTCAAGTGTATACAATAAAATAAACTACTAATCTAAGTAGTTAGCCAAAAGTCAGAGAAATCAATCCCAAGTGAGAAGTCAAGCTGAAGCACCTGTAACATCTCGGTCTGACCCGAGTATTATTTAATAAGAAAATAATAAACGGATCAGTCTAGCTATAAATATCAGATGAAACGATATAGGATAAGAGGTATGACTAAACGCATAATAATCACAATGCCAAGCTGTGATATATAAGTAATTGAAAATCAACAAGAGATTAATCAATGTCACAAAAATCTACTCAAGGATCAAAAGAAATGTCATACTCTTTATTTCATTCACCAAACCATAAATATTGACGATTATATCAATATCAATCACAAAAGTCAATGACACACAAATTCACCAATGCACAAATATTGACGATTATATCAATATCAATCACAAAAGTCAATGACACACAAATTCACCAATGCACAAATATTGATAAAACTTATCAATGAAAATCACGAAAATTGGTGAAGCACAAATTCCAGAAATTATCTCAAGAAATCCAGAAATCACAAAAGGGGGAAAGGCCTATCACAAACGGGAGCATGAAGCGCACCAACACGTGTATCACAAACGGAACGCTAATTCCATGGTTGCTAACCATCACAAATTGAGCCGAAGCTCCACAAACGGCCCGAAGACCATGGGTTGCTACCCCACCAATTTGAGTCGAAACTCCACAAAACGGGGTTTAGTCTCCCTTACAGACAAAGAGACATCGCACATCGCTAGTCTAAATCACAAAAATGATCGTCATAATCGTCAAGAAGTGTCAATTACCCTAAGCTAGTAAATATATAAATTTAGCTTCATGTCTCATAACCACTAGCTTAACTTAAATATTTACGAACAAATTGTAGATCTCCACTAGAAAATTGTCACAAGGGATTCAATCGAACAAGTGCAAGAATTAACCGACGAAGTAAACGCAAGCGTTTCATACCACTCGTTTTACTAGGTCGTTTAATTAGATTTCTCATACGAGTGAGGTAAAGGCTTGTACATACTAATAGATAGGAAAACGGTTTAAGAAACGAGCTTTGTAATAAAATAGTGTTGAAATCGTTTTGATGAAAGAATTTTGATATTTACTACTAGTATAGAAACCTTTATATTTTTAAAGTGACAAATCACAAAGAAAGATTGTAGGAACAATCAATCACTAAAATTCACATTCGAAGACGTGAATAAAATCCAAAGAAATCGATACCGAATCCATCAAAAATGGATATTCCCAAAATTACGAAGAAAATGTCATCAAAGTCGATAATAAGTGATAACAACAAAAGGGAATCAACACGAATCGATTGAAGTTGGAAATTCAACAAAATAGACAAAGTAGGCAAAATAGCATCAGGTCGGTCGGCCGGCTACAGAGCTCGGTCGGCTGGCCAGAAGCAGAAAACTTGCACGGAGTAGCAGGTCGGTCGACCGGCCACAGGGCTCGGTCGGCCGAACTGCAAATTTCTACAGTTCCTATCCTTTTTCAATGAAGCGCAAATTCCACCAAAACGCGACCGTTCGAGCAATGGACCTAAGGAGCCTTAGCTAATTGATACCCCAGCTCCATTAGCTCTCCGATCCGCCACCAAAAACATGTTCAAACACCAAAGTTAGGATCTTTAAAGAATTGAACCCAAACACTAAAAATTTGGATATTCACCAATTCAACCCAAACCAAAAGCAATTGCGCAAAAATAAGTGTTAGGGATTCATACCTAACAATCGAAGATAATTATAGACAAAGATGTGAGATAAAAATCTCAACTTTGAACCCAAACAATTGAAGGAGAAGTTTTTAAAACAAGCTAAGATCAATTCCTCTTCAATAACAACTCAAGAAGCTTCAATCTAAGCTTACAAGTAAAATATTTCCTATGTTAGGTTTAGGAATTTCTGAAATGGAATGGAGAAAGAGTTGGAGAAGATGAAGAGGATGCTTATCAATGGGTTCTCTTAGAATTTGGAGCTAGATCTTGGATTTTGTAAATGAACTAGGGTTTAGGATTTCTATTTCCCATTCTCTTCCACCATTTTTTTGCTTTAGAACTGAAAAGAGGAGGAAGTGAGAATGAATGGGGAGAAGTGGTTCAGATTTGGGTATTATAGGCTGAACCCAAACCAAAGCCCTAAGTGAAAAAGTGGCAAAATTCTACTATCTTCAAACATATCAAAGTTTATACTTAAAAAGATCGCAAACGGTGTTTTGAACTCAATGGAAGTGGTCTCGAGTCCTAATTCGGCTGTTTGCAATAAGTAGCTTTTCGGACTAAAATCCGACGAAAGATTAAATATTTAAATAAAATATTTAAATATACAATCGATAAATATGCGGGTTGTTACAGTATATATGACCTTATGTAGATTGGATTTGATTCTTTGAATAAGGGATTTTGTGGTCTGGTATGAGGTAAGAAATTTTTGGTGGTTATGACTTCAGGAAATTGCTGCAAAAAAGTCTGGATTTCATTGGGTAGGTCTACATCATTAGGGAAGTTATATGTCACTTGGAGTTTTTGGCTACACGTAAACATTGAAAATTGACAATGCTGGTTCTCCTTTTCAATTGTTTTTCCATCTTCTAACTTATATTCTTCATTAGTGATTCTTTTCCAAACATATGGTCTGCCATTATGATGAAACTTGACTTGTAGTTTGTCCCAGTTTAAGATCACCTCTCCCAATTCCTTCAACCACTGAGCTCCTAATACAACTTGACATCCCTCAAGAGGCAACAACGAAAACTCTACCGGCATAGAGCGTCCCTGACATTTTAGTAAAACCTATCTACAAACACCTGGCCCTTGCAATTTTTCACCATTAGCTATCATCACATCATAGGTTTTGGATTGGTCAACTTTTAGCCCTATCTTGTTGGCCATGGAGGAGTTTATGAAGCTGTGTGTTGACCCTGAATCTATCAAGAACTGAATGGGTTTTCCTTTGGTGGGAATGTCACATAAAGCATGTAATGAAATGGTAAAGGCTTCTTCTAGATCCTCTGATTCATGATTGTAAGTTTCCTCTTGTTTACTGCCCTTTGAACCATCTTCCTCCAAAGCTTCCTCTTTAACTTGTTGTTCAGAAAGATTCACTACACCTTCTATGATGTGGATCAATTTAGTTTTGCAAACATGACATGGGTGCCACTTCTCATTGCAACCATAGCATAAGTTTCTTTTTCTTCTGTCTATTGTTTCTTCAAGGGTCAATCCTTTAATTTTAGCAACCACTTCCAGGGAATTCTTCTCGGTAGTGCTAGGGTATGTAAAAAGTTTTTGAGGATTATTTTTGACATGGGAGGTTGAATTTGAGTGGTAGATTAAGGCCTTGGTGATTTTCTTGGTATTATGGTGCTTGTTTTCAAAAAAATTTGCTAATTTCACTATCTCCCTTAAGCTAGTTGGTTTTAAAGCTTCTACATCGAATCTAACCCCATCTTTTAGTCCATCCATGGACTTATCAAATACATAGTCAGGGTGCAAATGATCAAGAAGTCCTTGAAGCTTCTCAAACTTGGTGAGGTAAGGTTGAACTAATGTCAGCTGTATTAGATTAGCAAATGCTTCAAATGTTTTCTCAATTCAGGTGGGGCAAATCTTACTAAGATTTCTTCCTTGAAAATTTTCCATTGCATATAGTTCTTTACATTCTTTGATAACCACTTATACCACTTATGGGCATCTTGCTTAAGATGAAAGGCACATTTCTATACCCATTCGATTTCAGAAGACTAATGGTATTTGAAAAGTTCTTCTACTTGTTCAAGATATTGAAGAACTGTGTCATCTCTAGAATAAGTTGGGAATTCAAGTTTTATGGTTGTGTGCTAAAAGAACTTGGGAGCACGAAGAACACCAGACGCCAGCAAGGATTAATCAGGTTGGTGTTTATCTCAAGTAATTTTAAGGATTGTCTTTGAAAGGGTGGCACATAAGGTGGGCTCTTGGTTAGTGAGGTTGTTCATGAATGGTTTGGTGAGGTATGGGAGGATTAATATTGAGTTTCTGTAGTATGGCATTGGGAGTTTCAGATATTTGATCGAATTTGCAATTTATTTTGGCGGTTTTATTTTCCAGGCTCTGGTGCAATTCTTAATGTGAATTACGAAGTTCTTGTTGGGATTGGAGGAGTTTTTGGTGGGAATTATAGAGTTATTGTTGGGCTTCTTGCAGCTGAATCATGGTGGTTTGAATTCGGTCATTGAAGTGTTCTTGCCATTGCCACAATTCTTTCTGGTTTGGTTCAACATGGTTATCATCGTCCGGATCATTGGAATGATGGGGAGATAGGTCTTGTCCATCATCGGGCTCTAATACCACTTTGTAAGGATCATTTTTCTTGTTTTTTGCTTGGGTATTAGTCATGGTGGTAAAGTATGGCAACACGAGTTAAGGATGGGTTTACGGAAGAAGAAGGTGATAATAATGAGGGGATTAAGGTCATTGATTGCAGAAATAAGGGGAGATTGTAAGACAGTGTTTAGGGTGAGAACTGATTCAAGAATTAGATAAGAAGAGATAAAATAAGAAGAAGTTATAACAAATGATAAACTTTTTATTTATGCTAATGTCTTCTTTACATCATCGGCTATATATAGCTATTACATGCACCAAAGAATAATGATTCCACCCACTTACGCATAACTCCTTTAACGGATTCAATATTACAATTTAATTCAATTAACTCAACAATAAATACTGCTATATCAACATGCACAGTTGTGCACGTGCACACCCCGATGCATGCATTTCACTCTAATTTGACCCATCATCTTCTGCTACACCACCTTCCACGTCACTTTGCCTTCACCTGTCATCAATACCTTATCTCTGATGATATTCTCTGACAAACCTTTCCTTCCATCTGCCAATACATGGAAATCATGGTGCTTTTTCCCTTGTAACAAACAGTGGTTGTTACACCCGATCTCATTTCAGCACCTCGATTTTAATTCAATTTCAATTCAGCTAAGGAGAAGACGCAGCAGCATGCCCAATTTCAATTCATCCGTGTCCAGCTCGGTGATGACCTCACTAAATATTCTTTTAGTTATAGTTTTTCCAAACCAAGTTCAATTTGTTTTGAAAGAAATTCTGCTAATTCTACACAAATTGATTATGCATACTTATTTAGGGCTCCAAATATTTAGGTTTTATTTTAAATGCATAAGATGGATCCTCAGAATATTCTGACTATGTTGTAAAGTCGGGAGCATCTCGGAATTGTGAGTCTTGGCAGGCAACCGATGAGGTGAGAAATGTTACTTATACTTTAATGGTTTGTTCATATGGAACTAAAGTCTAACATACGTAATTTCATTGATGTTCATTATGTACAATTTAATCAAGTTAGAATTTACCTGTTACAATCTGCCTTTGTAAAATTTATATTATTGTAACTCATTGATGTTTTTATTCATCGGTCCAGGTAACTATGAGTATAGGTGATATGCTAGCAACATTGCATCATATAAAGCGGGAAAAGGTTTGTATATCTTTATTCATGTTAAAGTGAACAATGTAAGCTTGTTTTCCTTGTGTTCAGGCCTGTAAATTTTTTTAATGAGGGTTGGGATTCAAGATTTACTTTATTAATATCCAATTTGGGTCAAGATTTTTCATACATCACCTTATACATGCCAAGTCCATTTATTTCATTTCATGCTTACTTTGGTAATATTATGGCAATTAATTGCATCACCTTGTACATGCTTATTGTACATCGTATTTGATACTTACTTTTATAATTTGATTGCAGAGAAAAATAGTTTCTCGAAAAACATGTTTTTCAAAGTTCCTTATTGCATTACTTCATCATGGAGGAGTTTCAAAAGATTTTTATGTAGATTTAATAGCTCAAGAGATCAATAGTGCAATGGATGTAGATTTACATAAAGTCTGCACTATTTAATATGTTGTTAAATCTACAATAATCTTTCATGCATAGTTTATTCGCTCCTTTTTAAGTAAAGCTTCTTACTAGTTCATGGGTGAGCACTGATTTTTATGTGATGTGCCTTCCATGGATGAACACGCTTTGGCTTTCGGATATCACTTCAGGTGGTATATATTTCAAACTACTGCATGCTATTTTCGTAATGATTTTACATATCATGTTACAATATACAATTAGTCTATACTCTTCTATTTTTCTCAACTTATTTACTTTAGGGATGACGGTTAGCAATGTATGGTTAGTTTCTTTTAGGATTTTACCACTATCTAACACTTGTTGAATAGCTTTATGTGGGAAGTCCTTGATGTCGATCCAATGTAATATGAAGAATTATGCACTCAGACCATCCAGGTTAAATACTATTCCTTTTAGCTCCTTCTCCATCAATCTACTTATCAAATAGCTTCTACCATTTACATTAGTAGTTTCCCTGTAAGTTATATTAGGAAATTCAGTATATGTAAAACCATTGTTAAATAAATTGTTGAAGTATTGTATAACATTCAGTTCCATTCCTCTTCTGAGTTTTATTTATTCCCATCACCTAAATGATGTTATGAAAATTATTGTGGTTTCTCCTTTGGAACACTTTTGTATAAAAAAATTAGAGCATTCATCACCTTCCGTTAACAAAAACTCCTTGGTTTTCTGTTTTAAAGCATGTGCTTGAATATCCAAATTAGTTTTTTTTTTCACTTTCTTTTCATACAGTTTCAACTTAATGCGGTCATTAGGCGTTTGTTTTGGCCTGCTTGTTTTTTTTACTCAAAATTATGTGTGTAGAAATGCATAGCTTTGTGATGCAGTTCCTAGTGCAAATGCTTTGATATTTCTTGACTGATTTCGGAGCAAGTGAGTGACATAGGAAAGATGCTATTTGTCTATATATTGCATGAAAACAGTGAATGTTATGCAAAGTTTCTGTTGTTTTTGAAACTCGTTTAGGTGTGTGGACAAAATCAATTCTTTTGGTATGTAAAATATGCACAATGTCGTTTCTTGCTAACATACAATAAAGTGTGTTCTAACATCGCATTCCTTATTTTCGTAGTGACCTCTTACTTTAAGGAATCGCTTGCCATGTGCCAAAGAGGATCTTGATGAAATTCGAATAGAAGTTGTGTGGTACGAACATGATCGATGTTCAGAAAGTAGGAGAAGTGTGTGCGTTTGATGTGTGACTATGAGGTGTAGTCTATGAGTATGAATGTTTAATATTATGTATTATGTATTAAATTTGTACTATGAAATATTATGTGTTTATGCTATTGTTTGTTGCATACATAATCGTCTTTAACAGTATTGAGTATTATATAATATGCTTAAAACAAACTAACATCACAAATTACAATTATAAAACTGATTACAATTATAACAAATATATGTATATGATATTCACTAACATCGTGTCTAATAGAATAAGCGATATATAGCTAATCCGATTTACATTGCTAATAAGTTTAAAACTGATTTCGGATGTACGTATAAACGAGCTATAAATTGATGTCTAAACTTTGGTTACTTTTAACATTACCCACTACTACATCGGTACATTTTTTCCATAGACATCGGTCCTGGCCCGATGTCACATGAACAAAATTCTATTAGTGTATCAATCCACGTCTATCTTCTTCTATCATACATGTGACTTGCATACTATCCAATTGCGCTTCACCTATGTATGCATTCTTAACAAAATCATCAACATCTTTCGTATGATAGTTCGATGTTTCACCAACTTTACGCGTTGTAAAGTTACAGAAAAAATGATAAGAATATACAAATATTGTAGTCAAAGGTAACACATAATTATAAATGTAATACTAATCTTGTGGTTGTTTGAGAATGAGTTAGAACACTACCATTCAGCTAACGCAAAATAGAATAGTAAACTTTCAAACACGACTACCCATATACGAAAGATGTATCGAACATTGTGTCTCTTGAGAATTTGATAAAAGTATCGAGCCTACCATTGAATATTGTGGCTCTTCAAGACCAACAATTTTTTATTTTATTTTTACATAGAATTCTATCACTTTTATTCCTACACAAAACATCGAATCTGTATCTTCAACATTCTCTATATTAATAGCTAACGAATCATCATCTCTTACTCATTTTGTTAATAGTTTTATACCACTCACATAGGTTTATATTTGTCACATCATAAACGCTTTTCTTAAACTCTTCAAACTTACAATATTTTTTAATTTTTGATCCTTTTCTTTTCCCACCAACATACTTGAATTATATTCTTCGATCACTAATTCTCCATCATAGTGATATATTTTTGAAACCATTGGCATTATCTACATAATTTGAAAATAAACATACATTTTATTTAAAAAAAAACAATATACTATGAGATTGCATTACAAATAAGAAAATGATGTACTAGAATGCAAGTGAAATAAAACATTATACATTTGTTGAAAATGAACCCAAAAAATATACCATCAATATCTTCAATTGATTAGAAGAAAATATTAATCTAATCTAATTTTCAAGATTAGAAGATATTAAAATATGATATTTTAACTGATACGGATGTTGGGATTTAGATATTTGGATTTAGAATTTTGGTTAAAAGTAGGAAAAAAGAGTGAATGGAGGAAGAAAACGACATCTTTTTCCTACGCAAAACCTACTTGTGCATTTACAAAATACGCAAGTAGGAAATAATATAAAAAATATTATTAATAATTACTAAATGCACATGTGTATAGAACCTAAAACCAAAAACAGTCTACTTCCATGATTAGTTTCAAAACGAGCACATTTATAGTAGTTTGTTAACATTTATAGTTGTTCTAACAAAGCCTATCTAGCTGTTCTAACAAAGCCTATTTCAAAAACTTGTCCTTAAATATTAAAAAAAGAACGATGATGATAAGATAGTATTACCTGCATTTATGCGAACGACTATTTTGATAAAACACCAAATACTAACAAATCATCATACAAAACACACTTAATATTAACTGTTATTTTAATAAAAACTAAATGGACAATTTTATAATGCACCTAATACATCTCCCCAAATATAGCGTGTGGGTATTTGAAATGTGAATTCTGATGGAATTAAAAAAAAAAAAAAATTATGTATCCATGGACAAACCTAAATATTTCTTCCGCTACAATTATTTTATTCTTTTACGATTGTTCCCCTATCATTCACTGTAATGTGGAATATCCATAGTTCACATTAGCAATAACCATTTTAAAATTAGGATACCATAGGAAAATTCTACGGTATAAAAAGTTGAAAGCATATAAATGACGAAATAGGAATGGAGATGGAGGAAATTAGTGTGTTTTCATTATGTACAATGACAAATGACAATAATGATTACAAGGTACAACACCCAGCTAACTATTATCATCACAAAGTTGATATAAATCGGTGTATTATGCACATCTGTATGCACTTCTGCAGACAGAAGAAGCCAAGAAATTGGTCATTCCTTTTTCCGAGTTTCAGGAAAGAATTGCAACACCAGCAGCCTATTACAACAAATAGAAAATTTTAGTTAATGGTGTATAGTGTGTTGGTATGTTAAAGATGGGGAAAAAAACAAGACGAAACAAAAACAAAACAAAAATTGAATATAAGCTATAACACTTAATTCCACTTGTATTGCTTCAACCGTTTCAGAACAAATAACAAATCTTTTTTTTTTAAAATATTTTGCTTTCAGTTGTTGAACACTTGATATTCTTAAAAGTGTGAATATTGGCCAGCTATATTTTTTAAGTGCGTCCCAAATTTTTAATTTCGGAATTTTTTTTTTCTTTTTCAAAAATTAAACCTAAACATTAATCGCATGTTTCTATGATCAAAACAAACTTTTTATTAAAAAAAATTGAAAAATTGCAAATATTTGCAGTCCATAAATTTCAAATATTTGCATATTTCTTCGCAAATATTCTAAAACTGAAAAATATGGGGGCGTGTGTATAAAACTTGTTTTGAGGAGAGGCGGCTGTATATTTTGAAATTTGAGGAGGGTGTTTTTACGAATGTTCCCAAAAATCAAACAATAATTCAAAAGTCGGTTTATTCACAGATCAAAATTAATTTCCAGAATTTAACTTTTGGAACAATAGTTTACATAATGTAACCACAATGGTGACTATAACATAGAAAAAGAAGGAAAGTCCAGGAAATGCAAATCAGAATTTGTGTATGTTATACTTACGAAAATGCATTAGCAAGATAGAAAATGTGGATTTTTCTGGGTCCTCTTCCACCCCATGACTCTTTTACAGAATCAATAACTTGCTCAGCCTGTGTGCCTGCCGCCGTCAGCACGAACTAAAAGATAAAATGAATATAATGAATTTTTTAGTGGTCTATAGTATGCATAATAGAAGAATCCGCCTAGAAAAACATGACTTTTATCTAGCTTTTAGGACCATAAATGTAATGTGCACTTTTGACTGTGCGTGTCTACTTATTATTTGTTTAAATTTGTACATCGTACTGTCTAACTGAGATCATGATTTCAAACAGCCTGAAAACATATTTTTATGTATGTTAGCACTTATTAAAGTCAAGGAAAGAAACATTAAAAGGGAAAATAAAAAGGAGGAAATGGAAGAAAAAAAATACCAGTGGGAAAAGTATAGCCATGACTCCGTAGCTCACTAGTGGAGAGAAAAAGAAAATAGCAAGCACACAAGGGCTTCCTGAAAAATCATGCATCCAAGAGTTATGTTTCTTATATGAGAAAAATGAATCGCGAAAATGATAAAATCTAAAATATATGATGTCAGCCGCGAGCGATGCTAAGAGCATCCGTATTACATATAACAAATTAGTAATAATACTCATTGGTCCTCCCAAAAGAATTGGAAATGGGGATTAATCTTCTTCTCTTTTTTTTTTGTTTTAGCTAACAGGTAGCAGCAGTCAGTTACTATCCAATTTTCCGAGTAAATGGAGTTGTAACAGTTGCAAAACGCAATAATACTTATTTTAGTGGAAATTTAGCGCGCACCCTCTTTTCAAAGACTACGCGTTGAAATAACCCACCTAATTTTTATCTATCTTCCAAATTTTGGTATTTTCCAATTTGTAAAATCCTAAATTTAGTCAATTTTTGACTGTAAATTTCCATCGCCAAAGTAATCAACAACCATCGCAACTACCGCCAAACGATTTCTCATCTGAATCCGCATCATTCAGCACATACCTGAGCTTCTTTTGTCATCATTTGTAGATGACCAAATTCCGATCATTTCTGGTCAGAATTGCTAATACTAATCATAGGAGGTGGTGTTCCGTCATGTGACCACCACCAGTCGATTTTACATCAAGAATCGCACCTAACAACATCCTTAATGGCCATCAACTGTCAGTTTGAATATCGTCGGAATATGGTGAAGTTTGTCAGTTTTCAGCGTGCATGATAAAAATTTATCTTGCAAATGTCTCCTATAAAAAATTTGTGCAACTACGAGGACTGATGCACAACAAGATTCATATCCTTTGAACTGTAATTGCTCTGGATATATTTGCAGTGCAACATAGAAAAGTAATGATTATTTTGTGTTGTTGCACAACAGCAGATGTTAGGCATGACAAATATTTGCAGTGCAACAACAAATATCTGCACAACAATTATTCATCCAGCAATTTTTATATAAGTAACAACTTTTAATATTTCAATCTGACACTTGTAAAAAGGTGGAAACCGGTGAATGAAGCTCCCGCACGATAGCCGGCTCTAGGGAGGTCGATAATGTACGCAGTATTTCTCTCGTATTGCGACGAGGCTGCTTCCGAACTCGAATCTGGACGCCAAGTTCACCATGCGGGTGACCTAACCGTTGCACCAAGGCTCCACCTCTCAATCTAACACTTACAAATCATTCAAAAAATTATTAAATTTGATAATGATATACAAAAAATCTACTACATCAATTTTAACAGCAGTTTGAACAAAAATTTATATAAAAGAGAAATATGCTTTACATTATTTTATTTTATTTTTGGATGTAACGCTAATATGTTTTTTTTACAAAAACTAGCCAAAATCTCATATTATTTTAAGGGCATTGCTAAAGAGACTTCAGAAATGGAGGGGAGTTTAATGGTGCAGAGTTCCCTTAAAGTATAATTATAAAATGTTAAGGAGACTCCAGATCGGTTTCGGTCTTTTGTAATTTTAGGAGCTTCGATCTAATTTGTAAAATTTCAAAATTTTCAGTTTCGATTTGGAATATCACACATATAATTGTTTAATTTACTAAAATAAATGTATAATATATTATTAAATATTAAATATCTATAACGCTTACGGATATTCATTACATTTATCTAAAATAAATGTAATATATTCATTACTTCGTTACTTACACTATTTATGTATTTTGTAATTGTATGTTTCCTAACTTAAAATTTCAAATTTTAAGTATTCATATATTTGAAATTCAAATTAAGTCTTTTATTGAGTTATTTTACGATAAATTTGAGGTTGAATGGTTCTTTTATCAAATCTGAGTTTCGGTTTAGTTTTGTCTCGGTCTACTGAAACGGAACCGACCAGAAACTCGATATTTCGATCAAAACCTCAAACCTTTTTCCTGATATATCTTAATTTGATGCTAGTTAGTGCTTACAGACAATCCTTTTATAGCATTGGAGCTGCTTCTCCTGAAGGTGTTAAGACTATTCAGGATTATTATTATTATTATTTAAAAAAAAAAAAAAAAAAAAAGCAGCTCTTGAAGCACTACATAAACGTGATGAGAATTTAAGACCTTCCTCCAAGAGCATCAATTGACATCCAAGAGACTCAATAATGAAAGACTAGCAACAGCATGAGGAATTCAAGAGGGAATTGAAACAAAAGCAAGATGCGATCTTATATTGGTTACGAATATAAGTCGAACAAAGCTCAGCGCAGACTGTTTAGGTATTGTCTTAAAGAATTATTAGTGCATGGAGAAGTTGAAGGAAATGGTTTTTGATTTGAATTCAGATTAGTATTAGTATTTTGCATCAGTGGTAGTACTTTGTATCCAAATATTAGTTTGAAATGAAATGATCTAAAATTTCATGGGTTGAAATACTACATTGAAATAACATAATTTGAAATGCAACTAAGAAACATATAAATAATGAAACTAGTTGTTGTCAACTAATGTGAAAGGGAAATTGTGCAGAAGTTGTTGCATAATAAAATGAGCATTGCTATCTCTAATCAAACTAACTTGGATCATATACTCATTCAAAGAGTTTGAGTCATTAGGAAAAAAAATTCTGAAACCTTTTGAGCTAGGATAACTTTTAACCTGATCTTTGTAGTATTTGCATTCATCTTCGATGATAATGTTGAGCATTATAATGCACACATATATGATATTAGCTAAGTCCTTGAAATCATGAAATCTAGTTGTATTGCAGGTAATATGGAACCGACACTGAAAAACACCAAAAGCATGCTCGATCTTTTTTTCTCACTTTCATGACACTTTGTCAAATGAGCATCCTTGTTGGAGAATAGAGTTTTAATTGCTCGAACAAGCGTTCTGCATTTTTACAAGTTGCTACAGTCCCATTTTACAAGTTGCTACACGAACAAGTCCTGATATCATGAAACATACTGGTACTTTCTAGTTGCTCAAAGAGTATGATCAATAACGCAATAATCCATGTTACGATCGAGCCCATTAATATCATATTTACAAGTTGCAATCTCATTTGCAAGACTAAAGAACAAAAACAATCGCTTCATCGCATAAACATCATATCGAACCAAGTACACCGAAAAAAGAATGTCTTAAAAATATCATAAGCCACCACAACCTCTAAAGGTAAACTCGGTTCTTTCTTGTGGCCAATATATCATCCTAGCTGAGCATATGGATTATTTTCACTTCCAATGCGTACAATTGAAATTGCCAAGCATTCCAGTAAAACCTACACAAATTCCATAAGCTAGTTCCTAATAACAAACTATTGTTTCACGAAATTATTTTATTGTTCCAGTTGCAGTAAACTAACCAAATCAAATGTGGTTATCGCGAATATCTACTACAATTCCATAACAGAACATTCTTTTACAGATGTAAAATTCCAAAACATTGACAAGCATTCTTTCGATGTGTAAACCAAGGTATAATGTACCGGCCGGTACATCGCATAGTTGTTAATGGAGCACGGTGCAAAAAGGCGCATAGCCTTCCTAGAGCCTTGGCGCGCACATTTTTAACTTAATGCGTATATTTAGAATCTTTTTCATAAATATAATAATATATATGTATGTATATTATGTGTGTGTATAACAATTGATTTAAAAAATTCAGTATACTTTATATTTAACATATGCAATAAAGATTTATGACATTTTGCAAATAAACATCATCAAATATAATATTATAAGCATAAAATTTAAACATATTAGTCTTTAAAACTAAAACTCAAGACAATAGTACATATTACCAATAAACTAGAAATCTAAATTGTATTCAACAATCATATTTTCTAAGTCAATATATGCATAATCGGACTCATAAGATTCAACAGCTTCCTCGTCTGTCCCATATTGATTGACAATTTATTTAGTGTGACCATAACAGGAACAGACGGTTCGAAGTTCGTTGGAGATTAAAAAATATCTATCGAGATTATTTGTTAGGTGCAACAGTAATCAGAAAAAATAGTTTGAAATTTGTTCGAGATTAATTTGGAATGCAAAAAAATTATTTGTTCGGTGCAACGGTGGTTATTAGACATGTCGGGTCGGATCTAGACCCGATTCGGCTTGTCTCGATTCTAGTCGGGTTGGGTTTTGTCAAGTCAAACTTGTATATTTTAAAACTTTGACATGACTCGAGATTCGATTCGGATCAGATCGGTTCGAATCCAAGTGTGTAATAACACTAAAAATGTGTATACTTTCTCTTTTTCTCTAATTATTGGGGTCGGATTGATTCTTCGTATTACTTTTTATCAACTAAACCCGACCCAGAACCCATCGGGTTCAAGTCAAGACCGGATCGTTTGGTTCTGAATTGCGGATCTTGGTTCTAATTGTCCATCGTAGTTTGATGCTGCAATAATATAAATAAATAGTTCAAAGTTTATTGGAGATCAGTTTGAAGTGTGGTCGTATCATTGTACACAAATATATAATACATTCAACTATTATTAGAGATTAGGCTGGATTGTGAAAAATGAAAAATAAATAAAAAAGAAGTAAAATAATAGTAAAATTATGAAAAGAAGGGTCGTTTTTGTGCTAAACACCATTTACAGCCCATTTTCATGTATATGGGCTGTGGGTGTAATATATAAAGATGAGTTGGGCATGACTTTGGATTTAGTATAATAGATTATTTAATAAAGAACTAGAATTGTGTTGATAAAGAGAACTATATTTTGTATTGCATAATTTATCTATTAATAGTATACCATACAGGCTATGGGTGTAATATAAAGATGGGCTGAGTGGTGGATTTAGTAATAATATATTAGTTGACAAGGGTTGGGTTGATGAAGAGAATTATGAAAACAATTTATACGTAGCTCTAAAAAATAGTTTTTGAATATAATAAATTTATAATGTTGTATGTTATATTTTATTTCTTTATAGACTATATTTTATATTTTCATTTACAAGGATTATCATTATATTTTCATTAATAAGCCATTGAAAACCGAAACTTTCAAAATTTGCAAAATCGTCGAAAACTAAGAAAATTTCAGTTGACCAAAACCGAAACCGAGTTCTTAAACCTTCGCTTAAAACATAATGCTTGAAATTGCAACTTGCTATATATTACTTGAAAGATCTTCTGTGACATTGTAAAGTACAAGTGAGGTTTACCCACGTTGTATATTGTATCGTCCCTGAAATAATCGATTACTAGCTAATCGTCTGTATCCAATTTCTTTTGTCTAGTCATTCTGTCTTCCCATAAAGTTCCCCCAATCACATTGCTGCCTTCTAATATAAATTATCCAAAAAATTGACATAACTTCAATATGATGATCTATGTATTGATTCGGCTTTCTACTAGCTCGACATTTTTCTCCCACCACTGTAAGAATTGGGTTACTTCTACATTTTTAAAGAGAAAACAATAAACTTATGGAGAATTTAGATGGAGAAAGTAGAAATTGAATTATTTGTTGGAAGTATTTTGTATTGGAGTTGTGTTTATATAAATGTAACTGGCAACGACTAGATTTGTATTGTAGGTATTTTGAAAAACCAAACATTTTCTACTCCCATTAGGTTAGCAGAAAGTATAACTAAGCCACGTATGTTTATTTTGTAAAATATACATTCAAAAATGGAGGGAACAAAATACCAACTTCAAAAGCATCCAACACATCCGCAGTGCTCATTAAGGGCTATTAGCATCCAGGCAGCAACTCAAAAGGCTATTAATTATTAAATGTTGTATTTAAGAGGGTAGACCTATTTATTATTAACTCTGTTTTGGTGGGTGTTTAGGATAGCATAGCATGTAGATCAGGAAATGCATGTTGGAGTTAAGTCAATGTCATACTGAAAGAGATACAAAGTAAATGGTTATGTTGACAATTAAGTCTCCACCGGTCGTAATCCGTACATTGCACACGGATAACGCAAAATATATTATAATATTAAAATTATACTTGTATAATGATGAATGATGGTGTTTTTAATTTGTAATTTGAAGATTTTTTTTCATTTTTCTTTATTATTGATTGTAATTGATGCTTACTATGATGCTTGAAAATGTTGCCTTTTGGCCAATGAAGACAAACATTTTTAACGTTTTAGCGATATCATTGCATCAAGGTTTGTTATTAAGTTATTATTCTAGTAATATAACATTTTACAAAATAAATCATTTGATACTTTTGATTTATTTCGTTAAAAAATAATTTGATATATGCAATTTTGTTACATTATTCCTTTTTCATAATTTTAGGCGTTTCAACAAATAGCAATATTTCTATCAATTGCAAAATTAACCATTTGTTAGAGTTGTAATATGTCAAAATTTTATTTATTCATCGTATTTGATAATTTTAAGTTATTTTGTTGAAAATTAATTTTAATAAATGGAATTTTTATATTGTTAACTTTCTAGTGGTTTTATATGTTTTAGAAAATAGCAACTTTTTAAATTTTAAAGTAACTCTTTCCTAGAGTAATACTATGCGAAACAATATTTTTTGCCATATCGATATAAAATTTATTTTGTTAAATTATATTTTTAGCATATGAAATTTTGTTACATTATTTATTTTTTTTAAGATTTTATTTATGGTTTGAAAATGATACTTGTTATGATGCTAAAAAAACGTTGTCTTTGCTTAATGAAGATTAAAGGATCATTGTGATTTGAGCAATATTAGAGTGTCAAGCATTTGCGACTGAGCTATTATTTTAATAATATAATATTACATGAAATCATTTGATACTTTTAATTTATTCCATTGGAAAAATAATTTTAATATATGAAATTCTATTAAATTGTAAACTTTTTTATGATTTTGTGTGTCCTGAAGAAAAAAAAGCAATTTTTTTGAATTTTAGAAGTAGCTAATTATTAGAGTTGTACTACGTAAAAAATTTCTTATTTGCCGTACTTTATATATTTAATTTATTTCATGTCATTATATTATTAACTTCCTCCCAATTTTAAGCATTTTGAAAAAATAAATCAATTTCACTAAACTTTAAAATTAGCTATTATTCAGAGTTGTAAAACCCAGTGCACGAGGCTCCCGCACGATAGCGGGTTCTGGGGAGGTCGATAATGTACGCAGCCTTTCTTTCGCATTGCAAAGAGGCTGTTTCCGGACTCGAATCTGAGCGCTCGGATCACCATGCAGATGACCTAATCGTTGCGCCAAGGCTCCACCTCCTATTGTTCGGAGTTCTAATATGCAAAAAATTATTTATGTGCCGTATATTATTATAATTATAATTTACTTTGTTATAAAATAAGTTTAGCGTATGAGTTGTGTTATATAATTAATTTTCTCATGATTTTAAACTTCTTGAAAAAAGAAAATATTTTTAAAATTTAAAACTGGCTATTCGTTGGGGTTTAAATATGAAAATAAAAAATATTAATCTCCCTAAATAAATTATAACTTAAAATTTGTTTACAAACTTAATAATGAAATAGGTGAAATTTATAGGTTAATTTGGCAATATATTAATTAAGAAGGAAATTAAAGAAAATGAATTGAAAACAATAGCATTGTCATTTTAGCATTGAATGATTGTGCATTTGGCGTCGCTCGAAATCACGACTTTTGGTTTAGCTATATATGTAGACAGTGAAGTAATAGAAATTTGCATTTGGAGGATTCCGAACCTCTGGTTTTTGGTTTATTTATATATTTAAACACTTTAATGAGAGAGGTAGAAATAAATAATAAAGAAATTATATGACATCACATCATTAAATTTGCTTTGTTTCTCCTTTTATTTAAAGTAACATAGTAAATAAGAAATATGTTGATTGTCTCCATGCAGGCAACAAATATAACCGTTCCTTTATCTTTATTGCCCTTGATTGTCTAGTCGTTAAAAGAATTTGTGAGTTCACTAAAGGCTAACACCTTGTACCAGCTTTATTTACCGTTCTCCAATTACCTCTTCATTAAAGTCGGCCGTCCCAAAAAAGTGATTATGGGTAAAATATATAAGTTTCGGACTCACCAACAATGTTATAGGTTTCAAAAAGGTGTAGGGTTTTGCTTACAAAAGGTATCCAAATAAACAAGCAGCTAAAGCACAATATTTAATTAAACTAGGTCGTACTGTAAATGCTTGAGTTAAAAAATTATTCTAATTTCTAAATGAAAGCTTGAACCACCTCATCATTCACATCACAATCAGTCAATCACCCCCAAAATAAAACTACATATCTGATTACCACAGGCATTACAAATCTAGACTCAAAGCTCAGCAAGAAAATGAACTGTAATACAGAATAGATAGAGGGTGGCTCATAAACTATAAGTGAATAAAAACAGTGTTTTATATGAGAATGTGAAGTTGTTGGGCTGAGCTATATAAACATGAAAAATTCTAAGCAAATAATTCTAGCTTATTAGCAGCAATTTTAAAGCCCCACGAACTCTGAACTTGATGACATGGTAATGAATTGAAACAACATTTAACAAAGCAAATGTAACAACGCAAGGTCATAGAGAAACATACCAAAACCGAGAAAGAATGCCCAATTTGATTCAAAGAAGTCCAGCCGTTTGTCCAAGCTTAATTCTGAAATATTCCATTTGTACCTAACATACACAAGTTTACCGATACAGATACTTTTAACATCAAATCTTAATTCCAATGAGAGATGTATGCATACTCTTAGCAGCATTGCAAATCAAGGGGTTTTGTATACATACATACATACACACACACGCGCACACACACACACACACACACACACACACACATATTAAAGAAGCTTACTCGAAACAGTAGTATGCGTACATCCACGAAAGAAGCAAAAAATTGGCTGTTCTACCAACCAATGGTATGAATCCTGTCAAAAAGACCTGCAACATCACACAAGACAACAGTTAGCTTGGTTACATTTGAACATGATGATTCGATTTAAAAAATATTTACATGAAATGGAAAAAGCATGCATATTTTAAGAAAGTGTACATTCAGAAAGAAATATTGCACCACTGCACCTCTATAAAGAAAATAGTCAACAGCAGAATTGAGTAGACTTGTTCACCAATCCCAACAATCACTCTGCAAAGATGAGAAGCTTTTATATTTACTGAATCACCCTAATTTATTTATTTTGAAAATAAAATAGTAGTTTGATTAAGATTGCAAGTGTAATATCCAATCACTGCATATTTCCAAGCCACCATGTTTTGACAACCACCAAATCATCTAATCACCAAATTTATCGCTTTTTCTCGTACTTCCATCCATTTAACATTAAATGGGTAATTAGATAGAAGTACTCATAAATTGTTTTGACAGCCAGGAGAAGTTAATGAATATCATTTTTCAGATGATATTAACAATCTGTTACTCACGCACAGCACATCTGCTGAATTGTACGGGTATATCTTAATGGAAACAATTTTCTGCAGCATAAGCTATATTAGAACCACAGCTATTGCAGTAACATCAAATTGGGTGATTAGATGCGACACTTAAATTTCAGAATATCGACCCTGAATGCATGGAAATTACACTAACTTCTTTGACCACTTAACTTTAATAACATATAACCTGAGCTTTAACCTATTTTGCTTTTCAGTTTTACATGTAAAGATCAGAATTTACAACAGAACTTGGATAAAAATTAAGGATGTATTAGGTAAATTAACCCATCAAAAATCAAGAAGGCAAACGAATCACCCATCAAATCCAGGTGGCCTGCCTTCATGTGTATCACTCTTTGGAACTGGCAAGTCATTTATTGGTCGCGCTCTAGATTTTGTACATCCCAATTTTCTTACAGCGTCATAAGCATGCTTAGCAATATCGTTGTACCTGACATAATTTTGGCTTCATGATAAAGAAGAATGCATAGCAAGACATCTTGAAGATTTACTAAACTATAAGCCATTATAAACATGAATGTTATTCAGTTTTTATTTTATTTCCTACTAAAAATAAATAATATATAAATCTTTCAGACAGATGAACACACAAGAAGTCAATTCCAGACATGAATTTGACTAAAGTGGCAATGAAGAATAAATACAAAGCCATCTTCGTATTTTAAATGAACTTGTAAGCCTTCATAGGCAGTTAATATTATCAAATACATTTTCCATGGTAGAAATACATAAAAAATCAATTCAAATCTTGAATTTGACAAAATGACCAAAAAGAACACACGGCAAGCTATCTTGGTGCTAGATGAAATATTTTTCAAATAGTTTCAGGAAAGAGATCGCACAAAAAAATTAAAAGTTGAAATAAACACACATAAAATGTGGCACAGGTACAACAAAAACTATAAATGCATGTCCAACGATTAAACAGTATCAAATCCAATCTACTTATTTCAGTTCAATAACTTCATCAATATAGACAAAATATCTAAATCATTAAAGTGCTCTGATGTCCAAACTGCAAACATGAAGTGAAAGATGAATGAACACTACAAACATAAAGTTCATAAACCACTCGTATCTCATGTATATGTTTGCATGTAGATGCTGCTAAACCTTTTGTTTGACTAATCATTGTCAACTGAATAGATGGGGATTTTATAGCAGCATTTTATAAACGGAAATCTGCCTACCAGATACTGCTGAGTACAATGCTGAATATGTATAGTGGGTAGAACCAGAAAATCTGAAAAGGGAACAAGGCTGAAATTAATAACTTTTGCATGAAGTGCTGCAGTAAACAACGATCTCAGCTCAGTGAACCAGCCTTTCATGGAAGGGTGTGAACTGAGAAGTTATGGAGACCATAATAGTTGTATCCTATGCGGCTTTATGTTATATGATTAGCATTTAATAATTGTACACGTTTATGATTTTAATGTAGCAGATTGAATAATTAAGAAAACTACCATGTTCTGCAAGTTTTAGTCGCAACTTCTAATAGTCAAATGCACATGGTAGTTAGGAACACAACTTAGAAGCAGATTTAACATCAAGGTGAATAAACCAACATGTTTGTTTCGATCATGAATTAAAATCCTGACCACGGCCTCTAAAGATTTTATGGATCTTTAATGATAGTTTCCTTTGGTTTCTTCTTCTACACCCTTGCATTGAAGCGAGTCATGTGCATGCTTTTATATGGAGCTTGACTCAACACGTATAATCTACTTGATCTTAGTTTCAAAATCGGACTGTTAACCACACTCCTTTTTGAGAAGCTAACGAGGATTGAGTGAAGATATATTTCGAAACTAAATTACGGGGATTAGTAATAGCATAATCTTCATTAAGCACTAGAAGTGATATACTATCAAGTATCAATATGTAGAGATTCAAATGAGAGCTTAAGTAAAACATCTAAGTTATAAGAGAACTTACATAGTAAAGCTGAATGAGAATATTACGTAAAATGGGATAAAGTGTTATAGATGCTCCACTATCATCAAGGTGTTCAATTCGATTAGGTAATATCCACATGAGAACTGGGATGACAATAGACTTTAACATCAACATACTGCATAGAAAAAAATATACTCCAATGTGAATAGCTTGAGATAGATCATGAGCAATATGAATGTCAACCGCTAATAGCATATTCATGCACCTAACAATTTGACTTCGAAGGCTTTTCTTGCAAACCCACTAACTTCGGGGCGAACACTTTATTCAGTCAAACCTTTATATCTCTGTCATATGACCTTATACAAAGTCCAAACCCTAACCATGCTTACCTCATGGATTCGCCCATTACCTTTGATTTCCATGATCCCAATACCATTATGCCATAACATGATATAATAGTGAAATTCAAACATATGTAACATTATCAATCTGAAAAGTTAATCCGGAATAATTATACAAAATTAACCTCCTATAAATCCTTTCAAACTGGATAAAATCGTAAAAGCTTAGAACATGCAGCTTTTGTTGGAGCACCAGCAAATGAACAAGTACTTCCCACATCCATAAAACACAACTTTGTTCTAACCCTACATGAAACTTCAACCATTTCGTGATTACCTAAGCCTCAAGGCCAAAAACTTGCCCAAATTGGTCATGAAAAAAGAAAAAAAAAGAAAACTCCTCGCATCTATTTAAATTCCATTAATACAGTTCTTGAAACCAGTTAGAACTATATTTACCAAAATTTGAAATATAATTCAAAATCAAACCGTTTGAATTACCTTCCCAAATAAATGAACCCATTAAGGAGAAAGCACTGCCCAGTTCGAATCGACAACGGTTTTGAGCTGAATCAATTCAACAAACATAATAGATATCAACATAGGCCAAGAATTTCATAAAGAATTTCAAGGATAAATAAAAGGTCACCTGAGGCACAAGGCAACTACTCTATGAAGACAACAAGCTTCTTTGAAGCCTGCTACCCAAAGAAGAATAGCTTGCTTCGTCTGGAGCTTTAAATTCTCCATTAAGAATCAAGGAAAGGAATTGAGTTGTTCCACTCTTTATTCCTTTTCCTTCTATTTCTCTACTTTTCTACTATGGAGCTGCGATTGTTTAAAAGTCCAAGGGGGTGTGGGCGGTGATTTAGTGAAAAGCGTGATTCCTCTGTTTCCGTCTTCCATGCCAACTTTGAACTAGGGAGTTAAAAGGGTTGTTCGTGGTACCGTTACCGTCATTCGTGCATCGGACGTGCCCGCCACGTCCGGTGCACGGAAAACGGTAACGGGCCAAGTCCTCTGGTCCGAAGAATTCCATATTTTGACCCGTTGAAGAATTAATTAATGTTAATTGGTAAATTTTATATTTTTTATAAATTTCTAAAATTAATAACTTTTGCAAATGCGGTTCATTTGAGATGTGCTTTTTTTGCGTTACGATCGTATCAAAATGCTCTACATTATGGAGTTGGTTTGAACTGAATCTAAGCAATTTACAGTTCTACAATTTATTTATTTATCTATTTCTGCAAATTATGGACACATATTAATCATTAAAAACAAACAAATAATTAACTGTAAATTAATTTTTTTTTTTAATATACATTTTAAATACTCTGGTCAGATTCTCCGCTCAAATACCATGTTCACGGTAAAACGCATTTCCTGTTCAACCAACTTTCCTGCTCAAATACTCAATGCAAATTCCCTGCTTAAATACCTTTTACCGTTCGTTGAAATTGCACCCTTAGACTGGAGCTAAAATTATATTATTGGCTCCAAGGCTTTTTTTTAACCGCCAAAAGACCTAGCTAGTGTTCGCAGGCATTGGACGCTTCAATCGTGGGATCCACGTTTTTTTTCATTCCAGTGAATCGCTGAAATTAAACAGGTGGCATTCGACGTGTCTGACGCTGCCACTGCATAAATTACAGTGGTCACCCTTCCCCTTCTTTTAAAATCCTTTCTCCACTTGTATTTTTCTCGAAAAAATTTTAAAAATATTAACCCATGAATCTTTTGATTCGTCCATCCGCCACATTGTAGACTGGACTAAGGAACAGACATTGGCTTTTATTGGATATTTACTTCACCAACATTGGATCTTGCAAAGGTCGGGTTGGCTATTGGTACGACGAAATCACCAACGCCTTCGATACACAGATTAATATCAATTTCAACATAGGTCGGATAAAAAACAAATTCAACAACCTAAAGCACGATTGGAATCACTGGAGTCGGCTTTTGCAGATTGAAGGTAATAGACTTAGGGGTATGCCCTAGGGGTAATTATATAACATGTTGCGTATATCAAACTCTATGACCGGTCTTGTTCATATTAAAGGTATTTGATTAATATTATATATATTTTGTTACATACTCATATAATTAATTGATTGATTGATTTAAAGTATACAAATAAGAAAAACTTTAAATGAAATATTATGTCATTGCAGTTGCTAATAGTTGCAATCGTGCATAATTAATCATATATAAAATAATATTTTATTCTAAATAATCTGGTCAAGATTGGAGAAAGGATGTATCACGATACATTAATTAAGATCAAAGGATGTAACGCTCTCCAAAATATTGGGTAATGTATTACTCATGGCTACTGAGATCATTAAGGTGTTACGCATTGATAGTTATTGGATAACTATAAAATGACTTATCCAAGAATTCTTATTGATAAATAACAACTTGGTCAAACGGAAAATCTAAAGTAATAATATTACACGGTTCTCTCGACTTAAGAATGCTATCGAATTTCAATATGAAAACTTGACTTTGGTTATAATTAAATCGTGACATGATATCCATCGAACGATTGTAATTGGATCTAAGTTGAAGCATTGGAAGTGAAACATTTTTCAATAGAGAATCATCTCCTCGGTTGTATAAGGTTAGTATCACAGTCTCAACTATAGTAACTCAAAGTCAAAATCTCTGACAAAAGTAATGCGGTTAATAATAAATGTTATTACTGAACCAGATACTTTATTTATGTACTAACCAAGTTAAATGTGAATGATATTGGAATTTTGACCTAAACCAAATTTCCGAAGTACTAATATAAAATAGCATTGACGAAGAGAATTGGTGTAAATAATCATTTCTAAATTGTATGGCTTAAGAAATAAAAAAAATGATTTTATTTAAACAATCTATAAGCGATGAATTTAGTCAAACTACCACATCATTAACTAAGATGACGTGTGAACATTAATATTTAAATTTCTCAAAATTAATCATTGATTGAATTCACACATCTGAATCATACAATCATAATTGTGTACTCTTTGAAAAACCACAAGATGTAACTGATTTATAAAACGTAGTAAGTTAATTATATTAATCAATATTGAGTATTATTTAATTTATTTATTGTTTTGATGTTGTTGGTTATTACCTGAATATATAGATATATACATATATAAGTTATATATGCGTGTATCGATATACGATATCGGCATATATTTAAATTGGTTTTAAATATAGTTAGTAGCTTAACAAGCTTTTGGAAATAATTATCCATGCGATGGAATAATGTGGCTTACCGCACTAGAGAGAGGAAGAGATATGGATGAGATTTGATTGAAAATTAATTGAGAATTAGAAGTGTAATTTTAAAGAGAGAAAAGGACAAAAATTATTCTCCCGTTGAAACAAATACTCTCATTCATTTTCTTACATATTTCATTCTTTTATTTTATTTTCACTTTTCCCTTCTCCTCTTCGAAAGCCATGGCCAAAAATTCAATGGGCGATTTCCAAAAATTATCAACTTCAAATCAAATGAAAATAAAATAAAAGGCTAGGTCGCTCATCCTTCTCTTGCAAAGTTGGATGTGAATTTATCTTAGAAATCTAAAGGAAAAAATATCAATTTAGGTCGTTATAGAAGGCAAGATATTTCGGGTTTGTTTTTGTGACGATCCAGAATTTTGGACATTTGAAACTGGAATATTTAATTGATTTTAAATATTTGAAAGTTAATTTTTAACTTGAATTTTTAATATAATCTATTATTGGATAATTAAGTTATTGAATTTAATAATCGAAAGTTGGGTAGAATACTGAATCTTGGTTTTTAAGCTTCTTCAAAATATTTCAAGGGCTTATAAAGGTTATACCGATAATACTGATGATAATAGAAGTTTTAAATTTAAGTTTGAAAGTATTTTGTTCAGTTTTAAAAATATATCGTTTAAATTGATATTTAAAAATTGTCTTCCGAGGTACAGTCTCGGATTTCGAAAAAACCAGTTCCATTGGATCCATAATAGTGTATTATTATCGGATTTCAATTTTCGTAGTATTTGGAGTTGTCATGTGATCGTACGATAGATAAACGCGCTGAAATCTACATCGAAAATTCAATAATAACCGAGTCCAAAAAGCTATCTTCTCCATACGATCGAGTTAGGTCTCAAAACCTTTTCCAGTGCGTTTGTAATAGGGGTATAAAATTATGAACGCCTAACGGCATGCTTCGATAGGAGATCAAGATTTTAGGCTTCGTTTTCAAGACAATTTGAATTCAAATTTAAATTTAAATATTATATATATATATATATATATATATATATATATATGGACTGGTCAAGGGCATTCACATTAGAATTTTATCTTTTCATATCTTTGCCACTTGTCTTCTAGTTCACGCCATCTATCCTTACACGCGTCTTCTCTATAAAAAATATAATGCCGAACAAAACTAAATACAGAGTAATGTGTTTCCCTCTTCTATTTCGATTTCGATTTCGAAATCCCTAGTCGTTCAAATTTTTTAATGGCTGAGCAATAAAAAAAATCGAGGCTAAGCCTTCTTCTAAATTCCAAAATCGATTTTCCTTTTCATTCTTCAACAAAAAAAATGAATGGGCTGTTCGAAGAGAAAATGGCCGCTATCAGAAACGTTCGGATTTCGGCCGACGAGTTGAAATCGAGGTGGGTGTTTGGCCGAGGAGACTGGGCAATTGAAAGGGGTCTACATTCGAAATCGAATCAGCGATGTCGCGATAGTGTGAGGTCGAACGCGCGCGAGTTTCAGATGATGGTCGCTCGTGTGGGAAGGTGCGAGTCGATCGGAGCTGAGGTGGTGCGTTCGAATTTGGGGGAAACTCGATTGTAATGGCGAGAGTTTTCATGGACCAGGAGGCGATGGGGTGGTCGACGATAGAGACGAGGTGGCAGTCGCTGCCACATTCGGTCGAGAGAGGAGAGTAGGTACAGCATCTTCCTGAGTTTAATTTCAATTTTCACAGTATTCGATAATTGTTTGTTCACTGAACTTTGAAAAAAAAACAATCGAACAGTCTGTTTTGGGTACAACCAAGGTATTTTTGTAAGTTGAATTTTATAATACGTTCGATTCTTTAAAAAAAAAGGGTTGTTGTTAAATTTTTATGTAAACAGAAAAAGGAAAAATATAGGGATTCAAATATTGAAGAATTTATATAAGAATTAGAGCTTTAAATCTATATGGATTATTTTAGTATATATGGAGTTTCAAAAAGAAATAAATATACATATACACATATTAAACCGACTATTTAATTTGGAAACATGTATTAAGGTGATTAACTTGTTCAAATTAATCTGTTTAATTATTTTAGTTGTTAGAAAGTTATTCAAAGGAAAATTAGTTTAAATTAAATTATTAAATGCTAATAGATTGCTCAATTTGTTCAAATATTAATAAAATCATACAATGTTGTACAAGGTCAAAAATAATGGAGAGGCAGGCAGGTTGGAGTAGATTGCAAACAATAAAATCAAAGGTGAGTTAATCTTACTCATTTGGATTACTGTTTAAATTTAAATAGTTAAATTTAAATTATTGATTGAATGATTGAATTGATTGGATGTGATATTATATATGTGTTATATATATATATATATATATATATATATATATATATATATATTAGAGTGATTGATTTCCCGCATTATATAGTGGATGAGACCCTATGTGTCTCGCACAATAACGGATGACCCTTTATACCGCGATATTCCCTCGAAGTGGGATTGGTATTTTATATTGTGCTAACATCTGTGGATGCAGAGGAACAGGTTGGAGGGATCCAACTAGATTCCTCAAAATACTGAATTTAATTTATATTCAGCGATGTGATTTATTTGATGATCTGTGATATATTATATTGATTACATTGGGGATTGAAATTTTTGAATGTTATGCTTGGCTGAATATATATGGGTATTTTGAGAAATGGAAATATATATATATATATAAAGTTTGGATTTTTAAAGGAAATGAAAAGAAAATTCTGAAGTAAATAATTAATGGGAATCGGATAAGTCGAGTAATAAATTTTAAAGGGAATTTAAAACCAAGAAATCGTTTCAATTTAGTGTTTTGGAAATTGTGATTTAAAGGAAAATAAGAAATGGAAATTTGTAAACTGGTTTATAAATGAAGTGGAATATTTATCAGTGGATAAATTTGAAAGTATAGATTCCCGTGAAATCTATAAGAAAAGGTGAAGTTCATTTTAAAAATAAAAAGTGATTTTATTTTTAAAGGTTGGAAAATATATTTTTCCTGGAAAACTAAGTATATTTTCAGAAAAAAAGATTTCAAAGTATAAACTAGAAGTTTAAAAATATTTTTTAGAATGTTTTAGAATATTTATTATTTTTATTATTTTTAAGAGAAAAGTAAATATTTATTTAAGTTAATTATGGTAATTGATTATTTTTAAAGGTATATTAGTATTATGATTTTAAAAAAAAAATTAACATAAATATTTGATATAATAACTTTATTTTAAAAGGAAACTTTGGTTTTAGTTTTACTTAGAAACTCTTATAAATTTCTTAAGTATTATTTTTATTTAAGTAATTTTAGTAGCCTTAATGTAAATAATTTAAGTACATATATTTTTTAAAGTGATTATAAGGAGATGGAAACGTGTTTTAAAAATAAAAAGTAGTTTTATTTTTAAAGTGATGAAAGAAACTTACGGGATTGGGACGTAAATTAAATTAGGGTAAATCGAGTAGGATTTATAAAAGATTTTATGAGTTATACTAAACGGAAGTGTATTTCCCTGTAAAACCAAGTATATTTTCAAAGGAGATATATATATATATATATATATATATATATATATATATATATATATATATATAAGTTGGAAGTTTAAAGTTATTTAAGATGAATGTTTTAGGAAAATTTTTATTTAATCATTTTAACATTTTAAGTAAATATTTATTAAGTTAGTTATAGAAGTTATAGAAGTATTTTAGGTTTAACTAGTATTTGATTTGAAGATGGTTATTAAATATTTATACTCTATCTAATAGTTTATTTTAAAAGTAGTTTCGGCTTAAGTTTTACATGAGAAATTATTATAAAATTTCATAACTAGTATTCTAAATAAAGTGTTTTAAGTTGTTTTTATTTTAAGTGTTTTAAAGTATATATTTTTGGATAAAGTAATTTAAATTATTTGAAAAAATCTAAGTATTAAGACTTGGTGGTTTTCAGTGGAAATAAAACAACTGCGTGGAATTTATTCCGCGAGAGAAAAAATGATTTAAAAAATATTTTCAAAGGGTTGAAGTGTAGAAAAATATCTTGCGAAGATATTTTGAAATAAATAATTTGGGAAATTATTAAGGCCTGATGGTTATTTGTGGATGTTATTTAATAGTTAAATAACCGACTATCAATATTAGCCAATGAGTTGATCGTTTTGAGGAAACCGGGATCGGGATAAATTTCCTGAAAACCACTTCGATCTGGTTTGAATGTTTTCGTGAGAAAGACAAGAGCTTGGAGTTGAAGATGGAGCAGTGAAGTGCAAGGGCTAATCGCTACTAATCCTGAGGGTGATTCCAAAATGGATGTAGTATGAGCAGTGCCTTCGGTTCCGTTTGGACCGGGAATGGACTTGTATGGATGAATGCTATCAGAACATCGTCAGGAGGACGATGAGCATTCTAAGTGAGATGTGTTCTAAAAAGGTAACGCATAGCCTCGAGCCTTATCAACCGGGAATGGCTAAAACATGGGAGGTGCAGCAAGGCTAAGTGACTAGCAACCAATTAGGGTAAGGTCAACCCTGACTAGATGTCCCTTTTTATTCGGTGTGTGGGCGGTTGCTGATCCTAACCGCGGTGTGATCTTATTCGAACTATCCAGCAAGGGGTAACTCTGGTCTTGTATTGTAAGGGATCAGGGTGGATCCTCGGTACTCTGATCTAAACCAGGTACTGTGACGGGCGGTACCCTCGGTAGCCCTGGCATTGATGGAAACCAAATCTCCAATAAGTGCCTTCGGGCTTGTTTGTATACCTATTATGCTGGAATTAACGAATGCAACAATTTCGGCTATGTGAATAAGTATTTGTATATAGACACTACTATAATATAAGAGGATTTGATGAGAAATGTTTTGGTTATCGTAAGGTAAAAACCCGACATGTTTATTTGTGGCGTGGTCGTACGAGATACCTTTGATTTCAAAAAGATTTTAGAAACTTTAGTAATCCATTGAGTGTGTTTTTCTCACGCTGGTTTTTTAGACTGACTCGGGTGTTGTTTTATTATAATGCTCGGGTCAGACCGAGTATTATAGGTTCAGGAAAGGATGTTGTGAAGCTCAGAAGACGAGCTGGATGGCGAGACATATCTCACATATTTGATGTGTTATCCGCTATGTGGTTTGCTGCATAGTCAGTTTATGTGTAGACAAATTATGATAATTGTCCAGTTGTGTGTTATGAATTGTGTTATACTCTAATCACTGTAAGTAATATACAGTTATAGATTCTTTTGGATAAAATCTGTTGTTATCTATTATATATTATTCCGCTGCGATTGTGAGATTCTGATATTGTTTTCTATTTTCTTCTTCTACCTCCTTCTTCTTTACCCTAATGGTTCGTATTTCCGTTCACTTTTAGTTAATATGATGGAGAATAGTGTCGACTCAAGGGGTACAGATTTGCGGATCGTTACAGTGGTATCAAAGCTGAATGTTAAACGAGAACCTTGGCTCTGGTGGGGAATACTCATTAAAAATAGAGTCAATGATACTCTAGAATGAGTTTGAGTGTAATAATAGATATAAGCGTATATTTGTTAGTGAATATAAATTGTTTTATATTATGTCGACTTATCGGTTGAGTGTTTATAAATTTGGGTCGGTATAGTCTGAACTCTTAAACTAGGCAAACTGACACGGTATTGTTTTGAAATAGGGTAAATGAAATAATTTTGCCCAAAATTATTTTTGTATATAAAAAGAAATAATTTTGTAAATTATTATAGTTATATATGGTTCTTGGTTGCTAGGAAATGATAATATTTAATTATTATCATTGTTGTGTGGAAATTGAATAAGAAATTGGAAATCATAACTAAAAACTAAAAAATAAATTCATATACAAATGGAATTTATAGATGTGAATAATATCATTTGCTTCGGTCTTCCTTTAACAATCCGGAGCAACAGATCCTTACAAATCAATAGGTCATTTATTTACTTCAATTATATTAACAAACGAAGAAATAAACCGCTCATTTTCTTTGGTTGTGTTGACAACCGAAGCAATAAACCACTCATTTGCTTCGGTTGTGTTAGCAACCGAAGCAATAGATCTTTAAAATATAAAAAACAAACATAAACATAAACAAAACAAAATATTGGGTGGTAAAAGATTTTCATTCCCGCTAACATTTTTCTTCCTCCTGTCCAAAGCAAAACCCTTCTTTTTCATAACTCCACAAAGAAATCCCAACTTATCCTTTACTTTTTGATGGTAAAACATCATCATCGACCACGATGCCATTGACGATAGCACCATTGACGACACCGACCTTATCCAATTCGCAATAGATGCCTGCCATCACCATGGTGGCGGCCACATCATCTTCCCTTCCAACAACTCCTTCCTTACCGCCACAATCTTCCTTAAATCAAATGCGATCCTCATAATCTCAACAATCATTACAGGCTCCTGTAAATCTTAAAAAGACTACCAACAATTTTTCCTAGGCAAATTGTTCTAGCTGGTGCTAACTTGATTGCACTTCAAGGAAAGCAGAAGCTTTCGTTTGATTCTTTGCCTAAACCCATAAAACTATTGAGAAATTGAAAATAGAAAAAAGCAACTTAAGTTACTGAAAAGCAGTATAGGAAGCTTGAGTCAAAGGAGGAAAAGAAAGAATGCAAGGTACTAGTTGGTCAAAGTCATTGAACGCTTTTTTTTTGAAATCTGCATTAGCCGGGGCAACAAGGTAGGCTATAGCAAATATGAGTTCTATAAGCAAACTATGTTTTATTTTTTTTCATGATTTCAAAACTAATTCTGGATCTCTAGTGTAATAACCAACCATCATTGTGTTTTTTGTGCATCACTTATGGAGTTGTTATAAACATTGTTATGTTAAATCTCATGCAGACTGTTGTGAAAGAAGGAAAAACAAAAGCAAGAAAAGCTAAGAAATAGCTGAAATAGTTGTATAAAACTAAAGCACAGAAAGCTCAAAAATTTGCTGCAGTTTCTAGACCATCCTCTGTTCATCTTGCCTAGTTTATAGGAGAGTATATTTTTGACATTTTAGAGTATGAATTATTTTAATTCAAAGTAGTTCATTTGGTGTGCTAATGTATTTTTTTTGATTATATTACAGCTATCTAACATGAAAATGTCATTGTGGTTTGGTACCGTTTCAGGGGTATCATTTTTTTTGCTTTAGCTGACATTTTCTTTGGAAGCAAATTAGTGGTATTCGCTTCGGTTTTCATGAACAACCGAAGCAAATTAGTGGTCATTTACTTCAGTTTTCATGAACAACAGAAAAGAAAATAAGTGGTCATTTGCTTCGGTTTGAAGCAAATGCCCTCTTTTGCTTCGGTTCAACAACTAAAGCAACAGACTTTGACCCGTTGCGTCATCTTCATTCGCTTCGGGTGTTGAATCGAAGCAACGAATGATAAACAACTAAAGCAGATGACTTGTTTTGTAGTAGTGTTGTTTGTTGGATTTGAGATTATTGGTTAATGTGGATCTAATTTGCTGTAGCAATTTTTTCCTTTTGTTTTTATAATTTAGTTCATGTATAAACATGGTTTTAATATTTAATTAGTTGAACCATGCATGCATGCGTACATACATACATGCATATATGTGTGTGTGTGTATGTATGCATGTGTGTGTGTGTGTGTTTGTGGGTATTCATATGATTCTATTTCTTGTTTTCAAGATTATAAACCAATATCAAGTCAAATCCCTTTGTTGTGTTAATTTGTTTTAAAATTAATAAATTCCAGTTTGTTGTTTAGTCAAATATATGGTTTAAAAATTAAATAAATTACAATATACATATGTATGTATTTGTATACATGTAATGTTTCAAAATTAATCGTATCTTCGAAATTATATATATTAAATCAAAATAATATCATTTTACCATTTTGTTTCATGTTGAATACATATTTTATATGCAATTTTAAATCAACATACTTTGTTGCGATTAAATATTGAATAACATACATATTGATTTTGGATGTATTATTGATTAATGTTTGTAAATGAGAAAATTCAAATACCATTAGTTTAGTTTTCCTTTTTAATCCTGATTTGATTGGATAAAGATCTAATGAGAGATCTTATTTCAAGTTTTCATTTTTTTTACCAAGCATTCTCCTATGTTGACAATAGCTAATTGTATTGTACAGATTTTTTATATATATACAAGAGGCAATAAAATATTACATGTGTGTGTATGTCTAAACTATATATAATTATACTGCATACACATGCACACACAAATTATAAACATATATTATAGTATATTCAGATATATGTACATACTTAGGATTTATATTCCTGATAAACATATGAAATATTGTACGTATGTGTAAGTATAATATGTATGTATGTATAATAACTATTAGTCCCAATATTAATCCCAATATCTATGTGTGTGTGTTTGTGTGTATAGTTGTATACATGTTTATATTTGATTATATCATGTTGTTCTGTTATGCTTTACTGTATGTATACCATATATATATCCAAAATTTATATTTATTAAATTAATTGGTATGATTAATTAACAACCTCCAAAATAAAGTTATACAAAATATGATTTTGTTTAATATCTGGATTGGATGTAGTGTAAGCCATTAGATTTCATAAGCTCATTATGATCCAAATAGGTAAAAAAATGGAAATCTACTCATTTCACCTGCTACAAATAAGCTCGGTCTCTTCAATGGTATCAGAGTTCAAATGGTCTATGCGGTCCAATTAGCAACTTTAGGACCAACAAATTAAGCCTGCACATATGATGGGTGTATAGAAAAGTAATGTCTAGGCTTGGAGTTGAATAATCAAATATTCTCCCCCAACTGGCTACTGGTCTAACCCAATGGGTGGAGTAAATCCAACAGGCTGGCACAATTGTAAAGACTTAAAATGATTTGAATCTTAGGCTAATTTTCAAAATGAAGTTTGAAAATTTCAAATATATTTCTAAATTTAAAAGTTAAATTCAAAGTATATAAGGAAAATTTTGTAAAAGTTATAAAGTAAATTCAAATTTTTCAAAATTATTTTGAGAAATTAAGATAATTAATTTTTCAAAATTTAATATATTTAATACATTTGATTAATTATATTAAATTAAATAACTAATTAAAAGTTAATTGATTGACACACACACACATATATAAGTTGATATATGTATGCGTCTACAACTGTTATAGTTATATATTTATCTTAAATTTGTTTACGATGAATCATGTTAAACTTTCGAATTAATTTAAATATTTAATTAAATTGTTATTTGAATAGATTAATTTATTGACAAGCACCATTGTCCCAACGGTTAAGTGCTTCGACTTTGGTGCAAAAGGACACAAGTTTGAAACTTGCGTAGTGTGATTCGAACATTTATTGACAAAGTGTGATATGTGATATGTTGTATCTAAGTACTATTTCAAAAAATAGAGTAATTTATTAAGTAAATTTTAATATATTAATTTGTATGTACAAAATAAATTATAAATGTCATAGTAGATTATTTATCTTAAATAGTTTAGGATAAATAATATAAAATTTTAATAATTTTATAAAAAATTAATTAAATATGATTTATATGCTAAATTCACAATTAACTAAATATGATTTAATTAATAAGAATTAAAATTAATTAAGTGTGATTGAATTAATAAGATATATATATATATATATATTATAAGTTAATTAAATTATAAAAGTTATAAATAAATTAAAACTTGTATAACTATATATGTATAAAGTGGGACTGTTAGAAATTCAACTTAGATTTAAGGAACGGGTATATTTGTGTTGTACATATACTAGGATTTCAGATGTATCTGACACTTGAATCATAATATTATTTCATAAGAAATACATTGTTTCCTAAATTGATATCACCTTATGTATGTGTGTATACATTAAAGATTATGAATCCTTAATATATAAGTTGTCCTCTACAATTTATATGTTCATAGATTACTTGCATACTCTTTAATTGTTGAGCTTCCTAAAGCTAGCAATATTATGCATAGTAATATTAACTAGACGAGATAAGATACATGCACGTATTTGTTGAGATTCCTCAAGGTACGTGCACTATACTTAGGCCATCGTAAAATAGTGGGTACGAGTGAAAAATCACTTTTGATTTATTGAGCTTTCCTGAATATGAAGGTGATATTAGAACAAAGACCATGGGTTTAGAGTTATATATGATACAACTGATAAATTGTTATCCATCGCTTATGAGTTTATAATTTATTAAGCTTCCTCGAGATTATAATCCTAAGGCAAGCGAGTAGTAACGCCAATGACAGAAATTGGGAGATTTCTATGTTTTTCTTAAGGTTTTAAGAAACATAAAAAATCTAGTGGGAACCTTATGGAAAAATCAAATGAATACATTTAACATTTTTAATATTGTAAGAATATATGATATGAAGCTGAAACGATCTACTTTGATAAATTTGTGTGATTGGTATAATTGATAAACGATTATCAATTAAAATGTAAAAATAAATTAAATTAAGATTGACATGGAAATATAAAATATACTTATCGATAAAATCTTCTGGAATATTGTCACTTCAAGATTCATGTAAGAGCCAAATAATACAGTTATTAAAACATTTATGTCTCAGTCGCTTAGGTGTTTGTTTTTCCAAGACTATATATTATCTAGATAGTTTTGAACTCTAAAAAAATATAAGAATATCGATGTTTGATCCATATTCTCACATAAAATATTATATAGTGAATAGCTGTTACTCATAATGTACGATACTTTGATGAAATTAGTTCATTCGAAATAAATAAGTAAACCATAGTGTGAAGTCGTGTATTCAATACGATTGATTATAATAAGAATATTATTATGTTGATGTAGCACTAAGCCAAGAGCTATAAGACGTAACTAGAAATTCGACCATTGGAATGTAAGTTTGATCAGTTTACATAAAGTACAACTTATTTAATATCCTTAAATGTTAAGGAAGACCGAACGTATTTTTGTAAAGAGTTCGTTACGGTCTTTTAGTAAAGGTTTCCTTTTAAATGCTTTGACCATTTAAAAAGGAAATTTAATATACGAAAGTGGTTGTAGTTTAGGCATGGTTAGGATGGAAGAGTGTATGGTCACCTTTGCTTTATGAAGAGATTTTGGAAACGAGAATGTTATAAAATACTAAAAACCCTTAAAGGGAGTGAGAAACATGATTTCTATTCCATTTGTGTTTTAAGATAGAAAATTTTCTTTTTTGAAAGTTACTTCTTTGAGTTCAAGATATTTGATTAGAAACTCTCGGCTATAAACTAGTTCTAGTATATGAAATAAAAATCTATAATAAGTGGTTGAATGGAACTTCATGTTTTATATGCTATTATAATAATGGCAGAAATAGTAGAAGCATACTATATAACACTTCTTAAGGAACACATCAAGTTTCAAAAAATTGTTTTTGTGAAAATCAAATATTATTTATGAGATAATAATTGTTTTCAGTATTGACTGGAAATAGATTTAATGTTATTTTGATGGGTATTGTGAATATTCATTATAAGATGAAAATATATATTGGCATTTGTTTTCATGAAAAAAGCGATGCATTTGAAAATACAAAAGTATTTGAGATTTCTACAATTATTTAGAATTATAAACTAAGCATATCTTTGAGGAATAATTCATTAATCATATTGTTATGAATCATACAGTACCGATAAATTGTATCTTAGAAGATTAAGGGCAAAACATCCATTCATTGGGAGTGACATAAGAATTAAAGAACTCTTCAAATTGATTCATAAAGATGTATGTAGTCTAAAGTCTACTGATACCAAAATAGATCCACTTAGTTTGTTTAATTCAAAAATCAATTATCATAGAAATGAACATGTGTATTTGATACACAAGTAATGATAAGTTCATTGAATATGGAGTGTAAGTAGAAAATATAACATGCAAAGAAAACAAAAAAGTTCAACATCATTGAATAAATGAGTGTATTGGAAAGGGTTATGAAAGCACCTAAAAATAAATAACATTTGATCTCAAAAGTTATTCCTCTTTATGATACGTAATGATACATCGATAAGAAGTGACGGGACTTTACTGGACAAGGTACAACTGATAAGGAGTGAAGTTGAGTTAACTTCTTTCTGTAAGGTCGTGTACTTAAGAGTAAGCACATACGGTTAACATTAATTTCATCTAAAGCATGGTTTATAAGGTCGTGTAAGATAAGAGTTGGTAACATACCCCTACATATCCTAGATCAAGGAATTGATATGTGTGAGTCGAAAGGATGTATGTAGCACTTTCTTGTGAGCGATATTATGTGGATTACCTAAAGGATTTTGGGATTAACCAACATTGGTTGACCGATTCATGTTATAAACATATACTTTTGTAAATGCAAAACTAAATTAGTTTTATACATGTATAAAGCCAGTTTTATAAAATATCTATGAATATTATTCACTGTACCGAGGAATAACTGTTGTTTCAAGAAACACTAATTTCATAAAGAAAGAATTTCTTTTAGAAATTATTGGTAGTGAAATTGATTTGGATACGATTCAAATATAAATTAATTATGTAAGATGAAATAAAATAAAATCAACCATGCCTAAATAGACATAACACATTAGAATGTCTAATCAGGGTTCTCACACATTAAAGAGAAAGTGTAGTTTCTTATCAATATTGAGAAATAGAGCTCCTTACTTGTTAATAAGCCATAAAGTGTTTGCTCCACCATATTGCACCACTACAAAAATAAGGCAATTTGCCGATGCCGAAAAGGCGTCGACGGGGCATCCATAAAAGCTTTACTAACGTCGCACTAACATGATATCTACCGTCGGTAAAAAGTAGGTCAGAAAATGTATTCGATGCTTGGAAGACACCTTGGGTTGGGTTGTTACCAATGCCATACAAATGCCATTTTCCAATGACTTTCTGATGCCATTGCGGCACTCTGTCGGCAACTGTTAAAATTATGTAACTTGGATTTTCTGACCCCATTTTGAGGACTTTCTGACACTCAACTAAATTGTTGAAATTGAATTTTCCCACGCCATTTAGAAACTATACCGATGCCATTGGTGAAAAATATTTATAGCATTTCAGCTGCATTACCAATCTCAATCGCACATTCAAATATATACAATATATATATTCACCTTAACATAACATATTGATATTACAAATTCATATACCATACCATCACATACCACCAAATTCATATATCAAAAACATATTACCCAACATAATAATATCATAAATATTATTTAACATCATAATATCCAAACAATTTAATCCTGGTACCAACCAATATCCATGCAATACCATCATAATACAAACCAAAATAACCAGGCAGTATCATCACAATATATGCAAACCAAACATCTAAATAATAACAACATAAATACTTCCTACTCCCCGAACCATGCCCACCATTATCTTCTCCATTAGCATCACCATCAACAGAAATGTCGTCTTTTGGGAAGCACTGCAAAAATGCATCTGTAAGTAATCCAAGCTTCTTCTCTAGCTTACCGACATGTGACTTCAACCGTCGGTTTTCTTCTTCTATAGCATTACTACCTGTAGCACTCTATCTAACGATGATCTCTACATTTTAACCAAATGTATTGGTTAACATAAGCAATTTTTTTTATTTCGATTACTATATTTATTAAAATAAATTTTTTAAAATTTTAACCAAATATTTGTTTAATTAATTGAGTGATTTAACTCATGTATTTGTTTAATTTATTGGATGATTTAGAAATAAGATAATTTAACTCAAATAAACTCTTGTTTAATTTATTGAAACAAAATTTATTATTTAACCCAATTATATACATTTGTTTAATTTATTGAGTGATTTATTTTATATATTTGTTTAATTTGTTGTGTGATTTTAAAAATCTAATTTAACTCGAATAAACTCTTGTATAATTTATTAATACAAAATTTATAATTTAGCCTAATTATATATATACATAAATTTTTTGAGTGATTTAACTTATACAAACACGCACTTGTTTAATTTTTTGAAACAAAATTTATACTTTATCTTTAACTCAACTATATATATAATTGTTTAATTTGTTGAGTGGTTGACCTACATATTTGTTTAATTATTATGTGATTTAAAAAACCTATACTTTAACTCGAATAAACTCTTATATAATTTATTAAAACAAACTTTATAATTATAAAATAATTATATATATATATATTATTGAGTGATTTAGATTATACAAACATGCTCTTATTTTATTTATTGAAACAATATAATTTAACTTAATTGTACATATATATTTGTTTAATTTATCATGTGATTTGAAAAAAAAAATCTATATCACTTATTTAATTTATTGAAACAAAATTTATAATTTAAGCTAATTATATATTTGTTTAATTTATTTAGTGACTTAACTTGTAAATTTTAATTGAAATTAATTTATTTTTAAAATGACGATTTTTGGGATACATATAGCATACATATGGTTCTTAGATTCAAAAATAACTCAAACTTAATTATGCTAAGCATTCATATTAAATATATAGACATACATGTGGTTCTTCGGATTTAAAACCAATGTACATACATATAGTACGTTATACATACATACATACCTTATACATACATACATTCAAATGGAACTAGCATGTTATCAAAATAAAACCAACGTATGTATGCACTCATTGCCACAATTCTTCCATATTTTCATTCTTATTAATGGGATTCCCAAAGGCTATATTCAAAGTAATAGAGAGATTAGACAGGGAGATCCTCTATCCCCTTACTTATTTGTTGTTTCTATGGAGTGGTTCTCCCTTCAGATAGAACTAGCATGTTTTCAAAACAAAATCAGTCCAATTTACAGTCTACAACCTATAATGTCCTACCTTATATATGTTGATGATATCATTATTGTGATAAAGGCCAGTCTAACTACCGTTGACAGAATCTAAGAAATATTTAAAGAATTGGAAAAAACTGCATGATTGAAACTTAACGAGTATAAAACTAAATGTTATTTTAACAAGTTCTATAAAGATAAACAAAATCTGCTAAGAAGAACTGCTGTTGCATAGGGTTCTCTTCTTGTCAAATATTTAGGTGTTCCTTTATCAAACAATACTATTACAGATGCTGAATGTAGGAAAGTGGTGGATAATATAAGAGAGAGATTGCAGGGAGGGAGATCGAAATTTCTGTCATTTGCTGGGAGGATCGATTTAGTTCACGCAGTTATTACTTTGAAGTCAGATTTTAGTTGCAGACATTTCAAATTCCACAGTGCCATATTTCAAAAATAAATGCAGTTTGCACAAATTTCATTTGAAGGGGTAGATTACATAAAGTCAGCTATAAAGACTTGTGCAAACCAAAAAAAAGGAGGAATGGGCCTCAAAAATTTATTCGAATTGAAAAAAAAAATCTACGAACTTAAATTGGCTTGAAAAATATTAGTGTCAAATAATCTATGGGCTAGATGGATGAGCACCAAATACCTTAAAGTTAACTTTTGGACTATTAAAATAGATAAAAATGTTTCTGTAACTTGGAAGAATATTCTGAAAAACAAGGATGACCCGAAACCTTTAATCAAAAGACGCGTTATTAATGGTGAAAGCACCGATCTTTGAAAAGACCCATGGCTCAAAAATAAAAGCTTCATAGATGGACTGGGATGGGAAGGGTTCTCTTCTTATGGTACCCCAACATGAAAAGTGGTGAATATCATTGATGAAACAGAATGGGACTATGATAAGAAGATTATTACTTGAATTTTAAGTAGGAAATACCAAAAATCCATATACATAGGGACAAAACCGAAGACTCGTGGGCTTGGAAAAGTACAACAAATGGTCAGTTTAAACTCCACAATGTATGGGAAGACACTAGGGAAAAATTCCCAATTGTATCTTGGCACCAACTATTATGGAGTAGATCAAATAACCCTAAAATGATTCATACTCTATACAAAGCATTGATGAATAAACTACCTACTAAAGATCGACTTCTTAATTGGGGGATTCTGGATGACATGACCTGTAACTTATGTAACAGAGCAGCAGAACTATCATGAACACCTATTCTTTGACTGCCCTATTAGTAAGAGAGTCTGGAGCATCCAAAAAATTAGATGCATTCAAACTGACTAGGTCAATTCTATAAAGGAGGAGGTGAAGTACCTGAATGAGTGGAGTCACATGTCAAACTTGATGTAGGAATTGATCAAAATTAGCCTCACAACTATCGTTTAGCACCTCTGGAGAGAGCGAAACGATCAGACTTTTAACAACAAAAAGAAGGATGTTTTATCACTGATTGCTTAAATTAATTGAGATATTAGTATCATAATTGGAAGAGTTGCTAGAAGGAAATTTACCCGCTTAAGGGCACAAGAAGCACAAGCACTGGAGAGGATGAGCTGGATGGCAGCGAGCGGAGAAGATCAACCAAGGAATTGGGAGCTGCCATAGCTGATTTCTGAACCCTAAAGTAGGAATATTTGAGTTAAAGTTTGTCTTTAGCTTAAAGTGTTTGGTTGTATTTATTCAAGCTGTAACTTTCGGATGTTCATGTACTGTGCCGCAAAGCTCTTTTGAGATGAAACAAAAATTAACCAAGTTTCAAAAAAAATGTATGTATGTATGCATGCATATATGTATATGGTTTTGTATACATACTTACTACCATATTATGTATATAAAGAATGTTTAAGCTATTATGTACCCTTGGAATACTGCCATATTAGGCTTATGATCTGCCTTTTTTGCAGCAGCTTCGGTAACTATGTGGAATACATCTTCGTCCACTTTTCTTGTTATCGCCACCCTTAACTCTGAAGCTCCTTAATCCTAGCCCGGTATTTCGCATATTTTTCATTTTACATATTCATTAGAATTTTATACATGTACATATACGTAAATATTATGTAAATACATGTATACATACCGCAAAGTCGATGGAAGCATCATTTACCTTGCTATTAATGGTGGACCCAACCGATGACTCAACATGTGAGTCCTGCAATAGAGTTGCCAAGCTAGAGGCTCACTATGCTGCTCTTCGTACTGAAATTTGAACTAAGTACACAATCATATAAGTTTATTTTAATTTATTAAATTGTCTAATAAATTTAACAAATAAATATATATCAGATTGTTACAATGATTTATGTGCAACGACCCGGAAATCTATCACTTCCGAAAAATTTCAAAATATTCAAATATAAGATTTTTTACCATAAATAATGATATTTTGAACAATAAATAATATTGGAAATCTCTTTTTGAATAAATATTTATAAAAATATATACCTTGGAATAAATATCAATAAACCGACTGAAAATTATTTTATCGATAAACAGCTCTATGGCCATCCAACATCATGCATGGAGCTGGATACATACACTAATTTATCCATATAAGTGAGAATATGTAATAAAATAATTTATTTTATTTGGGAAAATTAAAAGTATATATGACATCATTAATAATGTCGCTATGTTGGTATAATTGATTTTTGGAATTTAAACGGAGTTTAATGATTTAATAATTATTTTTATTACTAAATAAGCTCTTTTAATTATTATATAATGGTAGACATATTAATATCAAATTTTGTTTACAAATATATGTATATTAACTAAGAAGAGAAAATGTGACCGGAAATCAAAATGGGAATTTGTAGCGATTCAATGTGTAGAAGTTATGTAATGTTATGGATTTAATGTGACATATATATGCACATATACATGACACAAACATGTAGACATTCACATGCACATAATCACACACATATACATTTAAATATATATAACCTAAAATATCTAAGATATTTTCTAAAACTCCTTAACACTTGAGCTTTCTCCTAGTCAACACATACCATCAAAGCACAAGCACATGGAGGGGCAGTACTTGGCCGTGTAAGCTGATGTAAGGAGGGAGGTGGATGGTGATGCTGGAGGTGATGTAAGTGCACAAAATGTCAAAGATATTTTTCACTCTTCTTTCCTTATAAATACCACACCATCTCCACTTCATTTCCTCACTTTTCCTTCTTCATTTTTAAGCTTCTTCCTCTTTACTTTCATGTCTTTTAGCCTTAGAAAAATAACGGCAAGATATAGTTCACATATGTAACGAACTGCCTTCCTTGCATTCGAAAGACGAACATTATGGGTTGAAGAAATGAGAAAGATAAGAAGAAGACTGATCAAACACTGAATCTTATCATGCAGGGAACAACATATAATAGAAAATGTAGTATATTACATAGTTATAGCCAAACATTACATTAGTTTTCAATGATACAAGTTCCAAAACTAGGACAATTTACAACTGCTTGTCCACAAAATACTTAGACCATACATACATACACAACGAAATAATTTACACCAATAGTAGTTATCTATGAAGCCACTTGCTCCAGCTCCTCCAACATGCTTTCGAGAGAAACCTGGATCACTTGACTAATAAAAATTGAATGCCCAAGAGTTTAGGGAAAAGAAATATAAACTCTGGGTCAGACATGGGTCTGGTATGAGTAAACTCGAATAACAATATTTTTAGTTGAAAACTCCTTTGAAAAAAGCAAAAGGTATCGTAAGACCACGCCGCACCTAGACACAGACGGGTTTTACCTAACAATAACCAAAAACACTTTCTATTTAAATCAGGTGATAATATGATAATGTCTAAGGTTTAAAATAAATATAGAACATAGCTGAAATGCTTACATCTCACATTCCAACATATTTAGACATACAACTAAAATCATAACGGCATGTATTGGAGATTGGATTCCATACAATGACAAGGCTAATGTGGTACCGCCTGCCACAGTACACCTTTAGATTAAGGTACCGAGATCGTACTGAATGATCCCTGCTAACACAGGACTGGCCTATTCGTCCTTGCTAGATAGTAGCAAATATGCTCACCCCTTTGGTTGGGATCAGCAACCATTTGGGACTAAGTATATCTAAGTAGGGACTCGTTCTAGATGAAAATGATCATACCCTAATGGGTGCGACCCATATGGCCCTGCTGTATATCCCATGTTCTAGTCATTCCCGGTTGATGAGGTCTAAGGCTACGTCATTACCTTTCAAATATAGCACTTCTCTCTTGGAATGCTAACATTTCCTTCTTGATATTGACACAATGTCAGCATTCATCCATACAATTCATTCAGGAGATGAACGAACCGAAGGCACTGCTTCCACTACACCCATTTTTGAATCACCCTCAAGGTTAATGGCAAGATAGCCCTTGCACTTCAAGTCTTGAATCTTGGTCACGACTTCGATAGATCCAATTAGAATACTTTACATTGGTTCAAAGTGGTTTTCGGATAACTATTTATCATTCGATCCCGATCTCTTTGAACAAACATTCGATAATTTAAAATGGTCAAGTTATTTGATAGTGAACATCTTTACTATTGGGTGCAAGATTTACATATGGACATACACTCCATATACTTAAGTTATCATGACCCGCTTATTGAAATTACTCTCCATGTGTTTATCACATTACCGATATTTAGCAATTGTTCTAAACAGAAGTCAACTTAATTTTCGTAAAACGTGTCAACGTTATAATCACTACTTTAATTCATTTGGCTACTTAATGGTCCAAACGATGAGATCCTTTGATTTAAAATCACTTAACTTGAAAAAAAGACTGATTTAAGACAACCAATTAAGTTTAAAGATAGTTTTGAAAAGATCAAAGTATATTTAATTGGATTAAACCCTAATTATATCTTAATTAAATCAAGTCTTAATTAAAATTTAATTAACTTAATGAACTTAGTTAAGTCCTAATTAACTTCTTAATGCATCTCAGTTAACGTTAAAATAATTCATTATAGTTAAATGCTAATTAATTAAAAGTCAATTAAATAATCGCTTATTAATAATAATTAATTAACTTAATTAAATAATAATTAATCGTTAAATTGCTTCTTAACTCATTAATCACTAATTAAAACTTTATTAATCACTAATTAGTCATTATCCTTCTTTAAGTGTTACTTAACCCTTAATTACTTACTTAATTATCAATTAAATATCAAATATTTTTAATTAATTTATTAAATAATAAAATAGTACTAGACTTAATATCTTTTTTATTATTAATTAAGTTTGCAAAACTTTTGCAAACCCATTTCATAAGAAAATGTTTTAAAATGAAACTCAAAATTTTTGTCGAACTGCGTCCACAGCGACGATTGCTATGAGCGCAGTTCGCTTAAACATACTTTAAGCAGAAAACTTGCTTGAGTTCTTTTCTATTTTATGTTTGGAAACATAACTTTTAAAGTTTTTGAAACATAGAAAAAAAGATAGAAACTTTGAAATAATTTCCAAATTTTTAAACAAGAGACATAGTTTTTGAGTTCGAATCGGATCTTACGTCCATCTCAACACATAAAGTTGTTTACTTTGACTCGACAAAACATTTCTTGGATCACAACCATACATCCATACTACCATACTTTTTAACATCACAGTGAAACACATATAAAATTATATGTTTACATGCTTACCAACTTTACAATATCGCATTCAAATCTCAAATTCAACACCAAACACCAGCATTCATCAAATCAACATCAACCAACATAATAATCATTCAATCTACACATCATGTTATCATCACAATAACACACATAGTAAAGTCAAAAAAAATTCCAAAATAAAGTAGTTTACTCACCGAAACTTTGCAAATACAAAGCGAACTTCGGCTAGACTTTGGAAACAACACACGAGCTTCGAAGAGTGAAGATTTTTTTAGATTTTTGAGCTTCAAATAGCTAGTCCTGATGGTGTAGGGCTCAGCATAGTGCTTTGGGGTGGGTGTGGGCTTGGTTTCTTCCAGTAATGAATATAGGAAAGTTTAAACTAGATTCGGAAGAGATATAAAGTAAAAAGTTAGGATTTTTAAATACTTAGAAAGGATTTGGCCATGAAATCTTTTAGAGAGGAAGTTTTATAAAATGAAAGAGAGAATTTAGATAAAAATTGTGTGCATGGGTGTGTATTTATAGATGAAGGAATGTGGGAAAATTACCATTTTATCATTAGTTTAAAATATCATAACATGTCATCATTTTTACATGTCACATCACCACTTTCTTCCCCCTCATATGTCACATCTCCCCATCCTCTCTAGTCACATCCCCTAAGCCATGATGGGTAATGATGATGGTACTTAAGGAAATGACAAGTGATAATGATATGATTTAGTGTATATATATAAGTTAATATTTTAAAACCATATCTTGTCACATCACTTGATAAACATAGTTAACATATGATAATATATTATTAGTGTATTATTATTTTTTGGTTATAATTAACTCTTATATATGTATATATAGTGCAAAAAGATGAACAACGTTACTAATAACTTTCCGGTGTTGAAAGGTCGAAATTTTGGAAAATATTCTTCGGTCACATTTTCCATTTTTCTACGAACTATTTAATTTGGTAAACATATTTTGAAAATGATTTTTCCATCATTATTAATTAATCAAAATGAGTTCATTTATCAATAAAAATCCATTTGTTGACTATATAAATTATATATATGTAAATTTGCCCATTTAAAGCGACCAAACCCTGGGCGTTACATTCTTTCCCATTAAAAGTATTTCGTCCTCGAACTTACTAACAAGACTTAACAATAAAGGAATCATATATTCATACCATAAAATTCATACAAAAGGTACACAAGCATCCAAAACACAATACATCCATGACACATGAACAACAACTATCCTAACATCCATCGAGGATAAGCTTCTTTTACGTGATCCATAGTTTCCCAAGTGAAATCTCTAGGATCATCGCTCCACTAAACTTAACCAGTCGCATCACTTTGTTGTGCAATTTCTTCTCATCTTGATCCATAATACTAACTGGATGCCTAACTACCAGTTCAATTTCCAAGTCATCCTGAACTGACTTTTCCACTACTAAAGATGGATCATGCATGCTTTTCCTAAAATGGGACACATGGAACACATTGTAAACTCCTGACAACTTTTCGGGCAACTCAACTCGGTAAGTGAGTGGTCCAATCCTTTTCATGATCTTGAATGGTCCAATGTATCTCCGTGCCAGCTTTCCAACTTTTCCAAAACGAACGATTCCTTTGATGGGAGTTATCTTCGCATACACAGCATCGTCGACTTCGAATTCCAAATACTTCATTATCTTATCAACATAACTCTTTTGGTGATCCTAAACTTTCTTTATCCTTCTTCTGACCATTCCAACTTTCTCCGTCACCTCTAGAATCATATCTGGACCAAGCACTAAACAATCTCCAGATTCTACCCAACAAAAAGGCGATTTGCACGGTCTTTCACATAGAGCTTCATAAGGCGCCATTCCAATGCTAGCTTGATAGTTGTTGTTATAAAAGAACTCAACCAAGTGAATATGATCCTTCCTTGATCCTCCGAAATCAAGAATACAGGCTCTCAGCATATCTTCCAAAATGCAATTAACTCTTTCAGTCAGGCCATCAGTTTGAGGATGGTTGGCGGCACTTAGACTTAAGTCGTTCCCAGAGCTGTTTTTAGAGCTCCCCAGAATTGGCTCATGAAGATAGGATCTCGAGCATTTACTATGATTTATTAGAACTCCATTAGATGTACTATTTCCCTCATATAAATATTTGCCAATGAAGCTGCCATTCTAGTTGGCTTGACCAGAATAAAATGTGCACTCTTTGTTAATCGGTCCACAATGACCCACACTCCTTCGTTTGCTTTCCTAGTTCTGGGTACACCATCTTTGAAATCCATTGATGTCAACTTCCATTTCCACTTAGGGTTCTCCAAAGGTTGAAGTAGTCCGGCCGTTTTCCGATGATCTCCCTTAATTTGTTGGCAACTTGCACATCTTCTCACAAAGGTGGAGATATCCTTCTTCATTCTTGGCCACCAAAAGACTCTCCTCGTGTCCTTATACATCTTATAAACTCTAGGGTGAATACTCGATCTAGATTTGTGAAATTCTGACAACACTTCTTGTCTCAGCCCATCTATATCCAAAATGCAAAATTTTCCCTTGATTCTTAAAACACCTTAGTGATCCATCTCAAAATCTATACATCGACCTTCCTTGACTCCTCGAATTAACTTCTCCATAGCTCTATCCTTCCTTTGGTTCTCCATTATCCTTAGCTGAAGAGTCGGGGTAACTTCCGAATGAGACAAACTACAATCCTACTTAAGGCGTCTGCGACTATATTAGCTTTTCCTAGTGTATAAAGAACGTCCAAATCGTATGACGCTAAGAATTCTAACCATCTTTGCTGTCTGAGATTCAGGTCTTTTTGGGTGAAAAGATACTTCAGGGACTTATGATCAGCGTGGAGCTCGAACTTTTCACCTAATTGAAGAAGAAGAAATTCCTACTTACCATAATATCTAAAGAAAGAAATCAAGAAGAAAGGAAAGAATTTTATTTAATAAATAATGCCTCCATAGTTCAAGGTGAAGACTACAGCTAATAACTCTAAGTCATGTGTAGCATTGTTCTTTTCATGTGGTTTCAACTGCCTGCTAGCATACGCAAACACTTTTTTATTCTCCATCAGAATAGCTCCCAATCAAACTCCACATGCATCAGTAAATGCCGTAAACCTACTATTTCCATTAAAGACAACTAGAACTGGCGCACTGGTCAGTCCCTTCTTTAATTCTCCAAATGCTTCCTCATATATTGGAGTCCATTCAAAATTTTCACCTTTCTTATTCAACTTAGTCAAATGTGAGGAGATTTTAGAATAATCCTGAATGAAACTTCTATAGTAACCGGCCAATCCTAAGAAACTACGAACTTCAGTAGGAGTTCAAATTCGCTTCCATTCATGTACTGCTTCCACCTCTATCGAGTCTACTGAGATACCGTCTCCCGATACAATATGCCCTAAAAATCTTACCTCTGATTGCCAAACATGGCATTTAGAAAACTTTTCTTTCAAAACATGCCTCCTCAGGGCTTCTAAAACTATTTCCAAGTGATATCTATGCTCCTCTTCCGATTTGGAGTAAATTAAAATGTCATCGATAAAACAAGCACGAACTTATTTAGAACTCTCGGAAAAAATGATTCATAAGATCTACGAAACATGCAGGTGCATTGGTCAGCCCAAAAGGCATAACTAACAATTCAAAGAAAAGGTATGGGCCCCTAAAGGCAGTTAAGGGTATACTATCCTCAGCAGCCTTAATTGGTGAAATCCGGTAGCTAGATCCATTTTGGAAAATAACGTAGCTCCATGAAGTTGGTCAAATAAGTCATTGATACGAAGCATATTTATCTCTAATAGTCAACTTATTCAACTCTCTATAGTCCACACACAATCTTAAAGATCCATCTGACTTAGCCACGAAGATACTACTGATCCCTAGCTTGACTGACTAGGTCTAATCAATCCCCTCTCCAACGAGTCCTGGGTTTGCTTTACTAACTCCACCCTTTCCCTCGGATCCATTCTTCTCTTAGGTTGAACTATGAGTCTTGCACTAGGAACTAGATCAATGTGGAATTCTATCAACCTCTATGTATCCTAACTCTTCTTGAGATGCTTCCAAGGTATGTAGGGAACTACACATTTGAATACTAGGGTCCTCATAAGGTACTTTAGCAATATTTCCCAATTTGTTTACTAATGTTACTGTTCTTTCACTACAGTCTAAGATATCCCTATATATTGATAACCAGTCCATACATAGAATGAGGCCAAACCCCTTAAAATCTAAGATATACAGATCACGAGTAAAATGATGGGAAAGATAAGAAATTGGCACATCTTCACACAATAGGTTCAAATGGGTTATACCCCCATAGGATTAGATATGCAAATAGGGGTTTCCATAATGTTTGGGGATAAAATGAAATTTCTTTACGGCTCTAAAGAGATAAAACTATGGGAGGCACCAGTATCAAACAAAACTTAAACAAAAATACCATTAATTAATAGGGTACCTTCAAGAATGCCCTTTCCCTTCACATCTACTGAGGTTGATGGCTCATCCTTAACCGCATACACTTCAGCCTGCTGCACCTTCTTCATGAGTGGGCAGTCCTTTATCATACTTCCAGGCTGGTGATAGTTGAAGCATAATGTCTTGTGGACCATTGGAGAAATAGGTCATGCTAGCTGCTTGGAAGTTTCAGTCTTTACAGAATTTGGCAATATGACCCTTCTGCTTACAGATATAACAAGTGGTATCCATGAACTTGTTCTCCTTATTCCCCTGGATTTCCTTTTACTTTACCCTGCTTACTCCTATTTGGGTTGGACTTCCTTTTTTTTGAATTGTTGCTACCAACATTATCATTTGTTACCGCTGGAGTACGCTTCTTCTTGTCCAAGACTTCATATCTTAATGCCATGTCTACCAAGTCTCTAAATGAACCCTTAACATGGGCAGTCATCCACTCATAGAAATTCTCCATCATTCCCAAAACGAACATCTCATTTTTCTTTAAGAGGGTGTTTATCAATTCCGGTCCAAAACAAGATAGCTTGTTGAACTTCTCCCATATTCTGCCATAGATGAATCTCCTTGCTTTAAGTCTAATAAATTTCTATACATCTGAGTCTTATCGGCTACAGGCAGGAACCGGGCTTCAAATGCTTCCTTAAAATGAGCCCAAGTAAACTCCTCTTCTAGAACATTGGCTATGAGCGAGTCCCACCAAGCCGTGGATGCTTCCTGCAATTGCCATAATGCTAAAAATCTCTTCTGCTCATCTGATACATCCATACTTTGAAAATCTTTTCACAAGTGCGCAACCAAGCTTGAACTTCTATGATAGACTCAGTTCCCTTAAATGGTTCTACCCAAATTTGTGTAATCCTTACATGAAGTTGCAAAATTCACCCTTGGCTCCCTGGTGTTGGCTCTTCGACAGTTCCTACCCTTCCAGTCTGAGTCTGACCATTGGTGGTTGTAGTGCTGCTAGTTTCCCTACCTCATCTGCCTCTAGTGCTCATTTCTTGCTAACTGGGAATTGCGAGATACTTCTTAGAATACCTTGACGAGATAAATTCCAAAAAGGAGAGTACTGGTCAAATTATAAAATCTGATCCACCTATCAGGGATATATATTTATATATACGAGTAAAATTACAAATACACTCTCTTGGAGTTGACCCTAACCTAAAGATAACTAGGGGTTCGCTTAACCTAATGCTCTGATATCAAATGTAACAAACCGTTTTTCTTGCATTCGAAAGACGAGTCATTATGTGTTGAAGAAATAAGAAAGATAAGAAGAAGACTAATCAAACACCGAACCTTATCATGCATGGAACAACATACAATAGAAAATGTGGTATATTACATAGTCATAGCCAAAATATTGCATAAGAGTTCAATAATTCAAGTTCCAAACTAGGACAATTTACAACTACTTTTCCAAAGAATACTTAGACCATACATACATACACTGTAGAATAATGTATACTAATCATCATAATAACATATGTAGTAAAGTTGAAAAAATCTTTTCCAAAATAAAGTAGTTTGCTCACCGAAACTTCGCAAATACAAAGCGAATTTCAACTAGAATTTGAAAACAACACACGAGCTTCGAAGAGTGAAGATTTTTTCTGAAGTTTTAAGCTTCAAATGGCTCGGCTTGATGGTGTGGGGCTTGGCTTAGTGGTTTGAGGTGGGTGTGAGCTTGGTTTCTTGAAGAATAAAGTGAAGAAATGAATATAGGAAAGTTTAGATTAGATTCAGAATAGATTTAAAGTGAAAATTTAGGATTTTTAAATACATAGAAAGCATTTGGAAGTTATGGAAATTTTTAGAGAGAGAGTTTTAGAAAACGAAGGAGAGAATGTAAATAAAAATGTATGTGTATGGATGTGTATTTATAGACAAAGGAAAGTGGGAAATTATCATTTTATCCTTAGTTTATAATATCATAACATGTCATCATTTTGACATGTCACATCACTACCTTCCTCCCCCTTATGTGTCACATCTCCCCTCTCCAGTCACATCCCCTAAGTCATTATGGGTAATGAAGATGGTACTTAAGGAAATGACAATAGATAATGATATGATTTAGTATATATATAAGTTATTATTTTAAAACCATGTCTTGTCACATCACTTGCTAAACATAGTTAACATAAGATAATATATTATTAGTGTATTATTATTGTTTGGTTAATTAACTATATATGTATATATAGTGCACAAAAACGAACAACGTTCCCGACAACTTTCCGATGTCAAAAGGTCGAAATTTTGGAAAACATTCTTCAGTACATTTTCCATTTTTCTACAAACTATTCAATTTGGTAAACATATTTTGAAAATGATTTTTCCTTCATTATTAATCAACTAGAATGAGTTCATTTATTAATAAAAATCCATTTATTGACTATACAAATTATGTATATAAATTTGTTTAGTTAAAGCGACCAAACCCTGGGTACAAAATATAAATTAAATTATAATATATATATATATATATATATATATATATATATATATATATATATAACTATATAACAAAACACTTCAAAACTCAAAGAAAACTCCTCATTTCCTCCTTTACTATCTACAGCCACCACCCTAAGCCCCAAGGACTGAGCCTTCCTCCTTCCCTAGCCAAGGTGCTGAGTACCTACCACCATCCCAAGCATTGGCCGAGCCATCTAGAGGCATTAGTGTAAGGGTTCCTAAGCTTAAAGTTTGAGTTAGCAAAGCTATAGTCTTTCTTCTGATATAATATAAAATCAAAGTAAGAAACTCTCTATATACATAATATGATGATGTGATATGATTGTTACAGATGTTTACTATGCTTTGATCATAAAGTTTGGATGTTGATTATATGTTTATTTTGATGTTGAAATGATTCACGTTTAATACACGTCGAATATCACAAAGGAAATCACTTTCCTTTAATAAATAAAATGGTGTATATGAAATTATTAAACCTCTTTAAAATGGTTTATAAGTGTTTTATAAACACTAAAATCCAATTTGGTGAAGTTTTGACAAGTTATGAAAATTGGGTCAATAATAGGCGCATCGCATAATGGTAGTTCGCGATTTCGCGCCGTAGAAAGTTAAATCCATATAGACGATGGATTCAAAGTCAAAATTCTTTGTAATAAGAGTTTTCAAAATTCTTATAATCATAATTTTCAAGTAAAATAAAATTGATCGAGATTTCATTTAGTTATGAGCAAATCAAAGTTTCTAAATAACCGTGCTTTGGCAGTTCGAAAACCAAAGAAATAAATTCTTTAAAATTGATATTTTAAATTCTTTAAAAATATGGAATAAATTCTATAAATATATTAAAATGTTTTAAAAGAGATTTGATCAAATAAGCCTTAAAAAGCGCTATACGCAGCATTGTTCGGCACTTTTTGCAGCACTTTCCAATAACTTTTGAAATATAACTTTAAACTAAGAATTTTTCCCCAAATCTTTTATACATTTTTTAAAATAAATAATTAAGTATTTTAAAGATGATGTGAAAATAAATCAGCAACATAATGGCTTTCTTCCCGACAATGGCTTCCGTCACGTTTCCGTCCCTGACTTCCGCCCCTATCCCTCCACAGCCTTCCATCCCCATCCTTCCATCGCCTTATGACCTGACCCAACCCCTATACCTAACATCGACCAACCCACCACAATCTGCATCTCCATTTGGAGATGGGCCTACTGACTTGCCACTACAGACCCCTCGAAAATCAGATAATCATCCCCACAACCAGACCGTCGATACTCAATCAGTCTGCGCCAAAATGTAGGCTCAGGTGGCGGCTTCCACTTCCCACCCTCCCTTGCTCAGAAACCCCCATGTGATCAAGCACCATCGATTCCTCTCTATTTTCAAATCGACCCACACAACCCTTGAATTTCTAAAGGACAAGCATCGTCGTCTTCGTTGTGCGGGCAGCGATCACATGGCAAAAAGATGTAGGGAAGCAAAGATTTGTTACTTTCGTGGATTCCGTAGTCATTCATAGTCGTTTTGTCCCAATAAAAAAATCATTATAACGCTTCGTTACCTGTGCACAATAAGCCCGCTACCAGAAAGATCTTTTCATTCAGATAAAGCGGGTCCCAATATCCGATCCTATTGGCAAACTAAACAGCTCATTACAAACCCATCTCCATACTCAACCATCCTCTCATACCTCTCTCCCAAAATCCTCCATCTCACAACGTTTCCCCATGGAATGTCCCTCTAAGTACTTCACCGCCACCATCAATGACGGTTTCTGGACCATTGAGACCCTCTCCATCACCTTGACATCACACCATCAACTCCAAGAATGGCCAATATGGATACTTTCGGACGAATGTTTCCTTGTCTACTACCCCTCTATGATTGCTCGTGATAAAGCACTGCGACTCTGAACGATCACCAAAATAAATAACTCTGGCACGGTCCTCATTCAGCCCTGGTCGGACTTTGTGCCGTTGACTGCACCAAATCTCAAACCCCTAACTTAGGCTAGGGTTCAGGGTTTCCATGACTTTTGCGAGACAACCTAGAGGCGGTGAGTGCTTCTCTAAACCCCATTGGTAGGGCGGTGAGTCTGGATGAATGCGATTGGGCCCACTTCGATCATCGATACCTTTACCTACAAATACAATTTTTCGAAGGCATAGCAACTCCATGTACTTTCGCATCTAGACTTAACAGCGCAGAACACTTGCTTACTGTTGAACGTTGGGATCATGAACATCCCAGAAGAAGACCATAGACACTCATCCTGGGTACTGATTTTGAGCAAGACTTGAGATGTTTTAACGAACCTCTTTGCATCCCCTCGGACCAGTCAGACTCGGAGGCTCGCTTCTATGCAATGAACTTCGAAGCCTCTATGTCCCCGCCCAACCTTTCTAATGACCCCCAACATTTAATTCCAGATGACTCAATGGAAGTGGTGGGCCCATACAGTTGGGATGATTGGCCTTCTCCTGAGTCCCGTTGGGACCCTTTTGCTGATCTTGACCTCTCTATTCCGATCCATCTGTAGACCCCTAGACTACAAGTTGAGCCACCTTCCCAGCCTTAAGCTCAATCATCAACCTAGAATCTAACTCCAGCTCCTCAACAGTTAGCAGGCCTCTCCCCAGCCCTCGTTCGTCGGAGCAATAGATTAAATCATGAAGAGGCCCTACCGGGAAGCTCAGGTAGTTTTCTTAAACCTGTTGTTTTTTCCTCTACTAATTCTAAAATTAATAAGAAAATGGGACATTGCATGGGTATAAACTTATCTGACGAACACTATACGGTCATGTAATTACTAGAATCTGAGCACCTGTCCCTTTCCCAATGAAATAGTCTCCTGGAATTTTCGGGGCTTGAGGGCCCCTCTAAATGTCATGCTATCAATCTTATTCTAGCCCCACAAAAAATAGACATCCTTTTAATTCAAGAATCTAAACTTTCGGACCCATCCCCATCTCATCTTAGACTTTTAGGTGGCCTCCACTTGTCTGGTTGGGCCCATATAGATGCCATTGGTACAAGAGGCGGTATAATCACCGCTTGGAATGAATCGAACCGGTCCATTTTCCAAACTATTCCTCATTCTGCTGCACTACGTGTTATCCTACGCCACCCTCACTCGGGCATACTTTACCTCTTCTCCAATGTTTATGGTCCTCAGAATACCCATGAGAGAGCTGCTCTTTGGTCGAATTGCTTAGACGTTGCTATGCATATCAATGGTCCTTGGATTATTGGCGGTGATTTCAATACGACCAGATCTCTTTCTGATAGAAACTCTGGAAACAACTCCAAGATTATGAGGTTTTTAATGATTTTATTAATTCCTGCGCCCTCATCGACCCGCCTATCAGTAACCGACTATTCACCTGGTTGAACCGTAGATCTGATCCAGCCCTAGAAAAATTGGACCGCTTCCTTTTCAATTCCGCCTGGGATGACCTCCACCCCCTCACCCTAGTTAAGGGACTTGCCACTACCCTATCTGATCACTGTCCTCTCCTTCTCGATTCAGGATCCAGACCAAACCCTCAGCGTCAATTCAGATTTGAGCGCCTATGGCTCCTAAACCAACATTCGATGACTTCGTCAAACTAGCATGGACCCAACCCTCTCGGCTTCAGTCGGCCACTGCTCGAGTGGTCTTCAAACTCCGTTCACTTAGAAAAATCATCAAATCCTGGGCAAAATCCATTTGGGGTTCCATTCACTCTGGTATCGCGACGACCCAAGATGACATTCCACATCTCAACATACAGGAAGAATCCCGCCCCTTGTTTGACTCTGAGTCTAGTCGCTTACACAAGCTGGAGTTAGAATTAGACAGACTTATTAAGCAAGAAGAAATTGGTTGGAAACAACGTTCCAAAGTCAATTGGATTGACGAAGGGGACAAAAACACTGCTTTCTTCCATCGCATCGCCAATGGCCGCCGTAGATCCACCTTCATCTCTGAAATTCTTCATAATGATACCATCTTCTCCGACCAATCAGACATCCTTCGCCTACTCACTGAGTATTACCGCAACCTTCTAGGTAAACCCTCACCTCAGCTCCCGCTCATTGATTGGAATCTCCTTTATCCCAACCCTTCTCTAATGTCCATTGACCATCCCTTCTCTGAAGATGAGATTTTGTCAGCACTGAATGATATGGCCGACGACAAAACCCCAAGACCAGATGGCTTTGCCCCCTCTTTTTCAAACACTTTTGGGTCACTATTAAATATGATATTATTGAAATGTGTTAGGAATTTCAATCTAACCCCTCGTCCATTGCACGATTGAATTATGCCAACATCATCCTCATCCCCAAATCCCCCGGTTCCACCACCCTCCCTTCCTTTCACCCAATCAACCTCCTCAACACAACCTTCAAAATCATCACTAAAATCCTTGCCAATCGACTTCAAAAGGTTATTGGTTCTCTAATCGGGATTGAACAATCGACATTCATCCAAGGCCGTAACATCTTAGACTATGTAGCGGCCACTCAGGAAGTGATCTCCTTCTGCCACCACTCTTCCATCCCAGGCGCCCTCCTCAAATTAGACTTCTCCAAAGCTTTTGACTCTGTTAATTGGAACTTTTTGCTCGACCTTATGAAGTACAGAGGTTTTACGAATACTTGGTGCAATTGGATCTATTGTATTCTCAACATAAGTTTTTCATCTATTTCCATCAATGGCTCTTTAGGGGGCCACATAAAATCAGTCTGTGGTCTTAGACAAGGCGACCCTCTTTCGCCACTCCTTTTTGTCCTCATTTCTGATGTCTTCAACCGTATGGTCAAACTTGCATTCTTCAATAACCTCCTTGCTGGAATCAAACTCCCCAACTTAGACTTATCAATATCTAATCTCCAATTTTCTGATGACACCATTCTTTTGGTTTCCCCTGAACCAAACCACCTTCACTATCTTAAAGTTCTGCTGTATTTCTTCGAACTCATCTCCGGCTTATCCATTAACTTTAACAAAAGTTCCATCCTTATGATCAGCGACTCCCACCACCTCGGCCCTTTTTCCGCCTCTCTTCTCAATTGTAATCTAGACCACTCCCCATCTCCTACCTTGGTATCCCCCTTCATCCCACTAAACTCGCTCTACAAGATTGGCTCCCACTTATCTCCAAGATTGAATCTCGGCTTTCATCATGGAAGGCTAATTCTCTATCTTCTGTTGGTCGTCTTGTCCCTGTCAAATTAGTTCTATCAGCCCTTCCCTCATACTGGATGTCGTTTCATAAATTGCCAGAATGGGTTATGAAGAAAATTGATGCTAGTAGACGTTTTTTCTCTGGAATGGCAATGAAGCAAAATGTTTGATCAATTGGAAAACTGTCTGTTTGCACAAATATCATGGTGGTCTAGGATTAGTTAATCTTCGATCTTTCAACATAGCTCTCCTATCCACATGGCTTTGGTGTATCATCACACCGGGCAATTTCATCTGGAAAGAGTGGATCCTTCAACTTCACTACCAATCTAACCCTCATCTCGTCCTTCACTCAGCTCCCCGACTAGCACCCTCCCCCTTCTGGGCAGGTGTTTTGCAATCTATACCCCATGTTAAATCCTTATTCCATGTTTCCATTGGCAACGACTGTAGCTGTCTTTTCTGGTTAGACATTTGGCATGATCAATCGCCCCTCGCCCCAATCGTTCTGCAATCTATTTTCCCATATCTCCCACCAATACAAAACATTGTGCGAGCTTTCTTCCCTTGGTCCAGACTGCCTATGCCCTCCAGCTCTCTTTGACCTTAGTACTTTGAATGATCTCACCTCAGCCTCTAACTTGCTCCTTTCTCTCCAACTCTCTAACAGAACTGACCATTATACCTGGGCCTTATCCCAGAGAAAGGCTTTTCAGTTGCCTCATGCTATTCATTCCTTAACCACCCAGGTAGATCATTCTCTTTCATAAGACTTTGGAAATGCAGACTCCCTCCTCGCATCCTTTTCTTCCAATGATGCGTCATCCATGCTCGTATTAATACTAAGGACAGACTCAGACGTTTGAACATCCCTCTTGAACCTCTCTGTGCCTTATGCTCTTTACAAGATGAATCCATTTCTCATATCTTTTTTCATTATGACTTCTCCTACTACATTTGGGCCTCGACCAGTGATAATATCATCGGCTACATCTCAGTTCTCCACTCGTTCTTCGACTACTGGCAATATAACCCTTCAGACAGAAATCTCGACTCCTTCATTTCCATTTACAGTTGGTACATCTGGAAAGAAAGAAATGCATATGTTTTCAACAAGCCCAAATGCAATATTGATAGGATCTGTAATCAAATCTCCTATATGTTTTCTCTATGGACAGGTTTAGTGCAAAGGCGACCTTTCACTCTGCGTCTTCCTCCTAGCAACAATGCTCATACGGACTGATAGCTCATGGGCCGTACCTACTAGCTGGCCTCTTTTTGCCTCGTACACAAGATCATCACCTCAGTAGATGGAACTGATAGTGCTCTCATTTTAGCTGGGTAGTTTTATATTTTTCTACGGTCTTTGTATATTTTTCTCCCTGTGATTGTTTAACTCGAGATTTGTTTGACCTTCGATTACTACTTTTGCTATCGACCAGGTTTATTGGTCGCCTAAATACTTCTACTATATATTATTATCTAATCGGCTGTGTAGTTGTACGCTACACACCTATTTCTCTAAAAAAAAGATGAAGGTTTTATAATTTATTTTAAAAGGTTCAAGCAAATGATTTAAAGAAAAGCTGTTAAAATCAGGTGATTTAATCTTGGCTCTAAAAGCCAATGAGTGGAATGGAATTTTCTATTCATGAGATCTGAATGTAAGGTGCTTAAACTAAGGAGATATTCAGGAACAACCAATGCCCTAGCTCACCTTGCCTCTTTCCTAGGCGAGGAATAGATACGGTCGAAATGTCGGAAATGAGACAAGTATAAAAGATTCAAATTTACAAACTTAATTTAATGCAACTTGGATTATCTAGAGATAATATTCTTACTCTTGGTACTATCCACGTGAATTTAAAAGGCGATGTTACCATTATTCCACGGATAATAAAGGTTAAATACGAAAATTGATCTTGAGTATATTAGTATAATTTCTATCGACCCTTTTTAACTCAATAATATTTTCCAATACGACTTATGAAAATGATTTGATATTTCCAAAGTCAAGGAAAGGTTTAGTGATTCCATATATACTGAAAAGAAATGTTTTAAAGATATATATACCTAGAAGATATTTTTGATAAAAAGAAAGTAATTAATCAAATGATAAATACCTATTTACTTAATATCTTTTTATCGATGATTGGTTCGAAGGAACCAAGGTCAGATTTGAGTGATTCTTATTCGAAAAACCACTTCAAACCAATTTAAATATTTGAAGTGAAGAATGGAATCATAATAAACGGAATGAAGTGCTGCTTGTCACCGACCCTTGGGGAAAATTTCCTATATCACATATATATATGGTAGTAGTATCTTCATTTGATCTTCGTATGCTAGGAATAACTCGCTATTAATCCTAAGATTAATGCCCGATAAGATGTGGTAAGAGAGTGCCTTCGGTTTATCTTGTTCCTGGACAATTTGTTTGGATGAATGTTTGACGTTGCATTTTGAGATCACGTTGATTGATCTCTACAAAGGTATCATCAGTTTGGTAGTGGAGAAGACAACTTCTCTTAGCTTAACACCCTTCTCTAAGACGTACGAGCTCAGGAGTTATACGTTTGTAGAAATCAGTTGTGTTATTGTAGAATGGTAATGAGGCATTCAAAATGAAATGTGTGCGTAAACGTTACCTTATGCCTTACACCTTGGAAATGACAATAACAGGGTAGAAGTAGTAAGGCTATGTAGGTTACATCCATTAGGAGATTTCATCACCTTTATAAATACCCTCTATAATTCGGGTTTTTGTATAAGCTTCGGGATCCCGGTAAAGGTCGGGAACAACCAGGGTGATGACATATTCGGTACTATCGAGGAAGTAGTAGGCCAGTCCTATGTTGGTTTAGCCACACGGTATCTGGACCCTAGGTACATCCCTCTAAAGGTGTACTATACGGAAGGTATTCTCATACCTTTCCGTTGTATGGAATCCATTCTCCAATAAGTGCCTTTAGATATAGTTGTAAACCTGCCGTCAAATTTAACCAATGTAACAATTTTAGCTATTTTAACATGTTTATCTGAAGAAAAAATTTCAAAGAAAGTCACTAGAAATAATATCAATGGATTTCATATAGAAATGTTTTAGTTATCATAAGGTAAAAACTCATTCCGTGTTTATATACGACATGGTCTTATGAGATGCCCTTTGTTTCCAAAATATCCGTATTTTGAGTTTCTCACACCAATCCTATAACTGTCTCGGAGTTTATTTTTTTCCTTTAAACTCCGAGTGCCCTATTTTTTGGGCAGCCAAGTAGTTAGATTGCTTGGAGCATTTTGGAGATGCCTAGAGCAAGGAGTTGGAGTGTCCTATGTAGATAGTCATCTGTTTTTAAATTTCCATTGTATTAAATATCTACTAGTACCTATAGGGACGGGCCATTATAACTATCCCAACTGGATTAATACTTACCATAACTCTGACATATCCTTTTGGAGTGATTGTATATACTATCTTCGTGTATAATTTAGTGTTGAATACGATGTGAGATTCTGTTATTATTTTATCTTTTATCTTTATTTTCTTTTTACCCCTAATGATCAGGTTTTACGGTACTTGAATTTGCGGCACGTGAATACCGTGGATGTATTGATGCCGATTTTTTAAGGTCGAAAGTTTCGGCCATTATAGTTAGTATTAGACCTAAGGTTAGCGAATTTCTAAGCCTTGATGGGGTCGACTCACTAGAGATAGGGTTAGTAATACCTAAAATGAGTTTAGTCAATGAGAGTGCATAATCATAATATTTATCCATCCAAATTATTCTATGCTTAATACCCATTCCCTAAGATAATCTCGTCTATATATTCTAAAGGTGTTCTCTTATTATATTCAGGTAGTGGGAAATGAGTAACCATCGTGGACGAGGAAGGAGAGGACCTCAGGTTGATCTTGCTACTTTCTACAAGAACTATACCAACTTGGGAGGAAAACCATTTAGGGGCATAGATTCTATTATTGGGGTTCAATTTTAGCTCCGCTCATATGAGAGAATCTTTAAGGGTTTAGGCATCAATGATGAAAAGAAGCACTTCCTGGCATCTTGGCAATTACAAGACATAACCTTAGCTTGGTGGGAGTCAATTATCATTAATGAGTCAGAAGATAATTTTTCATAGGGGAGATTCAAAGAAGTTTTTGAAGAGCACTATATACCCGTTGTAGGAAAATCATGTCTTTATAAAAGATTTATGGAATTAAAACAGAGAGAAATGTCGGTGGAAGAATATTCAAGAAAGTTTAACGAATTATCTCTCTTTGGGCTTGGATTAATAGATACCCCACTTAAGAAGAATGAAATGTTTGTAGCTAGGATGAGAAAATAGTTTATTGATAGAATGATTGCTCACCTAAAATGATCATTTATGAACCTAGTAGATATGGGTTTACGATATGAAATTCTTGATGGGAAGAAGCCAGCATCAGCACTAAATATTAGCAGTAGTAGCAATAACCCTAGCAAAAAGGAGCTAAATCCAGAGGTAAAGAAGCAACAGGGAAGGAAGAAGAGAAAGAATTTAAAAGGTGTCACTTGTGGATATTGTGAGAATAATGGACATATAGTTGAGAACTGTAGAAATAAGCAACAAGTATTATTTCTTCTAAGACACTCTGTTCTAATCGCCACCAACAATGGCATATGATGATGGGCTTTCCATTTATGGAGATAGTCCAAATAGTTGAGGCTTATACCATGGAAGAAGAACCATTAACTTTGAAAGAGACTAAGTAATTGTGTTGAGGGTAGTATGGTTAAAGTATTATTTGATACTAGGGCTTCCCGCAGTTTTATTTCCAAAGAATTTGTTGAAAATTTGAAGCTTATACAAAAATAATAGATACCCCTATTTGTTTGTTAAATCCCGTAGGTGGTATAACAAACCTTTGTATGATTTGTGAAAAGGTACAAGATATGTAAATTTTCCATTATTTTTCATGTTACATGTTTGTCCTTGATTTTATTGGATTTGAAGTTTTTCTTGGTATGGATTGCTATCTATGTATGAAGCTATTCTTGCTTATGTTAAGCGAACAATATCTGTAAAAACAAAGTTGAGAAATATAATTGAAAAATGCCATAAAGAGCCTGGTTCAGTAAGGGATATTTTCCAGTATACACTTGATTCATCCCAAAAAGATTTGGAAACAATACCAACTGTCAAGGAATTTCAAAACGTTTTAAAGAAGTTAAGAGTTTGCCCTACACCGAGAAATTGAGTTCCATATCGACTTATTTCCTAGTGCAAGGTCCGTTTTTCACCTTATTCGAAGGATGGCTCCAAAGGAGAAGGATGTAGTGAGAAATCAAATGAACTGGTTATTAAAGAAAGGGTTGATAAGACTAAGTCGTCTAAGTTGGGGCACAACAGTAGTTTTCGTCGCAAAGTCTGATGGCTCCCTTAGGCTATATGTAGATTACCGAGACTAAATAAACAAATGATTAAAAACAAGTATCCTCTATCCCATATTGGCAAATTATTTGATCAACTTCATGGTTCTTGGGTATTCTCAAAAATCAATCTGGAAACAGGACTCCATTAGTTAAGAATAGCATAAGATTGCATCCCCTTGACTGCATTCAAAGGGCTAGAAAGCTTCTATGAATGGTTGATTATGCCATTTGGGCTAATCAACGCACTCGCTACTCTGTGGACCTTATGAATAGAGTATTTAGAGATGTATTTAATAAATTCGTATTGGTCTTCACTCATGACATTCTTATATATTCAAAGACTGAGTAAGACCATGAAAAGAATTTAGAGAGTGTATTGGAAATATTGAGGAGGAACGTGCTAAAATCAAAATTTTCAAAACGCCATTTTTGTGAAAAGAGGTAAGATTCCTTGGGCATATTGTGTCAAAGGACAAAGTTTCGATACATCTAGCTAAGATTTCAGCTATCTAAGAATAGATGCAACCACAGACTCTAAAGGACATCCGTAGTTTATCGAAATTAGCCGAATATTTCTGGAGGTTTATTTAGGATTTCTCCAAAATTTCATCTCACTTAACAAAGATAACTATGAAGGATGTGAAATTTTAGCGGACACAAAAATATGAAGAAGCATTTTAAGAATTCAGAAAAAGGTTAACTACTGCTCTCGTATTAGCAATTGCTGGTGAAAGCGGCGGATTAACCATATATACCGATGCTTGTGGGGAAGGAGTATGCCCTGTTCTGATGCAGCATGGAAAAGTCACCGCTTATGCAAGCAGACAATTGAAGATCCATGAAAATAATTATGCAACACATGACTTGGAGCTATTATCCGTTGTGTTTATATTAAAAATGTGGAGACATTATCTACTGGGTAAGAATTCTTATAGTTTACTTTAAATAAACGTTGACTGACCCTAGTAAATAATATTCCTTCTTTAAATAGGTGAAAAGTTTGAGCTCTTCACAGACCACAATTCTTTGAAATATCTTTTCACTTAGAAGGACTTAAATATGAGGCAACAACGTTAGTTAGAATTCCTCGCATCATATGATTTGGATATTCTATATACACTAGCAAAAGCAAATGTTGTGGCAAATGCTCTAAGTAGAAAGCATGCCATTATAGCTCATCTAGTGGTGCGTCCAGCATTGATTTGTCGTATAAAGGAGAGTTAGCTCAAGGATCCAATCATTGCAAGAATAGCTAGGGAAGTGGAGGAGAATGCAATACGAGGAAGAAGGATAGTATACAAAGTGGATGAACATGGAAACTTAATGAATAAATGGAAGGATATGTGTTCCCAATGTTGATAGGGTTAGACAGGAAGCTTTAACCGAATGTTACAACTCTTTACTCACAATGCATCTCGAAGTTACAAAGATGTATAAGACATGAAAAAGACTTTCTGGTAGGGAGGTATTAAGAGTGATATTTCCATCCATGTGAGTAGATGTGCAAATTGTCAATAGATCAAAAATGACCAACAAAAGATTGCAAGACTACTCCAGCCTCTTGATTCGACTTGGAAATGGGACCAAATGTAATGACCTGTATTTTTGACTGTTTTAAATTACAGGATTTGATATATTATTAAATAAAAATGGTTAAAAATAAATTTAATGAGTTATTTGTGTAGTTATTGAATACGAATTTGGATAAAAATCATAAAATAAACAACTTTGAAAATTTAGGAATTATTTATATTGAAATAAATTATATATATTGATGGTATTTGTAATCAATAACTGGAGTTAAATAATAAATATGAATTACTTAGATAGAAATAAAATAACATTGATAACTAAAATTTATCTGAAATTTAACGATTTGCTAATATTGATTTGGATAATTTAATTTGTTTAAATTTATATTGGAGATTATTTGAATAATTGAATTATGAATTTAATACGATTAAAAAATGTTATAGGAAATTGATTCAAATTTTATCTAAATATGAATGAAGCTGGTTAACATTTAAAATTGAATTTAAAAGCGAATAATTAAAAACTGGAAAATTTATATTTTAATTAACGAGTAAAAATAGCCATTTTGGCAACTGTCTCGGATTTTGAAGAAACTAGTTTCATTGGATCTGTAATTGTGAATTATTGTAGAATTTCAAGTTTGGCGATCAGACTTGTCATTTGGCCGTGTGAGCTTGAAACGCGTAGAAATCAATTTAAGGAATTCAACAAAATAAATTGGCTTTGAAAAGCTATCTTGCACATAGGAATGAATTAGGCCTCGAAACTAGTTCCATTATGTTCGAAATAGGGGTAAAATAATATAAACGCCAGGCGGCACGCCGCGATTAGAGTTCGGATGAATTTTGACCAAACAATATAAATACGGCACGCATATCGAGAATACTATTATTTCAATTCCACAAAACCCTAGTCGTCACTTTCTTCTAATGGATGAAAATTCACTATCCTCTCTCTTCGATATCTTTCAATCCGTTCAATGAAATCAAAAACTACCAAAAGTAAAGTTGTAGATCTCGACGAGCTCTTCAAATCCATATGTTTGATCTACATTTTTACATCACGAAATCGCCAGCATCTGAGGTGGAAGCTCGCACATACTTATGGATTTTTGGGACAAACAGAGGTGGCTGGGGACAATACATTCGAGGCAGATGAGAAGCAAACCAAGGCACTTTGAACGTTGATCGTTAATCATTGTCAGGACGTCAGAGATGGCGTGCGGTTGGAAGCTTGGACGTGCATGAGTGGGTAGGCTGCGTACGTGATGTAGAGGAAGAAGATGTACGTGCTCCTTTTTTTATTTATTAGTTAATTATTTTATATTAAAATTCAAATGTTGAAACTCGAATAACTTTTTATATGAGTTTGGAATCACGTGCAATTTTCTCCCTTACGATCGTATCGAAGTTCCGGACAACATGGAACTAGTTTGGTTGAATTCTGAGACTATTCAAATTTAGGCCTTCACTTGGATTTTAAATCGTCGATAAATCAAATGTCAGTTTATATGCTCACAATTGACTGAAATAATTTCTATATTAGTTAAATTATATGGTAATAAGTTTAATTGACATTAAATTGACATTAAATTGACATCCGAATTAATTATAGAATTTGAATTGATAGTTAAATTGAATTAAAATTTAATTGCACGTATAATACCCGATATTGATAATTATGAAATTGTTGTGAATTTTATTGACTATTTGGATGGATGTTATTGGTTAATATTTTGGATGTTTATTTATTTTGATATATTATGTTATCACCCTGTATATTATCTACAGTATTTAAAACTATAACTTGAATTATTTTGGATAAATTAAGAAACAGGTTGAAATGATATATACCTATGACATTTATTTTTGATTGAAATGATATATATCCATCCTTGGATTTGAAATAATTAATTCACTTGGCCATAGGATAGAAAATTATATACGGACACCGGATTGGTTAAATTAAATGATTTTGAATTTTTGATTTGAAATTATTTGGTTTTAAGAAACAAAGAATCGGATTTATGGAAATCGAATTATTTTCGAATTGGAATGCGGAATGTTGAAATTTAAATTTGAAAGAGAAATTGCTTAAATAATTGAAGTTGATATTTTAAAGTTAAAATCGAAATATGACGTGAATTTCAGAAATTGATTTGTTTTAAAGGATTGGACTTTTATTCGAACTTTGAATATTACTAAGTAAAAAGTGACATAAAATGATATTTCGAACTAAACTCGAAATTGAATTATATTTGAAGTTTCGGACTTTAAATTGGATATTGAAGATAAATTTGATTTAAGTGTTTTTGAATCAATATTTTGAAAATCAAACGAGAATTTGACATAAATAGAAATGGTTTAAATTTGAGGACCGAGCTGAAAATAAATCATTGAATCGAATATATTGGAATTTAAAATTATTTGGAATTGAAGTAAAATTAATTTGGAATCGGAATTGAAATTAATCTGAAATTGGAACTGAAATTAATTTGGAATCGAAATTGAAATTAATTCGGAATCGAAGTAAAATTCGACTTGAAACCAAAACTGAATCGATTGAATCAAAATAGAAGTTTGAACTAGTTTGAATTGGAAAATTTAGACAGTGAACCGGTTTGAATTTGAAATTATTTTTAAATGAATTATTTTAATGTAAACGGTTTAAATTTTATATTCTTTAAATATTCAAATTATTTTGATTTTTCAAACTATTTTACTATGTAAACCAATTTTAATACTCAAACTACTTTTTTAAACCATTTAACTATTTTTAATACTATTTAAACTATTTTCTAAAAATTCAAAATGTTCAAAGGATGGAATGTTTATATTAAAATCTTGGATTTAAATGCAAATTGGATTAAAGTAAATTATACCCAAAATTGTAATTTGAATCAAGTTTTGAAGTGAAATCAATATATCGAATTGAATTAACATGTTGAAGTAAAAAAATATGATTTTTGAAGCGAATATGATGATTTCGAAATGCATAAGATTTTTGAGTAAATATGATAATTTTGAAATAGATTTTATTTGAAACGAATATGATATTTTGATATCAAGTATGAATTGTTTTCAAATATAAAAGTACCAACTGGTGTGTAAAATGATAATTGGTTGTTAAAGAGCCTGAGGTCTCTTATTGGCATACTCTCTGTCAATATTGGAATCACTTTAACAACTGTGTACACGTTGGATGATGTCCAGAATGTAGTGGTTGAATTGGCGACACTAACTGGAATAAAGTAAGAGAACGATGATGGATAGCTTTGACACTCGTGTCATAATTAAAATGATTAAAATAGGAGCCTATGTCTGGCCGATGAGGTTAGCTACCTCTAGCAACGTCGATCCCTTGTATTATGATTGAGATTTCGTATTTGATGGGTGCACCTTTTGTTGTTTGGATTGATTGTCGCAGTTGGCCATGGATGAGTTACGACCAACCAGAAAGGGTAAACTGGGAGAATCCTACCTTAGGCATTGACTCACATGCCTTGTCATATTTATCCCTATACGAGCCCATTATGACTTTGGTTTAAAACTGTGAAAATGTGTTAAGGTGGATCAATGTAAATCCTTAACGCTATTTTGTTATTTATCTTACTAATAGAAATTATCTATTATAGCGTATAGTATTATATATAAATAGTTTAACGGACCCTTATGAGATGGAAAAACCCGTAACATCTCTTAAGTTATTGCAGTCATATTTTGTGATATTGAGTTGACTTACATAAGAGTATTTTAGTCCTGACTCGAGTGTTTTACCTTTTCATTACACTCGGGTCGGCCCTGAGTTTTTTCAGCGTATTGAAAATTATTCTCTGGAGGACAATGATAAAGATTTTGGTATATTAATATTATTATTATCCCCTTATTCCTGTTATCATGTATATTGATCACTTATTCTTAACGTGTATATATATAACTCTGATAAATGTGTATAGATTATAATCAACTGTATAGTAAACAGTTTCATGAACTGTTATCTGATTATTATGTTTTATAGTTTCCGCTGTGAGATTCTGTGTTTGTTTTATTCTTTTCTTACTTTTCTTATTTATCCCATTGATTATCTACGTTCCGGATTGTTTAACTTGGACATGTATGGATTATTGTCGGTTTAAACCTTCCGAAATATGGGTGTTCGCGATAACCTTGGCTTTGTAGGGTTTGACTCATTAGAGATAGGGTAGTTATACCTTAGAATGAGTCTGTTTGAGTGTATATATACAAGGGAGCGTACTTGTTGGTGATATAAAATGTTTTATATTGTTTTACTTATCCGTTAAGTTGTTTCTGAATTCTAGTCGACGTGCGGGACGACGTGTTATCGATAGGGGTTTCCAAACACTTAAACAAGGCAAGTCGACATAATATTGTTTTAAATCATGTAAATGAAATAATTTTACCTAAGTATATTATATATATATATAAAATGATAATTTTAAATGAAATGGCTGTTAGAAAATTATAATATTTAGTTATCATTAATTATTCGTTGAATTAAAATAAAATGAACACTTAATGAATTTTATTTTATGAAGCATTTGATAATTAAATTGAATTGAAATCAATTAAAATAAGAATTGGTTAAAATGATCAAGTTGTAAATTAATGGAATATATCGATAATAAGGTGAGGAAAATTGTATAAGTATATTTATAATATAGCTTATAAATAGAAATGATTTTAAAAATTGATCCATTTTGTTTCCAAATTTTATTTCGAAGACTTTAAAATTATTATTAATATTATTTGGAAGAGTTTTGACTAAGAAAAAAAAATTTAAACAGATTTTTAAAGAAAATAAAAACATTAAACTCGCTTGGTCGCTGGGAAAAAAATTCTAGAGATGGCTGCAGCATCGCCAGAATTCATTTTCGAGTTTCTGAGTGAATTTTTTTTAAGAAAATAATAATTTATTTTCAATTAAAAGAAGTTTTGATGTGAAAAATATTCCAAGTAAGTTTTGAACTTATAATTTAAAATAGTATGTAAGAAACAAGTTTGTAACTTATGAATTTGAATTGAACGGAAAATAAGTTGTAACTTGTAGATTGAACAGAGAAGTAAAAATCAATTTAATTGGTTAAACATTTTGATTAAGCAGATAAAAGAAAATTGAATTTGAGATACGAAATAAAATAATTGACTTAGGAATGTTAAAATAAATCAAGTTAGTGAAATGAAGTAAATTAAATATATGTAACTCATGAAAGCTTAAATAAAAATAAATTGCATTTGAAATGAAGCAGATAAAATAACGAAGTGAAATTTTAAAAAGTTAATTTGTATAACTTATAGATTTGAGAATTAGTAAGCTAAAAACAAATTTAAATTTGTTGAATGTGAATGATAAGAAAATTTAACTTGAATGAGATTAAATAAATGAGCAATGGATTAAATGAAATAAATTTTAACTTAATATTAAATAAATTGAATTGGTATTAAATAAAACTAGATAAAATAGTAAAGTGAATTATTTCCACTTGAGCTAAATTGAATAAAAAATGAATGTGAATTTGTATTTTAAAATGAAATGTAATTTAAGTGTGAAAGAAATAAAATAAATAAATGAATATAAGTAAAAATTAATATGAGCAATTGATTTTAATAGGATTAGATGTAAATAAATTAAATGCAAATAGAATAATTTTCAATAAAATTGATGGTAACTAATTGAATATGAAAAGTTAAGGGAATAAAATATAAATTGAGGTTTATCTTAAGAGGAGCTGAATGATATTGATGGTGAATTTTTTTATTAATACGAATTGGAGTTATAAAAATAAAAATTACTTAAATAAAATTATTAAAATGAATTAAAATTTATGATATAAACTAATTAAGTGAATCAATGGATTAATATGAACTTAAGTTATTGAAGAATAATAAAAATCATTGCAGTTTTGCAAAAAGTTTATAATAAAGTTTAATGGTTTATAAACAATACTAGTATTAAAATAATAAGTGATAATGAAATAAATTTAACAAGGTTAAATGGAATGAAAAATCATTGAATGATAAATAAAATGAATGTTATTAAAATAAATATTAGTTAATTGAAAGTAAATCGATTGGATGTAAATGCATTAAATTGTAATCAATCAAATGTGAATGCAATGAATATTGGTTGATTGAATAAAAATGGATTGAAACCAAATTAGTTGAATGTAAAATTAAAAGCAAATAAATTGAATATAAATCTATTGAACGATAAATGAACTGAATTTTAATTAATTGAACGTGAATAAATTTAAGGTGAACCAATTAAATTCGAAAGAAATCCACGTCAATAAATTGAAAGCAAACTAACTGTATATAGATAAAATAAATGTCAATGAATTAAAAGTAAATCAATTTAATATTCGTAGGAAATGAAAGTATAATAAATTGAATATTGACATTTGGAAGTGTGAATTGGTATTGATGAGAGTAAGGTTGGATGGATATTGTTTATTGGATGTTTGTTTTGTTGCATTTTCTATATTCGTTTATGGTTATTGCATACTCCATGTATATATCGATTTTTCTCTTTTTATAGATGTTCTCATTTAGTTATCGAATGATTAGTAGGTACGGATGACATATGTTATATGTAACGACCGATAAATTTTCGATGTTAAATTTTTGTTATTTTAATAATATTTTATGAGTTAATATAGAAAGAAATAAAATATTGCAATTTTATAATGGAATGATAACTAAATTTAGACTGAAACAATGTTAATACAAGTCAATTGTCAACAATCTAAATGAAACTCCAATTCATTTTATTTAAGCATGATACGTTTGGTTAAAACTAAATATAAGTAACAAATGTAAACATTTAGTTATTTTACAAAATAGATAGTTAATGGTAATTAAATAAGATCAGTATTGTGTAAGGAATGATAATATGGGTGGTATCAATGGTTACACTGATTTATGTGGGATGTAAAAGGTAATAAATTTATGTATAATTTGGGTAATAAAATAAGTTTATTTATGGAGTTAGATTGGTTATATTATCTTAGGCTATAAACCAAATAGAAGAGAACAAGCGTAAATCTTAAGGGTATAGTAACAATTATTATATATTACCTAATTTATTGGTCAATCAATTTATTTGAAATAAAGTCCTCTTGAATGTTAAGTAATTTTAATATTGTTATGGAGGAAATGTTACTTAATGATTTTTAATTTTAGTAACGGAAGAGTGAATGAGAATTTACAGAGAACATAAATTATTTATAAGTAAAAAAGAGTATATATTGAACAAATTGATGATAATTGGATAATGCAGTGTTATTGGAAATTAATTAGTGTTATATATGGGATTTATACCTGGGTGGGCAAGTAGTAAACTTATAAATGAAAGAAAGTGAGTAGGTGACCCTTTATTTAGGTTATTTATTCATTTAGTATGTTAAAGAAAATTTTGGGAATCAGATCACAATTAAGGGAAATTAAGTTGTACGTTAATTTGAAAAAAAATCTATCAAATATTACATTTATAGGGAATGTAGTACAAACGGTTAGGGATTGTCAAATTTGGTAAAAAGGGATTGGACTTAGGAAACTTTGTTAATTGAGTTTAAAACCTTAATTAATACGCGTAATTGACAAGATTCGCATTTAAAAAAAAATAACCGTTGATACAAATCTAAGATGTATATAGAAGTATTAGTGTAGTGAAAGACAAACAAATATTAACTATGTTATTTGTGTAATTAATGGATAGGAATACCAAAGGCTAATTGTAGTAAGGAATATAAGTGGTAGAATAATAAAAATTTATGATTTTATTTTTGTTAACATATGCTAAGAGATATGTTTATGATCTTAATTTGAACTTCTACTAATAACATGTATTACAGTAAGATAATAAAAAAATGATAACATACGTCAGATGTATTTAATGACATTGTTTGAATGTAATTAATAACGGTGATTATAATAATAAATGTTAATGAAGAATAAGAATGAATAAGTTTAGTAAAAGAGTAAACATTCATTTAGTAAAAATGTTTGGCAATTGAAAGATTGATTGTAGAGATGAAAAACTATTATTTAGTAAGAAATATATATAAAAACTGTTTGTAGCGAATAGTGTATTAATATGTTCGAATTACTATTAGATAGGAAATAATTGTTATACTTCTCATTACATTCATTTAGTCCATTTTGAAACTTAATCAACTGAAATTAATGTAATTGAAAATTTCCAATTAATAGGAGAGAGAATACTAATTGTAAATTAATAGGTGTAAATAAAAGCAACATATGTTTTGTGAAAATATAGGGAAAGTTTGATTTAATAAAAAGAAATTTTTACATCAAATAAAATGAATGTTTCATTTGTGAATGTACGTTTAATTTCATTAAAATAAGAACAGAAAGACTGATTTTAAAGAAAGAAATATATGTTTATTTGAACTGTGTTTTAGCTTACAGACTGATTACAAGAATAGGAAAATAATCTATTTATTACGCTTGTGTATAAACAATAAATTTATAAACGTGTTTAAATAAACAATTGTTCTATTTCTTTATCCATTTTAGTTGTCTGTTTTAAAATCTAACTTTGTAAGTAACTGCAATTAATGTAATTCAAATGTTTCAATTAAAAAGAAAGGAAACGTTGATTGCAATTAATAGATTTAATAAAAGAAACGCACATTTTGTGTTAAACAAAAAGGGTGTTTTAACGGAAATAAAAGATCATTTTGAGAAAACAATTTGAACGTTCTCATTTTTAAGGTAAGTATAAATATTTTATTTTGCGTAGATAAAAAACCTAAATGCGTACAAAATTCTACTTTCGTTTGCAAACTTTTCCATTACTACGTACATTCCGTTATCTATTATTAATGCATGAAGCTTTAATAATAAAACGTGGCATTTATTTTTGTCCCTCCACATTCATTTCCTAATTATAAATAACCTACATCTTATTTCTTCTTCTACATTTTGTTTCTCCTAACACCTCATATTCAAAAGCTCTTATTCTTGCAACTGCAAAAGCATTCTTTTATAAAAATGATTTTTTTTCATTTTTCGTACTGGAGAAGAACGAGGTCCTGTAGCATGCTAAAGCTTTTGCTGACGTGGCTTATATTTTTGTTAGGTGTGTTTATTTGTTTGTTTAAATTAATTTTGTTTTCAAGCGATTTAACGCGTGTAACTTTTTCATACGAACTCCGTTTCACACGCGATTTTTTTTTTTTGACCGTAATAAAATTCCGGATCTTATGACGCTGGTTTGGATGAATTTGGAGACTGTTCAATTTTTGAGTTTAAATTTAATTTTAATTCAATTAAAATTCAAAAGGTGAGTGTTTTAACCCACTCACAACTTCTAAGTTTTCTTATGTTTGTTAAATTAATTTAAGATATGAGTAGAAATTTATTTATGACTGTTTTGCATATATTTTTTCATCATCTCAGTTAAATCGCATTTATTTAATTTAACTGTTAGTTAATTTTATTATTGCATATAAATTGACAGATAAAATTTATTCATTTTGCATATAAACTGCTAGTTAAACAGTTATTTATTTATTTATTTATTTTGAATATAAACTATTCGTTGATACCTATTATTTTATATTCTCTATTGATGTTTGTTTAAATTGATGATGATTGAAATAAAATTGGTTGATGATTGATATTGGATGAATGGATGGTGTGTTCTGTATTATATAAACTGCAAGGTATTATGCATTCTCATTTCATTTGGGATTGCAGTTTGAAATGATATACAACCGCATTTTTTATTTTTAAATTTGCGGACTGAAATGATAAATATCCGTATCACTTGACCATAGGATAGAAAATTATATACAAGCACCACGGTATATATATAAAATTATTTTTGAAATGATTTCTATGGTTTGGATAGGATGCGGTTTAATAAATATTAATTTTGATCTTATATTAAATCTTATTTTATATATACATGTATAGTTAAATTATTGAATTTAAGCTATGTATGAATTTATTAAATGGAAATAAATAAGTTGAAAAATGGAGTTTGATAATTTATATTTATGATTAAGTACAGGTTTAAGATATTATATATATAGAGAGCTTTAAATAGTTCAAATCAATTAATATTGGAAATTAAATTGGAAATTTATTTGGAATTAGGCTTATTTAAAAATTAAACTCCACAAGTTGGTGTAAACTTATTAATCTTGGAAATTTTAAAGGTACGATATTTATAACTGAATTTTTATTCAAGATAAATTAAATGAATAATTCTTGTATAAATAAATGGAAGGAAATATTTAGTGTTAATAAATTTGGTTTTATTTTAAATGGTTATGGATCTATTATGTAAACGTTTCAAACTAAACAATAGGACAATGAATTGTTGAATAGAAATTCCTAACCTTAGTTTTAAAAGTTATTAAATACTCAAAGTTTGAAAATATTGAAATCGAAGTGTTTTTATTCAAACTGAAAGTGAATCTAAAGGTTATGGGTTTAGACTGAATTTAAAGTAAATAAAATTGTAAAGGCGTGGAAATTATTTACTTTATAAAGAAATTTTAAATTCAACTGTTTTATTTTATATACTGTTGAATATCCAAGCCATTTAAGTTTTGAAAGTTATAGTTTTAAAGCTATGAATTTCGAAGTATTATGTTTTGAAAATTATAATTCAAATGTTTGGGTTTCAGATATTATAAATTTTAAAGCAGTATGATTTTGGGAAAGATATATGTGAAATAAAGATGATATTATACTGATTTGGGTTTATAAATGATATCAAATTTATTTGGTTTTCAAAACGAAAAATGGTATCGTATTATATGGTTTTGAAATGGGTATATATTCTGGTTTTGAAAGTAAAACTATTTTGATAAGACCGTGGTGTTATAATAACGTTTGGTTGTTGAAGAGACTGGGATCAGAAGTTGTCATACTCTTTGCCAACTCCGAAAACCACTTTAACAACCGTGTACGCGGTGGAGATTCCAAAATGAAGTAGGATGGTGGCGGCGTTTCCTTTGAGGTAAATACATGGACCCTACTCCTGTGAGTTGGCATAAGGTGGCTAAAACAGGAGCGATTCTCGGGCCAAGGGGGTTAGCGCCCTTTATTGGACACATCCCTTCGATACTATACTCCGACTTTGGATTGATTCGGTGACCACCTTTATTTTTTTGATTTTGGGGGTGTTTGTTCGAGGTGGGCGGTAGCTGCGGCTATGCTTTACCACCAGTCCGGATAGCAATTGGTGTATCTACCCTGGCATTGCCTAATTGTGCCGTGTCACCTACCCTAGCGTGCCTTATACGATTTTGGTTTTGTACCATACCTATGGAATGCCCTCTGACGACGCCCAGTACGGGGGAGATTACGGTACTGTATAGACTATGGGAATATATAACTGTGTTAAGGTGGAAAATGTAAAGCCTTAACGCTATTTAAAAGTAAGTTTATTTTACAATTAGACACTAGTATAATTGCGAAATATACTACATAGTAGATACTTTAACGGATCCTTAGGAGATGTAAATCCCAAGAATCTTTTAAGTTACTGCACTCATATTTATCTTTGTTGATTTAAATTACATAAGATCTTTTAGTTCTGACTCGAATGTTTTATCTTTTTACGCTCGGGTCAGTCCGAGGGTTTCACGATTTAAAGATTTTATTCTGGAGGACGAAGACGAAGATTTGTAGTATTACTATCTTTTATATTATTCCACTACACCATTTGATTCCGCTGCATTGATATTTATTGGTATGTGAACTCTGATATTTATTGTATAAAGAAAAATCAAATGTTTTGTAAATAGTTTTATGAACTGTATATTTATTATTATATTTTATCGCTCCGCTGTAAGATTCTATTTTGTTTTTTTCTTCTTTCTTCATCTTCTCTGTGTTTATCTTATTTACCCCACAACAATCCTCCCTTCCATATGGTTTGAATTGGCATGTATGTCGATTTAAAGTGTGCGAAAAGACGGGATGTTACATCTGGTATCCGAGCTTTGGTTTAGCGATAAACCTTAGCTTTGTAGGGTTTGACTCTTTACTTATAGGGTAGTAATACCCCATGGGAGTCACTGAGTGTATATATATGAGAGAGCGTATTTTTTACTGTTATAAAAAGGTTTTAATATTGTGTTAATCTGTTCTGTTTTGTATTTATAAGTTCTGGTTGGTGCATGGGACACTATGACATCAATAAGGATTTCTAAACACTTAATAGGACAGACCGACATAATATTTGTTTTTAATATAGGTGAATGAAATAATTTTGCCTATTATATTTTCTATATAAAATAAAAATTTTCAAATGATATCTATATTTGGCTGCAATAGATTGGTTGTTAGGTAATAAAGTGTATAAATAATAATAGAAATAAGATTGAAAAATAAAATAAATGAAATTTAGGAAATTTAGAACTTAAGATCCGGGGTTTTGAAATTTCTTTCGAAGAAATTTTGGAATATAATAAAATTGTTTATAAGTACTTTCTAATATAAATATTTATTATAATTCGGAAGAATTGTTTTAAAGAAGATTCTGGAGAAAATAAGTTTTGTACTTTCCTCTCTGTCGTTGGAAAATAATTTCGGTGATGGGGACGCATCATCGACTTTCATTTTCGAGTTTCGAAGGGGGAAGGCCACTGTAGTAGTTCTACCGCAGATTCGTTTTTGAAAAATATATAAATTTTGAATTGTTTTAAATATAATTAGAGATATATAAGTTGTAAGAATATAATTATTTATTGTTTTAAAATAAATTGAAAATTTAACCCGGTATTAAATTCTTAAATTTCCATTAATTAATTGTTTCAATTATTGTAGTGAAATGAAAGTAAGTAATTAATAATTGAAACCTCTAATTTAGGTAAGAGATTTAAGGCTAAGTTATAAAGGAAATAAAAAGGAAGTTGAAATTGTAACTTATAAGGAAAAGGTAAAAATTTATTGAACAATGAATTAATTAAAAGAAATGAGAAAACTTGTATAACTTTCAATTACATTCTTTAAAAGCATATATATAACTTACCAAATACTAAAAGATGAAATGTTAATAAGAAAATGTAATAGATATTGTACAAGTAATAAATTTGAGGTAATGAAAGTAATTAATGAAATTCCTTAATAAATAGGAATTTGATGTTGTAATATTATAATCTTAAGTGTACTTGAAAAGACTACTAATTGAAATAGAAAGGTAGGTATTATAAATGGAAGAAAATAAATAAAATTAAGTAGTATATATGGAAGATAATAAACTTAAGTAAAGGATTGAAGCTATTTATTAATAAAATAAGAAGAAAAGACGAATGCAGTAAATATATAAGTGTAGACTTAAATTAATGTATTAATGTGCTAAGAAATTGATTTGCACATGAATACTATAAACAAATGAAGTTTTGCAATGTGAAATGAAAAGAGAAAAATGAATTATATATATATAAGTATAAGTGCAAACAAGTGTAATAAACACTAAATTAATGGATGGAGATAAAAGTTGTAAGAAATAAATGTAAAGTAATAAATGAAATTTATAAGAATGAGCTTGATTTATTATTTGGGATTGTTGCTTGTTTAGTTTATGGTTGTTTGGGGTAAGATACGTTAAATTTGGATTTGGATGAATGAATAATCTATTTAGTTTTATATAAGGCTGCTGAGTAAATGATGCGCTAGTAGTTTATTCTCCATTCCGTGCAATTTAAAAGTTTTTAAGCCGAACAACTATTTGTTGGTTCGATTGAATAGTTGTTTCGTATTGTGTATGCTGTTTGTTGAAATTGATGGTTGTTGTATTGATTTGTTGTTAGTGATTGAGACCACCTAAATATTTCATTTTTTATAAATTGTTAACCCTTTGGATTATATAAGTAAAATGCAGGTTATGCAATGTAACATCCCGCCTTTTCGCACGCTTTAAATCGACACACATGCCGATTCAAACCATACGGAATGGCAGATTGTTATGGAGTAAATAAAAAAATGTTATGGGGTAAATAAAAAAAACAAGAAAGAAATAAAAGAAAACAGAATCTCACAGCGGAAGGATAAAATATAATAATCAAATATACAGTTCATGAAGCTGTTTTACAAAACCTTTGATTTTATCTATACAATACATATCAGAGTACACATACCATATAACAATGCAGCGGAACAATATGAGTGTAATGGAATATAATTAATAATAATAATAGAAATCTCCGTCTTCGTCCTCCAGAGCTAAAGTCTTCGATCCTGAAATGCTCGGACGGACCCGAGCGAATTGAAAAGACAAAACACTCGAGTCAGAACTAAAGGATCTTACGTAAGTTAAATCAACAGAAATAAATATGAGTGTAGTAACTCAAAAGATGCTCAGGCTTCACATCTCTTAAGGATCCGTTAAACTATTTACTATGTAGTATATTGCGCTATATACAGTAGTGTCTAATCAGTAAAGTATAATCATATAGGAAATAGCGTTAAGGGGATGGTGAACCTTAACGCGGTCGGATCTTTAAACCAAAATCGTAGTGGGCTCGATATAAGGAGATGACACGGCACGCGAGGCAATGCCAGGGTGGATACACCGTTTGCACTCCCGGACCGGTGGTGACGGTAAGCCAGCAGCTTCCGCCCACCTCGAACAATACCCCCGAATCAAAGTGGCGCCACATATCGAATCACAAAAGTAATAGAATGGTTTCCGATGGAGTATGCTCGATGAAAGGGTGCGACCCTTTGTGTAGCCCGGTATAGCTCCTGTGTTAGTCATTTTTTCCAACTCACGGGAGTTGGGTCCACGTAATATACCTCGAGAACGTCGCCACCATCCTACTTCATTCTGGAATCTCCACCGCGTACACAGTTGTTAAAGTGGTTTTCGGTATTGGCCGGCTATAAGACAATATCCGATCCCGGTCTCTTTAACAACCAATCGTTTATTACACACCGGATGGTTCTTTTATATTTCAAAGGTCGATTTACAATTTATATTAAAATATCATATTCGATTTCGAAACGTATCACTTTCAAATCATAGTCATTTTCAAATCATGTTCGCTTTCAAACCCTATTCACTTTGAAATCATTTCCAGTTTCCAAAACCATAATTTCTTCCCAATTTCATATTTCCAAACAGGTTACATTCTTACTTCAAATCATCAATTCAATTTATTCTCTTTTAAAACCAAGCATTTAATTAACATTTCCTCTTTACTTAGACTGGAAATTTAAAAATAGTTTAAATAAGTATTGTAGTTATAAATAGTTAAATTACTCTAGAATAGTTTAACTATAGATTAAAATATCGTTTAATTGATCTAAGATGGTTAAGTAAATTTATAGTGGATTAAACATAATAAAAATAGATTTATTAGCTTTAAAATAGATTAATTAGTTTTAAAATAACTTAAAAAGGGTTAACTAGTTTAATATAAATTAAATGGTTTTAAAATATAGGTTAAAATGATTTGATATATAGTTGAGATAGGTAAAATAGTTTAATAGTTTAAAAATCTTAATAATTACAGTCTTTATGGTAATATATTTTAAAATAGTTTATATTAAAATATGAATTTTAAAATACTATCAATTTACTATTCATTTCATTTCCATACAAAAACCATTTCAATTTTTTTTTCCAACAAAATCCACTTTCAAAACTCCATTCACATTCTATAAATAAAACATTGCGTTTACATCGATTTCAATTCATGTTTGAAATATTAAATTACATTATTTCCATTTTTAATACACTTCAAAGTTATATTTTAACAACTCAAATTTCTCAATTTTGACCAATTTCACTTTTATTCAAAAATTCAACTTTGAAATTACATATAAATTCTTTTTAACAATACCTTAAAACCAATAAAAATTTTATCATAAACTCAAATTCCGATAATAATTCAATCCATAGAAATCATATATTTCTCAAATTATCATTTAAATCCAGATTCGAAAATTTAAGCTTTAAAAAAAATCATTTAATTTAACCAATCCGGTGTCCGTATATAATTTTCTACCCTAGGGTCAAGTGGTACGGATATTTATCATTACAATCCGCAATTTAAATATTTACGGTTATATATCATTTCAAACCGCAATCCCGAATTTATAAAAATAATCCATAACGAAGTTGCAGTGTATATTTATATATAAAATAAACATTCATTCACCAAATTCACCAATTGAGCATTCATCACAAACATCATCCAATTCAATCAACAACACAATATATAACTGATAATCAATACATGCATTAAATTGACAATTTAAAATTCAATATTAAATTAAATGATAATTAAATGCAATAAATGTCAAATTGAATCAGAACGACAAACATAAGAAATTTTAAAAGTTGTGAGTGGGTGAAACGCTCACCTTTTGAATTTAAAGCGAATTTAAATCCGATTTTAACCCAAAAATTCGACGGTCTCCAAATCTGTCCAAACCAGTGTCAAAAGATCCGAAATTTTATTACGATCCTAACCAAAAAAATCTCGCGTGAAACGGATAACGTATGAGAAAGTTATGTCGAAAATTGCGAATGAAATCATAAAATAAAAATAAAAATGGAACACAATCCTCACCCAATTCATAATCCACGTCACCATCTGCAGTACCCTCTCTTCTCTTTCTTCTCAGCGACCTCTAGTAAAACACGCCGTTCGAACCCATACGCTAGCCGTTGACTCCCACTTTGACTGCGAAATACTCCCTCCACCGTCCACCATATGATCGCCGACCAACACCAGTGGATAGCCCCTGCCGAGCCGCCTCCCCCGACCCCCTGCGCGCGCCATCGGCCGCCGCCGCCGCCGCCGCCGCGGCGCCCTTCAAACCCTAATCCAATAAAATCACACGATCCAACCGTTAACTCTCCGGATGAACTCCATGGATGCAAAGCACGCGTCGATCTCCACCAAACCCAGAAACCGTTTGCCGATCCGGCGAATTTTTGTGACGCCGTGATGAACGGCAGGTACTGTTTTAATTTTTTTTGGGCAAACGGTGCATCGAATGGAAAAACGACCAACACCAGAAGATTTTGTTCACTGGGGTTTCAACATATAATTTTTCCAGAATTTTCTGAGAACTTTTAATTTTTAGCTTTGATTTTGAAATGAAAACAGATCTAGGTTTTCTACAACCATTGAGGAAGAGAAAGAGGCGAAGAAATGAACGTACAACAAAAGAGATAGAATGGAGGCTAGGGTTTATTACAACCTATTTATAGACAAACTGAAATAGAATAGGTGGGCACGAATTATAAACGCGCTACACGGTAGTTGGCCCAAAAAGCCCGTTCTGACCCCGGAACGAAATTTGTTAAACCCATATATCCAAATAGGTAATTTGAAATATTCTGAACGCGATGGAAAAAGTTTCACGTCCAATTTCGATCGTATGAAGAAGTTATGATGAAAACAATATTTTCAAATTGATTTCAATTAAATCGACTTCAAGGCGTTTCGCGTTCGTACGATCAAACGACAAGTCCGATCGCTACGAAACTTGAAACCCTACAATAGTTCACCGATACGGATCCGATGAAACTGGTTTCGTCGGAATCCGAGTCCGTGACTAAAATGGCTATTTTTATATTAATTAAATAAATTGATTAAATCAAATTTTATAATTTAAATTCTAAAATTTACAATTTATCATCTTTATATTACTCAAACACTTACAATGATTTTACACAAAGTTAGATGTCAAATAAATGTTGATTCAATCATATGTTTCAGCGTAAATTCAATTTTTATTATATACATCAAATTAAAAATTATACTTTCAATAATTACACTGAAATCACCATTCATTCTTTTTATTCAATTTATCATGGTCGAATGGATGAGATTAACATTGGGTTCAAAGTTTATTACCTCCATATTCTCAAGGTTTTCCCTAACCTTAAATTTACGTAATATTTAACATTAAATCTCAATCAATTGCAATGACCAAATTTCCCAAATTTTAAATCAAATTAAATAAACAAATCTTAATTCCCATCTCAATTCAAATTAACTTAATTTCGTCCATTATGTAATTTATTTCAATTTCTTGGTTTTTCACTTCTTAAATCACCCAATCGTCATAAAAAAAATAAAGTTAACATTGATTGCATCTTGTAGAATTTAGAAACTACAATTGACAAATCAAAACTACACTAACTACCCAAATAGGCATCTTACAATGGTAACTATTCAACTTTTAAATTTCTTTTTAGTTTTATTTCAATTGTTCTTATTTATTCCTTACCAATGTTCGTTATCATTTATAAATGTTATGTCAGTTTCCTATTTTATTACAATATTTTTATTTATTCATTCATTACTGCATAACTTCATTTATTCCATTTACACTTCCGTTACTTTATAAATAATCGTTAAAGTAACGTCTATATCAATACACATCAAATTATTTACCAATTAAAAAGGTTTTGATTTCTAACAAATTAATTGACCAATTTATTTAGATAATGCATACGAATTTGTTATCATACCCATAAATTTACACTTAACAAATTTAATGCCTACCCTATATTTTCTATCTTCACATTATATTCAGGTACAATTCTCACACCATTTTATTTATTGAAAAATTTATTCATATTACAAACAAAGACTTAAATTGCCATTCATATATGTTATTTTAGCCTTCATTTCAATATTAATTATAAGTTTTTTTCTCACTACTAAATTTAATTGCAAAACTTATAAATTTAACCCAATTAAACTCACGAAATCTCCGGGTCGTTACACTCTCCCCCACTCAAAACTTTTCGTCCCCGAAAAGGAAGAGAAGGGAAAAGAAGAATTTAATAACAATACATCTTATTCAACATATTTAACTTATAAACAATAATTTACTAAATTTATTACCTTAGACAAAGTATACCCGTTTAATAATCATTATATTCCTTTATACTTAAATAAATAAAGTTTGGAAAAACATTTTCAAAAATTTCTAAGTCCAAAATTTTACGGAAATTTTTTGGCAGAGTCTCCTTTGTACGGAGAGGCTCGGGAGAAAATATAATATCAAAATATAACAATTATATTACATATTATCCAAAATATTATATCCCAACACGGGAAAGTATATAAAATAGCGCTATAAACCGAAATCCGAAACGTACCTATTTGTCTGGCAATTTACGCTTTATGGAACCAAAAGTAGTAGCAATTGCTTCCATAACCTGCATTTCACTTATAAGATCCAAAGGGTTAGCTACATAAAGTGAAATAATTAAGTGGTTTCAATCCCTAACAAATCAATACAACAAGCATCCTTTTCAACAACAACATACACAATAAAACGAAACAACCATTCAATCAACAAGCAAATAGTTGTTCGGGTTCAAAACTTGAAATTGTACGGAATGAAAAATAACTATCAAGTGCATCATTTACTCAACAGTCTTAGATGGAACAAAATAAATTATTTATTCATCCAACAATTTCAAATTTCCTTACCCAACCAAACATAAATCAAACAATAACAATTCAACCCAACAATCAATTTAACTTATTATAAATTTTTATTTCATACTTTAGTTATTTGATTTCCTTTCTTTCATTAATTGAGTGATTACCTCATTTATTTTCATTTATTACTTACAATATTTATTTTTAATGTCATGTAAGTTTCTTTTTATTGCATTCCATTTATGCATTTCTAAATTTTATTCATTTATTTCTCACAGTTTCATTTATTATAGAATTTCATTCTATTTACTTAAGTTTTAAAATCATCTAGTTATAATACTTACCTTTAATTAGGGTAAAATTTCAATTTATAACTTAAGTTTGTAACATTAAATTCTCATTTATAATAGCAAATTCATTGAATACTTCATTTCCTACTTTTACTTGTATAATTTTCATTACATTTCCTATTAAACATTTCAACTTTTAATATTTGGTAAGTTATATATGTTATTTAAGAGTATAATTGAAAGTTATACAAGTTTGTTCTATTTCCTTAAATTAAATTAAAGTTAAATAATAATAATCTTTATTTCATGTGTTACAAATTTCCAATTTCATTAATACCATTTATAACTTATCATTAAATCTCTTATTTCCTTTAGAGGTTTTAATTTATTAATTTCCTATGTTTCAATTCACTACAATAATTGAAACAATTTAATAAATGGAAATTTAAGAATTAAATACCGGGTTAAATTTCAAATTATTTTAAAATAATAAATAAATATATTCTTACAACTTATATATCTCTAATTATATTTAAAACAATTAAAAATTTGTATATTTTTCAAAAATGAATCTGCAGTAGAACTACTACAGTGGCCTTTCCCCTTCGAAACTCGAAAATGAAAGTCGATGATGCGGCCGCCATCACCGAAATTATTTTCCAACGACAGAGAGGAAAGTACATCTTATTTCTCTCCAGAATTTATTTAAAACCATACTTTCAAATTTTAACGAAATATTTGTCAGAAAACATTTTTAAACACTATTGTTATATTTCGAAATCCTTTTGAAAGCAAATCTTAAAAAATCCCAGACTTAAGTTCCATATTTCCAAATTTTATATATTTTATTTTTCAATCTTATTTCTATTATTATATATACAATTTTATTCCTAACAACCAATATATTGCAACCAAATAAGATCTTATAAATTTTATTTTATATATATAGAAAATATAATAGGCAAAATTATTTCATTCACCTATATAAAAACAAATATTATGTCGGTCTGTCCTATTAAGTGTTTAGAAATCCCTACTGATGTCACAGCGTCCCATGCACCAACCAGAATTTTATAAATACAAAACGGAACAAATTAACACAATATAAAAACCTTTTTATAACACTAACAAATACGCTCTCTCATATATACACACTCCGCGACTCCCATAGGGTATTACTGCACTATTAGTAAAGAGTCAAACCCCACAAAGCTAAGGTTTATCGCCAAACCAAAGCTCTGATACCAGATGTAACATCCCGCCTTTTCGCACGCTTTAAATCGACACACATGCCGATTCAAACCATACGGAAGGGCGGATTGTTATGGGGTAAATAAAAAAACAAGAAAGAAATAAAAGAAAACAGAATCTCACAATGGAAGGATAAAATATAATAATCAAATATACAGTTCATGAAGCTGTTTTACAAAACCTTTGATTTTATCTATACAATTCATATCAGAGTACACATACCATATAACAATGCAGCGGAACAATATGAGTGTAGTGGAATATAATTAATAATAATAATAATAGAAATCTCTGTCTTCGTCCTCCAGAGCTAAAGTCTTCGATCCTGAAATGCTCGAACTGACCCGAGCGAATTGAAAAGACAAAACACTCGAGTCAGAACTAAAGGATCTTATGTAAGTTAAATCAACAGAAATAAATAAGAGTGCAGTAACTCAAAAGATGCTCAGGATTCACATCTCTTAAGGATCCGTTAAACTATTTACTACGTAGTATATTGCGCTATATACAGTAGTGTCTAATCAGTAAAGTATAATCATATAGGAAATAACGTTAAGGAGATGGTGAACCTTAACGCGGTCGGATCTTTAAACCAAAATCATAGTGGGCTCGATATAAGGAGATGACATGGCACGTGAGGCAATGCCAGAGTGGATACACCGTTTGCACTCCCGGACCGGTGGTGACGGCAAGCCAGCAGCTTCCGCCCACCTCGAACAATACCCCCGAATCAAAGTGGCGCCACATATCGAATCACAAAAGTAATAAAATGGTTTCCGATGGAGCATGCTCGATGAAAGGGTGCGACCCTTTGTGTAGCCCGGTATAGCTCCTGTTTTAGTCATTTTTTCCAACTCACGGGAGTTGGGTCCACGTAATATACCTCGAGAACGTCGCCACCATCCTACTTCATTCTGGAATCTCCACCGCGTACACAGTTGTTAAAGTGGTTTTCGGTATTGGCCGGCTATAAGACAATATCTGATCCCGGTCTCTTTAACAACCAATCGTTTATTACACACCGGATGGTTCTTTTATATTTCAAAGGTCGATTTACAATTTATATTAAAATATCATATTCGATTTCAAAACGTATCACTTTCAAATCATAGTCATTTTCAAATCATGTTCGCTTTCAAACCCTATTCACTTTGAAATCATTTCCAGTTTCCAAAACCATAATTTCTTCCCAATTTCATATTTCCAAACAGGTTACATTCTTACTTCAAATCATCAATTCAATTTATTCTCTTTTAAAACCAAGCATTTAATTAACATTTCCTCTTTACTTAGACTGGAAATTTAAAAATAGTTTAAATAAGTATAGTAGTTATAAATAGTTAAATTACTCTAGAATAGTTTAACTATAGATTAAAATATCGTTTAATTGATCTAAGACGGTTAAGTAAATTTATAGTGGATTAAACATAATAAAAATAGATTTATTAGCTTTAAAATAGATTAATTAGTTTTAAAATAACTTAAAAAGGGTTAACTAGTTTAATATAAATTAAATGGTTTTAAAATATAGGTTAAAATGATTTGATATATAGTTGAGATAGGTAAAATAGTTTAATAGTTTAAAAATCTTAATAATTACAGTCTTTATGGTAATATATTTTAAAATAGTTTATATTAAAATATGAATTTTAAAATAATATCAATTTACTATTCATTTCATTTCCATACAAAAACCATTTCAATTTTTTTTTCCAACAAAATCCACTTTCAAAACTCCATTCACATTCTATAAATAAAACATTGCGTTTACATCGATTTCAATTCATGTTTGAAATATTAAATTACATTATTTCCATTTTTAATACACTTCAAAGTTATATTTTAACAACTCAAATTTCTCAATTTTGACCAATTTCACTTTTATTCAAAAATTCAACTTTGAAATTACATATAAATTCTTTTTAACAATACCTTAAAACCAATACAAATTTTATCATAAACTCGAATTCCGATAATAATTCAATCCATAGAAATCATATATTTCTCAAATTATCATTTAAATCCAGATTCGAAAATTTAAGCTTTAAAAAAATCATTTAATTTAACCAATCCGGTGTCCGTATATAATTTTCTACCCTATGGTCAAGTGGTACGGATATTTATCATTACAATCCGCAATTTAAATATTTACGATTATATATCATTTCAAACCGCAATCCCGAATTTATAAAAATAATCCATAACGAAGTTGCAGTGTATATTTATATATAAAATAAACATTCATTCACCAAGTTCACCAATTGAGCATTCATCACAAACATCATCCAATTCAATCAACAACACAATATATAACTGATAATCAATACATGCATTAAATTGACAATTTAAAATTCAATATTAAATTAAATGATAATTAAATGCAATAAATGTCAAATTGAATCAGAACGACAAACATAAGAATTTTTAAAAGTTGTGAGTGGGTGAAACGCTCACCTTTTGAATTTAAAGCGAATTTAAATCCGATTTTAACCCAAAAATTCGACGGTCTCCAAATCTGTCCAAACGAGTGTCAAAAGATCAGGAATTTTATTACGATCCTAACAGAAAAAATCTCGCGTGAAACGGATAACGTATGAGAAAGTTATGTCGAAAATTGCAAATGAAATCATAAAATAAAAATAAAAATGGAACACAATCCTCACCCAATTCATAATCCACGTCACCATCTGCAGTACCCTCTCTTCTCTTTCTTCTCAGCGACCTCTAGTAAAACACGCCGTTCGAACCCATACGCTAGCCGTTGACTCCCACTTTGACCGCGAAATACTCCCTCCACCGTCCACCATATGATCGCCGACCAACACCAGTGGATAGCCCCTGCCGAGCCGCCTCCCCCGACCCCCTGCGCGCGCCATCGGCCGCCGCCGCCGCCGCGGCGCCCTTCAAACCCTAATCCAATAAAATCACACGATCCAACCGTTAACTCTCCGGATGAACTCCATGGATGCAAAGCACGCGTCGATCTCCACCAAACCCAGAAACCGTTTGCCGATCCGGCGAATTTTTGTGACGCCGTGATGAACGGTCGGTACTGTTTCAATTTTTTTGGGAAAACGGTGCATCGAATGGAAAAACGACCAGCTCCAGAAGATTTTGTTCACTGAGGGCTTCAACATATAATTTTTTCGGAATTTTCTGAGAACTTTTAATTTTTAGCTTTGATTTTGAAATGAAAACAGATCTAGGTTTTCTGCAACCATTGAGGAAGAGAAAGAGGTGAAGAAATGAACGTACAGCAAAAGAGATAGAATGGAGGCTAGGGTTTATTACAGCCTATTTATAGACAAACTGAAATAGAATAGGTGGGCACGAATTATAAACGCGCTACACGGTAGTTGGCCCAAAAAGCCCGTTCTGACCCCGGAACGAAATTTGTTAAACCCATATATCCAAATAGGTATTTTGAAATATTCTGAACGCGATGGAAAAAGTTTCACGTCCAAATTCGATCGTATGAAGAAGTTATGATGAAAACAATATTTTCAAATTGATTTCAATTAAATCGACTTCAAGGCGTTTCGCATTCGTACGATCAAACGACAAGTCTGATCGCTGCGAAACTTGAAACCCTATAATAATTCACCGATACGGATCCGATGAAACTGGTTTCGTCGGAATCCGAGTCCGTGACCAAAATGGCTATTTTTATATTAATTAAATAAATTGATTAAATCAAATTTTATAATTTAAATTCTAAAATTTACAATTTATCATCTTTATATTACTCAAACACTTACAATGATTTTACACAAAGTTAGATGTCAAATAAATGTTGATTCAATCATATGTTTCGGCGTAAATTCAATTTTTATTATACACATCAAATTAAAAATTATACTTTCAATAATTACACTGAAATCGCCATTCATTCTTTTTATTCAATTTATCATGGTCGAATGGATGAGATTAACATTGGGTTCAACGTTTATTACCTCCATATTCTCAAGGTTTTCCCTAACCTTAAATTTACGTAATATTTAACATTAAATCTCAATCAATTGCAATGACCAAATTTCCCAAATTTTAAATCAAATTAAATAAACAAATCTTAATTCCCATCTCAATTCAAATTAACTTAATATCATCCATTATATAATTTATTTCAATTTCTTGGTTTTTCACTTCTTAAATCACACAAACGTCATAAAAAAATAAAGCTAACATTGATTGCATCTTGTAGAATTTAGAAACTACAATTGACAAATCAAAACTACACTAACTACCCAAATAGGCATCTTACAATGGTAACTATTCAACTTTTATATTACTTTTTATTATTTCAATTGTTCTCATTTATTCCTTACCAATGTTCGTTATCATTTATAAATGTTATGTCAGTTTCCTATTTTATTACAATATTTTTATTTATTCATTCATTACTGCATAACTTCATTTATTCCATTTACACTTCCGTTACTTTATAAATAATCGTTAAAGTAACGTCTATATCAATACACATCAAATTATTTACCAATTAAAAAGGTTTTGATTTCTAACAAATTAATTGACCAATTTATTTAGATAATGCATACGAATTTGTTATCATACCCATAAATTTACACTTAACAAATTTAATGCCTACCCTATATTTTCTATCTTCACATTATATTCAGGTACAATTCTTACACCATTTTATTTATTGAAAAATTTATTCATATTACAAACAAAGACTTAAATTACCATTCATATATGTTATTTTAGCCTTCATTTCAATATTAGTTATAAGTTTTTTTCTCACTCCTAAATTTAATTGCAAAACTTATAAATTTAACCTAATTAAACTCATGAAATCTCCGGGTCGTTACATGCAAGCAATTGCTACTGCTTTTGGTTCCATAAAATAAGCGTTATTGCCCGACAAATAGGAACGTTTTCGGATTACGGGTTTTAGCGTTATTATTTTGTTTTTTCCGTGTTGAGATATATTATTTTGAGAATATATGATATATATTGTTATAATTAATATTTTATTTTTCTTCCAAGCCTCTCCGTACAAAGGAGACTTTGCCAAAAATTTCCGGAAATTTCGGATTTAGAAAAAAAAAAGATTTTTTTCCAAACTATAATAATTTAAATATAAAAGATTAAATAGTTATAAATTAGGATATCTTATTTAAAGTAATTAATTTTGTAAATTTAATTGTTTATAAAGTTAATGTTTTGATAAGATGTATTGTTTTTATTTCTTCTTTTTCCCTTTTTTTTCTTTTCGGGGACGAAAAGTTTTGAGTGGGGGAGAGCGTAACGACCCATAAATTTTCGATGTTAAATTTTTGTTATTTTAATTATATTTTATGATTTAATATTGAAAGAAATAAAATATTGCAATTTTATAATGGAATGTTAACTAAATTTAGACTGAAACAATGTTAATACAAGTCAATCGTCAACAATCTAAATGAAACTCCAATTCATTTTATTTAAGCATGATACGTTTGGTAATAAAACTAAATATAAGTAACAAATGTAAACATTTAGTTATTGTACAAAATAGATACTTAATGGTAATTAAATAAGATCAGTATTGTGTAGGGAATGATAATATGTGTGGTATTAATGGTTACACTGATTTATAGTGGGATGTAAAAGGTAATAAATTTATGTATAATTTAGGTAATAAAATAAGTTTATTTAGGGAGTTAGATTGGTTATATTATCTTAGGCTATAAACCAAATAGAAGAGAACAAGCGTAAATCTTAAGGGTATAATAACAATTATTATATATTACCTAATTTATTGGTCAATCAATTTATTTGAAATAAAGTCCTCTTGAATGTTAAGTAATTTTAATATTGTTATGGAGGAAACGTTACTTAATGATTTTTAATTTTAGTAACGGAAGAATGAATGAGAATTTACAGAGAACATAAATTATTTATAAGTAAAAAAGAGTATATATTGAACAAATTGATGATAATTGGATAATGCAGTGTTATTGGAAATTAATTAGTGTTATATATGGGATTTATACCTGGGTGGGCAAGTAGTAAACTTATAAATGAAAGAAAGTGAGTAGGTGACCCTTTATTTAGGTTATTTATTCATTTAGTATGTTAAATAAAAATTTGGGAATCAGATCACAATTAAGGGAAATTAAGTTGTACGTTAATTTGAAATAAAATCTATTAAATATTACATTTATATGGAATGTAGTACGAATGGTTAGGGATTGTCAAATTTGGTAAAAAGGGATTGGACTTAGGAAACTTTGTTAATTGAGTTTAAAACCTTAATTAATATGTGTAATTGACAAGATTCCCATTTAAAAAAAAAGAACCGTTGATACAAATCTAAGATGTATATAGAAGTATTAGTGTAGTGAAAGACAAACAAATATTAACTATGTTATTTGTGTAATTAATGGATAGGAATACCAAAGGCTAATTGTAGTAAGGAATATAAGTGGTAGAATAATAAAAATTTATGATTTTATTTTTGTTAACATATGTTAAGAGATATGTTTATGATCTTAATTTGAACTTCTACTAATAACATGTATTACAGTAAGATAAAAAAAATGATAACACACGTCAGGTGTATTTAATGACATTGTTTGAATGTAATTAATAACGGTGATTATAATAATAAATGTTAATAAAGAAAAAGAATGAATAAGTTTAGTAAAAGAGTAATCATTAATTTAGTAAAAATGTTTGGCAACTGAAAGATTGATTGTAGAGATGAGAAACTATTATTTAGTAAGAAATATATATAATTACTGTTTGTAGCGAATGGTGTATTAATATGTTTAAATTACTATTAGATAGGAAATAATTGTTATACTTCTCACTACATTCATTTAGTCCATTTTGAAACTTAATCAACTGAAATTAATGTAATTGAAAATTTCCAATTAATAGGAGAGAGAATACTAATTGTAAATTAATAGGTGTAAATAAAAGCAGCATATGTTTTGTGAAAATATAGGGAAAGTTTGATTTAATAAAAAGAAAATTTTACATCAAATAAAAAGAGTGTTTCATCTGTGAATGTACCTTTAATTTCATTAAAATAAGAACAGAAAGATTGATTTTAAAGAAAGAAATATATGTTTATTTGAACTGTGTTTTAGCTTACAGACTGATTACAAGAATAGGAAAATAATCTATTTATTACGCTTGTGTATAAACAATAAATTTATAAACATGTTTAAATGAACAATTGTTCTATTTCTTTATCCATTTTAGTTGTCTGTTTTAAAATCTAACTTTGTAAGTAACTGCAATTAATGTAATTCAAATGTATCAATTGAAAAGAAAGGAAACGTTGATTGCAATTAATAGATTTAATAAAAGAAACGCACGTTTTGTGTTAAACAAAAAGGGTGTTTTAATGGAAATAAAGGATCATTTTGAGAAAACAATTTGAACGTTCTCATTTTTAAGGTAAGTATAAATATTTTATTTTGCGTAGATAAAAAATCTAAATGCGTACAAAATTCTACTTTCATTTGCAAACTTTTCCATTACTACGTACATTCCCTTATCTATTATTAATGCCTGAAGCTTTAATAATAAAACGTGACATTTATTTTTGTCCCTCCACATTCATTTCCTAATTATAAATAACCTACATCTTATTTCTTCTTCTACATTTTGTTTCTCCTAACACCTCATATTTAAAAGCTCTTATTCTTGCAACTCCAAAAGCAATCTTTTATAAAAATGATTTTTTTTCATTTTTCGTACTGGAGAAGAACGAGGTCCTGTAGCGTGCTAAAGCTTTTGCTAACGTGGCTTATATTTTTGTTAGGTAAATTTATTTGTTTGTTTAAATTAATTTTGTTTTTCAAGCGATTTAACGCATGTAACTTTCTCATACGAACTCTGTTTCACACGCGATTTTTTTGTTAGGATCGTGATAAAATTCCGGATCTTTTGACGCTTGTTTGGACGAATTTGGAGATTGTCCAATTTTTGGGTTTAAATTGAATTTTAATTCAATTTAAATTCAAAAGGTGAGTGTTTTAACCCACTCACATCTTCTAAGTTTTCTTATGTTTGTTAAATTAATTTAAGATATGAGTAGAAATTTATTTATGACTGTTTTGCATTTTTTTTCATCATCTCAGTTAAATCGCATTTATTTAATTTAACTGTTAATTAATTTATTATTGCATATAAATTGACAGTTAAAATTTATTTATTTTGCATATAAACTACCAGTTAAACAGTAATTTATTTATTTATTTATTTATTTTGAATATAAACTATTAGTTGATACCTGTTATATTTTATATGCTCTATTGATGTTTGTTTAAATTGATGATGATTGAAATAAAATTGGTTGATGATTGATATTGGGTGAATGGATGGTGTGTTCTATATTATATGCAAGGTATTATGCATTCTCATTTCATTCGGGATTGCGGTTTGAAATGATATACAACCGCATTTTTTTTATTTTTAAATTTGCGGATTGAAATGATAAATATCTGTATCACTTGACCATAGGATAGAAAATTATATACAGGCACCATGGTATATATATAAAATTATTTTTGAAATGATTTCTATGGTTTGGATAGGATGCGGTTTAATAAATATTAATTTTGATCTTATATAAAATCTTATTTTATATATACATGTATAGTTAAATTATTGAATTTAAGCTATGTATGAATTTATTAAATGGAAATAAAATAAGTTGAAAAATGGAGTTTGATAATTTATATTTATGATTAAGTACAGGTTTAAGATATTGTGTGTGTATATATATATAGTTTTAAATAGTTCAAATCTATTAAGATTGGAAATTAAATTGGAAATTTGTTTGGAATTGGGCTTATTTAAAAATTAAACTCCACAAGTTGGTGTAAACTTATTAATCTTGGAAATTTTAAAGGTATGATATTTATAACTGGATTTTTATTCAATATAAATTAAATGAATAATTCTAGTATAAATAAATGGAAGGAAATATTTAGTGTTAATAAATTGGGTTTTATTTTAAATGGTTATGGATCTATTATGTAAACGTTTCAAAACTAAATAATAGGACAATGAATTGTTGAATAGAAATTCCCAATCTTAGTTTTGAAGGTTATTAAATACTCAAAGTTTGAAAATATTGAAATCGAAGTGTTTTTATTCAAACTGAAAGTGAATCTAAAGGTTATGGGTTTAGACTGAATTTAAAGTAAATAAAATTATAAAGGCGTGGAAATTATTTACTTTATAAAGAAATTTTAAATTCAACTGTTTTATTTTATATACTGTTGAATATCCAAACCATTTAAGTTTTGAAAGTTATGGTTTTAAAGCTATGAATTTTGAAGTATTATGTTTTGAAAGTTATAATTCAAATGTTTGGATTTCAGATTTTATAAATTTTAAAGCAGTATGATTTTGGAAAAGATATATGTGAAATAAAGATGATAATATACTGATTTGGGTTTATAAATATCAAATTATTTGGTTTTTAAAATGAAAAATGGTATCGTATTATATGGTTTTGAAATGGGTATATATTTTGGTTTTGAAAGTAAAACTATTTTGATAAGACCGCGGTGTTATAATAACGTTTGGTTGTTGAAGAGACCGGGATCGGAAGTTGTCATACTCTCTGCCAACTCCGAAAACCACTTTAACAAATGTGTACGCGGTGAAGATTCCAGAATGAAGTAGGATGGTGGCGGCGTTTCCTTTGAGGTAAATACGTGGACCCAACTCCCGTGAGTTGGCATAAGGTGGCCAAAACAGGAGCGATTCTCGGGCCAAGGGGGTTAGCGCCCTTTATCGGACACATCCCTTCGATACTATACTCTGACTTTGGATTGATTCGGTGGCCACCTTTATTTTTTGATTTTGGGGGTGTTTGTTTGAGGTAGGCGGTAGCTGCGGCTATGCGTTACCACCAGTCCGGATAGCAATTGATATATCTACCCTGGCATTGCCTAGTTGTGCCGTGTCACCTACCCTAGCGCGCTTTATACGATTTTGGTTTTGTACCATACCTATGGAGTGTCCTCTGACGACGCCCAGTACGGGGGAGATTACGATACTGTATAGACTATGGGAATATATAACTGTGTTAAGGTGAAAAATGTAAAGCCTTAACGCTATTTAAAAGTAAGTTTATTTTACAATTAGACACTAGTATAATAGCGAAATATACTACATAGTAGATAGTTTAACGGATCCTTAGGAGATGTAAATCCCGAGCATCTCTTAAGTTACTGCACTAATATTTATCTCTATTGATTTAACTTACATAAGATCTTTTAGTCCTAACTCGAGTGTTTTGTCTTTTCAATTTGCTCGGGTCAGTCCGAGCGTTTCAGGATTTGAAGATTTTATTCTGGAGGACGAAGACGAAGATTTGTAGTATTACTATCTATTATATTATTCCACTACACCATTTGATTCCGCTGCATTGATATTTATTGGTATATGAACTCTGATATTTATTGTATAAAGAAAAATCAAATGTTTTGTAAACAGTTTTATGAACTGTATATTTATTATTACATTTTATCGTTCCGCTGCAAGATTCTATTTTGTTTTTTCTTCTTTCTTCATCTTCTCTGTGTTTATCTTATTTACCCCATAACAATCCGCCCTTTCGTATGGTTTGAATTGGCACGTGTGTCGATTTAAAGCGTGCAAAAAGGCGGGATGTTACATTGTATGTTTGCTTTTGGAGCTTGATTATGCATTAGGTTACTTTTGCTTGCTTAATTCGAGCGAACTCGCTCGTATTATTGATAATAAGGTACCTATCTCGGATTACATACCACGATTTTATATTTTTCCCTTCGGGATGTCTCATCATTGAGATGAGATGTATATTTGATATATATTGGGTATATTTGTGTTATATATTATATTGTAATTTTTTTTTGATCGATTCGCGCGAAGGAGACTCTACCGAAATTTTCCATAAATTCGCGAGTTCGAATTTTTTTGAAGTTTTAAAAAAATTTATAGCTTGTTTTTATATGTAAGTTATATTTTCCATGAAACCGATATCGGAGTGGCGTAGCAAAAGCGTAGTAATGGTTTTGAAATTAGGATTTTAATGTTTTACAAAGTTAATTATTTTGAAAAAATATATCATATGCTAAATTCTGTACTTAACACCTTTTCGAGGACGAAACGTTTTGGGTGGATGAGTATGTAATGACCCGTATTTTTAAATATTTTAAATTATAGGATTTGATATAATTATTGAATAAAAATGGTTAAAAATAAATTTAATGAATTATTAGTGTAGTTATTGAGTATGAATTTGGATAAAAATCTTGAAATAAACAACTTCGAAAATTTAGGATTTATTTATATTAAAATAATGATTATAGCTGGAGTTGAATAATAAATATGAATTATTTATAGGGAAATAAAATAACGTTGATAACTAAAATTTATCTAAAATTTAATGATTTGCTAATATTGATTTATTGGATAATTCAATTTGTTTAAATTTAATATTGGAGATTATTTGAATAATTGAATTATGGATTTAATATGATTAAAAATGGTATAGGAAATTGATTCACATTTTATTTAAATATGAACGAAGATGGTTAATATTTAAAATTGAATTTAAAAGTGAATAGTTAAAAATTGAAAATTTTACATTTTAATTAACGAGTAAAAATAGCCATTTTGGCAACTGTCTCGGTTTTCGACGAAGCCAGTTTCATTAGATCCATAATGGTGAATTATTATAGGATTTCAAGTTTCTAGCGATCGGACTAGTCGCTTGACCGTGTGAGCTTGAAACACTTAGAAATCAATTTAAGGAATTCGACAAAATAAATTGGCTTTGTAAAGCTACCTTCCACATACGACTGAATTAGGCCTCCAAACTAGTTCCATTGCGCTTAGAATGGGGGTAAAACATTATAAACGCCAGGCGGCATGCCTTGATTGGAGTTCGGATGAATTTTGACTAAACTATATAAATACAGCACGCATATCGAGAATATTATTATATTAATTCTTCAAAACCCTAGCCATCACTTTCTTTTAATGACTGAAAATTCACCACCTTCTCTCCTCGATATCTCTCAATCCATTCAATGAAATCAAAAACTTCCAAATGCAAAGTTGTAGATCTCGATGAGCTCTTCAAATCCATATGGTTGATCTATGCTTTTACATCACAAAATCGCCAAAATCTGAGGTGGAAACTCGTGTGTTCTTATGGGTTTTTGGGACAAATGGAGGTGGTTGGGGACGAGGCATTCGAGGAGGAGGAGCAGGCCAAGGCGCTTTGAACGGTGGTCGTTGATCATTGTCAGGACGTCGAAGATGGCGTGCGGTTGGAAGCTTGGACGTCCATGAGTGGGTAGACTGCGTACCTGATGTAGAGGAAGAAGATGTGCATGCTCCTTTTTTGTTTAATAGTTAATTATTTCATATTAAAATTCAAATGTTCTAATTTGAATAACATTTTCATACGAGTTCGGATTCACGCGGGTTTTCTCCGTTGCGACTGTATCGAAATTCCAAACAACATCTGGGCCTTTATTTGGATTTTAAATCGTTGATAAATCAAAGGTGAGTATTTATATGCTCACAATTAACTGAAATAATTTTTATATTAGTTAAATTATATTGTAAAGTGATTTTAATTTATCGATTGTTGTTTGATAAGTTTAATTGACATTTAAATTGACATCCGAATTAATTGATAGAATTTGAATTGACAATTAAATTGAATTAGAATTTAATTGCCCATATAATACCTGATATTAACATTATGAAATTGTTGTGAATTTTATCGACTGTTTGGATGATTGGTTGTGATGGATGCTATTGGATAATATTTTGGATGTTTATTTATTTTGATATATCACGTTATCACTATGTATATTATTTACAGTATACAAAACTATAAATTTAATTATTTCGAATAAATTAAGAAATAGGTTGAAATGATATATAACTATGACATTATTTTAGGTTGAAATGATATATATCCATCCTTGGATTTAAATTGAAATAATTGATTCACTTGGCCATATGATAGGTCATTATATACGCACATCGAATTGGTTAAATTAAATGATTTTGAATTTTTGATTTGAAACTATTTGGTTTTAACTAAAAAAGGATCGGATTTATGGAAATTGAATTGTTTTCGAATTTGAAAGAAGAATGTTGAAATTTAAATTTAAAAGAGGAATTGTTTAAATAATAGATGTTAAAGTTATAATCGAAATATGACGTGAATTTCAGAAATTGATTTGTTTTAAAGGATTGGACTTTTATTCAAGCTTGGAATATTGCTAAGTAAAAAGTGATATAAAATGATATTTCGAAATTGAGCTCGGAATTGAATTATATTTGAAGTTTCATACTTTAAATTGGATTTTGAAGATAAATTTGATTTAAGTGTTTTTGAATCGATATTTTAAAAATCAAACGAGAACTTGACATAAATCGAAATGGTTTAAATTTTAGGATTGAGTTGAAAATAAATCATTGAATCGGATAATTTGGAATTTAAATTTATTGGGAATTGGAGTTGAAATTAATTTGGAATTGGAATTGAAATTAATCTAAAATTAGAACTGAAATTAATTTGGAATTGGAATTGAAATTAATTTGAAATTGGAATTGAAATTAATTTGGAATTGGAATTAAAATTAATTCAGAATCGAAGTAAAATTCGACTTGAAATCAGAATTGAATCGACTAAATCAAAATGGAAGTTGGAACTGGTTTGAATTGGAAAAGTTGGAAAGTGAATCGGTTTGAATTTGAAACTATTTTTAAATGAATTATTTTAGTATAAACGGTTTAAAATCTATATTCTTTAAATATTCAAATTATTTTGATTTTCCAAGCTATTTTACTATGTAAACCATTTTTAATACTCAAACTATTTTTTAAACCATTTTAACTATTTTTAATATTGTTTAAACTATTTTCTAAAAATTCAAACTATTCAAATGGTGGAATGTTTATATTTAAATCTTAGATTTAATTACGAATTGGATTAATGTAAATAATAACCAAAATTGTAATTCGAATCAAGTTTTGAAGTGAAAATGATATATCGAATTGAATTAACCTATTGAAGTAAAAAAATACGATTTTGGAAGTGAATATGATGTTTTCAAAATGGATAAGGATTTTGAGTAAATATGATAATTTTGAAATAGATTTGATTTTAAAACGAATATGATCTTTTAATACCAAGTATGAATTGTTTTAGAAATATAAAAGTACCAACCGAGATGTAAAATGACGATTGGTTGTTAAAAAGCCTAGGGCCTCTTATTGGCATACTCTCTATCAATATTGGAACAACTTTAACAACTATGTATGCGGTGGATGATATCTAGACTGTAGTGGTTGAATTGGCGACGTTTACTAGAATAAAGTAAGAGAACGATGATTGATAGCTTTGACACTCATTTCATAATCAAAATGACTAAAACAGGAGCCTATGTCTAGCCAATAAGGTCAGCTACCTCTAACGACGTTGATCCCTCATATTACCATTGAGATTTCGTATTCGATGGGTGCAAGTTTTTTTAGTTTGGATTGATTGTCGCGGTAGGCCACAGATGGGTTGCGACCAGCCAGAAATGGTAAACTGGTAGAATCCTACCTTGAGCATTGCCTCACGTGCCTTGTCATGTTTATCCCTATAAGAGACCATTACAACTTTGGTTTAAAAATGTACAAATGTGTTAAGGTGGATCAATGTAAAGCCTTAATGCTGTTTTGATATTTATTTTACTAATAGACATTATCTATTATAGCGTATACTATTATATATAAATAGTTTAATGGACCCTTATGAGATGGAAAATCCTATGAAATCTCTTAAGTTATTGCGGTCATATTTTATGATATTGAGTTGACTTACATAAGAGTATTTTAGTCCTGACTCGAGTGTTTTTTCTTTTCATTATGCTCAGGTCAGTCCTGAGTTTTTTCAGCATATTGAAGATTATTCTCTAGTGGACGAAGATGAAGATTTTGGTATATTACTATTATTATTATTCCTTAATTCATGCTATCTTGTATATTGATCGCTTATTCCTGATATGTATATATATATATAACTCTAATAAACGTGTATAGATTATAAACAATTGTATAGTAAACAGTTTCATGAACTGTTATTTGATTATTATATTTTGTCGTTTCCGCTGTGAGATTCTGTGTTTGTTTTCTTCTTTTCTTACTTTTCTTATTTAACCCCATTAATTATCTACGTTATGGATTGTTTTAAGTTGGACATGTATGGGTTATTGTCGGTTTAAACCTTTCGAAATGTGGGTCGTCACACCAAATATCGATGGATTTCATCGATCGCTTGCCATAATCAAGAAAGGAAAATGAAGGCATTTGGGTTATCATAGATCGATTAACCAAGAGCGCATAATTTTTTCCAGTAAAATCAATGAGAACTACCGCGAGTCTGGTTGAGATAGGCATGAGGGAAATCGTTCGATTGCATGGTGTCCCAAGTAGCATAGTCGTGATCAAGTCCCAATTTTTACCAGTAAGTTCTAGGAGGATTGCAAACAACTTTGAGAACAAAGTCGAGTTTCAGCACTGCATATCATCCCTAGACCGATGGGCAGACTAAAAGGGTAAATCGAGTCTTGGAAGATCTTCTAAGAGATTGCATCTTAGAATTTGGAGGTCTTTGATAAAATTATCTTAATCTTGTTGAGTTCTCCTATAACAACAACTATCAAGCTAGTATGGGCATAGCACCATGCAAAGCTTTATATGGTCTTCCATGTAGATTCCTAGCATGTTGGATCAAGGCCCGAGATCGGTTAGTATTAGGTCTTGATATGATTCAAGAAGCTTCAGAAAAGGTTGACATGATCATAAAGAAGATAAAAGAAGCCCAAAGCAGGTAGAAAAGCTACACATACAGATGGCGTAGAAATTTAGAATTCTCAGTTGGAGATTTTGTATTCTTGAAGGTTTCACCAATGGGAGGAGTGGTAAGATTTTGATGGAAAGGATAGTTAGCACCTCGATTTATTGTACCTTTCCCCATCCTTGAGTGGATTGGCCCATTAGCCTACCATGTCGAATTGCCCGAAAGGTTTTCTAGCGTGCACAATCTTTTTCACGTATCCCATCTATGAAAGTATATGCATGATCCAAAGTAGATTATAGAGATGGCTGCCCAAGAAGATTTAGAAGTTGAACCAAATTTGGCAATTATTAGACGACTAGTTCGAATCATGGATCACGATGAGGAACGATTAAGAAGGAAAATTGTGAGATTGGTGAAAGTCCAGTGTAGTGGTGATGTAGAAGACTACACCTGGGAAACAGAATATAGAATAAGGTAGACATATCCTGAATATAGGATTGATGTTGTATCGAGATAGTGTACCACCATGTGTGGTGTAGCCACTTATCATATCTTGTATATATTTCATTTTATTATATATATATATATATATATATATATATATATTTCGAGTTATCTTCTTCTTATCCTAAATTTTAAGAACGATAAGGGGAAGTATGCAACGATTCGGAAATTCATCACTTAAGAAAAATTTCAAAATATTCAAATATAAGATTTTTTAAACTAAATAATGATGTTTTGAATAACAAATAATATTAGAAATCTCATTTTGAATAAATATTTACAAAAATATATACCTTGGAATTAATATCGATAAAATGACCGAAAATCATTTTATCGATGAATAGCTCTTTGTCCATTCGACATCATACACAGAGCTGGATACATACACTCATTTATCCATATGATAACCATGTTGTTAATTACTCGATTAATTAAATGTAGTTAGGGATAATTAGTTCTAAATTATGATTTGTGAAATTTAACTGTGAAATTAAATCTAATTTTGTGAAAATTGAATTATTTATCTTAATTAATTTTAAGATAACTTTGGAAAATGTTGTAAATTTAGTTAATATTAATGTTGAGATTTATTGTTTTAAAATTAGAATTTTTAATTAATATTTATTCTTTTAATTAAAAATAATAAGAATAACTTGTATTACAAAAGTTATAATTAATTGTACAAAATATTTTTATAATAATGGAAATGGAATTTTAACTTGTTGTTTTGTTTTGGAGAATTTAAGAAATTGAATTATGATTTTGTAAATAATTAGTTAGTGTAAATTAGTGGTTTAAATAAGTGATTAAGCAAAAAGAAATCAGCAACACTTCATCTCTTAGTTATTAATTTTGCAACATCTTACCTATTAGACCCTAAGCAAACTCCAAACCCATTAGGCCCATGTAGCTAGGAATCAAATAAGGTAACCTCTTCTATCCTATAGTTCATTTTTTAGGACTTTAATTTCAGTCTCATCTTGGTTAGTAATTGTGTTTTGCAAAATTCTAAAATTAAACCTAGGTCTAGTTGATGAAGAGGCTAACATAGAGAAATTTGGGTTTCTATGATCAATTCAAGCTAAAAGGTGAGTTGAACACTCACCCTACTATCTCTAATCCATATGTATAATTGTTAGTTGCTATATAGATTGGATTAGATGGTTTGTTGATTGAATTGCTTTCAATTTGATTGTGGTTGGTTGCTTAAATTTGGGTGATTGTTTGATTGTTGTTTTCTAGAAATTTGATGTAAAAACTACTGCAGTAAAACAAAGATATCTTGATGTAAAATAATCTAAAATTACCGAATCTATTTGTGTTCGAAAGGTCTTTCAATTAGCTACAACTTCTCTTTTGATCACTTTTCAAATTTCTAACCTTTAATGGGTCGAAATCGAGTTTGAATCTGATGGTCTTGCTCTGTTCCTGTGTATTTGCTAAGTCGAAATCTGAAATTAAAATGACCATAACTATTTCGTTACTTATCAGAATTTAATGATTCTTGATGTTTTGGAAAGCTCAGATTATATGCTATTATATTTACTGTTTTTATTTTTGTAATATTTTGTGGTTTACATGTCGAAAATATGTTTTAATGTCGCTGTTTTGAGAATGAACGACAACGATAATGAAGTTAAAATCTGAGAATTATTTTAGTCATAAATTTTTCGATACTTATCGGAATTCTATAGATCTTGATGTTCTAGAAAGCATAGACTTTTTTTTTACAACTTTCATGTTTTTAGTTTTTTAAAATTATGTGATTTGAGTGCTTGTAACTGCATACCTTTAGACCCTAAATTTGAGTTAAATGAAATAAGTTGATAAGCTTCGTATACAAGTAATTTTACGAAAGAGAATTATTTATATTTCCAATCTTAGAATTATTTCTAAACTAAGTTAATAATTGTTGAAATGATTTTTAGCAAGTTATTTTATATATTAAGTATCCTTAGTAAAATATTTATGGATTTGAAAATATGACTTTGGAAATACAAATCTAATCATTTTTACATAAAAGTGATTATGGATTTGGAATATAAGCATTACAGTTTTATTAAATAAATAATATAGGATTCATGGAAATTGGAAATGTAGTTTTGAAAAGTATAAACTTATTTTATTTTTAAATAAAATGGTTATATTTTTGTATGGATTTAGAAGAGTTATTAAATATGGTATTAAAATATAGTTTTGTGAATAATACAACTAGATGGAAATTTGAGACAACTTTATGTATATAAGTGGAATTTTGGAACAATTCGGGGTTATGAAATATTTTACCAAATCTGCGAATATTTTTATAACATTAAATAGTAAGTGGAGTTGTGGAAAAATATAATAGTTTTAAACAATAAAAATCAAAGAGAAAATTGTTTTGAGAACCTATTTCTATAATTTGGGAAGTGCTATTATTCGCATTAATGTTATCGATTGTTTTAAATGCTTTCGAATAACGATTCGTCGAATATGGTATAACACATTCAATTGAATGTTTGAGTGGAATTTACTAACCTATTAGTGAATACATTAATTTCACCGAGTAGTATGGGATGCTTTGGTTAAGTTCTTGTGGTCGAATTGGGAAAGTAATTAACATTTTAGAATTTCTTCAGGTGTGCGACAAGTGGTTGCTAGATCCTGAAGAGAATGTATTTTAGGTTTTTCGATGGTATACGTAATGAGTGAGATTTACTAGCATTTAGTAAATATTAGGATTCCACCATACGGTATGAGACATATTGGTTAAGTTCTGGTGATTATTGAAAATGATAGATTTGGCACTTTAGAGTTTACTCTATTTTGGTGTGCGAAAAGTGGCTATTAGATCCTTAAGAAGTTTACTGTTGGATTTATTTGCAAATGCAATAATATAAAATAAATCTAAAAGATCGATCATGGCTGCTATCCTTGAGATCGTCTTGTGATCCTGTGATTCCCGTCCCGTGTACGATCCCCGGTATCGATCCGTTCGTGTGATACCCAATTATTTGTTTGTTTGCAATTGTTCTGTATATGATTGTTTTGACTGTTTTGAGTATGATCTCTTAGATTCTATGACTATTATATGTTCGTGAAATAAATATATATTCATAGGTCTTGTGTTTATGAAATAAAGATTTATTCTTGTGTCTTGTGTTTATGAAATAAATATATATTCTTGTATCTCGTGTTCATGAAATAAATATATATTCTTGCGTCTTGTGATGGATGCTAAGTTAAGTTAATTATGTTACTCTATGTTTACTGACTAGTTCGTGTTTGTGACATAAATTAATAACCATGTTCTGAGTTAAATTAATTTCCCGACTCGTTATACCAAGGACATCTGTATTTACTTATATGTTGTTTATTCTTGTGTTATATTATATTCACACTATTGGATATTTAGAGATAGTCCGACCCGACTGTTATTTTGCTCGAGTCGGGTCAGACCGAGACTTTCATGTTATGGGACGAGTAGCAAATGGATGGTTGGGCTAGGAGAAGTTGGACCTTTGATATTTAGCTATATCACGTAGGAATTTTTTTTGAAACTGAGATGTATAATTAAGATTAGAAAACCATAACTTGTATATTAATTGAGTTTAATATTTCATTTTGTAAACTAAAAATTTGCATATGTATAAGTTGAGATTTCATTCTGCTGTGATCTGTGACTGTTATTTATATTGTATATTGTTCTGATTCTGAGAAATCAGTGTGCCTATTTGTATTAATACTATACACGTCAAATTCAGCTCAAATATTAAGTGAAAAAGGTATAATGTGTTAGTGTCAATATAAAGATATATTCACATTGGATCGCCCTTAACAAGCCGTATTCTTCAAATTAGCAGATGGCATTACTTGTACGTTCTTTGCTAATCTAAGTACCACGGTGGGGTTGTTACAATCCATATGAGTGAGAATGTGTAATAAAATAATTTATTTATTTTGGAAAACAAAAAGTATATATGACACCATTAATAATGTCGTTATTTTGGAATAATCAATTCTTTGAATTTAAAAGGATTTTGAATGATTTAATAATTATTTTGGTTATTAAAGAAGCTCTTTAATTTTTATATAATGATAGAAATATCGTTATCAAATTTTGTTTACAAATATATGTATGTTAACAAAGACGAGAAAATATGATTTGAAATCTAAATAGGAATTCGTAGCGATTCAACGTGTAGAAATTATGCAACGTAGTGGATTTACTGTGACATATATATGCACATATATATGTACACAAACATTAAGACATTCATATACTCGTAAACACACACACACACATATGCACATATACATTTAAATATATATATATATATATATATATATATATATATAACTTAAAATTTCTAAGATATTTTCTGAAACTCCTTAATACTTAAGCTTTCTCCAAGTCAACACTTACCATCAAAGTACAAGAACATGGAGAGGGAAGTACTTGGCTGTGCAAGGTGATGTAAGGAGTGAGGTGGGCGGTGACGAGGTGGTGATGTGAGTGCATAAAATATCTAAGATATTTTTCCATCTTCTTTCCCTATAAATACCACACCATCTCCACTTCATTTCCTCACTTCTCCTTCTTCATTTTTTAAGCTTCTTCCTCTCTGCTTTCATGTCTTCTAGCCTTAGCAAAATAATGGAAAAATATAGTTCAAATATAAATTAAATTATAATATAACTATATCAAAACTCAAAGCAAATTCCCTTCTCCTCCTTCATTCTCCATGGCCACCACCATAAGCCCCCAAGGTCGAGCCTTCCTCCTCCCCTAGCCGAGTCCATGATCCTACCACCATCCCAAGCATAGGTCGAGCCATTAAGATTCATTAGTGCAAGGGCTCGTGAGCTTAGAGTTCAAGTTAGCAAAGCTATAGTCTTTCTTCTGATACAAAATCAAAGTGAGAAACTATATATATAAAATATGATGATGTGATATGATTTCTATGGATGTTTACAATGATTTGATCATCAAGTTTAGATGTTGATTATGTGTTTATTTTGATGTTGAAATGATTCATGCTTAATACACGTCGAATATCACAAAGGAAATCACTTTCTTTTAATAAATGAACTTGTGTATATGAAATTGTTAAATCACTTTAAAATGGTTTATAAATGTTTTATAAACACTAAAATCCAATTTGGTGAAGTTTCGACAAGTTATGAAAATTGAGTCAAAAATAAAAGCGTCGCCTAACGGTAGTTCGCGATTTCACTCCGTGGAAAGTTAAATCCATTTAAACGATGGATTCAGAGTCGTAATTCTTTGTAATAAGAATTTTCCAAACTCTTGTGATCATAATTTTCAAACAAAAGAAAAGGATCGAGATTTCGTTTAGTAAACTTTGAAATATGAGTAAATCATGTTTTCAAAATAATCGCGCCTTTGCAGTTTAGAAACCATAGCGATAAATTCATTAAAACCGATATTTTAAATTATTTAAAAATATGGAATAAATTCTATAAATATATTAAAATATTTTAAAAGTGATTTGATTTATAAAAATGGATTAATAAATGGCAGAAAAATTGTTTTGATCAAATAAGCCTTAAAAGCGCTATTCCTAGAACTTTTTGTGGCACCTTTTAATAATTTTTGAAATATAACTTTAAACTTAAGAATTCTTTCCCAAATCTTTTATAAATATTTTTACATAGATAATTGAGTATTTTAAAGATGATATGACGGTTTTATAATTTATTTTAAATGTTTAAATAAATGATTTAAAGAAAAGCCGGTCAAATGATTTAATCATGCTTTAAAAGCCAATGAGTAGATTGTACTTTCTATTCGTAAGATCCGGATGTGAGGTGCTTAAACTAAGGAGATATTCAGGAGCAACCAGTCCCCTGGCTCTACTTTCTCGATCAAGGAATAGGTAAGGTCGAAATGTCGGAAGCGAGACAAGTATAAAAGATTCAAATTTACAAATTTAATTTAACACAACTTGGATTATATAGAGATAACCTTCTTATACTTGGCATAAAATTATAAGGAGGGAACCGACACTATTCGCATTAATTTAAAAGGTGATGTCACCGTTATTCGATGGATAGTAAATGTTGAATATGGAAATTGATGTTGAGTAGAATTATTATAATTTCTATCGACCCTTTTTAACTCAATATTATTTTCCAATATGATTTATGAAAACGATTTGGTATTTTCGAAGTTAAAGAGAGGTTTAACGATTCTGTATATACAGGAAAGAAACGTTTTAAAGATATATATCTCTCGAAGACATTTTTGATAAAAAGAAAGTATTAATCAAACGATAAGCACCTATTCACTTAATATTTTTTATCCATGATTTGTTCGGAGGAACCGAGGTTGGATTTGAATGATTCTTATTCAAAAACCACTTCAAACCAATTACATATTCAAAGTGAATACATGGAATGATAGTAAATGGAATGAAGGGCTGCTTATCACTAACCCTCGAAGGAAATTTCCCATATCATATACATATGGAAGTAGTACCTTCATTTGATCTTCGTATGCAAGGACTGGCTCGCTACTAATTGTCAGGACCCGAAATCTAATGTTCGAAAATTGACATCAAATACCTCACTTGTACTCGACTGTCAAAGATTCAAACATCGAACTCCAGTCGGATGGAGCTTATAACAACATTAGATGAATATAAAACAGCGGAAACAAAATGAATATCATGCATTATATCATAGATACAACATCATCATAATATCTGTTACAACATCAAAGTATCATAATACATGAATCACAACTCCCAATAGAACATCATAATAAAACAATAAGTGATCATATGCCAAAAGTCTTTAAGGAAATAGGGTGATAATGAACTTCCAAACTAAGCAACTTGAGATCCAAAAGCTTCCAAAATGTCTCTAAGGTAAAGGCCTCCAAGAACCGATAATCTCCGAATCAAAACACGGCTAATGCCAAAATACGGAAAACCTGCTACAAGGCTGCCCGTGTGGAAATGATGGGCACCCAGAGTTTAGAAAAGAAACAATAAACTCTGGGTCAGTCATGGGACTGGTATGAGTAAACAAAGACAATTGCTTTTAAATAAGTCAGACTTTTACAAGAAAACCGTTTATGCTTTTGGAAAATGAAACTACCATAAGGCCTCCCGGCACACACACAATGCAATCGCACACTTGGGGGAGATTTCCCCTTATGATAGTCAAATATGCTTAATATGATAAAATTCTTTGATATTATTACTAGTGCATAGTGTGAAAACATTTCGAAAGTAGAATATTAATCTTAGCCAGCATAGATACCATGATACTATGCCTATTATAGCTGCCACCTGAGGTGGCAGGTTATACAAATTGAAATCGTAAAGGCTCGTATTATTTCTTTGGATTTCCAACAAATGGTCAGGCTAAGGAACTTCCTATGCCACATGGGTACGCCTCTGGCGGGACGTCCCGAGAACCTACCCGGCTCTCTGCCAACACAAGGCCGGGTTACATCTGTAACTAGGTAACTACTACTCGAGTATGCCATTCCCCGGTCGTTTGCGACCTTTATCTGAGGGCCCTCCATCACAAAGCAACAGCCACACAGTAAATGAGATTGCAACAACCACATAGGTAAGTATCTGGGCTCCCTACCATGATACCACCTTTTTCCAGAAGGAAATGACATACCCTAAAGGGCGCGACCCTCATAACCTTGCTGCATCTTTCCTGTTTCGACCATTTCCAAGGTGTGAGGTCCGATGAGGTCTCGTCCACAAAGCTACGGTTTACACGAAGGCCATGCTTTGATCACAAATGATCAACAAATGAGCATCAACACACAACTGCACTTAGCATGCCACACTACCAAATAGGGAGTATATTGCTGATAACCTTCAACTACATAACCTTTGAGCTCGTATGTCTTAGAGAAGGGTGTTAAGCTAAGAGAATAAATTCTCCGCCACCAACAGATATGTATTTGAAAGAAATCGGTTTTATATCTCAAAGTGTAGTGTCAGACACACGACCATATAAGTCTGTTTCGGGTTCGAACAGAACGAAGGCACTTCGTCCAATAAAGGAAGAAGCCCTTGAAAATCCGAGCGTCTACAATCCGATCGGACTCCCCATCACAGGTGGAGATCTCTATACCGGAGCAACTCAGTGCAGAGACAATCGATAGGTTATCCTATCGTTTTCGAAGACACCCGGTCTTCACCACCGTCTTCAAATGCTATCCATTTCGTCGAATCACTATTCAAAATGGGTTATATGACACAAAGGTCCTCTCCCGGCTAATCCGAATAGTGAGCGCTCAATTTAGAACATGTGGGTGTATCAATTACAAGGATTCACATTCAGGGTTCGATGTGGGTTTCGGATAACTGACTGAAATCCAACTCCCTCTCACATCGAAGTTTAAATGTCGTTTTACGGGCAAAAGGGTTTTCACATACATATGGAAACAAATCACAAATCACAGTTCAGCACAAATCAATTCACATCATTACACTAGCACAACAGAATGATCAATTCAGTACAGAATATTTGATGATAGTCGATCATCTTTGATTAAGGTGATTGTGATGTGAATTAACCATATAATTATCTTTATTAATTATTTTAAATCAATGTTTAATTCTACTTAATTATGAATTAGTTAAATCTTGATCAACTTTATTAGTTAGTTATTCCTTTAAAAATTATCTTAATTTATTAATTCTTAATCGTTAACTGATTAAGTTTAATTACCTTTGTTAATTGACTATTCTTTAATAAGTTAATTATAAAAAATCATTACAAAACATTAATTGTTAATTACTGTTTCATCATTTATAAATAAATTAGGTTTAAAGTTAACACTTGGATATTTGATTTACTTCTATTTTTTTTAAGTTAAATTTTAAAACAACTTTTATTTAAAATATGAATTTGAAAAAATCATTGAATCCCATTAATTTCAAAAAAAACATTTCAATATCATTTACTCCATCCTCTATAACAACTACTTTTATTTATTAAAGAATGTATTCAGAAATTATTTAACTTATGTTTCTTCAAAATTTTTCTAAAACGGGAATTTGTTGTTTTTACAGCCAACCCGAGGCTGCTTCGAGTTGTTCCCGAGGGAAACACCCCCTACTTCGAGTTTTAGCCAAAATTGACCTGAGTAACATTTTTTTTTACCTAAAATTGTTTAAGTTTTTAAACAACCCGATACAACGTTTAAATGACACGGGCTCGTGTTCGAGTTTTCACCCCAATCCCCCGAGTAGTGCATCGAGTCACCCTTCCTTCTTCTCAAACCATCAGGACTGACACCACAACCACCACGTGCACGTGAACGGCCAAAATCACCACCATTGGTCGAAGCTGCAGCCACCATCGAGTCGACGTCCATCCCCCAAAACCCCACAAGAACCCAGAATGTGAATTTATTTCGAAAGCAAGAATCGAGACATCACGACCAAACAACCCATCAGGACCTCATCAAAAAAACGCATCGCCCCACCTCCTCTGACCGTCAACGGTCACCAAATTTGGACCGAAGCCCCATAAACATGCTATGCCGCGATTGGCACCGTTGACGCGCAGTCCAATCAACCTATGATGGCGCCGCACCATCATTTCGAACGTGAACAAAAATGGGTTCTTAAACCCTAATTTGATCTTGAATCAAAAATTTAATGATTTATAAATGCCACTCGTATTTTTCTATAGATGTCGAACATTTAATCTAACTATAATGATGAACACGTGACCCACCAATGTTTGGATCATCAGGATTGGTAAAAAGTTCAACTTCCTGTTCAACTTTCATTTCTCAAAGAAAATTCAATGAAAAATTTGAATTTTGGTTTCTAAAATCATCATTTTGGAAGGGGATCCAGATAATATTGCTGAAACTAAAATCTGTAGGGTTAGAATTTTTTTGCAAAATTTGAATGGTGACTGCATTTCATAATTTCCAGAGAAAAACTATGTGACCTTGCCTTTATTTATTTCTGAAACATAGTGTAGGGTTAGAAACAATACATTAACTTGTTTACAATCATTTTCAGAAGCAAAGAGGGAGAGAGGTTTGGACTTTGATATGGCTTACACTGTAAACCAGAATTCAGATATGACTGTGTTTTACAGTTTCAAAAAAAAGAAAACATAATGCCTTGCTTTGATTAGTTACTAAACAAAATGCATGTCCAAACCATACTTCAATTTGTTTATTTTTCAGATCCAACAGAAAATAGAGATGGGGTTGAGTTTGGTATATTAACACTGTAAACCAGAACTCAGAGAAACAGGGAAGGAAGTACATTCCCAGGCAAAGGAAAACACAAGCACAACCATTTATTCACATGCAAGTGTCTTTCAAACATTCATTCAGGCATTTCAAACAGCAGCAAATGATTGAATAAACAGGGGTTTACTCACCTCTTCCCTGAAGACAGAAAAGCTCCTAACAGTTTCAAAAGATGGGATGAACGCCTGGCAACTTCTTTTCTTTTCCTACTTTAATTTTTCTTAGTTTAGATCTGCAAGTTATAAAGACAGATCTTTGTTTACTATTTGTTATGTTCATTTACTTTATTCATTAATAACAGTAATTTTTAAATTACTTACAGTTCGAATTTCCTTTATGTAACAGAGAAGCTCTTTTTTTCTACGACTTGAAACTAGAAGTAGATTAAATCTTTGATCTTGATTTCTCCTGCAAATGGTTGATATTATTGTTTTAAATTCTTTCTTCATTACTGATCATAACTTCAAATTCAATTTTTTTTAAAAGAAAGTTACTTGCCTTTAATTATTTCAGAAATTACTACCCTTGCACTGCTCTGGCAAAACCTGAAGCTCTTGTTTTTACAAATCTACAGTTTTTTTTGAATTTGTTGTTAAAACTTGATTTCAAAAATCATAATCTCACTTAACTATAAAGTTTTAAAACTTACCAGAGATATGGAATCATACACTACAGTTTGATGCTTAAGAAAGAACTTCACATTTAACTTTTGATTTGAAGAAAGTAGGCAGTTTTTTTTTCCTTTTCTGATTTTTTACTTTTTCTTGAGTGTTGGAGTTTGAGATTGCTAGATCTTAGTTAGTATACTTTTCTGAGATTTGGAGCTAAATAAATTTGAAATTGGAAGCTGAAAAGTTTCTTATAATTTTTAATTTGATTATTTTATTCAAGTAATGATGTTTCATGCCATTTGTAAAAAAATAATCATGAGATCTAAATTTTGTTAATCTCCTTACTCCACCTCCCATGTGAATGTTAAGCATTTGTGATTTTTACAAGTCATAAGAATTTTTAAAAATTTTATTTTTTTATAATATATACACTTTATAAATAAATGTATCTCTTTATTCATTTGTATATATGTATATACATATGAAATGTTAAAAGAATTTTTTTAACCAATATTTACATTATATACATTACATCTTAATGATTTTAAATGCTACTTATTTTTAAAAACATTTATTTTAAATTTAAATTCAAATTCCAATTTTAAACTTAAAATATAAACATTTATGTCCATTAATGTGTTCACACATATCTTGAAAATTTTAAATTAAATTCCAATATGTATTCAACCTTACTCATATATGTAATATACATATATGTATATAATTTTAAATTTAAATGACTTTTTAAACATTCATTATTTTAGAATTTTAAACTCAAAATAAAATTGGAATTTTATTCATATAAAATTTTCACTTATTTTATTTGTTTAAGATTTTTTTTCCACTTTATTTTCAAATTAAATTCCAGGGGTTTAAAATATATTATTAATTTTAATTGATAAATTTTTTTTGGGATGTTAAACTAATCCTAGAGGTAATGCCTGATAGGATATGATAGAAGAGTGCCTTCGGTTTGTCCTATTCTTGGACAACTTGTATGGAACAATGTTTGACGATGCATTTCTAGATCATGTTGATTGATCTTTATAAACATATCATTAGTTTGGTGATGGAGAAGGCAACTTCTATTAGCTTAACACCATTTCCTGAGGCATATGACCTCATGAGTTATACGTTTCTAGTAATCAGTTGTGTGATTGTGGAATGGCAATGTGGCATTCAAAGTAAAATATGTGCTATGAAGGTAAACATTGTCCTAAGCCTCGCACCCCAAAAATGACAAAAATAAGGTAGAAGCAATAGGGCTATGTGGGTCGCATCCATTAGGAGATGTCATCACCCTTCTAGACATGCTCTATAATTCAGGTTGTTATGTATGCTTTGGGTTCCCTGTAAAGGTCGAGAACTACCGGGGTGATGACATATTTGGTATATCAAAGAAGTAGTAGGTCGGTGCTATGTTGGTTTAGGTGCCTAGTATCTGGACCCTATGAACATCCCTCTAGAGGTGTATTGTACAGAAGGTAGTCTCTTACCTTGTCATTGTATGGAATCCATTCTCCAATAAGTGCCTTCGAACTTAGTTGTAAACATATTATGTTGTTAAATTTAACCAATATAACAATTTCGGCTATTTTAATATGTTTATTTGAAAAATGTTTTTCAAAGAAAATCATTAGAAACAATATCAATGGATTTCACGTAGAAATGTTTTGGTTATCATAAGGTAAAACCCATTCCGTGTTTATATGCGGCATGGTCTTATGAGATACCCTTTGTTTCCTAAGTATATGTATTTTGAGTTTCTCATACCAGTCCCATGACTGATCTGGAGTTTATTTTTCTTTTCCCTTAAACTCTAAGTGAACTATTTTGTTGGCAGCCAAGTAGTGAGATAGCTTGGCCCATTTTGAAGAAGCTTGCAGCCTGGAGCTGGAGTGCCCTCTGTAGATAGTTAACTATTTTCAAATTTTTGCTATATTAAGTATCTACTAGCACCTATACGGATAGGCCATTATAATTATCCCGGCTAGTTTAGTACTTACCATAACTTTGATACATCATTTTGAGAGTGATTGTATGTACTATCTTCATGTATAATTTAGTGTTGAATACGATGTGAGACTCCGTTGTTGTTCTATCTTCTATCTTTATTTTTTTTTTACCCATAATGATCGAGTTTTCGGTACATGAAATTACGGCTCGTGAATACTGAGGATGTTTTAGTGTCGATTTTTTAGGATCCAAATTCATGGCCATTACATTATGTATAATTTGAAGCCACCGATATGCAATCTAGGATTTATATTCTTTCTTTTGGCATTATGTTTCAATATTTTCTTGAATTCCTTTTTCTCCCAATGCCACAAGAACTACTCGTATATCTGTTGGACAAGGGTAGGATGCTTCTTACCACTCCTACACATCCTATACGTCCACTCACAATATATTTTTTGGACGTTTCAGCCGACTAAGCCCTATGCACTAGCCCTTCGCGAATTCTCGCTTTCCAAGAGAATTTCCTCTTCAAATGCAAATTAAATATATTATGAACAAAATGATATACATATTTACATAGTGTGTTATGTAATAAATTAATTTTACCATAAATTCTTCAAATGTAACTTCATTCACTTCCCTGGGAATGTCATCAAATGTAGATCATAATTTAGTGATTCGTGTAAGCAAGCCATCATGAATGGCTTCGGATGTTATGATGTTGCTGAAATCATACATGCATACATATGTGTTTATGTATATATGTATGTGTGAGTGTATACGTACATGTATGTGAGTATGAGTGTGTGTGTGTATGTGTACATATATGTATCCAATATGTATGTGAGTGTATATTTATGTATGTGTATGTGAGTGGTATGTATGTATGTAATTACCTACCCTGATCCGTGGTCTCTAGGAAAGACATCAAGTTGGACCATAGATGTGGAAGTGTTAGTCTCAGACACATGAATGAATGGACTAGTACCATATTCCATAAAAGCATCAGGAGCATTGGTAGTCTAAATGAATGATGACATCATATGTGCATCATCGACATCATGTCGTAATGAGTGAAAGCTACCCTAACCTGATGATGAGCCATCCTAACCCGATGAGCCATACGACTATGTCGGCATCGTAACTTATTTTTTGTAATAATACATATACACTATAATAAAGAATGATAAATCCATATTCATACCACAAACTTGGCAAGACAGATAAAGTTTCAATAAATTATATATAAGCTACCAATTGTCGACATCGTTATCAATATCATCATTTACAATATCATAATATTCATGTTCATTTACTTCGACATCATCATCAACGCCGACATCTTTGAGATCTAATTCAACATCGTCAAATACTTTATTGTATAGTGGTCCTATACCATCACCGTCTTCAATTATTTGGAGTATTTCATTGTCCTTCGGATCATTTTGGTATGGCTTATCATTGATTTATGATCATATCCCTCTTGAATGACTACCTGATTTTGTTTTAATGAAAACCCACCATTCATTCTTGTTGTTGTTCAGTAAGATAATTTGCATAATAAATTTGTGTTGCTTGCATCGCTAGTATAAATGGATTGTTTCCTTTATATTGTATTTTATGAATTTCCTAAGAGGATAATCTTTATGTATACGACGTACTTCTATATCAAGAGTAGTATCAACCCAATCGCATTTGAATAAAAATGTTTTAAGCTTCGTATTACAGAATAAGCGAGTTCAATTATTTCCTCTAACACTCCATAGTAATCTTGTAAATCATCACCATGTTCATTTCCTTTAACACAAACCCTATTATTGTAAGTTGCTTACTTAGCCCCAAACTCCTTTATGTGAAATTTAAAGCCATTACATATAGGATTGGACATTTTCTGTATTTCATCATTGGAGCAAACAAAAGAGTTTTATAACAAATATCATTAGTTTCATTATCAATAACCTAGTGCATTAAAGTAAAACACATTAATATACAGAATAATTAAACTATTTCATATTAATTGTATTCAATAATTATATATTTAAGTATAAGCTTACATATTTCTAAAACCAAGTCTTAAATCTTTTACTGGGTTGAACCTTTGGATTTTGTTGTTCGAATTGACCGTTAAACAGCTAATATTGTTAAGGTATACATGATTAGACTATATAACTTGGTATTGACGGTAAATAAACACATATTGTGTTATCTGATAAGATCTGATAATTCTTTACAATTTAGAAGCACCATTGTTCTAGCTATGACAAACTCTTTAAGTGTTTGAAAACTTCCATCCTTTCATTTACCCAAAGGACGTCCACATTTTTGAAAAACGGAAAGAGAAAATTCAGATGATTCATCCTTAACATCATCATTACAAGGACCGGTTGTACCATTCAGCTTAACACAATCTTCAAAATAGCTAAAAAAGTAGATTCTTTTTCAACAATGTATGCTTGACATATTGAACTTTCACGATGTGTTTTTTGTTTCACCTTTTTTAAGGTGACCCGGGTATCTTCATATCGAAAATTATCAATTGTACATTTACTATTTTGATTTTAAAAGAGAATATATAACTCCTAATTATATTTTACATCCTCTTAAAAGGATAAATCTAGTCGTATTGCACCAGACCTCGCATTAAAGCTTCAGTTGGCATATGTATAGGTAGACGTTTCATGCAGTTGAGTACTCCAGGAGGAAATATTTTCTCTAATTTACATATAATTTGGATATATCTGTTTTCAATTTTTTAAAAGTACTTTTATGAAGCGTGGTTGAGCACAATTCTTTATAGAACAAATTAAGTTCAACAATAGTTATCCATACCTTAGGCGGCAAAAGCTCCTTGAATACTATTGGGAAAAGAGTCTCAAAAAATGACAATCATGACTCTTCATTCCCGATAGTTAAAAAACCTTTATACCAACACATCTTCTCATGTTTGAAGCAAAGTCCATCTGGAAACCTCAAATTTTGAACCCACTCGAATAGTTTTTTTCGACACTTGTTTTCCAACTTATAGTAAACAAGATGTTTGAAATTCGATCATTTGCTATCAAATATAAGCTTAGGATGATTGCATCATGAAGCATTATCCTTTCTTGACTTCAATTATCTTTTGTTTTTTCTTTCACATTCATTATTGTGTTAAATAAGTCCTCAAACACATTTTTCTCGTTATACATTATGTTTATATTATGTGGAAGTTTATGATTTTTCCAATATGGTAACTCCCAAAATATACTTTGTTTACACCAATTATGATATTCTCTTTTATTAGAAATTTTGGACCCTTTTCCTATCTTGTTTATTTTGGGATAATCACGGATAAGCTTGTACATTTCTTCACTGCTCAGAAAGGACGATATCTCTAAAGTAATAGTTGTGTTTCGTTTGAAAATTTTGTCAATTATAAAACAATGGTTTATATGTAGAAAACAATAATGTCAATCCCATCAACACTGTTTGCCATTATATGTAAGTCCAAATGATTCTGTCCAATCCATGCAAACATGAAAAGTGAATTTTCCACTAGTGCTCCATTTAGAAAGCATCCCATATGTAGGAAAATCGCTTAGTTCCACAACAAAGAAGTAAAAAATCTAAAGTTCTTTTTTAAGATGTCGTACGTAACATTATCCTAAGTCCACAGCCTTTTCAGCTCATCAATTAATGGCTGCAAGTACATATCTATCCCTTTTTTATTTTTTTAGTCCAGAAACAACTGCCATTAGAAACATATAAGTATGCTTCATACGTATCCATGGGGAGATATTGTAAGCTGTTAGAATAACTGGCTACGTTGAGTAATGCTTACCGAATGAAACAGATGGAGGCAAAACCTTCCATACACTAATCAAGTCTAACATTATGTGATTATTTAGCAAAATCAGGATATGTCCTATCAAAATGTTTCCAAGCTTCGTCATTTAAAGGATTACATAAAACACATTCATATCGTTGTCATTCACTATGCCATCACATGTGTTTTACCATAGCAGAAATTCATATAACCTTTGCAATTTCGGTGTACTAGGAAAATGATGCATTCTGGTGAAAGGTATGTCTTTACCTACCATTAGTTTTTATCGATTTATATCTAGGTTATTTATAGAATTTTTATAACATCAAATATTTATTTTCCTTCCAATAAATCATGCATCTACCTGAACATGTGTTAATTTTTTCATAAGGTGATCTAAGGGCCGTGATATCCCTTTAAGGGAGTACCAATACTCTACCGATACATTATCAGGTGAAAGCATTTCTTTACACAAGTTAAGAATTGCATTCATAAGTTTTCTATGCTTTGAATTCGGATTTTATAGCGATTAACCTAGACGTCGTTACTAATGTGTCATTTTACAACCTTAATAGAGCAGTTGCTACGATGCTTTTAATAATTGAAAAAAAAATTCACTTCTGATTCAAGATCTTCCTCCAAATATAGTTTTTTGGTCCATGATCAATGGCATCATGAACCACTTCAGTCATTCTATTTTCTATATCAACATTTTTTTTCAATAAGGGGTTCATCACAATCCATATCCATATTTACGGTCTCCTCTTGTACAACATGATATTTTTCTCCATGATATATCTACGTACGATAGTTGAGCATAAAATCATATTAGTGCAATGTAATATCGCAGTATAATATTATATAATTTTAGACAATTACATTTCAAACATGGACATAAGACTTCTTTCATATTAGTTTTATTACTAGATGCCACTTCTGTGAATGCATCCATGTCAATCAAAAGTGCAATGGAATCATTCCTTTATTTTTACCTCTTATGTACATGATGTGCACGTAACTGTGCATATTTTTACCACTATATTTATTCTATTTAAATTAAATAAATGATCATATTGGGTATTTTAACTTGTTTTAACCAAAATCCATAACAATTCCAAATTGTCACATATTCATCTTCATCCAAGAGCAAAATTGTCATTTTTGTGCATAAATTAACTTGAGAAAATTTAATTAGAAATTTTCATACTATTTTGCAGGAATTTGATTTCAATTACGAGTTGTTTCATGAAGAAGATGTGCATGCACAAAAAAATACAAAGGAATGAAGATGTAAATAATTCCAAGTGAAGATCATGGAGGACCCCACCTACCCACCACCTTAATGTACAAATTAGAGGCTAATGCACATGCTTATGGAATTAATGGCTTCACGCACACTTAAATGATAATTAGTAGAAGCTAATGATTACTTGGCCTCCACACAACCTTAAGAGCATTTTGGGCTTTCCCCAAATTATGGATTAGGGTTTTATGCTTGTATAAATAATCCATTATGTTCATGTAACCTCTTCCTCTTCATTAGTTTAGACTCAAAATAAAAGACAAGTCTCTTTCTCTTTTCCATGGCTACTTAGCCATTTTTACTTCATGTATTTTTCATTTTTTCTATGCAATGTTAATTAGTGCTCTCTTTCTTTTACATGCTTCTTTTTTTTATTTACTTTCATGTTAGTAGTGTAGATTAATTTTTCATACAAGAAGAATAATTTGGTTTCTTTACTTTGCTCTCTTTTTCCTTTTCTTTTTCTTTCATGTTGCAAGCTATATTTGTTGTTTTGATAAAAAATATGATAGGCTAATCCCTTCAATTTAGGGGTAATGAAGCCTCTAATCATGTAGCTTCAACATTTTGATGATTATAGCTCTCTTTTTGTGCTTAATGACAATGCTTGAAGTTGTTTAATTTGTTGTTTTTGTTTTGAATTTGATAGCCTATATTATTGACACCAAATAGGCTGTGCTTAAACAATCACTAACACAAATGCCTCTTCATCAAAATATGATTATGGGATAAGAAAGTGATTTGAAATTCAAATTTGATGCTCTATATTTCTAATTAATAGTTAATAGACCATACTTAAAATAGATTTCATTTTCAACTTTGTTGTCATTTTCATTAGAGTTAGTAAGTGGTTAAAGGTTGTGTTATAGTTTGATCGTTTATGTTGAGCTAATTAATAGCACAAATGAGCCACACTTATGATAAACACATCATTTAAATTCACTTATGACCAAAAAAGAGAGATCATAATTTCATAGTTTGCTGAATATATGATCAAGAGTGCAGAATTATCTCTAAATTGTTATTTAACTCTCATATTTTTATCACTTTCTTTTTGACAATTTTCTCTTTTTCTAGCTAATCACACTCTTCAACTTTGGTTTAATTTGATTGAATAGATTTCTAAAATCACAATTCCCTGCGGATCGAATCCGTACTCGCCACGTACTTCAATAGCATGCCATGCGCTTGCGGTTATTTTAATTTGAAATTTTCGACGATTTTCTAATCCGATAGAAATTCCGTCGCTACGGCGCCGAAAGCACATCCAACTTGGATCTTTCAAATAATCCATCTTCTACAATCCACACGCAAACAAAATTTACATTATCTTTCACATAGTAGAATTATTCATTCAAATTAAATAACATCATTAATTTTATCATTACTTTAAATAACACTATTAATTTTATTAATAATTTAAACAAAATTGATAATTTTGTTCTTAATCTAAGCAACATTATTAATTTTGTGAATAAATTAAATACCATTATTCATTTTTTTATCAATTTAAACAACATCATTATTTTTATGAACAATTTAAACATTAATTTTATTCTTAGTTTAAATAATATTATTAATTTTATAATTACTTTAAATAACATAATTAATTTTTTTATTACATACTTTTATTAATACTTCCAATAATATTATTAATTTTATTATTAATGTCAATAACATTATTAATTTTATTATAGGTTGATGGAATTCAAAAACAATCTCAGAGCTATATAACCTAGGGATTTCTACATCCTACTTCTCATTACGAATGTAATGGTATTTACATTTTGTAAATCATTATAAATTGAATGATTAACAAAATTTCGACAGCATTTCCCCTTATTCTCCATATGATATCCAAAATAGCATACACGAAGAACAAGAGGGAAGTATTGTCGAAATTTTATTAACCATTCAATTTGAAATATTAATTTCTGAAACATAAATATCATTACATTTATAACTTATCTAATACTTGGACAAATTCGACAAATAACGTATCAGGTCAATATCGATTTTCACTTTATTTAAAAAATGAATATTTATATAACAGTCATATATGGTACTTGTCAAACGGGGCTAAATTAAACATCTACGGGGTTTCATTATTGATACAATATTGGTAACAATTACTTTTTCTACTAGTTGCATAATAATACCAATGATCAAATTGTATATGTACGATCATACTAAAAAATTTGTACCAACTGCCTTCTGCCAATGAATTTGTAACAATGAATTTATATCAAACCAAAGCATATTGAACATAAAATGAACAAGCATTTAATTACAACAATGGAGGCAATGTGCTTGTGGTTTTAGGGTGCCTTCGGTTTTTGGTTGGTGGAGGTTGGCTGAGGGGAAGATATATCGAGGCGGATGACGCTTATATGAGGGAAGGAAGGCTTGCGGCTGGTGCTTAGGGGCTGGACATTTTCGTAGGGGAGGGACGACTTGGAGGCTAGAGGCTTGCAAGGTAGGAAGGAATTGCATGGCTGAAGGGGAGGTGAGGGGGAGATGTAAGGGTTTTATTTCTTTTTTGATTTGATTGCAAATCTCGAAGAGGCGCTTGGGGAGTTATAGAGAAAGGCGATGCCATGCCTTTGCGCCACCGATTCCTTAAAATAGGCTTGGTAATTTTATGTAGGTAATAAGTTATCTATGACTTACATACGCCCCACTGACGCCATAAATAATGGCGCCGGTAAGGCGTTGGTAATGTAAAGTAGGTAAATAGCAAGTTTTCGAGTGCTGCACGATGTAAAAATCAAAAATGGATTCCAAGTACACTATCAATATATGATTGTGATAATTGTACCCCAAGGGTTATGATCCATCGGCCACAAAAGTGTCTTCAAGAAGAAGATCAATGCGATTTAAATATAGTATGCTAAATTGATAGACTAAAATTGTAAATTTCAGTTGTTGGAATTAACATAATATATTCGTCAATTAACACGCTTAAATTAATTCAAATTTTACTTGCAAAATTATCGCTCGATATGATTTTGGGTTTTGGTACATATATGTTGAAACAAAAATTCTAAATAATGATTTAGAATAACTATTTGCGCATAACGACAAAAGTGTCTCAAAATTAATGGGAGCAATATTGAGGTTGTGGGTTTCAGATATGATCCAAGAACTAATACGATGTATAGTTCAACAAGCATTATTGTTAAGCAAATATTTTGATAGAAAAATCAAACAGTTTGAATTTCATTCAAAAGGTAGAAAAAGCATGCATTTGTTTGAAAGAACTATAAGATACTATAATATTTCTAAACCATAAGTAGACAACGAATATATGATTGTTAATGATGTACTCGAGTTATAATCATTTTAGTTTGGTTTTTTTAAAACTCGATGTTGGCTTTGAAAATGACATCTTCTATAAAAACATAAAAGGATGTTAGGATTGTCCTTTATGATATACATTAACACCATATTAAAACATTTAATGTGGAGCATATATGATAGATTCCTGATGCATTAACAATAAAAATTATCATATATTGTAATATGACTACTGTAGCTAATTGCTTATGTAATTGGCACATTGAGCGAGTATCAAAATCCAAATTAAAATCCTTAAATGGTATGTAAGGGTATTCTCTACTGTTTGTAAAATATTATAAATTTTTTTATGGAAATAACAGACTCTTCAATGAATGAATATTCAGACTCTAACTTCATAATTGATATCATGCATAACATATCAATCTAAAATTCATACTCAACCTTAGTTAACGAGCTTTAAGTTAGTAAAGTTCCAAATACGAGTTATGGATGGTTCAACCAATAAGATATGTACATCACATTGAATAGAGCAACAATGAAAGCAATGTATACATATATAAATGCATAAATTTATAATCAGGCTAGGGGTGATTTCAAATGTTGAGAATCTCATAATTTTGTTATACAATGACAATGCCATGATACAAAGCACAAAAAACTTAGAGCTTACTAAAAGTCGAGAAATTTATCGTGGTAAGTTTCTCATGATAATGATATTTTATCAATGTTAGAAATGATATGGTTGGTGGTATTCCCTAGGAGCAATATGTAATTTGTTACATATCTAACTTGATAACTAATCTTATTGTTCAAAATAAAAGGCGTTTTATTTCCTATTATGTACTTGTTATATTATGATATAATTAATTAAGAAATTAATTTAAAGTATATTAAATAGAAAATTATTAAATAATATGTTATGTGATAATAACCACAATGTGTTGCAATCATGAGAAATTTATCACATTAAAATAGCATATTATTTAAATATTCCTGGCCAAGATGTTTTGAGATGGGATATTAATACATTCATTGAGATTATAGTATGTAATGCTCTTCAAATGTTGGGCAGTATATTACTTATGACTATTGTGGGCATCAAGTGGTTATATGTTGATAGTTATTGGATAACTATTGAATGAATCACTCGAGAGTTTTTTTATTAGTTAATATAACTAAGATTAAACATAGAATCTTAAAGTGACGATATTACATAGTTCTCTCGACTTGAGAATATTATGGAACTTCAATATCGGCATTCCACTTTGGTTATAGTTAAATCATGGCATGACATCCATCAAAAGATTATATCTAGGTTTGAGTTGAAGCATTAGAAGTGAAACACTATTCTATAGGAAATTTGTCTTTTTGCTTATACAAGGTTAGTATCATGGTCAATTGCAGCCAACTTAAAGTCAAAAGCTGTAGCCAAAGCAATACGGTTAATAGCAATTGTTATTATTGAATCAAGAATGTTGTGCTTGGGTTAATCAAATTGATTGTGGTTGACACTGGTATTTTGACCAAAACCAAATTTCATCAGTCCCGATGTGATATAGTATTGACAAAAAGAATTGGTGTAAATAATCACTACTACCAGGTACAGCTTATAATATTAAAATTGGATTTTACTGGAAAAGATGCGTAAGCAAGAAAATTAGCCAAAATTGCAAACTACTAGCTAAGGTGACTTGTGAATGTTAGTATTCAAATTGTTCGATATTAGACCAAGACTAAATTTACACCTTTGAGTCGAACACGCATTATGATGAATACTCCAAAAAATTACGCGATTTAGTTAATTTACAAAAAATATAAACTAATTAATATTTAGGAAATATTAATTATAAATTTTATTTGATTTGTTAGAATATCGTTAGTATTTAATAAAATATGTATATAAAGTTATATACATGTATATTGATATATGATATCGATAGAATATTTAAGTTGGACTTAAATAAATTAATTACTAAGTGATTTTGGGAAAGTTTTGAGTTATGGTTGCTTCCATTATGGCCGGGCAAAGAGGGAAGGAGGGAAGAGGTTTCAAATGTGATTTGAAAATCCAAAGGAACAATTAAAGGAAGGAAATAAATCTTGATCCTTTACTCCTCTTTATGACTTGCTTAAAACACATTTGTGAAATGAACTTTTACCTTTTCTCATCATTATATTTGTCATCGAAAATGGTAGTACCTTAAGTTTTGGTTTTGATGATAACAACTATAGGACATTATACAAAATATAGATTCTAATATTATATATATAGTGCAGGATACTAGACATGTATTGATTAAGAAGACAATGCAGTATCAAGATGATGATACCAAGAGTAGCTTCAAGATGCTGATATAGAGTTTCAAGAGTTCAAGAATGAAGACTCGTGAGTATTGAAGAGTTCAAGATTTCAAGATATTCTAGATAATTTATAAAGTCATAAAATTTATGTTAAAACCTTGATAGCACTTTCGTGGTCTCTCTCACCTTCTCTAATTCTGTTTTAAATTATTTTTCAAATATTCTGTTTTTTAAATAATCTTTTCAAAATATTTCCCAAAATGATTTTCAAATCTTAGTTATAAAGATATCATTTTAGTGTTTTTAAGTTTTTATACATAGTGAATTTTTTGTTATATTGATTTATATATATATATTATTGAATATTCTTATTAAATCTTCCAAAATTATTTTATAAAGTATTATTAAGTTATATTTTTATTAAAATATGTATAAACTATATTTAAATGATTCTACAAAGTATCAAATTATTTTATGAAACAACGGATTTTCAAAGTAATATTTTTAATATTTTTTCAAAATACAAGGAATATGTTGACATATCCTACCCATGTATGTGATATAGTGGCCGTAAAATTCAAAATTCAAATTTGAATGGAAGTGCCTTTTCATCGTATCTCTTCGCAAATGGATATGACCGTTGTTTCCTTATATATACCATACTTCCAAAAGAATTTTCATTTACTACTTTCTTATTTTTCTCTCATCTTTTCACTCTCTTGATTTCTAAATCAATTTCTATCGTAACTTTACAGAAATTCTGCCAGAATCAAATTCAATCGTTACTAGTTGATTATCTTTCATATGCCCTCTGATTTCTCTCATCTCTCTCAAGATCAAGTGCTATTCAAGAGTTATAGGATCAATTGTAGTCAAGATTGAAGATCCTAGTCTGTAAACTCTATCAAATCATACTATTTGTGTGCGTGGTCTCCCTGAAATCCAAGTGGATGTGATTGTAGCCTATTAAAACCAATTGGGTATGCTTAGTAGCAGTATATCTAACGGGTGTGCTTATGGCCCGTAAATCAGGTGACCCTACCCAGTGGTCTTGATTCTAGAGGGTGTGTCTCATGACTTGAAATCGAGATTGTATTTGCATTTACTAGTTGAAAAAAATCCATACAAGGAATTGTGTGAGGCTGGATGAAGGGTAACTCCGAACCTGTATAACATCCTGATATGTTCTTTCCTTTTTACTTTTACTGAATTTACTTTTATCTGTACATTGATATTTTGATTGTTAATTGCATCATTCCAAGTAGAATCTTAAAAAATTTGAAAAATGTTCATATAATTCATTAAACACTATTCACCCTCTCTAATGTTAATTTAGCCTTAAGATTCCTATTCCGCCGACTCACAGAAAATATGAAGTGATGGCAGAGGATTTGATGAGACTTAATAAGGAAGTAAAAAGTGAAAGTTTAAACGAGGGAATTGAAAGATTTCAATGCTTCCTTTATAACTTGCTTTCTTCTATTCATTCTACATACAATTCATTTTCTTTTGCTCTCCTCTCCATCTCCTCTGGTGGCCGAAAATTCATGGCTTCCCTACCACAATAAATTTTATAAAATGTACTTTTGTGTGTATGTGATGTTATTTTATAAATTTTACAGACAATTTATATATAGATATATGTATATGTGTGTTATTTTAACTCAAATTTTATAAAATGAACTTTTATGTAAAACTACAAATTTTAATTTCAAACCCTTTATTAATTAATTATGCCTATATGTATAATTTTAAATCAAAATCGTGGACAAGAAAGACATATATAAAGGGACAAATGGATCAGTTGCGGTGTAAATCCCAACACCTGCAAACTGTCACATTAGCCTAGCACACTTCTTATCTATGGCACGAGCACTACATACAAATAAGTGTATTTAATACACATATAAATTAAAACAAAAAATCTTTATCAAACAAATAAAATAAAGATTTTATTTAAAATATTTTATATTAGATCTAAAATCCATTTAGACTTCATAGGTCCAATAGATCCAAAATAGGATTTTATTTTTAAATCTACCTATTTCATCCACTTTCGCTGGCCTAGTTCCTTCAACGGTGTGAGAACCCTAATGATCTATGCGGTCTAAATTAGCAATGCTAGGGCTAATTGATTAAAACCTACCTATCTAGCATGGTATCTACGATTGGATTTAAGCAACAAGTATTCTGCCCTACTCGACTATTGGCTTGGCCCGAAATATGAAATAAGTCCAAATGTTATCCTCAATATTGTCTTGGGCTAATTTTCAAAATTAGCTAAAAATTTATTGTTAATTTTATATTTAAAATACATATAATAATTATAAAATGCATTCAAAATTTTAAAAATTGTTGTAGGAAATTAAATAATTAATTTTGAAAATTTGAAATTTAATTACTATGATTAATTTAATAAAATAAAATATTTAATTAAAGTTAATCGATTTAAACATATATTGATATATATATATATATATATATATATATATATATATGTGTGTGTGTATAATTATAATTGTTATAGTTTTTTTTAAATTATTTATGGTAAATTAAATTCGACTTTTTTAGCAAAGGTAACCGACTTTTGAGTGGGTCATCCACTAGTATTAATAATCATTAAGAACAAGTATTCAACACATGCACTAGAATAACTATATAGGAAAAAAGAAAAAAAAAGAAAATGAACACAGGAGATAAGAAAAAGCACACAAACTACTAAGTGGCAGTGGATGACTAGTACCCGTCATCACTATTGCTGTCACCAGCAGAGACAGTCCCTGAGACATGCATATACCCTAAAAATAGCAAAGCTAGGTCAGGCGAAAAGTGCGCATAATCACATGAGTACAAATACTTCTTATCTCAAGTCATAATCACATGAGTACAAATACTTCTTATCTCAAGTCATATCCTCTGAGACAACCTTATTACACTCACCATCCTTACCTTTAGAAGATAAAGATCAAATAGTCCCCCTCAACATGGTACATCAAAATACATTCTTCACCATCTCCTCCAATAAACATATGAAAGCTCTTAATTGAATGTCTATATCTTATTTCAAATGCTTAATGGACCCAAGAACGCTCACTATGTTGCCAATAAATAGCACGATTAACAGGATGGCCTATAACTAAAACCACTGCATTATAAGGCAAAGAGACAACATTAAGCAAAACAATATTAGAAGAGGGGATCTAAAATAGGGACATAATCTAGTTCCTCAACCAAAGGGGCAGTGAGCCTAGGCTTAGGAATTCATTTCTTCGTAGGAGGTCGAGGTAAAGGAATCCTCGTTGGGTTTGCCTGATGAAACCGACTGCTCCACACCGACAAACTGTAACAGCGTGACCAAAAGATCGACAAGATGTGCATATATCTGATTTCCAACTGTACTGAACTTCCGCCTCTACTTCATGACCCTCTTCAATTCTTACCTTAAGTTTTAAAGGCAACAACTTATCAGCAGTGATTACAATTAAAGCCTTGGCATACACCGATCTTTTCCTAGCCACAGTATTGTTGTCAAAACATTTCACTTTGCCAACGAGGCTAGCTAACCAATCAAGCCCAACTATGGGTTGCAAAACAGAGGGGATTTTAGAGAAATGCATCCGAATAGGGACAGACAATACATGTTCTCTAGCCATGTCCACCGATGCACTCCAAATGGTAATAATGAAAGACTTCCCTCCAATTAGGATTGGATCTTCCTCAAGAACGTGTAGCATTTCTTCAAATCTTAAGAATTTGAAATAGAACAAAGAGTTATCCAAATGCGCTTGTAGACCATCTGAGAGTTTCCATGCATAACGACACTTTCTTTTGACAAGATGATAAGAGGGGTTTGAATCTAGAAAAATCCAACCAGATAATCAAACTAATAATCAACAACCGTTTGTAATACTTCAACAAGAGGAACCATCATGCGTCAATCTCAACTATATCAACTGAACAAGGAGCATAAACACTAGCATTTTACAGCAAAGCAGTAAACAAGGAAGACCAACTGATAGCCCATTATGAGTAAGTGACACAGCAACTATCTCACCAACTTGAAACGAGGACAGCTCATTAAGACAAGTGGCAGGATGTAGATACTTGGGGTTGGCGCTAAATCAAACATCACCAATGCCATTTTCATTGACAGCCCGTAGCACCTTTACCAGCTACTTTATCACTGACCAAACATTCCACCTCACCCATCATTGCATCACGAATAGGCAAGTCAGTAGCCGACCAATGGCCATCACCATAACCAACTGCAGTCGTAAGATTAGGGGTTGGCATTAAATCAAACATCACCAATGCCATTTTCATTGACAGCCGCAACACCTTTACAAGCTACTTTATCACCGACCAAACATTCCACCTCACCCATAATTGCATTGAGAGTAGGCAAGTTAGTAGCTGACCAATGGCCACCTCCATAACCAGCTGCAGTCACAAGAAAAGAGGAAAAATCTTATGCGCATCAGAATTAGTAGAAATGCCAGAAATTTGACCATTATTAGCTGCATTCTTAGATAACGTAATTTTTAGGGCATCAACAGGATTGAGGGATTCCAACTGAACTGAAAGAGCGGATCCAGAAGTAGGTGATTTAAGACAACCTGAAAGAGATCCCAAGTGAGGCAAGACAATCACATCACAACTGGAGGTGGACAGTAAAGAGGCGTCATTGAATACTTGGCCAGATCTAGTAAGCAAAGGCACTTCGAAAGAAGACGATGCTCCAAGAATAACGCGAAAGGAGTGAGACATGGAAGGATGATAGGAAGAGGCGATGAAGTCGTAGGAAATATGGAGGAGAGAAGAGCTTAGGCTAGGAAGATCAAGAGAAAAAAAGTCGCAGGAGAAGAAAATTCGCTTGCCATTTTTGATGTGACCCATAGCCATTATTTTTGAAAGATGAGAATATCTATTAAACTCAACTTTCAAATTAATTAAAATATTTAATTAACATTTTCAATTATACAAATTTAGTTACAAGTTAATTAATTAATATGTATACATATATTAATATATACATAGACAAACAATAAATAGTATAATTAATTAACTAGTAGCTTAAGATAAATAATATAAAATTTTAGAAATTTTAAGTAAAATTAATTAAATTGTTAAATACAATTTAATTAATAAAACATAAAATTAATTAAATATGATTTAGTTAATAATAAAAATAAAAATATTATATGAATTAATTAAATTACAAAATGTTATAAATAAATTAAACCTATATAATATGAATGTACAACATAAGTGGAATTATAAACCCAATTTAGATTTAAGGAACAAGTTCGTATGTATTGTACATATTCCATGATTAGTGTTAGATACTTGAATCACGAGAGGGCATTTCATAAGAAAATATTTTTCCCTATATTAATATCACCCAAATAATTGTATATTAAAAATATAAATGTTGTTTTCTACCCTTTATATATCAATTTATTATTTACATGCTCTCTGGTTGTTGAACAAACTCATACCAGAGATGTTATTTATAGCATTATTAATATACTTTTAGATGAGGTAAGATACATATGTGTATTGTTAAGTAGATCCAAGATATGCAATATACTTAGGCCATCGCAAAATGGTAGTATAAGTGAATAATATCTTTCGATTTATTAAGCAAATAAGATCGAGATTGATATTAGTGTAGGAAATGCGGATTACGGATTTTAAGGTTGGATTAACACTAGAGGAGGGGGGTGAATAGTGTTTAATCGATTTTATGGAATTTTTAAATCTTTTTCAAATTAAACACATATAGATGCATTTCACAAACACAGAGACAACCACAGAATCAAACACGGATATAAATAGTAAATAAAGGCACTAAAGGAAAGAACACACCGAAATTTTATACTGTTTTGGAGTTACCCTACATCCCGTCGCACACGATTTCTTATGTGGATTTCTTTTTAAATATAATGTCGATATTACAACCTCGATTTCAAGGCCACTAGATACACCCTCATGTTTTCGAGTCTAGTGCAAACTCTCTTGATTTAACCAGGTTACAAGATCATCTAATTGATTTACGGGCTACAATCACACCCAATTGATTTATGGGCCACAATCACAACATTTCTAATCACACTTTGATAGAGAGATACTCGATACACTTCGATCTTTCAATCTTTGATTACAAACGATCCAATACTCTGAATAGCACTGAGTTCTTTGAGAAAGAGTGGCAGAGAATCAAATTAGAGATGATCGAGTTTGATTCACTTTGAATTTTGGTAGAGTTTTGTTCAAGTATTTGAAATAAGAGAAATATTGAGTAGAGAAGGAGTGAAAAAAAAAACTAACTTAAAAATTCGTTGAAAACATATAGTATTTATAGAAGAACAACGACATGTCCATTCGTGAAAGGTTATAACGAATAGACACTTCTTTTGAAAATTTGAATTTTAAATTCTACGGCTACCATGTCGACATGGGGGGATGAAGGATGTCGATATGCCTATGTGAATTTTGATTAAAAATGATTTCTATAATAAAACTTGTCAAAAAAGTTCTAATCTTTCTAAACCATTTCGAAATAGTTCAAACTTATAAAAGAGATTTAAAAAGTAATCTTAAAAATATATAATATATGATATAAAAGCATTAAAAGCTCAATATAATTATTTTGAGATTAAAGCTAAAACCAATAAAATCAGGAGATAGTATAAAAACAAGAAATGATTTTGAAATTAAAAAATAGTTAAGGCTAAAATATTTAAACCTAGAGAGATAACTTTTAAAAAGATAGTTTTGAAAAAAAAAAATCTTAAAAATAAACCATTTTGAAAATTTCAAGGTTTCCATTCCATTAAAGAAGGTCGTGGGTTCCATTCCACTATTAAAGTGAGAATGTGGATTTCATTCCACAATTAAAATCAGAATAAAGATTTTAGTGCTATTATGAAGTTTTGACATAAATCTAGACTCTATTACTTATTTGATATCTTGAACTCTTGTACTCTTGATTATCATAAGTCTTCAGCCTTGATTTCTTCAATCTTGAATTCATCAGTCTTGAATTATGTACCGTACAGTCTTCATTCTCAGTACCCTACATATACATACCCTGCATATACATACATACATACATATACATATACATATACATACATACATATATATATATATATAGAGACAAGAATATTAGTATTATATTTTATAACAAGTCCTAAAGTTGTTGTCATCAAAACCATCATTTCAGGAACTTAAAATCTCCCCCTTTTTGATGACGACAACCTTTGTTTATAAAATCTTCTCCACAAACTTCGACTCTACTCCGACTCCCTCTTATTCCAACACAACGACCCATATTTTTTGCTATTTTAAATTATTGAATTTAATGTAATTATTGAATAAAAATGGTTAAAAATAAAAATTTGCTGATATTGAACGTAAGTATTAGATATGAACTTGATTAAAATTTTAAAATGAACTAATTTTTTAGTTTTGGCGATAACGAGATTGAAATGAAATTATATATTAACTGGGTTTAAAAATCAATAACTAGGGTTGGATAATAATTTTGAATTATTAAGATAGAAATAAAATGATGTAATTAACAAAAATTCATTTAAAAAATCTAATATTGAATTTTTTGAATATTAAATTGTTTAAATTTAATATTGTAAATTATTTGAATAATTGGATTCTGTATTTAATATGATTGGAAATGATGTTGGAAGTTGATTTAAATTTTATTTAAACAATAATGAAGATTGTTAACATTTGAAATTTTATTTAAAAGTAAACTATTAGAAATTGAAAATTTTATACTATAATCGAGACGTTAAAATAGCTATCCAGGGCACAGTCTCGAATTTCGATGAAACCTGTTCCATTGAATCTGTAATAGTGCATTACTATCGGATTTCAAAATACGTACCGTTTGGAGTTATCATTTGGTCATATGGGAAAGAAACGCATCGATTTATATCAAAAATTCAATATAATAATTGGGTCCAAAAAGCTATATTCTTCACATGATCGAATTAGGACTCGAAATCTTTTCTCTTGCATTCGGAATAGGGGTATAACATTATAAATGCCTAGCAGCACACGTCGATAGGAGTTTGAAATTTAAGTTGCTTTTAAATGAGATTTGTAATTTAAATAATATATATGTACTTTTATTTGACCATTCCTATCTTTCAACCGTTCACTTCTTTCCATCAACCACCCATCATCTCTTTAAAATCAATTCTTCTCCCTATATTTTGCACGTAAGAAAAAAGTGAAGCTAAAAAAATAAAATAAAATAAGAAAGCAACCTCAAAAATCTTTAGCTCCCAATATACTAAACTAAAAATCACGAGACTTGACTCTAAAATCATGTTTTCACCTAAGTTTCAATGTAATATGCTCATCGTGGGGTGCGGCTAATGTTTGGGTAGCTCGACACGTATTGAACGCACAACAGTTTTTCTAGGGTTCACGATTCTTGGAGATTTAAGCTTCGATTCGTATTTTGGTCGTCGTATTTAGAGGATGGGTTGAAGTTCCTAGAAATATATGATCTCCTTATGGGTTAAATTGCTTGTTTTTGAATTATTTGATTTGATTTGATTTGCTTTGATTAGAATTGATTTCATTTAAATGGATTGTATAACATTATATGAAACATAGTATATGTTGGGTTTAAACTTTCATATTTATCATGTCTTTATTATTAACTCATGTTATTTTATATATACTCTATTATAATTTGTCAATCTCTCTATACGATCTCAATGCTATTCAAAGTTATATGATCTTTTGTAAATCAAACTATTGAGTAAAAGGTGCAGTTGAGCCTTGAAATCAATTGGGTGTGATTGTAGCCCCAGAAATCAATTAGGTGATTTTTAGCCTGGTTAAATCAAGAGAGTTGCCCCAAACTCGAATACAGAAGGGTGTTCCTCATTGCCTTGAAACCGAGGGTGTAATATGGGAGATGATTTGGACAAGAAACCCGTACGATTGTACGGGACTGGATGTAGGGTAACTCCGAACCAGTATAAAATCCTGGTGTGTTCTTTCCTTTACCGCTTTTATTTAGTATTTGCATCGACGTCTGATTCTGTGATTATATCTGTGTCTGTGAATTGCATTTGTTGGTGATTAAATTACATAAGTTTAGAAAAGATTAAGAAAATTCGTAAAATACTATTCACCCCCTCTAGTGTCATTCCAGCCTTAGGATCCGTAATCCGCATTTCTCACATTTGGTATCAGAGCATTGATTTTCAAAGTTTTCATAATCTGAATTTTGAAATTTTTTTAAAATGGCTACCAACACTGGTTCTGTTAACACTATCACCAGTTCATTTATAGCGGGTCAGTCTATTGTCAGACCACTACTTTTTAGTGGCAGTAACTATGCATATTGAGGATGTAGAATAAAAATTGTAGGATCGATTTCACCCTAGAGGGGGGGGGTGAATAGGGTGATAGTGTTAATTATAAAAATTATTGCAGAAGTGTATATTAATTTTAACACAGATCACTGCAGAATAAACACAGCACAGATAATATCAGAATAATAAAATGCAGAACAGAACAACACAGAATTTACCCAGCTTCGGCAAAAACCTGCCTACGTGCTGCCCCCAAGGTTTCTACTAGAAATTAGATAGTCCCTCGCTTACACACGTAAACTCGCTATACCCGCTATTGACTAATCTAACTCTACGCTCAAAACCTTGACCACAACTCAACTACCGAGTTGCAAATTCCCAAACTACACACCGTAGTTTGCACCCTAGTCACACGACTAGAAAATTAAAACGTTTTAAAAAAATACAATTAAAAACGATTATAAAACAAAAATAACCCTAAAAAAAATTCTCCCTTTTAAAAACAATAGGCCGGCCTCTTTTATTATTTTGACCCGTCTCCTTTTGCTTTACTCAGTTTGTAATGGCGGCCGTTCCTTTTTAGGGCTTCGTCCTTATCAAATTGGGGCTTCGTCCCTTTGATGCAATTTAGGGCTTTCAAATTGAAGCGCCGACCTTTGATAATTGTTCGACTTCGATGCTCTTTGCAGCTGCTTCGTTGATTGAATTCCTTCTTCGGTATGTAATTGTATGCTTTTTCTTTTACTGATTTTATGCTTTCTGGAATTCAAATCATTTGATTGCCGATGATGATTGGGCTTTTATATGCGTTCGAATTCCTTGAATTACGTTCGTCAAAATATATTTGAATTCGTCAATTTACTTGCTCTGGCCGCTTGATCTTGTATTGATGCTTGAGATGTTTTCTGACTTGTTCATATGAATATACTTTCTTTGCTTGATAGTCACGTTGTTGATTCGTGACTTGGTCAATTACGTTTGCTACCACGGTTTTGACTTGCGGCTTTGAATTGGTTATATATTTTGATTTTGTGAATTTCTGATGACATTATTTGAACTTTGGCATTTTGACTTGACTGCATCTCTCGGCCGTCACTGTGTTCATCCCTGTGAGCTTCGTCTCTGGCCATCTTTACTGCTCATGTAGTTGCACTGCTTTATGTTGTTACTGATGTTGTGTTGCACTTGTGAACTTTTGCTCTGGCCATCTTTGTTTAAGTGCTTGTGTACTTCATTCTGGTTTGCACTTGCATCAGTACTCTGTCTTGTTTCATTGTTGCATTTGTGTACTTCAGTTTGCCTTGGCTTCATTGACTTCAGCCATATCTGTTCATCTGCACTTGTGTATATTTGGTTTCACCTTGATATTGTGTAGCCTGGTCTTTGTTCATTACTGAAACACTTTTCATACAGTTGAGTTTCAATTCATTGGAATTGATATTGTACTTCACTGTTGCCTTGTTCATCATTGTGCATTAACTTGACTGTTCAGTTGAGTTGTTGCAGTTCCGCTACTTTGTGCCCGAGCTTGCATGCTTCACGTTTGCTGCGTCACTTACAAATATTGATGCATTTGTTTGTACTGTGCATTGAGCATTGGCCACTTCGACTGTTTGCATTAAAGTTGTATTTGTTGTTGTTGGTCTGGACATTTGGGTTCGTTGATATTGTGGTATACTTGAGCTTCAGTAGTTGTACTCTGGTTGGTCTTGACACTTGCATATTTGTTACTGTCCCTGTATCATATACATGTATACATATATGTGCATATATGTATATATGTTGTTGAAGTGGTAGCCTTTTGGTTGTAATTTTCTTGAGTGATTTCCAAACTGGTTTGCAGTAATCTGCTGGTTGCTGATACTTTGGTTTTACTGGCCACACATGTGCATGCTTGCATCTTTGAACTTGGTTAGATGGTACTGTCTAGTTGAGCTTGTTTTGTAGTGATGCACTTGATTGCTTCTGATTCATTTTTGAGGCAGTTTGCATGTATGGGCTGCCATGTTGTATATATGAACTGCTTCATGCATTTTTGTGACCTTCATGTATACACAGTTGGTTCATTGATGTTTGATGTGTTTATTCCTTTATGTGGTAGTTGGACTTGATCTTGTTTCATATTGGCTTGAGAAATTTTACTTGAGTTGAATCCGGTGTCAACAACTCGGGTTTGACCTTGTGCTCGTGTCGTGATTTTGAATATATTGCACGTGAGTTGAACTCGGTTTTTCATTTGGGTTTGACCTGTGCTTGCCTGTCCCTGTAAATCAATCAAGTGTATATATCGGCGTGCACGGCCTTGTGGCATATACAGTAATATACTGTGTATGTCACAAGTTGTTCGTGTATGATGAATTCAAATTTAAATGATGACGAACAACCCAAATAACTGAGGCAAATATCATTTTCAAAATTCACGTTTTATTTTATATCGCAAAAATATTTTATTTTCAATTTTACTGCGTTAGTTTATATTTTTGCAGATCGCTCAGATGCTGGATTCAAACTTGAATGCAGTTGAAGATAAATACGAGTGTGAGTGATATGTAGTGAGGTGCTGATGTAAAATAGTGAAATGTCATGTATTGTAGTCAAAATTGTATATGTATAGTGAGAGCTTGAAATTGTACTATCAAAGTTGTAATAAATATTTGTTTGAATAAAATATTCGTTTGAATTCAAAAACTGTGTTATTTATTTTTATTCAGCAAATATTTATTTATTCTGTGAAGATTAAAATAGTACGTTAACAAATACATTTAAGCGAATGTATATATGTTTATTATCATCAAACAAAAATCATATAGCGCAAAGCGCATATTCAACAATCTCCCCCTTTTGATGATAACAAACATATATTTAAGATTTTGAATATATTAAATGTATTTGATAATTTCAATTGCTCCCCCTATTTGAATGCTTCCTTTCTATATGATACTCCCCCTACATATATGACTCCCCCTACACATATGCATACAAATAAAATGTGTGAATGAGCCTATATGCAAATGGAAAATTGTTTGACCTTTGATTGATTCTATTTGACAAAATCTTAACTTTTCTCTCCCCCTTTTGTTATCAGCAAAAGAATAATAGAAATAGAGAAAATAGAGATAAAGTGATCGATATTAATTCAACATTAAAACCCAATTGAATATAAATATTAAATTTCAATAGAAAATCAAACAAAAATCATAAAAATATTGTTAGGCGCATATTCCACTTTTAGAATGATGGAAATGATGTCATCATATAAAACCATACAGTTGTGTCTATTTGTGGTATATTTATATTAGAAATTTGAATATCTACTAACCATGCATAACCGTTAGGACTTTTAAATGAGATTAGTAGTATTCCAATTTTATTCTTAAAAAAAATGAATTCAAGTATCTTCTAACCACGCATAACCGTGAGGACTTTTAAATGGGATTAGAATCAACTTGTTTATTTTACAAATCAACTTTTGATATGCGTTCCATACATGCATAACCGCGAGGACTTTTAAATGAGCATGGAAGCACATAACAAATTCCAAGTAATTCACCCATGCATAACCGTGAGGACTTTTAAATGAGAGTGAATACTTTGGTATTTATTTTTTTATTTTTTTTATTTTTTTTATTTTTTTTATTTTTTATTTTTTTTAAAAAAATGTGAAAATGAAAAACGAACGATTCCTGTTTAAAGTACCACATATCGACAAACTATATAGAATTTTGATGAGTGATGGTTGATAGAAATATGATAGGTATAGAGATGGTCATGGAATTTTTACCAACAAAAAGTTTTATAACTCTTGTTTACATTTCTAAAGAAATTTTCTAATTATACTTTCTCGAGTTATAATATATAATCAATATCAACACTCATCACTTTTTCAATCACTATTTTTCTTTTCGATAATCATTTGGGAGTCAGATTAGTCATCAAATTCAAAAATAATTATGAAATTAATTTTTCAAAAATGAATAATCTGAAAATATGGTCAAAAATGATTTTCTCCAGGGGGTTTTTTAAAAAAAAAATTTCTGCTATTTGAAAATTATGAAAAATATGCAGATATTTTCTTTGAAAAACGATGCAGCAAATGAATGTGTCAAAAATTAATCACGTTCCACTAGTAATTTTTCTATCAACCATATTACCAGTGTAATCTGCATCTGAATTTAAATTTCACTCAAAATTCACTCGTTGAATGTCAAAGACCAGATTAAGAAATTTCTCATGATTATTATCAACAAATTTTAAATGAAATTCTCTTGGATTTGAAATGAAAACCGTGTCAACAATCAAACATATATTAAAGTGTCAATTTTAGAAGCCATCAAACATTATTTTTATTTCAAAGTAATTTCTTAAAAGTTTCAACAATTTAAAAAAAAAAATTAAAATCCTTTTTACAATTTTTAAAATAGAATTCATTAGGATTTTAAATCGAGGCCGTGTCAAAACATGAATATAGATTTAGCCAAAAATATTATAACAACAATATTATTATCCAATCAAAACACTATTTTTCTCTCAAACTTATATATCAAGTAATTCTAGAGAATTTTATAGTGTTTTTGGCATAAGAATATAAATGGCTAACAATTTTGAATAAAGTCAGAATCAAAATCATCATTAAATCATCATCATATCATCATCGCATAATTGGCTGGTTTTATTCAGAAAATGGTACAGATTATCACATTTAATATATCGTACAAATAAATATACTTTTACCTGTCTTTACCTTTACGATATTTCTCGTCGTTGTTCATTGTGACTCTGTCACCCTTATACTAGGCTAAGGAACTTAGCTTTGTCTCCCGTTGTGTTTCTGAAACAGCCAAAATCCAGAGAACACTATTGTTGTTCCTTAGCCTGCCACCACACCTACACGGAAAAGGATTTATGTGACTTATTTGTTTTTATAGGTCCATGGTTGTTAGTGGCAGAAAATTTTGAAAAATAATTTTGTGTAGACCCAAAACTATTTATAATTGTTCCCTTTGGCACCCAAATTTGTTTAACTTTGAGAGATTTTATATTTGTGCCTTTTGGAACCCAAATCGGTATAGTTTTCACATGTTTGGGTCTATACCAACAATTATTGTGATCGTGTCCAAATTTTCTACAAATTGTGCACATAGAATTAACTTGATTAATCTTGTTTTCAACAATTTTCGAATTATTAAATCCAAGTCCTTGTCTAACCGTATTAACAGTTTGCTTTCCTAATAGCATATTCAACGATTTTTCACTTTTTGAAAATTTATCTAAAGTCGTAGACAATTGTTGGACTTGTGATTTGAGAGATTCATTTTCGTTTAACAACTGTGTGCACTTTTTAATAGAATTCTCTCTCCTAGTATTTTCATTCTCCTTTAAAATCAGAATTTCATTTTCAAGCGATTTTATTTTAATTTCTGATTTTTTAATTTCCTCATCAAATGTTGGACACTTATCACACTTAGGGATCCTACTTTGATAGGTTTTAACTAATTGATCAAGTTGTTTATTACATTCTATCAAAGTATCTTTTTGAGATTCAAGTTTGGCGTATTTTTCCCTAAGTCGTTCAAAACAACCGTTTACTTCATGAAAATATATAAGCAACTCAGAATGGGTAAGTTTTGATACCTCACTTGGCTCGTCATCGTCACTGTCAGTTGTATCACCTCGAAGACACAATTCTGCCTTTTCGCTTTCACTGCCAGTGCTTTGATCATTCTCGTCTATTTCATCCCAAGTGGCTGCAAAACTTTTCTTTTTCTGTTTCTTTCCGTGGCTGGATTTAATTTGTGGACAATCGGGCTTGATATGGCCGGGTTTGTTGCAATTATAACAAATAAACTTTTGTTCTTCTGAGTAGTCTAGTGCTTTGGCTATTCTGCTTTTTGCTTTTTGAATTCGAGCTGAATTTCCATGTTTTTGATTCCATTTTTTGAATTTCCTTATTAACAGCTCCAATTCTGCTGCTCCATCATCTTCATCGTTATCATCATCACTTTCGGCTGTTCCTTTGAGAGCTATTGTTTCTTTTGAGTGTCACCTCCTTCACGCTCTTCTTTGAATTTCATTTCAAGCTCATAAGTGGTGAGATTTCCGATGAGTTCCTCAACTTTAAGTTGTTTTAAATCTTTCGATTCTTGTATGGCAGTTACTTTTGCTTCAAAGCTTCGTGGAAGGACTCTGAGGATTTTCCGGACTATTTCTAATTCGGTGTATGTTTTTCCGAGAGCTTTTGATTTGTATACGATATTGGAGAGTCGTCCGTACATCTCTTTGACATTTTCTTCCTTCGCCATTTTGAAGTTCTCGTATTCGCTGCTTAGCATTGCAAGGCGAGATTCTTTGACTTGAGATGTTCCTTCGTGAGTCACTTCTAGTATGTGCCATATTTCCTGCACAGTTAGACAATGTGAGACACGATTAAATTCAAATTGATCCAATGAACAGATAATAGAATTCATAGCTTTGGCATTAGTATTCTGTAATTTATTTTCTAGTTCTGTCCATTGTTCCTTTGGTTTCTCTATTTCCTGATTATCTACAGTTATAGTTGGTATACTATAACCTGTCTCAACAATATTCCAAGCGTCAATGGTTTTCAGAAAAATTTGCATTCTATTTTTCCAGTAAGCATATTCACCATTGAACATTGGTGGTCTAACTATGGATTGTCCTTCTGCAAAAGCATTATTAAAAGAAGCCATTTTAAAAAATTCAAATTTTTAAAACAAAAACCGATTTTTGAAACACGAATTTTTAAAACAAAAATTGATTTTTTGAAACACGAATTTTTAAAACAAAAATTGATTTTTGAAACACGAATTTTTAAATTAAAAATTGGTTTTTGTAAAATCAAAATTTTAAAACGAAAATGGCTTTTGTTCCTAGCTCTGATACCACTTGTAGGATCGATTTCACCCTAGAGGGGGGGGTGAATAGGGTGATAGTGTTAATTATAAAAATTATTGCAGAAGTGTATATTAATTTTAACACAGATCACTGCAGAATAAACACAGCACAGATAATATCAGAATAATAAAATGCAGAACAGAACAACACAGAATTTACCCAGCTTCGGCAAAAACCTGCCTACGTGCTGCCCCCAAGGTTTCTACTAGAAATTAGATAGTCCCTCGCTTACACACGTAAACTCGCTGTACCCGCTATTGACTAATCTAACTCTACGCTCAAAACCTTGACCACAACTCAACTACCGAGTTGCAAATTCACAAACTACACACCGTAGTTTGCACCCTAGTCACACGACTAGAAAATTAAAACGGTTTAAAAAAATACAATTAAAAACGATTATAAAACAAAAATAACCCTAAAAAAAATTCTCCCTTTTAAAAACAATAGGACGGCCTCTTTTATTATTTTGACCCGTCTCCTTTTGCTTTACTCAGTTTGTAATGGCGGCCGTTCCTTTTTAGGGCTTCGTCCTTATCAAATTGGGGCTTCGTCCCTTTGATGCAATTTAGGGCTTTCAAATTGAAGCGTCGACCTTTGATAATTGTTCGACTTCGATGCTCTTTGCAGCTGCTTCGTTGATTGAATTCCTTCTTCGGTATGTAATTGTATGCTTTTTCTTTTACTGATTTTATGCTTTCTGGAATTCAAATCATTTGATTGCCGATGATGATTGGGCTTTTATATGCGTTCGAATTCCTTGAATTACGTTCGTCAAAATATATTTGAATTCGTCAATTTACTTGCTCTGGCCGCTTGATCTTGTATTGATGCTTGAGATGTTTTCTGACTTGTTCATATGAATATACTTTCTTTGCTTGATAGTCACGTTGTTGATTCGTGACTTGGTCAATTACGTTTGCTACCACGGTTTTGACTTGCGGCTTTGAATTGGTTATATATTTTGATTTTGTGAATTTCTGATGACATTATTTGAACTTCGGCATTTTGACTTGACTGCATCTCTCGGCCGTCACTGTGTTCATCCCTGTGAGCTTCGTCTCTGGCCATCTTTACTGCTCATGTAGTTGCACTGCTTTATGTTGTTACTGATGTTGTGTTGCACTTGTGAACTTTTGCTCTGGCCATCTTTGTTTAAGTGCTTGTGTACTTCATTCTGGTTTGCACTTGCATCAGTACTCTGTCTTGTTTCATTGTTGCATTTGTGTACTTCAGTTTGCCTTGGCTTCATTGACTTCAGCCATATCTGTTCATCTGCACTTGTGTATATTTGGTTTCACCTTGATATTGTGTAGCCTGGTCTTTGTTCATTACTGAAACACTTTTCATACAGTTGAGTTTCAATTCATTGGAATTGATATTGTACTTCACTGTTGCCTTGTTCATCATTGTGCATTAACTTGACTGTTCAGTTGAGTTGTTGCAGTTCCGCTACTTTGTGCCCGAGCTTGCATGCTTCACGTTTGCTGCGTCACTTACAAATATTGATGCATTTGTTTGTACTGTGCATTGAGCATTGGCCACTTCGACTGTTTGCATTAAAGTTGTATTTGTTGTTGTTGGTCTGGACATTTGGGTTTGTTGATATTGTGGTATACTTGAGCTTCAGTAGTTGTACTCTGGTTGGTCTTGACACTTGCATATTTGTTACTGTCCCTGTATCATATACATGTATACATATATGTGCATATATGTATATATGTTGTTGAAGTGGTAGCCTTTTGGTTGTAATTTTCTTGAGTGATTTCCAAACTGGTTTGCAGTAATCTGCTGGTTGCTGATACTTTGGTTTTACTGGCCACACATGTGCATGCTTGCATCTTTGAACTTGGTTAGATGGTACTGTCTAGTTGAGCTTGTTTTGTAGTGATGCACTTGATTGCTTCTGATTCATTTTTGAGGCAGTTTGCATGTATGGGCTGCCATGTTGTATATATGAACTGCTTCATGTATTTTTGTGACCTTCATGTATACACAGTTGGTTCATTGATGTTTGATGTGTTTATTCCTTTATGTGGTAGTTGGACTTGATCTTGTTTCATATTGGCTTGAGAAATTTTACTTGAGTTGAATCCGGTGTCAACAACTCGGGTTTGACCTTGTGCTCGTGTCGTGATTTTGAATATATTGCACGTGAGTTGAACTCGGTTTTTCATTTGGGTTTGACCTGTGCTTGCCTGTCCCTGTAAATCAATCAAGTGTATATATCGGCGTGCACGGCCTTGTGGCATATACAGTAATATACTGTGTATGTCACAAGTTGTTCGTGTATGATGAATTCAAATTTAAATGATGACGAACAACCCAAATAACTGAGGCAAATATCATTTTCAAAATTCACGTTTTATTTTATATCGCAAAAATATTTTATTTTCAATTTTACTGCGTTAGTTTATATTTTTGCAGATCGCTCAGATGCTGGATTCAAACTTGAATGCAGTTGAAGATAAATACGAGTGTGAGTGATATGTAGTGAGGTGCTGATGTAAAATAGTGAAATGTCATGTATTGTAGTCAAAATTGTATATGTATAGTGAGAGCTTGAAATTGTACTATCAAAGTTGTAATAAATATTTGTTTGAATAAAATATTCGTTTGAATTCAAAAACTGTGTTATTTATTTTTATTCAGCAAATATTTATTTATTCTGTGAAGATTAAAATAGTACGTTAACAAATACATTTAAGCGAATGTATATATGTTTATTATCATCAAACAAAAATCATATAGCGCAAAGCGCATATTCAACAAAAATATATTTATAGTTAATAGGATTAGACACTTGGAATATCACACAAACTGAATATTCTGAACCCACAATTAGTTTTTCACAGTGGACTTCTGAGCAAAAGACTATTGCATAGAATAATTCCAAATCCATGAATATTTTGTTTTTTTCACTTAATAAGAATGAATTCAATAGACTATCTATTTGTAAGTCCGCATATGATATGTGGAAAACTTTGCAAGTTAATCATGAAGGAACAAGCAAAGTCAAATGGACCAAAATATTTATACTCACAAATCAGTTTCAATTATTCAAAATGAATTCTAATAGGTCCATTTCAAATATGTATATTAGATTTCAGGATATTGTGTATTCTCTAATATCATTGGGAAAAAGTTTTTCTAAAGAAGATCAAGTCAGAAAAATTCTAAATTATCTTACTTTGGAATGGGATCAGAAAACTCTTGCAATCGAAGAAGCAAATGATATCAGTACTTTAAAGTTTAAAGAATTGATTGGAAATCTAATGTCGTTCGAAGTACAAATGCAAGGGAGAAGAGATAACAAGGCATTCAAAAAGAATTCAATTGCATTCAATACATTAACAGATGGACCAGACTCGGGAAGTGATGATGATGAAGAAATAGCTTTCATGACAAAGAATTTTTGAAAGTTTCTGAAATACAGAAAGATGAACAACTTCAAAAAGAATGATCACAGGAAATCTGAAAATCATAATGAAGTACCGAACCAGGTCAAATGTTTCAACTGTGATGAACTAGGCCATCTTAAAAGAGACTGTCTGCATCCTGATAAGCAAAAGTTTCCTGCAAGCAATAATTATACAAAGAAAAGGAAAAGAGCGTAAACTGCTACACTAGATGACTTAAACTCGGACTCATCTTCAAGGATGACGATCAGAAGACGAAAAATTCAAATATGTTCTTTACGGCTATTCATGATTCTGATGATCTTGGAGATACGAGTCTAGAAAAAGGTACACGTTTACAATATATTGGTTGAAATTATTTTGCTTAAAATTGTTTGATTGTTTTTTAAACTATGTGTTATTTGTAATTTTTTATTATTATGCTTATTTTTTTAGTATTATAATATTTTTTATTAAAAGAGTATTATTTTATTTAATATTACTCTAGAAAATATATAGACATTAAAAATAATATATATATATATATTAAAGTACATAGGAAAAGCTAAGTCACATGAATTCTCTGACCCATGTCGATATATCCCTACCCATGATGTCGACATCCCTGTTAGAAATTTGAAATTCAAATTTGAATTCAAATCTTTAAATTTTCCTCCACCTTTTCACCAAACCCAATGTTTTGGAAAGGTACCTCTTGACCAGAGAACATGTCTATTGAATATCTATTTATTTCCATTATCTTATTATACCTTTTCACTTTCATTTTAAAATTCAACTCTCTTTCACTCTTTCAAACTTTCTACTCTCTTCAAAAATGGCTTCTTCAAGCACTCCATCCACAATGAAGCTGACTAAAACCATTAAAGAGTATCTCTATAATGATCCGAAAGCAATCAAGGCTTATATAAGCTATGCTAATTTCGAAAAAGTTCATATGGGAAAGTTTGCTATCTTTAACGATTTCTCTACATATGAAATCAATACTTTTCTTGAAGAGAATCATATTCTTAGTCTTTTTGACAATCCTGAAAATGATTTTGTTTGTTACCGAAATCTTGTTAAAATGTTTTATGCAAATTTGAATCACGGTTTTTATGAATGAAATGAAAATGAAATTTAGAGTAGTGTTAAAGGCATTAAAATTGTTTTAAATTGTGAAATTTTGGGCAACATTCTCAATTGCAAGAATTCGGGAATGGATCTTTTTACTTTTAATATTGATGCATGATCGTGAGACATTTCATCACATTTTCGAAAGAGATGACAACTTTGAATTTAAAAATTGTAACTTTCGTCCAAAAGCACGTATTGTCAATCTTCTTTTGCAACATACTATCACTCCTAGATCGGGAAATTTCAATAGTCCAACATTAAAAGTTTGTAAAGCTCTTATTTTTGGTCATTATGACATAATTGGGGGCAAGTGATTATGGATGAACTTTGTCCTAAGAGTTTGGAAATGGGTAAGAATACCTTGTATCATGAAATCTATCTCACTCGGATTTTTAATTATTTTGGTGTTGATTACAAAAGGGAAGAATTTGTTTCAAAAAAAGTGTTTAATCATGCCAACATTTCTCTCATGAAAATTCCTTTCATATTTCAACAATATGAATCTCTTGCCGAAAAGGATGAAAGATTGGCACATGAAGATATGGAGAAGAAAATAAACAAGAAGAAGAAAGGGAGAAAATGGAAATTGAAGAAGAAAAAGAAGATACCTCCTTGGAAAGTATTGAATATCCTACCAATAGTAACAATCCTTCCAACAAAACACTCCTCAAAAATCAAAAGATTATAGTGGAAAATCAACGGATTCTCAAAAGATCCGTTAGTAAGAAACTGGATAAAATATCCTCTAATATGAACAATTTTTTTTGCTGAAGTTGGTCGGAAACTTGGCTTATCATCATCCTCCTCATCCTCTAGCACATTCTAAGAACTAGGTTGTGATGTATTAGTTTCTTTTGTGTGAGCTTGTATTGTTCTTTTTTTCAATTATGTAGTATCTTATGTATCATCTCATCTATTTATAAAATCATCTATCCTTTGTTTTTCTACCTTATCGTGTCTCTGGAATAATTGTTAGTATAATATATAATTTTATATATATACATACTTATTCACAAAATAAACAAGACACATAAATTAACAGACCCATGTCGACATGCCTCTACCCCCCATGTCGACATATAACTGTCAGATTTGGTTATTTTCTAAAATTTGAAATTAAAATAACTTAAAAAATAACTAACTCGTGTCTATTCATTTTAAACTAATTTCTGCCTATTTAAACACCTGTTTCTCTCAGAAATTTGTAACCTTTTCATTTCTACTTATCTCTATTTGCATCTCTTCACTACTTGTCAAAAATGGCTTCTTGTTCTCAAACTCTAAGTGTTAATCTTTAAGAAACTCTCAATTCATTCAAGAATATACTTACTTTTATTCTCCGAAATCAAAGGCGCTTAAAACTAAGTCAAATGCAGATGATAAAAGAACAAGAGAAGTATTTCGATGCCCTCCGTCGGATGATTTCTGCCCTCAACAAACATGATCTCGATGCAAATCCTGTACGAACTTTGATTCAAGATAATGAAGATTGAAAAGTTATTAAAAAGGATCCTATCTTTGGAGAAGAAGGATGGGTTGAAGTTCCTATAAATATTTGATCTCCTTATGGTTTAAATTGCTTGTTTTTCAATTGTTTGATTTGACTATAATTGATTTGGTTTGAATGTATTATATAACATTATATGAAACATAATATATATTAGGTTTAAACTTTCATATTTATCATGTATTTATTATTAACTCATGTTATTTTATATATATACTCTATCATAATTTGTCACAGGTACTCCAGTATAAGACTAAGGGGGAGTTATATCAATTTAGTATTAGTTTTTGTTGATGACAAAGGGGGAGAAATATAAAATAGAGTAGTTAGGCTTATATTAAGGGGGAGTTATTAGTTTTAGGGGGAGTTGTTAGTTTTAGGGGGAGTTATTGTGAATGAGAAGTATATTTTATAAGCATAGGTTGTCGCCATCAAAAAGCGGGATATTGTTAGTCCTTGAGATGATGGTTTTGATGACAACAACTTTAGAGCTTGTTATAAAATATAAAAACTAACATTATAGTTTAGATATATATGTATATGTAGGATATAAACATGTTTGTACCAAGAATGAAGACTGTACATCATAGAGATTCAAGACCGAAGATATCAAGATTGAAGACTCATGAGTAACAAGATATCAAGAGTTCAAGATTTCAAGAGTACAAGATAAGTATTGAGTCTAGAATTATGTTAGAACTTCTTGAAAGCACTTACATCTTTATTCGAAATTTATTCATGAAATGGAATCCACTTCGAGCCTGTTAAAGGGATGGAACCCTTGTGGGATGGAACCCTACTGGGATGGAACCCATGACAATATCTAGTGGAACATATAGTGGTCCTATTTTGATATCCACTAATTTTATAAGAATGCTTTTCAAAAATATATCTCTTATTTTTAAAAATGTTTTCAAAACTTTCTTTTCAAAAAGATATCTCTCTTGGTTTTAAATATTTTAGCTTCAAAACTATCTTTATCATCCTTTATATTTTGATTTCAAAATTGTCCTTGTTTTTAGGTCATCTCTTGTTTTAAATATTTAGCTTTAAAATATTTATATACTTAGATTTTAAATCACTTTATAGATTAAGATTATATATATTAAAATCACTTTCTAAACTCTTTTATATGTTTAAACTATATTTAAATATATTTATAAAGTTTAGAAATTGTTTTGACAAATTATAGAAACCAATTTTAGTAAGGAAACCAAAACACCAATTTTGCCTAGAGCATGCCTAGAGCACGTCGACATCCCTCAACCCCCCATGTCGACAAGGTGTCTGTTAAATTCAAAATTCAAGTTTTCGAAAGAAGTGTCTATTCGTTGTATCCTTTTACGAAGAGGTATGAAAGTTGCTCTACTATATGTACCTGTTGTTTTGAATGAATTTAAATATAATTTTACTTGTTTTCTCTCCTCTTCATCTTTCACATTTATTCTAAAGAATCCTAAACTATACTCTATCGAAATACCCAGTGAATCAAACTTGATTATCTCTTGTTTGATTCTCTGTCACTTTCTCCATAAGATCACAGTGCTATTCAAAGTAATAGGATCTTTTGTAAATCAAAATGTTGAGTAAAAGGTGCAGTTGAGCCTTGAAATCAATTAGGTGTGATTGTAGCCCCAAAAATCAATTAGGTGATCTCGTAGCTTAGTTATATCAAGAGTGTTGCCCGGAACTTGAACACAGGAGGGTGTACCTCGTAGCCTTGAAATCGAGGGTTTAATCTGGGAGATTATTTTGATAAGAAATCCGTACGATTGTACGGAACTGGATGTAGGGTAACTCCGAATCAGTATAAAATCCTGGTGTGTTATTTCCTTTACTGCTTTTATTTATTATTTGCATCTGTGTGTGATTCTGTGATTGTATCCCTGTCTGTGAATTGCATTTGTTGGTGATTGGATTACATAAGTTTCAAAAAGATTTAGAAAATCCATAAAACACTATTCACCCTCCTCTAGTGTTATTCTAGCCTTAAGATCTGTAATCCGCATTTCTCATAGATCGGCAAAGACAGGACTCGATTTCATCGAGAAATGCTCTGTATCATTATATATCGTGCACGACCATTTTTTTTCTTGCGTGTACAATAATGGAAGGAGGGAAATAGGGGAAGGAGATGTTGTTAGGCTGGGATTCTTTGGGTATGGGTTTTTTAAATGTAATTTAAATTGTTTTTATAAATTTACGCATCGATAACTAATTAAATGTATAACTCATGCATATGAGGTCCGATTGGAACAAGATTTTTTGCATTGTGATCGTGATGGCGAGAGCTTCGCAATGAAAGTGGTTTGGAAGGATTTGGAGACAGTCGAAATTCGGGCTAAAATAGAACGTTGTTTGGTTTTAGTTCCAAACTGGAACGTCTCGGCGACAACAAAAAATAAAGGTGATTGTTTTATAACACTCACAATGTACTAGGATATTTTTATGCTAGTTAAATTTGAATTTATGAAGTGATATAAATTTTATTGGTCATTGTTTGATAAATTTAATTGTCATCTAGATTGTCATTGAGTTAACTGTTAAAAATTAAAATTGTCAGTCAAATTGAAATTGGGATTTAATTGCCAGTAAATTACATGATATTAACAACTATGAAGTTGCTGTGAATTATATTGTCTGTTTGTATGATTGATTGTGATGGATGCAAATTCGTTGATATTTGGATGTTTATTTGCTTATGTATATCTTATTATCACGCTGTACAGTATTTACAATGTATAAAACTATAAATTGAATTATTTCGAATAAATTAAGAAATGGATTGAAATGATACATACCTATGGCACTGAGATCGGATTGAAATGATATATATCCATCCCGAAAATGAAAATGAAATAACTGATCACATGGCTATAAGGTAGAAAATTATATATAGACATCGAATTTGTTAAATCAAATGATTTTGAAATTTCTGATTTAAGATTATTTAAATGGTTTTGATCTAAAGAAATAAAAATAAAATCTATAGAAATTAAATTATTTTTGAATTAGAGCTCTAAATGTTGAAATTTAAAATTTGGCAATCAAATTTTTTAAATAATCAAAGTCGAGGTTTTGAAGTTATAATCGAAATAAAATTTGAATTTGTGGAAATCGATTAGTTTTTAAAGGATTGAACTTTTACCCAAACTTGAATATTACTAAGTAAAAGTGATATAAAATGATGTTTCAAAATCGAGCTCGAAATTGGACTATAATTAAAGACCGGGATTTTAAACTGATTATTGAAGGATAATTTGATTCAAATGTCCTAAATCGATATTTTGAAGATCGAGCTTGAAACTAGTATAAAACAAAATTGAATTAATTGGGTTTGAAAGTGGAATTGAATTAATTCGAAATCGAAGTTGAAACTGATTTGAATTGAAATCGAAATTGAATCATTTGAATGGAAATTGATTTGAACTGGAAAGTTGGATTTAGATCAGTTTGACTTTGAAACTATTTTCAAATAAATAAGTTAATATAAAACAATTTAAAGGCTATCCTCTAAAATAAATAAATTATTTTGGTTTCCAAGTTATCTTGCTATATTAACCATTTTAATACTTAAACTATTTTATATTAAAATAATCTAACCATTTAAACTATTTTAACTATTTTGAAAATTTAAACTATTTTTAACTATTTTAATTATTTAAACTATTTTAAACTATTCAAACTAATTTTCAAAAAAATTTCAAACTGGTCAGGAGTGGAATGTATATTTTTAAACCATGAATTTAAATACGAATTGGGTTAAATTGTAGTTATAACCCGAGCTGAAATTCGATACAATTTTGGAATCGAAATCGAGATATTAAGACATACATGATTTTGAATTGGAATGGTATATTTTGGATAAATATGATGATTTCGAAATGGAGTTTATTTCAAAGAAAATATGATATTTTGATATCAAGTATGAACTATTTTCAAAATGTAAAAGTACCATCCAGTGTGTAAAATGACGTTGGTCGTTAAAGAGACCGGGGCCGGATACGGGCATACTCTCTATCGATACTGGAACCACTTTGACAACTGTGTACGTGGAGTGATGATCCAGAATTGAGTGGTTAGATTTGGTGTCGTTTGTTGGATTTAAAGAAACAGAACGATGATGGATTAGCCTGGCACTTGTGTCATTTTGAAATGACTAAAACAGGAGCCGCACCGGCCAAGTGGGTTAGCTACCCCGAGCGGATGCACTTCTTCGAATTACCATCATTTACATTGTGATTGATTAGTGTGCACCCTTCGGATTATGGGATTTTTGGAAGCGGTGGGCGATCATGGCTATGATGCATTGCCACCAGTCGGGAAGGGTAAACTGGTAGTATCCTGCCTCGGGCATTGCCTCACGTGCGTTGTCATACTTTTATCCCTAAATGAGACCCCTATGATTTTGGTTTAGTGTTATCGTATCACGGTGCATCCCTATCCATTGACCGCATAACTAGTGTTTTATATGCAAACTATGCAAAAATGCTTAAAATGCGTTAAGGGCAATTAATGAAAAGCCTTAATGCTATTTTAATATTTATTTTACGGATAAGACATTATATATATAGAGTATGTGATATTGATTTGACTAACAAAAGGATATTTTAGTCCTGACTTGAGTGTTTTGCCTTTTCGTTACGCTGGTCAGCCCTGATTTTTTATATCGTTATGCATGGAAAATCCCATAAACATCTCTAATATCGTTACACTCATGTTATATGTGATATCGATTTGACTAACATAAGGATATTTTAGTCCTGACTTGAGTGTTTTATCTTTTTATTACGCTGGTCAGCCCTGATTTTTTTAGCTTATTGAAGATTCATTCTGGAGAATGAAGATGAAGATTTTGTATAGTATTACTACTAGTATTTTTGCATCATATTGTCTACTACATTATTTATTTATCCTTGATGTATATTGTTATCCCGCCTTTTGGCAAGGCCGTGATGCCAAGAACTTAATTGGAAACCAAGGAGGGTCCGTCCTGAAGATTGGTTATACGAAGGCTCACAATGGATATCGATGAATTTTGTCCGAGATCGGATGGAGCTACAATTGACAAGACATGACAAGCAAAGCTATGAAAGCCAATTTTCCAAATTTCAAGTCAATCCGAGTTCGTATGCTCAAGATATGATTAATGCAAGTCAAGGAAACCAATTCGTTCGTATCCATCATTTCGTATCGATCAGGCCACAATCCATGCACTTACCCATGCACTCAGATTTAAACAAAGCTTGTCAAAAAGACAGTTTTCCACTTCCTCGGATTGATCGGCTCGTAGATTCAATGGATGGACATGAATTATTAAACTTTATGGATGCATATTCCGGTTACAACTAGGTACCCATGCATTTACCCGACCAAGGACATACCAGCTTCGTAACTGATCTGGGACTCTACTGCTACGAAGTCATGCCTTTTGGACTCAAGAACGTCGGGGCAACATACCAAAGACTAGTCAATCGAATGCTTGCTAACCTGACTGGAAAGACCATGGAAGTATATGTAGATGACATGCTGGTGAAGTCACGATTCTCCATTGATTATATTTAAAACTTGGAATCGATTTTTAGTATCCTTCAAGAATACAGGATGAAGCTCAACCCATTGAAATGTCACTTTGGGGTCGCATCCAGAAAATTTCTTGGGTTTATCATTAACGCTCAAAGGAATCGAAGAAAATTCCAAAAACATTTCGGCGACCAAAAATCTTGAGACTCGAAGAACCATAAAGCAAGTCCAGAGCCTCAACAGGAAAGTAGCAGCACTAAGCAGGTTCATTTCAAAGTCCATCGACAAGTGCATTCCTTTCTTTGATTTGATTCGAAAAGGAAAATGGAATTTTGAATGGACCGAGGAATGTGAGGGCGCATTCCGGGCACTTATTCAACACCTCTCCACATCGCCTATTTTGTCAAAGCTTATCGATCACGAGCAATTGTACCTTTACTTGGCGGTATTTGAAAATACAATCAGTGCTGCCTTAGTTCGGGAGGAAGACCGAGTGCAAAAACCGGTCTACTATATTAGTAAACGACTAACCGAAGCCGAGAGAAATTATCTAAATCTAGAGAAGTTGGCTTATTGTCTCGTTATTGCCTCAAGGAAGCTCCGTCCATATTTCCAGGCTCATCCTATCACTGTTTACACCGATCAATCCTTACAACAGGTCCTTACATGGCCTGAGACGTCTGGTAGGTTACTCAAATGGAATACTAAACTGAGCTAGTTTGATATTACTTACACTCCGAGGAGAGCTATTCAAGGACAAGTCCTAGTGGATTTCATTGCTGAATTTACCATCCCAGAGGACTTGCTCGAACTAGTGAATCTCCTGAGTATATCTGGAAGCTGCATACTGATGGTGCATCAAACGTCCGATGCTTGGGTGCTGAAGTTGTACTTGAAACCCCCGAAGGTCGATCCATATTTTATGCTCTAAAGTTTGATTTTTGTGCGACCAATAATGAAGCTAAATATGAAGCCTTTCTTGCCAGATTGAAATTCAACTGAGATTTGAGAATCATTGCTGTGGAAATTTACTGTAATTCATAATTAGTTGTGTGTCAAGTTTAGGGTGAATATCAGGCAAAAGATCGGAGACTGGCTGGTTATTTATCTCAAGTCCAGGAGATACTTAATCAGTTTGATTATTATGCCATCTTCTACATACCCGTGAGCGCAATCAAAAGGATGATTCATTGGCAAAGTTACCAAGTACGGGCAAAGCACAACAAATAAGACTCATTCCTATGGAACGTTATCTTCCCCAAGCATTGATCAGATGGAGACAAAATGGATATTTGAAATCGCTTCCCATAAGGAGTCATGGATGACTCCGTTCCGAAACTACCTCGAGCATGGAACATTACAGAAAGCAGGAGTGAAAAGAGATAGATTCTTCAAAAAGCCTCGCGGTTCACTATTCAGAATGGAGTCATGTATAGAAGAGGGTATTCCGTTCTTCTACTCCGGTGTATCGCCTACGATGAAATTAAGCGAGTGTTACATGATGTACACGAAGGAGAATGTGGCGATCACACCATGGGCCAAGCTCTCGCTAAGAAAGTACTTTGATACGGATATTATTGGCCGACTGTAAACTGCGATGCAGCAGTTTACGCCAGTAAATATGATAAATGTCAAAAGCATGCTCGAATTCCTAGAGCCCCACCTTATGAGATAACCCAAATGGTCAGTCCATGGTCGTTTGCAGTATGGGGCATCGATATTATTGGCTCTCTATCTCTGGCTAAAGGTGATGCGAAGTATTCCATCGTCGCAATTGATTACTTTACCAAGTGGGCCGAAGCTGAACCTCTTGTTGCAATCATGATGAAGAAGGTGATTAACTTTGTAGTCCACAACATTATCTGCCAATTTGGTCTCCCACATACCATCATCACTGATAAGAAACCTAGTTCGACAGTGTTGAAATCAAGGATTTCTGCCAACGATTCCACATTCAAAAGAAATTCTCTATAGTTGCACACCCTCAAGCGAATGGCTCTATGGCCTTACCAAACAACTCACAAGTCCGCGACTAGGCACACTTCATTCTCTCTTTCCTACGGTTCAGAAGCCGTTATTCCAGTCGAGCTGGAAGTACTTATCATCATGTGACTTATTATGATCCAAAGACAAATGCCATACTACTTGCTGAATCCTTGGATTTGTTGAATGAGAAGCATGAAGAGGCTGATTTGAGGGTAGCTGCATACCGAAGTCGAGTCGCCCGATTATACAATGCCAAGGTCCGACCTCGAACCTTTGAACTCGGCGATCTCATCCTCAGAAGAATCTACCCTATTCCTTCACACATGAAACCAACATGAGAAGGACCGTATATGATTTAACAAAAGCTTAGAGATGTCGCATTTAAGCTGTCGACCGTTGACGGTCATACTTTACCAAGACCCTGGAACAGCGAGAGTCTCCGTAGCTACTGCACATGATAGGCTTTATTTATTTTTGTCTATTTTTCATCTGCAATTTATTTCTGCATTTCGAAATTTGAATTTGTAATAAGGCAACTGACTTTGCCGTATTTTCTCATTTCAGCAAAAAATGCCATCTCTTCGAGACAGAGCTGTGATTTATTGAATATGACATACAACCATCACGATGCACGAAGAGCTAAGTTCCATCATACGGTGGAATATTTTCAAATAGGGAGTGACTGTGATACGACCGACCACTCACTAAGCGAAACCCGAGCTCGGGGGCAAGCCATCACGCTGAAGCCAAAGAAGGATTGACGCACGACAATCCTTTAACTAACTCCAGTCTCCCAGAGTGCGAGTAGGAGTATAAACTTATGAATGTGGTTTCGAAGAAGGGTTGATCCATCCACCTAATGAATTTGACTATATCCTAACCAAGTTCGAGGAGGATGGACCCGTTCATCTAACGATCTCACTTGTTAACTCGGGGTGGACGCGAATCGATCATCCACGATCCTGATAAATCCATCGTTCCCAGAGTGCGAACGAAATCCTAAAAGCCTAAACAGGTGTGACTGACCATCTGTCGGCCAACTCTAAATTCCCAAAGTCCGAATTTGATTATAAATATCAACCTAGGTTCTCAGAGTGTGAACTGGAGTAAAACACCAACTTCGAATTCCCATAATGCGAGTCGGAGTATAAACATCGACTCCAAATTCCCAGAGTGTGTGTTGGAGTATAAACATCAACCAACTTCAAGTTCTCGAAGTGAGAAATGGAGTACAAATGTCGACTATCTCCGGATTCCCAGAGTGCGAAATAGGGAATCGACCGCAAATGACTCTGAGTACCTAGAGTGTAGTCAGAGTACAAACATAACTCGGGTGTGAATGACCACTCGCAAACTAACTTAAGTCCCCAGAGCCTGGACACATACTTAGAACTTAAAACGGCCGTGATCGACCAATGACGTACAAATGCAGATCAGATCCCCGGAGTGCGGATGTGATTGTTAATAAGTGAGCGAGTGTGATTCGACCACTCGACTCTCACTTGTTTCAACATCGATTCAATGATGTTAAGCTCGACGAAATGAAGGCGAAATGCAATCGCTGGCCGATCTTTACAACTCATCCCCGAAACTGGGGGCAAAACTTAAGTGTCAACCATTGACTGAAGCAGTGTAACATCAAAATTCAACATAATCTCTGGTTATGACTCATGCCCATAATTCTGGGACTTGACAAGTAAACACAAACTTAACTTGAATGTCGAAACTTTGCAAGTGCACTAAACAAAATCAAAATGTTGGAACACTTAAGCAAATACACAATTATTGAGTTGAAGCCAAAATAGAAATTTTATTTCAACTATTTGTAAAAGGAATTTATGTACAAGTTATTTCCAAAATCCTACTAGCAAGGGCCGAACCCGCATCTATACACGGCCTATACAAAAAAAAAACAAAAAAAAAAATTCCTATCTACTCAAAAATGTGCCAAAGAGACCTGTCTACTCTTTCTTCTTCCTTGGCTTCTTCTTCGGCGTGGACCCATTGGAGCTGCTAGTGATTTTCCTCTTCGAGCCTTTGCCTTTTGGTTGCTAATCTCCAATGGGTGGCATTATGTCCACTTCCTCCTCCGAACTCACATGTATAGGAATGCTACCAGAAGGCGGAGTCGGAGGAATCAGATCAACTGTAGGGGTTGGGATAGCTATGTTTATTTCAAAAACCATACCACTAAGAGATATCATCCTTAACGGAGCTGGGCCAGGTCCCGCCATTCCACCTCTGAAGTTGCTGGTCTGAGATGGTGCTTCCATTTCGGCATTGATCTCAGCTATAATCTCTTCCTTATAAAGTGTTTGCGTAGCACTAGGAATGTCTGCAGCTAGACCTGAGGAAGTAATCGCCAGTGTGCTTCTGCTCATGACATATGGCAGATCCGCAAAGGGGCCACTATGATGACCAAGAAGTTTCTCCATCATCTGTTCATCAAAGAAAAGTGTGCACCCCTGCCTTCTGTCAATAGACGTTGTAGTTGTTGTAGTGACCGCTTCAGTTACGATAACCTCCAGCGCATGATGCAATTCTTGAGTGGTGGCAGAAGGCGCAGCTGATGTAGCTCCAATCACTGGAAAGAGATAAAAAAGGCTGTTATCAAGAATTTCAAGTGAAGCTTCTGATCATGAACAAGTATACGAAACGTTCATAATGCCTTCCTTAGTTTGACTTATTGTCGCTTGAACGGCCTCATAAAGTTGTTCGCTAGCTTGAGTTATCTGCGGTTGATCCGGGTTATAAGGAATGAATTGAGATTCAACCACAGAGTTCGGTTCAGGTTGAGTCGGCATGAGAGCTTCGGGACTTGTATCACGATGCTCGACACCAAAGCCTTCTCCAACTTTCGAATGCTGAGTGCCAAACTTCTCATTCTCATGCGAAACCATAGCATCATGAAGAAAATTTTCTTTCGTCTTCGTTCAGCACTCGGGTCTCAAGCTCAAATTTGTCGACCAATTAACCCTGATAGGCAGCTTTCTCATCCTCAACTAGATGGCCCCATGCATTTTATAAGTGTGTCGGATAGTAGTCGAGCCAGGTTAGGTTCCTATTTTTCATGATGTTGGCATTATAGTTGATGGGGAGATCTTCAATATCAGCCTCTAGCCTGGACTCCGCCATTCAGACCTTCTCCACAACCTCAGTCTCCACCACATGGACTTTAGTCGTTGTCACATCCCGTTTACCCCGAAGCAATACGGCATGTTCACTTGCCTCCTGGACTGCGTAATTTGCATCATCCCTTTCCTTGATAATTTCAGAGAATTTGGATTTAAGCTCGTTAAGTTCTTTGAGAGCCGCATCCCGTTCGGCAGTGACAATGGTGTTCCGGTGGCCCATCTCCTTCACAAGGACAAAGTGTGCTTGCCTCATCCTCTCCATGGCCAAGTTCGCCTCGTCGGCTTTTTGGGTGGCCTATATTTTTGACTTTCGGGAGGATTCGACTTCATCATTAAGCACTTGGATGATTCGATCCTTCTGAGCGAGCTTATTTTCTAATTTCTCTATAGTGGTTGCCCGCTCAAAGTCCAGCTTCGATGGTTTCTCTACAGCTTTTGACCACTCCTTATACTAAGTGTAGATGTCATGAATATAATCGTGCATCATGGCCTCTGCTTCCGTTGGAATTCTCTTTAAGTGTGGACGAAAGATGTAGCCATCAAAGCAAATATTCGAGAAATCCTTCATCAGTTGTGCGATTCTAATAGCCCATTCTCCGGTAGGCTCAGTAATAGCCTGTTCAGTGACAACGGGAGTTTCGGCCTCGTGTCTGCGACGGTATTATTCAGGCCTAGAGGCTTGGGAAGATGATTTATGGCAGGGAGGCTCTATAGTTTGTTTTCCATAGCTTGAGGGGTGGGTAGGGATTCTAGGAGGTGGAGAACGGGATCGGGATCTATGTCTGTTGTCCCTGTCCTTACCCTGACATATCTTTCTTGGCTGGAATATCCACGATCGTAATCCCTCTTTGCCTCTCTCCTACGTGAGTCATAATATGAAGAAGATCGGCGAGCTGAGCGAAGACTCCCCAACATCAACCAAGTTCCATACATTGTACCTGCAAAGTAAGAGAAACAAAGTTAGTTATCTCCTGAAGTAAACATCTTGCGATCGGAAAATCGTGTAGTGCTGTGAAGTGTATATGTATGTGCACCTCCTGACCAACCGAAAATGTCGGCCATACTTATGGGAAGAGACTCGCTTAAGTCTAAGGCACTCTTAAGCTCCTCCAATCTGGCATCGTGTAGGAGTGACACATAATTCGGAATTGGGATATCGACAAGCCCTTCTAAAAGGTTCTCCACTTGTGAGGGAGGAGCCTATGAAATTCTAATACCAGAAACAGGGAGAGACACGATCACAGATTTCCATCTTCCAGACTTAGGACGCTTATGGGCTGCACCCTTGCCTTTTTTCCTTCCCTCGGAATCTTGAAGGTCGTTGGAAGGCCCGACAACGGGTTCATCATTGGTGGGTGTATCTTCATCATCACCTTCTTCAACTATTACAACCCTGGGCGTCTTACGCTCTACCTGTCTCGTCGATACTGCCCTCAATGTTCCTTCGAGCCTTATACTCTGATTTCGCTCGATCAGCCCAGCGATCTTCAAGTTTCGATCTTTTAACACCGACTCTATTTCCCTCATCTCATTCAGCACTTCTTGAAGGACATGAACTATCTCTTTAAGGTTTGTGCCCTCGGATCGTGGAATTACAGTTGTAAAGGAAAGAAGATATAAATTTTGGTATCAGCTATGATTATCTCATTAACTACTTGAAAAGATCGCAACACTTACGTCTGACTAACCATCGGCTGGCGAATCCTGGAGGACATCAGACATAGAACCATTCCATTTTAAAGTAACTCAGCCTGGTCCAGGATCCCATTACCACTAGACAATTCCTAAACGATTCTAGGAACGTAAAAGAAGGGATATCTCCCTGACTCTTGACATTAAATAAGTATCTAACCTCGATCTGGATCGGTAGTCAAAAAAGATGCTCGACAAATACGATGAACAAGCTGTTCAGCAGAGCGTATCTATTAGGGTGTAACTGAGAGGGGGCGATTCCGAAGAAAGATAGCACTTCTCTAATGTATAGGTTAAACGGAGGAAGTGTTCCAGCTGTACATGCATGTCGATTGAAAGCAGTAAACCCCTCTGATGGAGCATGCGGTCTGTCATTCGACCTCGGCAATAACACGTCATCCAACGACAAACCATGCTTTAGGCATATCCGTCCCAGCATGTCTTCGGAGATGTTTGACGGAACAGAATATTATGGGTTAACGATAAAAGTAGCACCTGGTAGCTCATCCGGAGCTGGATCTATAACTTTGTTCGTGATGACCGGTATCTCTATTGTTAAGGGAAGTGAACTCTGAATTTTCTACTGCTGCAAGCTTGTAGACTCCATAAGTAACTAACTTATGAAAAACCATCATTAGACAATAATAAGCCCATGTGTTCCCTAATGTGATGTGTGTGAATGAGTTGTGTAGTGCACTGCTACATATCACCTATAAAGTTTGAGAAAATATTCAAACAACGAGACATCAGAATTCTAATGGAGTGACCGTCATCGCTGACCCTCACAACTGTGCCATTCAGACTTTAGAGACTGATCTGAGTTAAAATTCATTAAGGTTTAGTTAAGTTACAGTTCCATCGACAAGCTTCGAAGAATAGTCAAATATGATGTTCAACATTTAAGTCTAGGTATGCAAGATTGTAGCTCATCGGAGTGAGGTGTTAAAATATGTAAGAGGTTTCAAGTTCATTAAGGTTCAACTCGTATCGATCACAAAATCCCTAGTTCATAACGATCGGTTTCATATCCATCAGGATACGCGTTTACATTGATCAAGTGAGTTGCCATCGTATTGATCTCCTGGCACGTAGCTCGTATTGATCAGAAATGTTGGATTTCGAATCGATCAAATGCAACCCCTTCATATCGATCAACAAGTCCAAAGCACTCGTATCGATCACCTCAAGTCGGTATGAAATTCTATCATCATTCAATATGAAGATATCCATTTCATCATCTCGAAGTCTTATGATCTAGATCGATTCGAACGATCCGTCGCCCCTCTATCATTGATATGAAAGCAGAACTCAACCATATCCATGCAGATCCTTCGTATCCCCTTGCTTTTCTTCTTCCCAAACTGCTTAAACGCCATGATAGTTTTCTTTGATCTCGCTCCGGCCACCCACGACCACCGCATCACCAAAATCGGTCGCAAAGGCATATCAAATGGCTTAAGAATCGAGTCACATCATTCAAAGTCGATTAATATAGGTTAATTACCTAATTAGAACGAGTTATTCAGGAAGTTAATGGGTTGATAGGTTCAAAGACGAGGATTTTCTTTTCTCGAACACTTGAGCGATTCGAAGACAGTGACTAAGGGCCTAGTTCGAGTCGAAGGCAAGATTCCTTTTTTGAGTTTTGTAGTCGATTTGAAGGATACAGGAAAAATGAGCAAGTAAAAATTTTCTAAATACGAAACAGTATTTATATGACCCAAAGAAAGAAGAAAAACGATTCATCTCCCAGTCATCGCGACCGATTCCAACCGGCATTACCTCCGATTGATACGAATTGGCTATTCATATCCAACAGCTCGAACTTTATCGTTACAAAATGTGCAATTAAGACTTTTCTAAAACATTGGATTCCATCTGTACGAAACACTTATTCTGTCCACTGTTTTCAACTCCACTTAAGACGCGTCGATACGGACTGCATTGTTCGTATCCATCAACATGCAACCTATGAAGGCTCTTATCCATCGTTAAGAATATTACATGGAGGACCAATTGATCTGTTCATACCCTTATCATTCAATCGATATGAACTACAGCTTCGTATTCATCATTTAGAAATTTGCAGGGAGTTCACAACCATCGATGCGAAGATCATCGTCGAATAATATTTAGATAATTCAACTCCAAGATTCACGTTTATTTATCCTGAATTGATCCAGGAGTGGATCGATACAAATGGATACTCCAAAATGACCACCAAGCGTCGTTACAACTCGAATTCCATGTTGACTCCGGAGAGTATCGATACAGAATTCGATACAAAAAATTGAAAAACCTGACACCGACTTGTGAACGTACGAACATTAACGGGAATCACGCTAGCATACATTCATGTACAATGACTTAACATATAATCTTAAAAATTCATAGGAATTGAATACTTGTCTGGTGATGATTACAACAACGATTGACAGATTGCTATCAATCATCAATCGATTAAAACAGTCACGGTACAACAATTGACAATCAACAATTCATGATTTATGTTACTGAAGCATCAATCAAAGGTTATATCTTCCAACGAAAAGACAACATCTATTCAGACAAGTCAGATAAAACTATTCAGGATAAATATTGCAGCTTTTCAAAGCATGTCGTGTTTTCACAAGACATATTTTGGGGGGCAAATGTTATCCCGCCTTTTGGCAAGACCGTGATGCCAAGAACTAAACTGGAAACTAAGGAGGGTCCGTCCCGAAGATCGGTTATACGCAGGCTCACTATGGATATCGATAAATTTTGCCCGAGACCAGATCGAGCTACAATTGACAAGACATGGCAAGTAAAGTTGTGAAAACCAATATTCCAAATTTTGAGTCAATCTGAGTTCGTATGCTCAAGATATGATCAACGTAAGTCAAGGAAACCAACTCGTTCATATCCATTATTTCATATCGATCAGGCCATAATCCATCATTTTGCATCAATCGATTTCGTATCCATCACATATCTATCTATTCGTGTCTAGTGCCATGCAACTGTCTTGTTAGTATCCATCGAAGAGAGCCTAATTCGAATCCATCAGCTGAAATGCGAGTGTCTAGTTCGTATCGATTAAGTTTCAACATGCTTCATATCGATCAACCACAAATCGATACGAAATCAACACTTCCCACCGATGCAAAGTACAATGCAATTGATCGGTATGAAATAAGCAACACTACCATCGATACGAACAAGGTAATGCGACCGATCGATACGAATAGAACAATTAAGATCGATACGAACAAGGCGAAAACCTTGGAATGACTCGGTCAACACGTCATGAAAATGGATCGATCCAAGAAGTTATCGCCACGTTAACTTGCAAGCATGTGCCTGGATCGATTCGAATAGATCGATACGAGGTGCAGCGATGCAAAGTGGACAGCGGCCGAAAGGCACAAGTTTGAATTGGTCATAGATCACAATCTACAAGTCCAAATGCCACGTACTACCTAAAGAATGTTCCTGCTCAATTTCGACTCGATTGGGTCAAATATTGACCGATACGAAATCTGTTCGTATCGATCATGGATCGAGTGAAAATCACATAAGATCGATCGCGTGGTCCCACATGAGTACCAGAAGAGGTCTTCTGAGATTTGAGCGAGATATTTGCAGTTTACGCTTATAAATAGCATCCTAGGGCTAAGAGGAAAAGGAATTTCGGCTCTCCGTCGTCCAGACTCTATCGAATTCATCTTTACACTCCAAGACCATTATGGTACTCGAAAATTACTAATGTAGTTCGCTTTAATCAGTTGTAACTCGCAAGAAGACATCAATAAAGTCATCAATTTCATAGTGGACGTAGGCTATACGCCGAACCACTCTAAATTGTTGTGTTTCTGTGTGTGGATTTGATCTGTTTTTTGAAGTGTTTGTTAGATAATTCTCTTTTTCCATTTATTTTCTTCATTTTGTCTCTTCAAATACTTCCAAAGAATGTTGTGCCCAATTTTTGTACAAACATATATATAACTATGATAAATGTTGTATAGATTTATAATCAAATGTATTATATAAACAACTTCATGAACTGTTTATTTGATTATTATATTTTATCGTTCCGCTGTGAGATTATGTGTTTGTTTTCTTCTTCCTTTTCTCTTATTTTCTTATTTGCCACATTAACGATCCTCCATTTTGAATGGTTTGAGTTGACATGTGTGGATTATGGTCGATTTAAACCGTCAAAAAGGTGGGTCGTAACAGTTAGTATCAGAGCTTTGGTTTAGCGATAACCTTAGCTTAGTGGGGTAACTCACTAAATATAAGGTCAGTAGCACCCTAGAATGAGTTTGAGTGTATTAATAGATATGAGCATGTACTTGACAGTGAATATACTTTTTTTAGATCGTGTCGCTTGATTTGCCGAGTGGCTTATGGATTCTGGTCAATACAATTAATTAACGTTATTGATAGGGTTCTCTAAACACATGAATAGAACAATTCGACATAGTATTGTTTTGAAAATGGGTAAATGAAATAGTTTTACCTTGATTATATTTTTATATATAAAGAAATAATTTTTTAGAAATTATTACAATATATATATATATATATAGCCTGTTAGTTGTTAGGAATGAGAATATTGCTTATTATCATAAATTGGTTCTTGTGTCCTAATGAAAAATGTTTATTATAAAATAAGCAATGATAAACATTTATGAAATGTTTAAAGAAATTGAAATTTTGTAAGCATAAATTACAAAAGTGGCTTATAAATTAAAATGAATTTAAATTATGGATTTTCAAATCTAAGACCTAGGAAATTTTGAAAATGGTTTTCAAAGTTAGGATATAGTAATATTAGTTGAAAAATATTTATGAAAAATATTTTAAAAAGGATTTTTTTTAAAGGAATGAATTCGGTACTCCCCTCGTCTTTCGTTGGAAAATAATTTCGATGATGACTGCGCGGCATCATCGACGTTCATTTTCGATTCTCAAAGTGGGGGAGATTTCTGAGAAGTTTTGCTTTGAAACTGTTTTGATAAACGGATTTGGTTTAAAGTCCAAAGGTATGATTAGATGTATATAAAAGATTTAAATATATATACTTATTTCAAATGATTTGAAATGAACCCCGTATTTAAGATTTTAAGTTCTTTAATTAATAATCTTTAAATTATTTGAAGGAAACGAAATATTTGAATAACCAAAACTTATGAAATAAGAGAATTGAGAAATCTAAGCTAAGTGCTTTGGGAAACATTAGAGTTGGAGTAGCAAATCTTAAACTGAAAGTAAAGAAAATTTAAACAAGTTAAAATAGTGAATATTTTAATTTAGTAAAATGAATCAGATTAATTTGTATAATACCAAATTGCATTCTAATAGCATATAATAAGACATACCAAATGTTAAAAGTTAAAATATGATTTGGATATGTAATGGGATATTATACAAATAAACTAAATTTATAGGTAATTGAGATGTATATAAATGGAAATTTAGTTGTAATAATAAATGTCATATAGTTAATTAGTATATTATGAAAAGATTAATGACTAAATGAAATGAGTAAGTGAACTTAAGAAAGAAGACAAATGAATAAAATAATATCTTTATAAATTGGCCATTAAATATAAATTTGCAAAGAAATTGTGAAGTTGAATCTGTAACTTTTGAGATAACTATAAACCGAGAAAAGTCATATATAAGAAGTTAGACTTTTATAGAAAGATTATAAACTAAATTAATGATTCATAAAATGTTTCACGAATAATTATTAAAGGAAATTATGAAAATGAATGTGAATGAAAAGAATATGGTGCAACTAAGAATCAATTAGTATAAATAGGTAAGTTGTACGTATATTATTTTATTCACACAACGATTTGACCCAGATTCAAGCACAGAATTTCGAGATAATGTATATCGATCCAAGTTAGAATTTTTCACTCGATTCTCGATGGCGGACCCTGGAATGGATTTTTGATTGATTCTTGAATTCTCTATCATAGTATATGGCTATGCAAGGAGAATAATGGTTTCTAATCAAGGAGACAAATCTGAGTCTGCACCAGAGGGTCGTGTGAACGATACTAGTTTGGAAGTGAAATTATGTGATCGAGTGAGCGATCAGATTTGATATTAGGTATGGATGATATATGTACATCGTACGGGCTTAAATAAAGCTAATATTGAAAATTGAAATGCAGAATATAAAATGACTTTAAATTTTATGATTGGATATCATTGGTAAATAAGATGCTGATATTTAAGATCAAGAAAAATTTAGATGGCCCAACAAAAAGGTATGCGTTTATTTTGTCATTTGATTTGATGATTTATGATGGACCCACTTGGCTTTTGTTTTCTTTTATTGGTTTGGGGAATGTAGAGGCATTTTGTAGTTGTTTCGGTCGAGCCACACATAGAGGACTCTGCCGAAGTTTTCCATAAATCTGGGTGTTAGAAAATTTTCAAGTTTTAAAATTTTTATAACTTGTTTGGATAACCAACTTATAAAGTCCATAAGCCGATTGGAGTTGCACAGTAGAAACGTGGTAATGGTTTATAAATGAAATCTTCTTGTTTTATAAGTTAATCATTTTGAATAAAATATATAAAATGTTGAATCATTTACTTAGTTTCATTTCGAGGATGAAATTTTTGAGTGTGGGAGATTGTAACGATCGTAGTTTTAGTTATTTTATATTATTGAATTTAACATAATAATCGAATAAAAATGGTTATGATGATATTGAACGTAAGTACTAGATATGAACTTGATTAAAATTTTGAAATGAACTAATTTTTAAGTTTTGGCGATAACGAGATTAAAATGAAATTATATATCAATTAGGTTTAAAAATCAACAACTAGGGCTGGATAATAATTGTGAATTATTTAGATAGAAATAAAATGATTTAATTAACAAAAATTCATTTAAAAAATCCAACATTTAAATTTGTTGAACATTGAACAATTAAATTATTTAAATTTAATATTGGAAATTATTTGAATAATTGGATTCTGAATTTATTATGATTGGAAATGATGTTGGAAGTTGATTTAAATTTTATTTAAACAATTTTTAAGGTTTTTAATATTTGAAATTGTATTTAAAAGTAAATTATTAGAAATTGAAAATTTTATATTATAATCACGACGTTAAAATAGAGATCCAGGGCATAGTCTCGGATTTCAACGAAACCTATTCCATTGAATCCGTAATAGTGTATTATTATTGGATTTCAAATTTCGTACCGTTTGGAGTTATCGTTTGATCGTACGGGATAGAAACGCGTTGATTTATATTGAAAATTCAATATAATAATTGGGTCCAAAATGCTATCTTCTCCATACGATCGAATTAGGATCCGAAACCTTTTCCCTTGCATTCGAAATAGGGGTATAACATTATAAATTCCTAGTAACACACATCGATAGGAGTTTGAAATTTTAAGCTGCATTTAAACAAGATTTGTAATTTATACTTTGATTTGACCATTCCTGCCTTTCAACCGTTCACTTCTTTCCATCAACCACCCATCATCTCTTTAAAATCAAGACTTCTCCCTATATTTTGCATGCAAGCAAACAGTGAAGCTAAAAAAAAAATAAGAAAGCAACCTCAAAAATCTTTAGCTCCCCATATAGTAAACTAAAAATCACGAGACTTGTCTCTAAAATCTTGTTTTCACCTAAGCTTCAATGTGATATGCTCATTGTAGGGGTATGGCTAATATTTGGGTAGCTCGATATGTATTGAACGCACAGTAGTTTTTCTAAGGTTTGCGATTCTTGAAGATTTAAGCTTCGATTCATATTTTGGTCGTCGTATTTGAATTCATGGTAGAAGTCAGCATATTCACAAGATTTTTGTGAAGTTCGACCGTGTTTGGACGTGTGCGACTTTTTGACCTGGGGAAAGATAACGCACGGTCGCATTTTGCTCTGGTGATGGCGGGGTGGATCGAAGGTGGCGAGCGAGTGGTTTGGCTAGGGAGGTCGATCGACGAAGACAGGACTCGATTTCATCGGGAATTGCTCCGCATCACTACATATCGTGCACGACCATTTTTTTTCTTACGTGTACAAGAATGGGAGGAGGGAAATCGGGGAAGGAGATGTTGTTGGGGTGGGCTTCTTTGGGTATGGGTTGTTTTAAATGTAATTTAAATTGTTTTTATAAATTTACATATCGATAACTAATAAAATGTATAACTCCTACATATGAGATCCGATTGGAACTTTCTTTTTTGCGTTGCGATCATGATGATGAGAGCTTCACAATGAAAGTGGTTTAGATGGATTTGGAGATAGTCGAAATTTGGGCTAAAATAGGACGTTGTTCGGTTTTAGTTCCAAACTGGAACGTCTCGACGACAACAGAAAATAAAGCTGAGCATTTTATGACGCTTACAACATACTGGAATATTTTTACGCTGGTTAGATTTGAATTATGAAGTGATATAAATTTTATTAGTCATTATTTGATAAATTTAATTGTCTCTAGATTGTCATTGAATTAACTGTTAAAAATTAAAGTTGACGGTCAAATTGAAATTAGGATTTAATTGCCAGTAAATAAAACGATAATGACAACTATGAAATTGCTGTAAATTATTATCTGTTTATATGATTAATTGTGATGGATGGAAATTGGTTGATATTTGGATGTTTATTTGTTTATATATATCTTGTTATCACCCTATACAGTATTTACAGTGTATAAAACTATAAATTTAATTATTCCGAATATATTAAGAAATAGGTTGAAATGATATATACCTATGGCACTGAGATTTGAATTGAAATGATATATCCATCCTAGAAATGAAATTGAAATAACCGATCGCTTGGCCATAAGGTAGAAAATTATAAACGAACACCGGATTAGTTAATTTAAATGATTTTAAAATTTCCGATTTGAGGTTAATTAAATGGTTTTGATTAAAAGAAATAAAAATCAAATTTATAGAAATTAAATTATTTTTGAATTTGGGCTCTGAATTTTGAAATTTAAAATCTGGTAATCGAAATATGTAAATAATCGAAGTCAAGGTTTTGAAGTTATAATCGAAATAAAATTTGAATTTGTGGAAATCCATTTGCTTTTAATGGATTGAAATTTTACCCAAACTTGAATTTTACTAAGTAAAGTGATATAAAATGATATTTCGAAATCGAGCTCGAAATTGAACTATAATTGAAGATTGGGATTTTAAACTGAATATTAAAGGATAATTTGATTTAAATGTCCTTAATCGATATTTTGAAGATCGAGCTCGAAACTGATATAAATTGAAATTGAAATTGAATTAATTGGGTTCGAAAGTGGAATTGAATTAATTTGAAATCAAAGTTGACACTCATTTGAATTGAAATTGAAATTGAATCGTTTGAATGGAAATTGAAATTGATTTGAATTGGGAAGTTGGAATTGGATCAGTTTGACTTTGAAACTATTTCAAACAAATTAGTTAATATAAAACTATTTAAAGGCTATCCTCTTAAATATATAAATTATTTTGGTTTCCAAATTATCTTGCTATATAAACCATTTTAATACTTAAACTATTTTGTATTAAACTAATTTAACCATTAAACTATTTTAACTATTTTGACAATTTAAACTACTTTTAACTATTTTAATTATTTAAACTATATTAAACTATTCAAGCTATTTTTCAAAAAAATTCAAACTGATCAGGAGTGGATTATATATTTCTAAATCATGGATTTAAATACGAATTGGGTTAAATTAAAGTTATAACCTGATTGAAATTCAAAACAATTTTGGAATCAAAATCGAGATATTAAGACATACATGATTTTGAATTGAAATGGTATATTTTGGATAAACATGATGATTTCAAAATGGATTTGATTTCAAAGCGAATGTGATATTTTGATATTATGTATGAACTATTTTCAAAATGTAAAAGTACCAACCGGTGTGTAAAACGACATTGGTTGTTAAAGTGACCGGGGCCGGATATAGGCATACTCTCCGTCGATACCTGAACCACTTTGACAACTGTGTACGTGGAGTGATGATCCAGAACGAGGTGGTTGGATTTGGCATCATTTGCTCGATTTGAAGAATGAGAATGATTCAGCCTGGCACTTATGCTAATTTGAAATGACTAAAACCGGAGCTGTGCTGGCCAAGCGGGTTAGCTACCCCGAGCGGATGCACTTCTTCGAATTACCATCATTTACATTGTGATTGATTGGTGGGCGCACCCTCCGAATTATGGAAGTTGTAACATCCTGCCTTTTTGTATGTTCAAGCAGACACATGTGCCAATTCAAAGCATACAAAAGAGCGGATTATTTTGGGGGTAAGTAAGAAAAACAGAGAAAGAAACAAAACAAAATAGAATCTCACAGCGGAATGACAAAATATAATAATCAAATAACAGTTCATGTAGCTATTTTACAAAAACATTTGATTATACTTATACAACACAGAATCAGAGTTACACATACCAGAGAAAAATAAATAACAATGTAGCGGAACAGTATGAATGTAGTGGACTAATATGATAAATAATAATAATAATACAATCTTCGTCTTCGTCCTCTAGAAGTAAGGTCTTCAAATCCTAAAATGCTCAGGCTGACCCGAGCGAATTGAAAAGACAAAACACTCGAGTCAGAACTAAAAGATCTTATGTGAGTTAAATCAACAGAAATAAATATGAGTGGAACAGCGTCAGAGATGTTTACGGGATTTGACATCTCCCATCCAGTGTCTAACATGAGTGTAGTAACTTAAGAGATGCTCGGGATTCACATCTCCTAAGGATCCGTTTAACTATTTACTATGTAGTAATACACTATTATAATAGTGTCTAATAGTAAAATATTACTTTAAAATAGCGTTAAGGAGTGATCCAATATTTCCCTTAACACATAAATAGTGCCAATAGTCTATACAGTACCGTAGTACCTCCTTATCGAGAGGCTACCAGAGGATATTCCATAGGTACGACACAAATCAAACTCATACAAGGCGCGCTAGGGTAGGTGACACGGCACAACTAGACAATGTCAGGGTGGATATACCAATTACGCTTCCGGACCGGTGGTAAGGCGTAGCAGCTACTACCACCTATCTCGAGCCATACCCCCAAAATCAAAAGGGCCCCAATCAATCACAAAGTAATAGAATGGTATCGAAGGAGTGTGTCCGATAACAGGTGCTACCTTCTTAGCCCGTCAATTGCTCCTGTTTTAGCCACCTTATGCCAACTCACGGGAGTTGGGTCCACATATATACCTCAAAGGAACGCCGCCACCATCCTACTTCATTCTGGAATCTCCACCGCGTACATGGTTGTTAAAGTGGTTTTCGGAGTTGGTAGAGAGTATGACAACTTCCGATCCTGGTCTCTTTAACAACCAAACGTTATTATAACACCACGGTCATTTCAAAATAATTTATACTTCAAAACTAAAATATAATATCCACTTGAAAACCATATAAATACAATATCATTTCCATTTCAAAAAAACCAAATCAATATGATATCATTTTTAATAAAACCCAAATCAAAATAATATCATTTTTATGTCAAATATATCCTTTTCTAAAATCATAACACTTTCAAAGTTATAACATTTCGAAATCAAAACACTTGAAATATAACACTTTCAAATTATAATACCCTGAAACTCATAACTTTGAAACATAACTTCCACCATTTAAACGGTTTAAATATTTAAAATATTTTATAATAAGCTAGCCTTTTCAATTTCACAAATCAATTCCAAAACAACTCGAATTTCTAAATTTCAAATTTAATCAAATCCCAATCATAAATTTCAGTTCAATTCAGCTTCTAAATAAACTATTCCAAATTATATCGATTTCAGAACAAATTTGATCCACAGAATAAACCATTTCAAATTCAATAAATTTCAAACTTTAAGTATTCAACAATTGCAAACTAAGTTTGGTAATTACGATTCAACAATTCTATTTTCTATTGTTTAGTTTTGAAATATTTTACATAATAAATCCATTATCATTTAAATAAAACTCAAATTTCAAATAACTAAATATTTCCTTCAATTTATTTATACTTGAAATATTCATTCAATTCACCTTAACCCAAAATCAAGTTATAAAAATCATACCCTCTAAAATTTCAAATTTAACAAATTGAATTTATTTGAGTTTAATTCTTAAATAAATTCAATTTCAAATAAATCTCAAATCTACCTTCCAACCTTAATTTATTTAAATCATTATAAAATCTATATTAAAGTATAATTTAAATAATTAACCATATTCACTTCAATAAAAATCAAACTTATTATTAAGCTTATTCTATATCAAAACCAATTATACATAGATTAAAATCAAGGATAAAATAAAATTTATGTAATATCTAAAATCGATATTTATATAAATCTGTATATTTCTTTACAAAACCATAGAAATCATTTCAAAAATATTTTTATATATAGACCACGTTGTCTGTATATAATTTTTTATCCTATAGCCATGTGATACAGATATTTATCATTTCAATCCGTAATTTAAAATATAAATACGGTTATATATCATTTCAAACCGCAATCTCGAATGAAATAAAATCCACAACAACTTGCAGTTTATAACAATATAAAATACAACATCCATTCATCCAATATCAAACGTCAAACGTTTATCAGAATCATAATCCAATTCAATCAATAACATCAATATAGAATAGATAATAAATAACAGGTATTTACTGGCGGTTTATATTCAATAATAAATTAAATAACTATATTATCCAAATAAATTCAAATAAACTAAATAATGATTCAAAATATGCCAATCAGCCATAAATAAATTTCTAATCACATCAAAATTAATTTAACAAACATAAGAAATTTTAGAAGTTGTGAGTGGGTTAAAACACTCACCTTTCGAATTTAAATTGAATTTAAATTCAAAATAAGCCAAAAATTTGAATGGTCTCAAAATTCATCCAAACCAAAGCTAAAATATCCGAAATTTCCATACGATCATAGCGGAGAAAACCTCGCGTGAAACGGACCTCGTATGTAACAGTTATCAATATAAGAAGCTAAACAATTTTATATTTACAAGCTAAAAATAGAATAAAATTAAAACAATCCCACCTATACGAGACTTCCATATCACACGCACAGTTCCCAACGAACCCTAACATTTCGTTCGATCACGATACCTGAAGCCGCCACCAAAAAACTCACGCCGCGCCTCCAGAAATCGATCGTCGTGACTTGCCGAGGTCGAGCCGCCTCAACCGGCACCTCCGCGACGATCGTGGCCCCCTCCCATTTCGCCAAAATGAACGGTCTTCACTCCGTTTACCCTCAAATCGCAGTGACTTCCGGTGCTAAAACCCAATCATAACCGTACCGATCGACTTTTCTACACTCCCTCTTCGATGTAGTGCCATCGGATCGAGCTATCATCGAAGATCTACCGCCAAAAACGATGGCCCTATATGGATGGCCGAAATTCATCCATTGCTTTCTGGAAAACCAAAGGTTCAAACAGGGAAACAAATTACAGATCTGAGATGCGCTCGTCGAGAGCTTCAAATCAATATAAAATTTGATATTGTTTGAGGAGTTTAAAATTTCGATTTTGGATTTTGAATTGAAATTGGATTGAGGAGTTTTAGGGTTTCAGTCATTGAGGAAGAGGAGCAACATAAGTTTCTGTACGTGCAGAAATGATAAATAGAAAGGCTTCTATGGTTTATAATAGGGTATTTATAGACACAGCTGAAAATATAATAGATGGACACGATTGATTTACATGTTGAACGACAAAATGGCCCGTAAAGCCCGCTCTGACTCCGAAACAAAATTAGGTTAATCCATATATTCAAACCAAATCAGAGTAAATCAAACCACATATGTTAAATCAAACACTTCTTAGAACTTCAACCCATCATTCTTCACCAAAGATAGGATCTGCTTTTATAGCATCCCATTCTCCATTGTCTTTGTTCAGAGTTCCTTCTGGATTCGCTTCGAGTTCTTCTTTGTTGAGGGCTAAGATCATACATTGAATGGAATTGAAATGCCTTTCTTGTTCTTTTATCATTTGCATTTGGCTTAATTCAAAGTGTCGTTGATTGCGAAGGATAAAAGTAAGTATGCTCTTGAAATATTTGAGGGTTTCTTCAAGATTCTTACGTAGATTATGAATAGGAGAGGCCATTTTTTGATAAAATATGATGAAATTCAATAGAAAATAAGGAGAATTGAAAATATGCATTTTTTTTGCTTGAAACAGATATTTAAATTGTTAGAAAGTCATTTGAAATGAAAAGATACAATGTAGTTATGTCAATTTCAAAACAAAAACAATTGAGTGGCCATTACATGTCGACGTGCGGGGTACGGGGACATTGACATGCCCCCGTTTATTTTGGCAATTTTCTTTGTTTCTTTATATTATGTATAAGCCTATATATATAAACTTATATAATAAAATAAAAAGCATTCTAGAGATATTTTAGAGCTAATAAATAGAAAATAAAATATATTCATGATAAATTTAGTTAACATTACATAAACGATACAGAACATTAACTAAAGAGAGATACAAACTAATACAACATGAAATAAAACTAGTATTAGTTAGAGGACGATGAAGATGATGATAATCCAAGCATGCAACTCACTTTCCCAAAGAACTTGTTCATTTTGGTGGAAAGTTTGTCCAACTTTTTACTAACGGATCTTTTGAGAATCCTTTGGTTTTTAGGAAGTGTTTTGTTGGATGGATTGTTAGGAGTGATAGGGTATTCAATGCTTTCCAATGAAGTTTCCTCCTCATCCTCTCCTTCTTCTTCAATTTCCATCTCCTCCCCTTCTTCCTCCTCCTCCTCCTCTTCTTCCATCTCTACCTGAGCCAACCTTTTATCCTTTTCAGCACGTGTTTCATATGGTTGAAACACAGGCATAATTTTCATGGGAGAGATATAAGCATGGTTAAACACTTTTCTAGAAATGAACTCCTCTCTTTAATAATCAACACCAAAATAGTTAAAAATCTGAGTAAGATAAATCCCATGATATAAAGTGTTTTCTCCTAAAGTAAAATTTTTGGGACGAAGTTCATCCAAAATTACTTACACCTAATTAATGTCATAGTGCTCAAAAATAGCAAAAGGAGCTTACAAACTTTTAAGGTCGGGTGATTGAAATTTCCCGATCTTAGAGTTATGGTATGTTGCAAAAGAACGTTTACAATTCTTGATTTAGGACGGAAATTTCAGTTTATAAATTCAAAGTTATCATCCCCTTCAAAAATGTGATGAAATGCTCACAATCATGTTCATCAATTTTAGAATTCAAAAGATCCATTCCCGTAAACTTACAACCATGAATGTTACCTAAAATCTTACTATTTAAAAAAATACGCGTTCCTTTAACACTACTCCACAGTTCCCCTTCATTTCCTTTACAAAATTCACGATTAAAATTTGCATAAAACATTTTGACAAGATTCGGATAACAAACAAAATCATTTTGAGAATCATAAATCAAGCAAAGAACTTGATACTCTTAAAAAAGAACATTGATTTCATTAGAAGAAAAATCATTAATGATAGCAAATTTTCCCATACGGACCTTTCCAATGTTTACATAGCTTATATAAGCTTTGATAGCTTCCGGATCAGTGTAGAGGAACTCTTTGATGGCACTGGACAGCCTTATGGTGGAGGGAGTGCTTGAGGAAGCCATTTTTGAAGAGAGTTGAGAGCTTGAGAGTTTGAAAGAGAGTTTGGATTTTGAAACGAAAGTGAAAAGATAAGGTAAAGTTAAGGAGATAAATGGATATCTAAGAGTCATGTTCTCTGGTTAAGAGCCACTTTTTTAGAGCTTTGGAGTTAGTGAAAAGGTAGAGGAAAATTCAAAGTTTGAATTCAAATTTGAATTTCAAAATTTCGGTAGGGATGTCGACATGGGGGATAGGGTCATGTTGACATGGGTCCTTTAATTCATATGACTTATTTTTTCTATTTTATTTAATATCTATATATCCTATAATCTAATTTATATTTTATCTATAATAACATTAAATATAATAACACTTTAATATTAATATTTTAATACTAAAATATTATTAAAATAATATATTTTGAAAAATATTTAAATTCATGTAACAAGCAATTTCAAAACATGCAAACAATCAAACATTCAAACAAGCAATTTCAATGAATATAATTTAAATGCGTACCTATTTTTAGATCCATATTTCCAAGATCATCCAATTCGTGAATAGCTGTAAAGCACATGTTTGAAATTTCTATCTCTTGATCTTCACCACTAGAGGATGAGTTTAAATCATCTAGTGTAGCAGTATATGCCCTCTTTCTTTTCTTTGACGAATCATTACTTGGAAAAAATTTCTACTTATCCGAATGTAGACAATCTATTTTTAAGTGGCCTGGCTCATCATAATTGTAGCATTTGACGTTGTTGTGAGTCTCACTAATTTCCAGAATTCTTGTGATCATTTCTCTTGTAGTTGTTCATATTTCTATATTTCAGAAACTTTCTAAAATTCCTGGTCATCAAGGCTCTTTCTTCATCGTCATGACTGTTTGAGTCTGAACCATCTATTATTGCATTGAAAGCTATTGACTTCTTTTATAAGGCCTCGCTTTCTCTTCTCCCTTGCATTTTACTTGAAACGACATCAAATTCCCAATTAATTCTTCAATTTCCAAGCTTGCGACTCACTTTCCCAAAGAACTTATTCATTTTGGTGGAAATTTTATCCAACTTTTTACTAACGGATCTTTGGAGAATCCGTTGGTTTTCCATGACAATCTTTAGGTTTTTGAGAAGTGTTTTGTTGGATGGATCGTTAGGAGTGATAGGGTATTCAATGCTTTCCAATGAAGTTTCCTCCTCATCCTCTCCTTTTTCTTCAATTTCTAACTCCCCCCTTCTTTCTTCTCCTCCTCCTCTTCTTCCATCTCTTCCTAAGCCAACCTTTCATCCTTTTCGGCAAGTGTATCATATGTTTGAAACACAAGCAGAATTTTCATGAGAGAGATATTATCATGGTTAAACACTTTTCAAGAAATAAACTCCTCTCTCTTACAATTAACACCATGTTAAAAATCTGAGTAAGATAAATCCCGTGATATAAAGTGTTTTTCTCCTAAAGCAAAATTTTTGGGACGAAGTTCATCCAAAATTATTCGCGACTAATTAATGTAATAGTGCCCAAAAATAGCAAAAAGTGCCTTACAAACTTTTAAGGGTGGGTGGTTGAAATTTCCCGATCTTGGATTTATGGTATATTGCAAAAGAAGGTTTACAATTCTTGCTTTAGGATGGCAATTTCGGTTTATAAATTCAATGTTATCATCCCCTTCAAAAATGGGATGAAATGTCTCACAATCATGTTCATCAATTTTAAAATCCAAAATATGCATTCCCGTAAACTTACAACCATGAATGTTACCTAAAATTTCACTATTTAAAACATTACGCATTCCTTTAACGCTACTCCACAATTCCCCTTCATTTCCTTCGTAAAAACCACGATTCAAATTTGCATAAAACATTTTGACGAGATTCAGATAACAAACAAAATCATTTTGAGAATCATCAATCAAGCTAAGAATTTGATTCTCTTAAAAAAGAACATTGATTTCATAAGAAGAAAAATCATTAAAGATAGAAAGGCTATTTCCTCTATACTGATTGATTTCTCTTGTAGTTATTCATCTTTCTGTATTTCAGAAACTTTCTAAAATTCCTTGTCATCAAGGCTATTTCCTCATCGTCGTTACTGTTTGAGTCTGAACCATCTATTATTGCATTAAACTCTATTGAATTCTTTTCTGAGGCCTTTCTTTCCCTTCTCCTTTGCATTTGTACTTCAAACGACATCAAATTCCTATTTAATTCTTTAATTTTCAGAGTAGTAATATCATTAGCCTCTTCAATTGATAGAGTCATATGATCCTATTCTAGAGCGAGTGAATTTAGAATTTTTCTAACTTGATCTTCTTTGAAAAAGTTATTTCCTTATGCAATTAATGGGTGCACAATGTCTTGAAACCTACTGTACATGTCTAAAATGGACTCATTTGGATTTATCTTAAATAATTGAATCTGTGGTCAAAATGGATATTTTGGTCTGTTTAACTTTGCTTGTTCCTTCATGACTAGCTTGCAAAGTTTTCCAGAACTCATATGCAGACTTATAGATAGACACTCTATTAAACTCATTCCAATCAAGTGAACAGAATAGAATATTCATGGCTTTGGAATTGTTTTGTTCAATAGTCTTTTTCTTAGCAGTCCACTATGAAAAATTAGTTATAGGTTTAATGTACTTAGTTTGTGAGATATTCCAAGTGTCTAATCTTATTGTTGTAAATAAATTTTCATCATACATGCCCAATATGCATAGTTACTACCATTAAAAAGTGGTGTCTGGAGTAGACTGACCCTCTACAGATGAACCAGTGATAGTGTTGACATTACCAGTGTTAGCAGCCATTTGAAACTTTTCAAAAATCAGACTATGAAAACTTTGATAACAATGCTCTATTACCAAATGTAAGAAATCCAGATTACGGATCTTAAGGCTGGATTAACACTAGAGGAGGGGGGTTGAATATTGTTTAATCGATTTTATGGGATTTTTGAAATCTTTTCCAAATTAAACACATGCAGATGCAGTTTCACAAACATAGAGACAATCACAGAATAAGACACAGATGCAAATAGTAAATAAAACCAGTAATGGAAAGAAACACACCGGAATTTTATACTGGTTTGGAGTTACCCTACATCCAGTCTCTCATAATATCTTGTGTAGATTTCTTTTCAAATATAATGTCGATATAACAACCTCGATTTCAAGGCCTTGAGATACACCCTCTTGTCTTTGAGTCCAGGGAAAAATCTCTTGATTTAACCAGGCTATAAGATCACCTAATTAATTTTCGGGCTACAATCACACCCAATTGATTTATGGGCTACAATCACACCGTTTCCAATCACACTTTGATAGAGAGAGACTCGATACACTTTGACCTTTCGATCTTTGATTACGAATGATCTATAACTCTGCTAGCACTGGGATCTTTGAGAGAGAGTAGCAGAGAATCAAACTAGATATGATCGAGTTCGATTCACTTAGAATTTTGATAGAGTTTTGTCAAAGCATTCGAAATACAAGAGAAATATTGAGTAAAGAAGGAGTGAAGAAATGAAGAAAAACTAACTTAAAATTCATTGAAAACAACTGGTATTTAGAGGAGAACAAAGATCATGTCCATTAGTGAAAGGTTATAACGAATAGACACTTCTTTTGAAAATTTGGATTTTAAATACTAGGCTATCATGTCAACATGGGGGGATGAGGTATGTCGATATGCCTATGTGAATTGTGAAAAATAATTTTGCTTCAAATGATTTCTATTCTAAAACTTATCAAAATAATTTCTAATTTTGCAAACCATTTTGAATATAGTTTAAACTTATAAAAGATATTTAAAAAGTAATCTTAAAAATATATACCTATAATATAAAAGTAGTAAAAGCTCAATACAAATATTTTGGGATTAAAGCTAAAACCATTAAAACCAGGAGATAGTTTAGAAATAAGAAATGATTTTGAATTTAAAAAATAGTTAAGGCTAAAATATTTAAACCTAAAGAGATAACTTTTAAAAAGATAGTTTTGAAAAAAACCTTAGAAATAAATCATTTTGAAAACTTTATGGATTCCATTTCACTAGAGAAGGTCGTGGGTTCCATCTTATTAAATAGGTCGTGGGTTCCATCCCACTATTAAAGCGAGAAGGTGGATTCCATTCCACAATTAAAGTCAAAATAAAGGTTTTAGTGCTATTATGAAGTTTTAACATAAATCTAGGCTTTATTGTTTATCTTGATATCTTAAACTCTTATACTGTTGATGCTCATGAGTCTTCAAACTTGATTTCTTCAATCTTGAATTCGTCAGTCTTGAATTCGTTAGTCTTGAATCTCTATATTGTACAGTCTTCATTCTCAGTACTTGCATATATATATATATATACCATGCATATACATAAATATCTAAATAAGAATATTAGTATTTATATTTTATAACAAGTCCTAAGGTTGTTGTCATCGAAACCATTTCTTAGGAACTAACAACTAGGACAAAGACCACATGTTAGGAATTATATATGATACAACATATAAAGTGTTATCCATCGCTTGTGGCATATGATTTATTGAGCAAACTCAAGGTTAGAATCCTATGGCAAGCGATTCTTAACACCCATTAGAGAAATTGAAAGATTTCTATGTTCCATCTTAGGGTTTTGAGAAACATGAAATTTTAGTGGGTGCTTTATCAGAAAAATGAAATGGTAATATTCGTAAGAATATATGTTATACAAATTAAAATAATCTACTTAGTGTGACAACTCAGCTTTTTGACCCTCAATAATCGACACAAACACATCCTCGGTATTCACGTGCCGCAAATTCAAGTGTTGGAAAACTCGACCGTTAAGGGTAGAGAAAATAAAGACAGAACATAATCTTATACGAATGGAATAACGTATATTATTTCAACATATAATCTTTATAGTGGAAAATTTTAAAATACATGTATCGGAATTAACTTAACATTAACATGGACAGTTATATATATCGCTCCTTACAAATGCGGAATACAATAGTATGTAAGTATGGTGGAAATGGATAACAATCTTCAGAAAAATCTTCTAACTCTATGCCCCAAGCTCTTTCAAGATGTTCCAAGCTAAATCTGACTACTAGGTTGTCCGAAAAAATTGGGCACATAGAGTTTAAGGTAGAAAAATAAACTCCAGGTCAGTCAATGGACTGGTGTGAGAAACTCAAAATACGAGTATTTGGAGAACAACGGTGTGACACCCCATAATTTTGGTAACATTATTTAGGATACTTAATTAGTTGAATTAAATAAAACAATGTGTTGATTAAGGGATTGCGATTTGATTTAATTAAAGGCTAGCCGTGCCAATTACCCTATGAATTAAAATTAGAGTTAAATTGAAATAGAGGAGGGTTAAAATAGGAAAGAGGCCATTCCTATAACTCTAAAACTTGGCCATGTATTCCTATACACATTAATTTCATTGTTATCAAAAAATTTAAAACTAAGGCCGACCATCATTAACAAGGAAAATGGGAAGAAGAGTAGGAAAAGCTAAAGGAAAAGCTAATTCAAATCAAATCCATTCACATCTCAATATGTTTAATCTCTAAAGCTAAGTGAATAATGTTTACATATCAATTTTTTATTATTTCGGTTTTAAGATGAATTTTGAATATTTTGCATTGATTTGCCATGTTTTTAAATGATGGAATGATTATATATGCTTGTTGATGCTTTATGGTTGTTCGTATAGATTTTATGACATGTTCTGATATGAAAACCTTATTAAATGACATCCAAATGCCTTGCGAATTTTTATGAAGGTCATAAATGATATTTAGAGATTAGTTTAATTTTCATAATTTTTGTGGAATTTATATGAATTTTCTGGTGAAGAAAATGTTATTTTGGGTTATAAATTATTTACAATAAATAATAAAAGATATGGGTCTGAAATTTTTATATGTTGGAAAGCATAATAAAGAGATTTGCTGGAATTTTGGTAGAATTTTCCTAAGTGTTTTAATGGATATATAAAATTATTTAAGGTACGAGGCTTAAATGTTTTATATAATTAACGAAGGAGAAGGGGCCTTTTACGAATAATCCAAATAGTTATTTTTGAAAATTGCAGTACTTTTTAATGGTAAAGAAAAGAGGCAACCAATAAAACTTAGATACGTAAAGCAGGTTAAGTGAAAAGAACTATTTACTACATAATTTTCACTGTTTTGATGCTTTCGGTACCAAGTTCTGCATCCTCATCTTTGCTTCCGACACAGTTGAAACCAATGCACTTGGTATCAAGGAACTGGTGCATAGTGAATTGGATGTAGGTGGAAGGTACGGATTTGAAACCAGGAGTTCCGAAGGGGTTGATGCATTACTTTGCTTTTAAATTAAAAAATGTGCATGCTTGCTTTCGACTAAATGGCTTTTGACTGAGTGGCTTTCGAATCAGTTAGCTTTCGACTGGGTTTAATGGACTCAAAGAAATGGTTTCGATTCGGTTGCGCTTTGTTTTAAATGATCGCTTTCAACTAAGTCGAAGCCATTTTCTGCCGTTTTCTACCTTTCGACCCAGATAGTTTCGAAAGTGTTGTTTACTTTGTTTTCTAAAATTTGGCCACTTCTCCAATGCTTTCGAAGGGTTGGTTTCGACACCATCACTTCTTTACTTAGGAAATGGTTCCGAAATAGTTGCTTTCGACCTAAATGTTTTAAAGACCGTTTTCTATGATTGAAGAAAAACCCAAGTGGTTTTGAAATATATAGTTTTAAATAGTTTCGAAACAGATTCTTTTGACCTTAATGTTTTAAAGAACTTTTTTTATGATTGAAGTAAAACCCAAATGGTTTCGGAAGAGACAGTTTTAAATGGTTTCGAAGCAGATGCTTTCGACTTTAATGGGTTTCTAATCCTTTTGCTATGCTTGAAGGCATAATCCAAAAGGGTCAAGTTTTCAAAGGATTCAAAGGGTTAAATTTTTGAATGGTTTTGAAAGGTTCCTACATGTTTTAAGTTAAACCCAAAGGCTTTCAAAAGGTTTAGTATTTTAATTCTTTTGAAAGGGTTTTAATGAATAGTTTCGAAGGGTTGGCTCTCCAAAGTTTCGACAAGGTCGAAAGGGAAGGTTTTTCCTATGTTTTCGAAAGGTAATGTTTAAAACATTTTAAAGGAGGAGGTCTAATATTTTAATGCTTTCGAAGGAAAGAATTTTACTGGTTTCGAAATAGTGACTTCCAGTGGTTTCGAAAGGGGTACTTTCAATGGTTTCGAAAGGATTACTTTCATGGGTTTCGAATGGGTTATTTAAAGAATTTGAACAAAATTTTCGAATATATGAAATAGGATGAATAGCCTAAGTGTTTAAAAGTTAAAAAGGACTTTAAATTATTTTGAATGGATAGGTAATCCTTGTTAAATCTCATCAAAATTATTTTGAGTAAAGTATATATAACATGGCTAAATAGCTTAGAGTAAAGCTGAGAATATATTTTCCTTGTATAAGTATGCTTTAAAAGGTTAAACCATTTTGAAAAGGCTTTCAAGGAAAAAGATGAAGGGTAGTTAACCTTAAGAAAATGATTCGGACAGTTAGTCCACTTTGATTCGGATTGTTAGTCCAGTTTGTGGACAGTTATTCCAATTTGCGAGCAATAAGTCCAAATTTCGGACAAATAGTCCATTTACTAATTATGGACAGATAGTCCATTAGTTACCTGATTATAGCTTAACAGACTTAGCTATTACTGTTATCGTTATTATATTAGTTTGAGTAACAAGTTTGGTTGCAGGAATGGATTTGCAAAATATATGTTTTAAGGAGGATATTAGTGAGGGGAACCCATTCCGCTAAGCGGCACGGTCTCACTTAATATCAGTAAACACCAGGCTTTGTGTCTGACTCAAAGTTTCTGTTTTCCCCATAAACTCTCAGGTGCTCAAAATTGATTTGAGTACGCTGAGGGTTAATTTTTTAGATTTAGAAATTTTGGCAAATAAATCTTCCAGAGACGAGCAGGTGGTTGACGGATAGCTAATAGGAATTACAGATTATTTTGTTTATTTCTGTTGTGTATTAAGTTAGATATGACTATATTACTTTGATCAACCAAGGAGGCATCGTCATATGTCGCTCTTGGCTTATTTTATAATGATTATAATTAATCTTTACCTGGAAAACGATATGGATTGTGTAATTTGCATATGAATTTGTTTTGAAATGTAATCAGTAAAATGTTGTTTTTGCAAGTCTATGATTTTGTTCATATTAAAGTGCTTCTGATATTATGGATACCATTAACGTTGCTGTATTTTGTCACCATAAGTTAATATTATGGATAACTGCAGCATCTGTAGTGCTTAGCTTTTGGCCTCTAGATACGGGATGTTACAACTTGGTACCAGAGCATGGTTTATGAAAAACTTTAAACTAAAAATGGTTTTCAAAACATAATCCTTAGGAATTAGAGTAAGAATGAGGTATGGGATAGCACTATAGTAACATACTTGTATTTCTTCTATATAAGTATATACTTTATCTCTAGTCTCCTATCTTTGTTAGGTTATTTTTCTACATCTCATGAGGTTTGAATACAGAAATGGATGGTAGAAGAGGAAGAGTTAACTCAGGAGGTGAGGGAACCAATGGTAATGCCATACCTAATGTGAGGAGAGGTCAAGGTCAGGCACACGCAAAGAATTTAGGTGCCGGAGTCCCACAAGTGGACATGGGAGCTATGCATTAGTTTTTTTTGTAAATATGATGCAAGCTGGAATTGCAGCTGGAGTGGTAGGAGGAGATGCTGTAGGGGCAGGAGTTCTAGAAGTTTCGGTAGTTAACCATTATGCTAAGTTAAATGGAGATTACGCTAAGCTTGTAGGGAAGCTATTTCTGGGAACAGAGGATGCTATAGAGAAAATTGGTTGCTGCACTATGAGAGAATCTTTGCAGACTTGGGGCTCAATGATGAGTAGAAAGGGAGGCTTGCTTCGAGATAGCTTCAAGGAGCGGCTTTGTTCTGGTGGAACAATATGACGGCTGTGTGAATGAGGAAACCTTGTCATGGGTAGATATCAAGGGGAGGTTCCAAGAGAGGTTTATGTCTGCGATGGCACAGTCTGTTTTGATCAAAAAGTTTGCCGAGTTGGAGCACGGAGAGATGCCTGTTGTGGAGTATGCCAGAAGGTTTGAGGAGTTGGCCAGATATGGGTATGGTTCAATGGATATAGTAATGAAGAGGAATGAGAAGTTTATCAGGGTGTTGAAGCTTGAGTTTGCAAGGGTTACATTACCTCATATTAGAGATCCTTCTGATTTTGTTGTGGAGATGGCCTTAAGGCATGAGGAGATTCTTGATTCTATAGAGTAGAGTAGGGCTAAGGAGGTCTAGGTTGGGCAGAGTAATAAGAGGAAGCTCTCTTCTAAGAAAGGTGCTCGGAAGGGTGGAGCAACTAAGAAAGGGAAGTTTGATATTTTTTGCTTCAAGTGCGACAAGAAGGGGCACTTTGCTAATGAGTGTCGTGCTGAAAAGGCAAAGGTGGTAGCCAGAAAGAAGAATGTCAGGTGCTTCAATTATGACCATATTAGCTATTATAAGAACCAGTGCAAGGAGCTCGTTAAGGATGGAAAGGGCAAAGTGTATGCATTGGAGCCTGCTACTTCGAAGCCAACAGCTCAAGAGAAAGGAAAGAAAATTTTGGAAGGTATGCTTCAGATTCATGTTATGTCATTAGTGTTCTATTTAATACTGGTGCATCGTATTCTTTTATATCTAGATGTTTGATAGATAAGTTTAACATAGAACCCACATATTTAGTTACTTCTTTACGGGTTGCGAATCCAATAGGGTGGTATGCAACTCTAAGGTTGAGACGTGACCAGTTAGAGTTTGACTTGTTAGGTCATAACTTTGTTTGCAGTTTTCGTATGTTTCATTTTGTGGGGTTCAGGATTATTCTTGTAATGGATTAGTTAAGTGAGTACATTGCTATGATATTTTGCCAGGATAGGAAAATATCGCTTAGACACCCTAATTGTAGTAACCGGATTGTTTATACCATAGAAGGCTCTAACGGTGAGGTGAATGCTTTGTTGAGTGTTATGGAATTGAATGATGAGTTGAGTCGAGTTTTCATAGTTAGAGAATCTCGAATGTTTTTGAGCCTGTAGCTGGATTGCCGCCGAAACAAGCCATTTAGTTTCAGATAGATTTGTTTCCGGGAGCAGAACCAGTGAGTAGGCCACCGTGCAGGATGACCCCTACAGCGATGAGGGAGTTAAAGGTGTAGTTGGTGGATTTGGAAGGCAAGAGTTTTATTAGGCCATGTAGTTTACCTTGGGGAGCAGCCAAGGTGTTTGTTAAGAAGCCGGACGAATCGTGTTGGCTATGTATTAATTATCGTAAGTTGAATGAAAGGACAATAAAGAATCAATATCCCTTACCGAGAATTGACGATTTATTTGACCAATTGAGTGTAGCTAAGATATTCTCGCAGTTGGATTTGGCGATAAGTTTCCATCAGCTCGGAGCAGCAAAGGATAGTATACCTTTAATGACGTTTATGACCAGGTATGGGTCGTATGGCTAGTTAGTTATATAAAGAATAAGTTCTTAGTATTTCTTAAATACATATGTATATATTATAGCAATCCAATATTTTTCTCCAGTATTGGATTGGTATCCACTTACGCATCCTAAAGCGTAAGCCACATCTAGTTTAGTACATAGCATACTGTACATTATGAAATCGAATGTAGATGCATACATTATCCTCTTCTATGCTCTTTCTCCTCATCAGTTTAAGGAGCATCATTCTTAGAAAGGATAATTCTAGATTGCATCGAAAAATTTCTGCACTTGGAAGTCTCCATACCGGACCATTTTAGTGCGGCATTTATATACATGGATTGGGACAATTCTAGTAGCCTTTTAGATCTATCTTTATGAATCTTAATACCCAGTACAAAGGCTGCTTCTCCCAAATTCTTCATGGAGAATTTCTTAGATAGTGAAGTTTTTACTGATTACAACAATGCAATGTTGTTGCCAATCAATAATAAATCATCAATGTATAATTCTAAGAACATTATAGAACTACCTTGTTTTTTTTGATATATGCACACTTCTTCTGTGTTCTAATAAAAACTAAACATTTTCAATATTTTATCAACACACTTATTCCAACTCCTTGATGCTTTTTTAAGACCATAAATGGATCTTAACAACTTGCAAGTTTTGCCTTGACTCCCATAAAACTCAATACTCTCGGGCTATGATGTATAAAAGGTATCTTCTAAATCTCCATTTATAAATGCTGTTTCCGCACCTATTTGCTGTATTCATAGTTGTAGAATGCAACAATAGTAAGCATTATCCGAATGTACTTAAGCATTGCTATGTGCAAAAACTTTAATTAACTCCTCGAATTTGGCAAAACCTTTCCGCAACTAACCTAGATTTGTAAGTAAATAGTTGTCAATCTACAGTTAGTTTTTCTTAAAATCCATTTGCAGTTGTTGGATTTTATTCCGTTGGGTATGTTAGCCAAAATCCAAACTTTGTTTTCATACATGGAATCCATTTCGGATTTCATCGCTCCTAGCCAAAGTGAATAGTCATTACTCTGCGGTGCTTGCTGGAACAAAAGAGGAGTGTCATCTTTTAAGACGCGATCCTCATTTTCACCATCCATGGAAGACCTGTAGCATCTCTCTAGTGCACAAGATTCTCTATTAGACATTCTAATAGGATGCATGTTTTCGTATAATGATTAATTCAATTCTCCCATCATTTCGTCCTTTGTGTAAATTCTTTGATCTCATCCAAGTCTACAACTTGTTGTTGACTTCTTTTAGCAAAAATTCATTTACTAAAAAAACATTTGTGGAAATAATAACCTTTTGTTCCTCGATGTAGTATAAAATACATCCCCTAGAGTTCTTGGAATATTCTATAAACTTAAATATTGGTGACCTTCCCACAAGTTTATTGGGGCCGATGTTTTTAACGTAGGTGGGACAAACCTGTACCTTTAAATATTTGAGGTGGGGTTTTCTTCCTATGCCACATCTCAAATGGCATCTTAGGCGCATATTTCATAGGAATCAAATTCAATACATGCACTGCAATTTCTAGTACATATCCTCAATAGGAAAAAAGCAACTCAATTTTACTTATCAAGGAACAAACCATATCTAATAGGATTCGATTCCTTCATTGCAAAATACCATTGTGTTGTGGAGTATATGGTGGAGTAACCTAAGAGATAATCCCATTATCATTTAAGCATTGTTGGATTTCTTGTCCAACATACTCACACCTCAATCATATCATATTGTTTTAATCTTATGGTTTATCTGATTTTCAACCTCATTGTTATAATCTTTAAATTTCTCACAAACATCAGATTTTTTTTCTTCAAAAGATACATATATCCTAGCCTTAAGAGATCATTAGTAAAAATTTCAAAATAAGAAGCATTATCTTTAGTAACTATAGGCATAAGACCGCATACGTCTGTATTTACAACACCGAAGAGTTTATTAACTCTTTTATTGCTCCCCATAAAGGAATGCTTGGTCATTTTTCCTTTAAGATACAGCTCATGTGCATCAAATGATTTAGAATCAATTGATGGTAGAAAAAATTTGGTTTTAAATTTTGGTAGTTATTTGTCACTCATATGACCTAACCTACAATGCAATAGATAATAATTATTATTAATGTTAATATTAGAAGAACTATTCTCAATGTAGACATAATTAGAATTAATAACATAAATGCAATTATCTAAAATACCATTAAAGATTTATTTTCATTCAACATAATGTTTATAACATTATCAATTTAATGAAAAATATATTTAGTCGTAGACAATCTGGATACTTAAATTATACCAAATTTTTTTTTGTCACATAATAGAAATTATTAAAAATTAGAACTAATCCATTAGGCAAAATCAAGTGGTAGTCTCCAACTGCAGTTGCATCTACTAGAGATCCATCAACAACTTGAAGTCTCATCATACCCTTTATCGCATGACGCCTATTCTTAAATCTTTATAACAAATTTTAGATATGTGTTCCAAATCCAGTATCTAAACCTAAGGTAATTATTGATTGCAAAACAGTTTTGAATCATAAACGTAGTTGTTGGAGCAGCAAAACTATTCTATTTCTTCTCTTTGACGATCTTTAGGTAATCCAGACAGTTTCATTTCTAGTGCCCCTTCTTGTGGCAGTGACGACACTCACCCTTGTCATTTGGAGTAATCTTCATATTCTTCTTATTAATGGTTTCCTCTTCTTCAAAACATTGAAAATGGTGCTTTCCTTTTAACCGTAAGCATTGTGCCTTGATCCTTTATATAAGAATCGATTGATCTCAACATACTGAGTAGCTCCATGAGGATTACATGCAACCGGTTTATATTATAATTTAATATAAATGGCTTAAACCGTGGAATAGGAGGCCCTAGGATCAAATCTACTTGCAGCTCATTTCTTATTTAATGTCTAATTGAGATAATACATGAATATAGACCTTCGTTGTTAAGACATACTCGACCACTTTCACGCCCTTTGACATCTTTGTGTTAAACAATATTTTAGTAATCTCGTAACTTGCGAAATGAGAATGCTCCCCAAAAAATGCATTAAGGCTGTCAAAAACTGATGGACTGATATGTTTTCATGTTGTCTCTGCAATAGTTTTTCTAACGTAGACAACACGTAAACTTAGTCAATTTCTAGGTCCACAACCCATTTGTTGTAAGCTATTATTTATTCGAGGTCCGTATCATTAGAAGGTCTTTCTCCTGGAGGTTCGATCATCAACTACCATAAGCATTCATATGTAAGTGTTATCTTAATCGCTCTTAGCCAGTTTATGTAGTTAGGTCTGGTGAGTTTATCATTTTAAAAAACAACTTTGTGTAGACATTTTTCTACAAATTTAATTTAGTAGATTTAAACATTAAATTCATAGTAGATGTTCTTATAATATTAGTAAGGTTAAACAGTGCATTTCTTTTTACTAGTAAGCTTCCACTAGACTTTTTTATTTCTCAAAAAGCTAAGAAAAAACATAGAAACCTTTTGACTTCTCTAGTGAATGTTAGGACTTGCGCGACTTGGGATCTGACCTCGAGGAAAGCTCAATAAGTCATTAGCCTGCATGCAATGGAAAATTCCTTATCGGTTGTATCACTTACAACTCCCCCAACCTTATGATATTTGTCCTAATCTACCTTAAGGAAAGCTTAACAAGAAAAGAGAGATTATTCACTCATAACTACCATTTCATAATGGCCGAAATATAATGCTTTTACCTTAAGGAAAGCTCAACAAAAACGTGCATGTATCTTACCTCATCTATTCAATATAATGATACTACACAGACTTCTCTACCTTGAGGAAATATCAACAACGAAAGAATATGCGAGTAATTTATCAATATATAAATAGTAGAGGAAAATATTTATATTAAAGATCCATAATCTTTAATATATATAATTAAGTGACATTGACTTATGGAATAATGTATTTCTTATGAAATATTTTCATGATTCAAATGTCAAACACATTTGAAATCATGGTATACCATGCGTATGTTTGTGCCAAAAGTTGGACGAACACCCGATTAGGATTAAATAAAGAATAAATGAAGGAATTGAATGGAAAATGAAGTAAACAATGCACAAAAATTAATAGTGGTTCAACCAAACTCTCTGGCCTATGTCCACTAAAACTTTGTTGATGATTTTCATAGATTTTACGACCTACGTTCTTTCAACTCGATGAGAATCCAACAGAGTGACAGAGTAAAATCAAAAAGTTCAAAAAATAAAAAAAGATCTCGAATTAGTGCCCCCTTCCTCCTATTATAAACGTGGATCAACAAAATAGGCTTTGATATTAGTGACCCATATTCTCCACATTTAGAAGGAAGTTCAAAAAGAAGGTCATGGCCATGTTAACAGGTTGATAGTCAACTCGATACCGAGTTGAGCTTCATAACTCGGTGTCAAGTTATCACTTATGTCATTTTTGAACGCTTGATGTTGTTCTCTTATTTTCTTAAGTAGAAAGCTCGTAGCCAATCCTTCTTCACTCCATGATACATGTACCCATAGTTTTCCATTTGATCATCTTTAGGTTGCTTAATTAGCTCGTATGCAGGGATATACTGAGTTGAGTGGGTCAACTCGATGCTAATTTAGCACTTCATCTTTTTTTTACTTCCCTCTATGCCATTTGTTTCTTCGAGAAAATGGTTAGCTTCCCTCAAGTTGTAAGCAAGACTTCATATCGATCTTTGCACTACATTTGAATTCCAACTTTCCAAGTTATATTCTGGATTTCTAGTGTATTATCTGACCATTTGATGGTTCTAACTCATCTACATATGGTATAGTTCAAAGGCAAGATGACAATTGTCCCCCAAAGTATACCTTGTATTAGATATAGTTAGGGGCATGCCCTAGAGGTAATAATGTAGTTTATTACATATATCTAACTCGATGGCCAACCTTTTTCAAAATAAAAGGTGTTTTGTTTTTATTATGCACTTGATATAATGTGTTATATTAATTAATTAAGTTAATTAAAAGTATATTTAATAGAAAATCCATAAATGGTATGTCAAGATAGTAGTTTCAAAGTGTTGTAACCTTGAGCAATTTATCTCAATGAAATTAAACATACAATTTTAGATATTCCTATTCAATATGTATTAAGACTGGATATTGATGCATCTATTGAGACTAGAATACGCGATGGACAGCGTATTATCCATGACTGTTGAATGGGCCAAGAGTTTACGTACTAATAGTAATTGGATAACTATGGAACGACTCATTTGATATTTTTTGTTAGTTAATATAATTAAAGTCATACAGAAAATATTGATGTGAAAAAATTTCACAGTTGTCTTGACATGAGTATATGATTGATCTTCAATGTGGAAGCTCTACTTTGATTATAGTTTGCATCCATCGAACGACTACAGTTGTCGAGTGGAAGTAAAACATTATTCAAGAGAGAATTTATCTTCTCGGTAATATGAAGTTAGTATCACGATCAACTGAGGTTAACTCAAAGTCAAAGTCTTTCATTGGATCATTTCGAATAATAATAATTGTTATGATTGAACCAAGCACTTTGTATTGGACTATAGAGTTGACTATGGACGATATTGGAATTTTGACCATTATCAAATTCCATAAGTCCAAATTGATATAGTTTTGACGAAGAGAATTGGTGTAAAATAACAATCGCTACTAGGTAGCACTTAACAAAATAAAATTTGACTTTAACCAAAACTAAATAAATAATAAATTTTGCAAAACGTCACAGCAGTGACATGTGAATGTTAACGTTCGAATGGTTTGATGTCAATCGCTGACCATACTTACACATAACGGTCATACAACCAATATGTTGAATACTCCTTTGACCAAAAAATGGTTATAATTGTTATTAATTAAATGAATTAATTATGGAATATTAATTATAAAATTTTATTATGATTTGATGAAAAAGTATTATTAAGTATGTTTATAACAGTTATAAATATACTAATCGATATAGATATCGATATGCATTTAGATTAGACTTAAATGCACTATAGTTTGTTTTTGCCACTTAGCCAGGAAGTATACCAATGGATTTGGCCTAACAGATTTCATGATTATCAAGGCAGGAAGCCTAGAGAGATAATTATTAGGCTCGGAGATCAGTTATAAACAAGGCTACGGATGATGGCCGAGCAGATTTGGATGGATAACACCTTGGAATTGTCCATGTATGGAACTGGAACTTCCTATATGCAAGGGATCAAATTGGATTAATATGGCTATGGATCGCTCGGACTAGCAGCACAACTCAACGATAATCTCTCAATAACGTAACGAATGACGCATCAACTTAGGAAACAACTTTGGAAATATGAAGTGGAGTAGGGCGATCCACATAAGGTACCACTAGGCCCTACCATGCGCGGAAGAAGGGTCGGTGCCGACCCCTCTTAGGGGTAAGTGATTGCCCTGAATTTTCTAGGTCGGGTCATCTTGGTCTGGAGATTCTAGATTGGGATATTGAGCGAGATATTTCGGCGACTTCCCCTATAAATACAGCAGGAATGATTCATTACAAGGGATTTTTTTTCTAGCTCTCTTCATCTTCTACGTAGGCTATACTCTGCCATTTTTACCCTTTATTTCCATGGATTGTAATAGTAAACAACAGTATAAGTCAATAAAAGGCAAAATTTTAAAGCGGACGTAGGCCGAAGTCAGCTGAAGCACTATAAATCCTCTTGTTCATTTACTTTCTTACTGTTTTAATTTGATTTCTTCATATTTATTTCTCTACTATATTATTTTTGTGATTGAATATCGGACATTTTGGTGCTTTCACTGATAACACTTGCATCTATTGATTTGGAAAAGATTTAGCTTGGATTTGGAACCATAGTTAGGCAATCTTCAAAGAGAGTGCTAGTAGAAAGGGTTTTCCATGAGGAAGTTAGGAGGCACTCAGGAGCTGGAGCTAATCCAACCTCTGGCTACTCACTAGGGAGGAGATGGAAATAATGGTGAATGATATGCAGGAACGGATGATGTAGAGGCAAGAGGAGATGATGCAGAATTTCTTCAGGTTGGTTGGATAGGCTGGAGCAGCAGGAGCTGCTAGAGTGCAAAACCAAGGATTTGGAGCTAGTGACAATTTGGATCAAGGAGTTGGAGAAGTAGGATTTGTGGGAAATCAAAACCGAGATCATGGAAACGGAGCAAATAGGCAGGAGAATGGAGTGAAGCAGCGGAGGCCAGTCCCTGACCAATAAAGAGAGGTAGGTACCGACCCCTCGAGAGGGGTTGACACTGATCCCCAAGGGCTTGGGGGCATGCCTCTGGGTCTGGTCGGTTAGAATGCCAGTAGTACTGTGGTCAATCCTATGGAGTTTGGTGTGAATCGGAATTTGGATGCTCGTCCGGTGTATTACGTTCTGGAGTACCCCCATGGAGTCGAGGGGTAGGCTATTAATTTGGATTGGAGACCACCTATGGATGAGAATGAAAGAATGGCAGTGCTGGTATGTTAGATAATGGCATATGGAAGTGGTGGGGGAATCAGAGGAGGTCATGGAAAGGTATTTTCCACTTTATTTAAGGGAGTTAGCTACACTTTGGTTTAGGCAGCTAGAGAATGGTTCAGTTAGGACATAAAGTGAGTTGGTAGGTCGGTTCATAAGGTTGTTTCGGGTCCACATCATAAGAACCAAGAATGTTATGACATTGAAAGACTAAAATAGAGAACATGAGAGTCTCTAAGGAATTTTCTAATATAGTTTAATGCGACATTTGCTTTAATGGATCAGCCAGATCCCTTGATGGTTTTGATGGTGGCGATATCTGGAATCCCTGAGGACGTAGATTTCAACATTGCATTGGAATGGGATCCACCATTGGATCTCGAAGAATTTTACTATGAGGCTGAGAGGTTCTTGCGGTAGGAGGACAATGAACTGATAAACTGGAATTGAATGCGGTGAGAGGTGAAGGACTGTCTGGAGAAGGTCCGAGTAAGGAAAGGGGTAAACAAAAACAGGATGATGCAGATGATGGATCAAAAAGGCAAAGAAAAGAGCAGGAGTCGAAGTTCTCCTCTTGTTCGGAATTGATGGAAGGTTTGAAGCGGATTTATCCAGATACAAGGGGGAAACTTCCCTATCGGAAATAGGCTACGAGCGATCCTACGGAGCGGGAACATAGGTCTGAAAAGTATTGCATGCCCCATGAATTGGACGAGCATACTACGGATGAGTGCATACATCTCTGGGATATGACTGAGAAGCATGTCAAGGATGGCATGATACCACAATATGTGAGGACTGCGACGACCCGGAATTTTCGAGCATTTAAAATCGAAATATTTAATCGATTTAAAGTATTCAATGGAGTAATTTTAACTTGAATTACGAATATCACAATTTATTTCATAATTAAATTATTGAATTAAATAAGTTGAAGTTAGGTGAAATGTTGAATCCGGAGTTTTAAGCTGGTTAAAAATAATTGAAGGGCTTATAAAATTTATATTGATAATACTTAAAAGAATAGAATTGTTGAAATCAAATTTTAAAATGGTTTGTTAAGTTTTGAAATTTATATCATATAAATTGAATTTAAAAATAGCCTTTCGAGGCACAGTCTCAGAATTCGACGAAACCAGTTCCATTGGATCCGTAATATTGTGTTATTATCAGGTTTCAATTTTCGTAGTTTTTGGGTTCGTTGTGTGGAGTTTTAAGCTTATCGAAAATAATTTGAAGGCTTATAAAATTTATATTGATAAGACTGAAGATAATAGAAGTTTTAGAATTGAATTTAACAGTGATTTGTTCGGTTTTGAAATTTTATCGTTTAAATTGGATTTAAAAATAGCCTTTCGAGGCACAGTCTTAGAATTCGACGAAACCAGTTCCATTAGTTCCGTAATATTGTGTTATTATCGGGTTTCAATTTTCGTAGTTTTTGGGTTTGTTGTGTGAGCGTACGATATAAAAATGCGTTGAAGATTTATATCAAAAATTCAATATATAAATAAAATAAAATAAAATAAATAAATAATAATCAAATCCAAAATCACATCTTCAACTAGGCCGAACTATTATCCGAGACAAGCCACCCTATACTCTGAAAACATCACGTCTTGCCTCCTCTTTTTCTTATATATCACACATGTCTTCTTTAGGAAGCTAATGGCCTAACGAATAAAAATAAAAATACCCTTCTTCCTAGTCCTACCTTCAGTTTGCTCTTTTCGAAATAAATTCTCTTTTCCCCTAAATTCAAAAAAGAAACCACTCACATGCGACCGATCGTTCGAAACAAATCAAGCTCAGAGCAACGCGATGCCTCGATTCCAAATAGTTGCCAAACCCCAAACCCACTGAGTGGTAAAATTTATATGTACAGAACAGTAAATAGAAAATTTATTAATAGTAAATTTATATGCCTCGATTCCAAATCCTTAACTGAAATTTTTATTTTTCAATTAAACTTATATATGTACAGAACAGTAAATAGAAAATTTATTAATAGTAAAATTTATATGCTATCTATTTTTCAGTTAAGGATTTTACATATATATGTATGTAGTAAGGTAAATTTCTATTATGTACAGAGAACAAGATTTTTTTTGCGGTTTTATTTAAAAAAAATTTGTTTTTTTAATAGGCGTGAATATAGTTTTTGAAACCAATATAGGTATTTTTATAAATATATGTAGGTTTAAAAATACGAAATAAATAAATATATATATGATGGATTTGGAGGTTAAACTGTTTAATTAACCTATAAAATGATTTTGGTTACTAAAATGGTTTAAGGAAAAATTAGTTTAAATTACACTATTAAATGTTAATAGACTGTTCGGTTAGTTCAAGGATTAACAAACCATCTAATGTTTATACAAGGCCTAAAATAATGAAGAAACAAGCCGTTTGGAATGGATTGCCAACAACAAAATAAAGGTGAGTTAATCTCACTCAGTTGAATTTAAATTTAAATGATTAAATTTAAATAATTGTTTGAATGGTTGAATTGATTGATGTGTTATAGTATGGTATATTTTGGAATTGGTATTTATATTGTTCTAACGTCTGTGGATGCAGGGAAAATAGGTTAGAGGGATCCAACTTGATCCCTCAACTTTTGTTTAAATTATTTAATATTCTCTGTTGTGATTATTTGATATTCTCTAATGAATTATGTGGAAATATTGAATGTTATGGCTTGATTGATATAATTGGGTATAATGAATTATCAAAAAAAAAAAATTGGATTTTGGAAAGAAAATAAAAGAAGTGAATTTGTAAGAAAAATAATTATAGAATATTTGAATAATAAGAATGAATTGGAAAAGAAATAAAGTGACTTTGAAATTTTAATAAATAAATCTAGAATATAGAAAGGAAATTTTGAATAAACAGGAAGTTAATGAATTTTAAACTGCAGTGCTATTATTTAAAAGAACAAAACATTTATTTAAAATTTAAGATTTAAATTATTGAAAGGAATAAAGAAGAAAATAGGAAAAACCTGAAATTTGTATATTTCAGTTAAGAGATTTAAAATCAAACGGAAAATAACAAAATAATAATAAAGTCCATAATTAATGAATTTTGAAATGAATTGAGTAAGTAATGAAATTTATTTCAAATGGAGTAAATTGGAAATCAATTTGGGAAATTGATTTAAGTGATTGAGATAGGAAATTCTCCCTAAATAACCAAGTACGTTTTCAAAAATAAATATTTAAATATAAGTTAAAGGTGTTAAAGTTGTTTTAAAAAGCATGTTTTTGAAAATTTATTATTTCTAATATTTAAATTATAAGGTAAGTATTTTCTTTAATCTATTATAGCAGTAATTATTTAAAGAGTGACTTAGTATTTTGTTTTTAAAAGTGAAAATCTAGTTTTATATTTTATCAAGTAACCTTATTTTCAAATATTCATATAGTATGTATTTTTAATAAATTATTGAAGTAGTTTTTTTAACTTAAATGTTTTAAAGTACATTTCAAAGTAAAGTGTTTTAAATTATTTTAAAAATCTAGTTATGTGCTTGGTGATTTCAGTGGAGAGAGAAAATATTTAGGAAGTTTATTCAGAAAAGGAAGATAGTTTGAAAAATGTTTTCAAAAGGGTTTGGAAAGTGGAAATATATATTGTGAAGATATTTTTGGGATTAATAAATAATTTGGGAAATTAATTATTGGTTGATGGTTGTTTGTGAATATTAATTGATAGTTAAATCACCGACTATCAATATTGGACAAATGCGTCGATCGTTTCAAAGAGACCGGGATCGAGATTTATTTCTCGAAAACCACTTCGATCCGGTTTGTACGTTTTTGTGGAAAACGAGTTTGGATTCGAAGTTGGAGCAGTGAAGTGGAAGGGCTAGTCGCTACTAATCCTGAGGATATTTCTAAAATGGACGTAGTAGGAATAGTGCCTTCGGTTCCGTTCGAACCCGGGACGGACTTGTATGGATGAATGCTTTCGAAACATCGTCAGGTGGACGATGGACATTCTAAGGGATATGTTCTTAAAAGGTAACACTTAGCCTCAAGCCTCATCAAATGGGAATGACTGAAAATCAGGGGTTATGTAGCAAGGCTAGGTGGGTAGCACCCTACCAGGGTGAGGTCATCCCTGTCTAGGTGTCCCTTTTCATTTCGGCTTAGTGGGCAGTTGTTGATCCCAACCGTGGGGTGATCTCACTCGGGATTATCCAGTAAGGGGTAGTCCCGGTCTTGTCTGCAGAGGAGCCGGCGTACTCCTCGGTACTGTGATCTAGGCCACGTACGGTGACAGGTGGTACCCCAGTGCCTAGTCATTAGTTGGAAATCCATTTTCCCTATGAGCCTTGTACGAGTTTTGTTTGTATTACCCACTCTATGGCTAGTAGCTGGAATTTAATAATGTAACAATTTCGGCTATTTAATAAGTATATGTATATAGACCCTATTATAATATCAGAGGATTTCTATAAAAGTTGTTTTAGCTATCTTAAGGTAAAAACCCGACATGTTTATTTGTGGCATGGTCTTGTGAGATGCTTTTGTTTTCAAAGAATTTTTGAAACTTTAATAATAAATTGAGTGTGGTTTTCTCACGCTGGTATTCCAGACTGACTTGGGTGTTATTTAACTATAATGCTCGGGTCAGACCGCGTATTATAGGATACAGGACATGATGCTGGGGAGCTCAGGAGACGAGCTAGATGACGATATGTACCTTCGTACTTGTCTATATATATTCCGCTGTGTAGAGTAGCCATGTATCCAGTTGTATGATATTGACGTTGAGCTGAGTTTGATGTACTCTGATGATGTAATATATAAACAACTATATTTGTTTTGGAGTAAAGATTATTTATTATCTATTATATTTTATTCCGCTGCGATGGTTAGATTCCGATGTTTTCTAATTTCTTCTTCTTCCTCTTCTTCTTTAACCCAAATGGTCCGTATTTCTGTGGCACTTGAGTTGATTAATGTAGAATAGTGTTGACTCAAGGGGTATGGATTTGCGGGTCGTTTCACTTGGTATCAGAGCTTAGGTTGGTGATAACCTTGGCTTTGGTGGGAATTGCTCATAGAATGGAGTTCGTAGTACTCTAGAATGAGTTTGAGAGTATTAATAGATACGAGTGCGTATTTGTTAGTGAATATAAAATTGTTTTTATATTGCTTTGATTTATCGGTTGAGTGTTTATGGATTCTGGTCGATATATGGAACGCCATGTCATCGATAGGGATTTCTAAACTCTTAAACAACGTAAATCGACACAGTATTGTTTCAAATAGGGTAAATGAAATAATTTTACCCAAAATTATTTTGTATATAAAGGAAATCAATTTGGGAAATAATTTTTCGTAAATTGTTATAATTATCTAATGGATGCTTGGATGGTAGAAAGTGATAATATTAGTTATTATCATTATTGTATGAGAATTGAATAAGAAATTGAAATAATAACCAAATATTAAGGGATAAGTAAATAAATAAATAAATGGAATTTGTAAATGTGATTCATAATTGATTAAGGAATTGAAACCATAATTAAAAACTAAGAAATAAATTCATATACAAATGAAATTTGTAAATATAAACAATAAATATGAATTATTGCATGATTAATAATTAAAATAAGATAAAGTTTCAAGGTAATGCTTGAATATAAGTTTAAAGGATTTGGGATTTGGAAATGTTTCTCAAAAGTTGGGAAGATAATATATATTGAGAAATATTTTTGAATCGGATTGGAAATCTAGAGAGAGATTTGGAATTTAAAAATATTTGAAGGGTTTTAAAAGAGAGAAAAGCATTTAACTCTTTGCGGTCGCTGGAAAATAATTTCGATGATGATCGCGACATCATCGGTGTTCATTTTCGAGTTTCCGAAAGAGGGATTGCTACCAGAATGTTTTGGATTAAAGTTTGTTGGAGGAATTTGGTTGATTTTGAAAATGAAGGAATAGTTTGGTTAGATATATATGTTTTCAAAATTGAATGTTGAACTTAAATTTGAAAAAAAAAGTTAAGTTGGATTAAATGAACAAGTTTTAAGATTAAAATTTATAAGTAACTGATTAATTAATTTGGTAAGAAAATGAAATGAAATTCAATATTGAATGATGCTTGATTTAAATGTGTAAAATAAGGTGCAGAATAAGATCAAATGGACTAAAAATAATTAATGTTTGGAAATAAAATTTATTGGTTGAAAATGAATTTGTGAATGAATAAATGGATCAACTATTGAACTTATAAAGTAAAGTTGATATTAATAAAAAGAAATTGGAAATGTTAATCCGGGAATTAAAATTTAACTTAAGTGAATAAAGTGAAGAAAATATATTTGAATCTAATTTGAGATAAGATAAATAAAATTGAAACTGAATTAAATTGGATATAAGGTTGAAAGGTAAAATGATTATAATTGTGAAATGGAAATTTATACCTTAAGCTAGTAAGTGTTATATATATAACCTGAAATTGGGTTATAAGATGAAATGACTCAAATGAGCAATATAAGCTTTCGAATAAATAAATAAGTTTTGAACTCACGTATATTGAGAGAAAATTTAGTTAAATTTGGATTGAATTGAATCAAAATTCAGTTGTGTCATGAATGTTATTAGATGGAATTAAATCTTTGCTTAACAAAATTCAAAAAGAAGGGTGTGTAGCTAGATTTAACTGGAGTTAAACTAAATAAATTTAGGTTGAAATAAATTCAGTCGAGTCATAGATATTATTAGATGGAATAAAATTCTTACTTAAATAAATAAATATGAACTAAATAGGTATTGAATTAGAATAAATAAACTTCGGAAGCTTATAAAAGAATTGAAAAAAAATATAATCCCTTGTTAAAGGTAAGATGTGGATGTGGTTGGCTGTAAACAGATGATGAAGTATGCATATTAAAAGTGAGTAGCTTATGAAATTTAAAAAGGGAATAAATAAGCTGGAATAAAAATATTGTATTTTGAGATAAAAATCCAAACTTGGGGATATAAAATAAGATTGAACTCAAGGAAATCAAATCAAATGATTTTATAAAATGGTTTTCAAGATAAATGAAAAAGAAAATCAAGTATGGGATTATAATTGGAAGTGTTGTTGAATGAAAATTGGATTGGATTAAAACGGATATGGTGTGAAATATAAACAAATCCAATTCAAGCATAAATTGAATGGCCTTATTATTTATAAATTCAACAATGAATTGTAATGTAAATTAAAATTTAAAATGGATAAAAGAATAAACAAATCGAATCAATTAGTGAAATGGTTGGGATTTGAACAAAGGAAAATCAAATCAAAGATTGTGAATAGGTAATAGAGTATGGAAATAAAGCTTGAGTTGTATGGAATTGGATTAAAATAAAATGATTATTATTTGATAATGCTAATGAGTAGTGTAATAAGTATAGAAGAATTACAAATACACAACTTTAATAACTGTAATGGAGTTGGTAGATTTTAAGAAGTTTAAAATTTTGGATACTTAGACGAGTTCTGATATTAGGATTCGAATATCAGGAGTTGTTGAGAGAGAT